>ML682019.1:13457797-13558081 GCA_007922195.1 Podocnemis expansa
TTTCTTTCTTTCTTTCTTTCTTTCTTTCTTTCTTTCTTTCTTTCTTTTCAGGAGTGTTTTCAGTTAGATGAGTTAAGAAAATCTAATATCGGACCTAATATAGATTCCTCTCCTTCCCTCCAAAATAAATTTGAAGGGTGGAACTTTTTCTGCATGAAAGACTCTAACTTGTGTTAACACAACAACAAAAAGAAACAAGAAGAGTCTGAAACCAGAAGTGGAACTCAGTGACAGTACTGTAAATCCAGAGTAACTGCATTGAAATCATTAGGTGTCATGCCAGAGCTGGGAATTTGTACCAGGAGATTTATTACAGCAGTCATCCTGGCCCTGTCTCCACCCCATCCCAGAATGCCGCTTTTAGTGCTGGTAGTGGGGAAATCTGCAGTTACTGCTTTACTGTTTGCATTTTACATGGACCTTGTGCTGGCCCTTTGCAAGAGGTGACTTTTTTGGTCTGATTGGGGGAAAAAAGATGTATTTTTCTGAAATATTTCAGAAGAAACTGATTTTTTTTTTCATTCAAAACTTTTTTCATGAATCTTCTTTTCTTTTCTTTTCTTTTCTTTTCTTTTCTTTTCTTTTCTTTTCTTTTGGCGAATGGGCTTTTCAGTTTTCTTATGGTGGGGTTTGGAGGAACCCATTCTCTCTCTTTCTCTTTCTCCTGCCCTCCCTATCTTCTAGTGGAAAAAACGGGAGAGGGGGAGAGGATGGAGAAATATCAGACAGTGGAATTTCCTTCTTAAAACAAAATGTTAAAATCCTTGATTTTTTTTCCTTTAAAATGACAGTTTTTCATTTGATTGAAAATCTGTTTTTCATCAAAAATATTTTTAAAGAAAGATACTTGATCACTCTAGTGAATCTCACCTGAAGTGAAATCTCATTTACTGAACACTCAAAATCGAGTCCCAACCTTCCTTAAATAACTGGTCTCACACTATCTAGAAAAGTTATGACCTGGCAGCTTCCTTCACAATTAGTTGTTAAATATGTGTTTTGAGCTACAGGTCTCCTCAAGTCCTATAGATTTACACATGTGGCAGAATTTGGCCACTTGCCTCTAGGGCAGTAGTGCTCAACCTGCAGCCGGCAGGCTGGATGATCAACCAGCATATAACTGCAGCCCCAGGGACATCCACAAGGCCACACAGATAGCATTGGGGATGGCCCACATAACACTTTGTGAGTCAAATACACAGATCACAATGATAAACAGCTTGAGAACACTACTCTAGAGTCTGTTGAAAAAAAAAGAAAGAAACTTTTGGATCCTGCATAAAGAAAAATGGGCTATATTGGACCTCAGCTTGGGGAAACCTGGATTGTTTGGGGCTCTGTGACCAAACTGCACCCTGAAGTTGAGTTTAAGTGTTTAGATAGAGAGGGCAATCTGCTGTAGGACTTTACATAAAATGCCAACTTCCAAAGGGGCAACCGTGTTAGTCTAGTTCAGCAAAATAAACAAGGAGTCCTGGGGTGCTAGTCTTTAAGTGCCACAGAACTACCTGTTTGTTGTACATAAATGGTTATTGTCCTGCTGCATAAATGATGTCTAAAAGTTATTTTCATTCTCTGACCTCTCAGACTCAGACTGTCAAGTCGTTGCCAAATTAGACAAGTTTATAACATGTATCTTGGAGCTTGGTGGCTGCTAATTCCACTCAATTTAACAGTGTTGCTTTGGAGCACAGTTTGTTCTAACCTGGAGTGAAATGCCTGTATATGAATCAACTTGTTTAAATCTGTCACAAGAAGAATTTTAATAAATGATTTTCTAAATTAATTCAAAAATTTTAGTGATTTTCAGGCAGTGATGAGGGCATTAAATAAATAAATGACAAAAATATTTGAAAATTAAAACTCCTTCCCAGTGGATGATTTCCCCATGCCAGAAGGAAAGTTTTGTGCCTAAGTTACCGGACTGGGACTCTTGAGATATGGGCTCTGTTCTTGGTTCTGCCACAGCCTTCCTGTATGACTTTGAGAAAGTCACTTACTTCTTTCTGTCTTGGTTTCCTGTCTGTAAAATGGGGCTAATAATTCTTATCTATTAACTGCATCTTAATTGACTATTAAAGGAATCTTTAAGACCTTTGGCTATAAGATTTTATTCAAAGGAATATTAAGAGACCAAAGGGAAAAATTCACAGTTAATAGCATCCTTGACAAATGTAGTCTCTCTTTTTGATCAGGTGATATCCTGTAAAGTAATCATTATTAAGGTGCATGGGTGTGTGCAGCATTACCTTTTATTGTAACTGTACTCATTAACATGAACAGTTTGCTTATGATCAGTTCCAAGTTGCATTAGTTATCAGATAGTTCTTCTCTGTCCTGACTGGAGGAGCACAACTTTTACAAATGAATCTCTCTGGGAGAAGTAGCAGATGAGGGGATTTCTGAATATTTAAAACCTTTTCCTTCCTGGGCCTCATTAAAAGTTGAGGCTATTTGAGTTTGGGCTCCATGTTTTAAACAAACTTCATTAAAGATTTTTTTCTTAAATTTGTTAGTCTTTAAGTGCCACAAGACTCTTTGTTTTAGTGAACGGGACTAACATGGCTGTCTCTTTGGAGCTTGGTAACATGCAAGGCACTGAATACAGTGCTTTAGAACTGTCTTCTTTCTGGATTCCTTAATTGCACATGCTTGTTCATTCACAATAAAACATAACAGAGCATAAGAATAGACATACTGGGTTAGACCAATGGTCCATCTAGTTCAGCATCCTGTCTTCCAACAGCGCCAAATGCTTCGGAGGGAACGAACGGAACAGGACAATGATTCAGTGATCCTTCTCCTGTCTTTCACGCTTAGCATCTGGAAATCAGAGTCGTAGGGACATTCAGAGTGTGGAGTTGTGTCCCTGACCATCTTGACTAATAGTCATTGAAAGACCTCTCTCTTTGTGAATGTATCTATTTTTTTTTTAATGAGGCTATATTGTTTTTTAACTCAGTTCTACACTGTCAATGGGCTAGACTAGCTATATGCCGCACACCCAATAGGAAGGAATAATTTATACGTTAAGAGCAAACCTGACATTAGTAGTAGTGTCATACAAGCACAGAATGCAGAATACATAATAGAGTTTCATTTGCATTAAAAGAGAGGCAAAATCATGATCAATTTTATTTAGTTTTCCTTCAGGAGGTCAGGGCTTGGGTGACACAGCAAGTGTGATTTTTGTGCTAGTCTGTGAGGAGACTGAAATAGTGCATTCACTAGGAGCTTGTATAAGGGGCTAATAACCACTGGATGAAAATTTGAGGCCTGGTCCTGCAAATATTCTGCATGTAGATCTTTGGTAGGACATGCCTCTGGAGTGCTTTGATATAGGCTGTCTTTTAGAGTGAACGTCCAATTCATTTAAAAGGGAGAACGCAATGAAAAGGTGTTTATCTAGTTTATGTGCACTTTATGACCTATTAAGAATAATGAGGAATATTCTGTGACCTGATTACCTTTGCACTGTTGTAAGTGATATGTTACAAATAGGCTACAAATGCAAAACATAGAAAACTAACCTTAACGGTTGTGCCTGTTCAGATTCTGCTGTAGCATTCTGCATTTTATTCCTGGAGTTTAAAACAAAAGTTTACCATGTAAATGAATACTCCAAGAGTGTAGAAAACAATAATCTAGTCAAGAACAGGTTGTATATAGCCTTAGTGTCAACTGTAGTTTACGTGTCATTATATCACAATATCATTTTATCCCTCGTGATCACTAATCAATGCTAATGATCAAAGTTTGCATAGCAGCCAGGAGAATCATGAGACAATAGATATTCATAGCTTATGGCCAATTCTGATTACTCTATAGCAGCTTTCCCAGTGCTCTGTAGTCTCATTGATGTCATTGGCATCCGTCAGAATTCAAAATATATCAAATACATTGGCTCTGTTTTGAACATGAAAGAGAACTAAAACACAGATAATTTTAGAAACAGAAAAGTTGGGGAAATAGAGGATACACATGCAAGGAAGTGCCCATTCAGCCCTTGGCAGTACAGTGCTTTCATGCAAATTGCAAAGGAGTCTCTTTAATAAAGGGCTTTACTCCCACTGTAAGAATGTTGCTGCTCAAGAGGGCTGATAAATGAAATCAGAGCTGCATAAACTGCAGTGGAAAGGAGGACAGGAGCTAAAGACAGCTGTGCGGGGTGACTGCTTTACAAGCAGAAACCTTTCAGTTCCATCAATCAGAAGACGTGAAAGGCTCAAAAACGGCAGCATTCCACCCCCCTTTGATACCAATCCTAATAGAGTGCCACTCACTGATGTAAATACGCTAGAAAGCTACAATGGTCACTTTTTTCCTTCCTTTTTTGAGAGGCTGTGTTTGTCAGGCTTAACTGGTTAATGATTCTGTCTGTTCTCAGCGTGCGCCCTCAGGGATATGTTGCAGTGAAGACGTATATAGTGAATGGGCAGCTTAAGCTTAAAATATCCATGCAATCTATGGGACCAATCCTGTGTGGTGTTGAACACCTTGTAAACAGTGGCTATTGTGCTTAACTCCCCTTGACATCAACATGGTTGGACACCATTTGCCAGAACCTTCCATTGCCCATGCAAGTATCCCTAATGAGATCATGGAGACTGATAGGAAAGTTTTGTAGTGGTTAAGGCCATAGTCTAGGGCTCCGAAGCTGAGTTCAACTTCCATCTCTAGCACGGACTTTGGGTGAGCCGGATCTTAATTAATAAGGCTGCTTAATTATTCTGCATCTGTGCTCCCCATCTGCAAAATAAACATTGCATAATGCTTCCCATGTCAGCTTAGAGCATCAAGTTTTTAGGGCAGGCACTCTCTCTTACTGGGTGTACATACAACATCTCGATCTAAAATAGTATTTTCCAGACAAAGGAGGTTAGGAGAAAGCAATGGAAAACCTTCTCTTCCTTTAAAAAAGTCATTATCTTTTTTTCTTTGCAGTGTCTAATATTTTATTTTAAGTTTACATTTCTTATCATCTAGCAAGCACAAACTCTGGTGATTAACAGAGCAATTGGGACATTTAGATTTTTTCTTAGCTCTTTTAGAAAAAAGAATTTTAATTGCTCTGTATGTTTATAACAATACAGTTAGACCAGTACTATTAATTTTCCCCAGTGAATTATTGATATATGCTGAATATTAAATTCTGGGCACCTGAATGGATCATCAAACTCTTCTACCACATAATGATTCTAAATAATCACATTCATCATAATTAGTAACATTAATAACATTTAAAAAAATAAATACTTGTACCTGAGACCATTAGTAATAGTAATCTAGTCATCTTCCTTGAAAATTATTAGACCCAGTTATTTTTCACAGTAGGATGCAGCTCTACCAGAGGACTATAATTAAAATATTAATTACATGTTTGATAGAGTTTTGACTATCATTATTATATTATCATTGGTCTCATTATTACTTTCAGTATGTTACCTTGTGCATATTTGTGTTTATGGAGGCATTGAGAAGAAGGTCTGCTCTTCTGAAAGAGATCAGTTTACATGAAAAAGAATAGTGTCTGTGAATCAAATATCAAGAGGGGAAAATATAGGGCTTGGAATTTGGTTTAAATGGTTTAGTCTCATTCATTACTTTGCTGAGAGCCAATACAAAGTTTATGCACTACTAAATCTTCAGCACGGGGCCTACACACTCTAGAATGGTGAATTTCACCCGAAGAGTTAACACGGAAACTGGAGTAGTGAGTTGACGCAGTGCACCCATGCTTTAGAATAGGATAATGTGGGGCTTGTTTGTCATTTTACTGGCTGCATGTCGTTTCCACTGACCTACAAGGGAGACCTCTCTGCATATCAAAGGGCAAATATAGCCCTGTGGGTGTCAAAAAGGTGAATAAAAGCAAGCATAATACTATGACTGTGCAATTTATTGAAAATGATAACACTTATAATTAAAAAAAAACTTTGTCAGTGGACTTTGTTCTTTATTACCAATCTGAACATAATTGTTTTTTGATCCTAAATTATTTGTACAACCTCAGATAAGAAATATTGGGCTGCATGGAACTTCAGAACAAAATACTTAGAAGAGACAGGAATCAAGATCATCCTGGATGTTGCCTCAGCTCCTGTGGAGTTGATGGTGAGAAGAGGGCACTCAACATACCAAAAGACTCCTTGGTCAGTTGCAGGAGAGTGAAATCAGTGGGAGTCAAGAATATTAAGTTCCGTAATAGAACATTCAGTTACAGAGGATTAGTTCTGGAAAAATAACTTTTCTGGCATTACGCTTTTGCAAATTTTCAACATTTTTTTTCCATTTCTGCCTGAACTAGTTGTCAAGGCAAATAGTTTGCCCAGCTTCAAAGATGCATTATATGTTTCTCCCCTGCTCCTTTAATTCACTGACAGCCTTTCATATATGTTGAGCCCAAGATGCTTCATCAAATTAAAATAGTGCAGCCACAAAGTTTTCAAGGACCACAAGAGAGAGAGAAATTTAAGATGTATTTGGCAATGGTGCAGTATTTTATTGTTTTCAAAGGAAATGTGACACTGAGATCGACAAATACAGGAAAATTCTTATAGCTGGCGGAAGTCTTATTTAAAGCATAGTGAAGAAACTGGGAATAGAGTCCCAAATAGCAATTTGCAGTTGCATTAGGTTAAAAAGTTACAAGGCTTGTCAGTTTGCATGCATCATAAACTGGGAACTGGAAAAACCCATAAACTAGTTCAAGTTCAAGTTCTTTTGGTTTGTTCTTGCTTCTTTTAATTCTATTGTAACAATAGCTCAGTATAAACTAGTGCTTGAGAGAGGATGTTAGTCTGGTGTATTAGTGGGTGAATGGGAGTCTAGAGAAGATGTTTGGAAGCCAGGAGTATATGGTTCTATTCCTAAGTACACTACAAAGCACTGTAAAACCCTCAAGTTAAAGTGCCAAGTGTTTATATTCACATAAAGATGGCATTCAAACAGAGAGTTTTCACTGCCTGCCCATTATACCTTTATTAGCATGGTGGAGCTTTTATTTCTCCTTTTCCTGGGCAGACAGATTTCATAGTCAAACCAGGTCATGTCTGATGTACTACTTTGTCACTGGAAAGTAATTTGCTTTTCGAAGTAGGCAGCAACAATAAAACCTTATCGCCTGCTTCAAACCAGATATCACGAGTGGGGTTGTAAATAAAACCTTATCACCTGCTCTAAACCAGATAGCATGAATATGGTCACAGTAGGATTTCTGTTTGTTCTAACCCCCATTGCTGGTTTTACTGAATCAGTTCAGTGAGTTGGACTAGTTTTTTCCTACTTGGACTTCAGATATTTCACAAAATGTTGGGACACCATTGAGGTATCTTCTTTAATCTCTGTAATTGCACCCAATGAGACCTTTAGATATATCCCACAAAGTGACTCAAATAAGAAAACTTTGTGGGTGACTGGGTCACTACAATGTATGATGTGTGATACCATCTGCTTTGGATTCTAAATAATGTACGACATTTTGAGCCTCTTTTTTCATATCTTGCTCTACTAAACCATATGAGTAAGGATAGTCAGCATGGATGTGCATGTCCAGAAACTGGTACTTGCTCAGCAGATTGAATGAATTTTGCTAAAGATCTTGACAATCTATTCAGCTACCACAGCACCACACAGTTAGCTAAGTCTATTGTGGATGTTTTCATCTTCGTAATGAAGCATCAGGCATAGGTCACTGCCAGATGAGAGCCCTTGGTGATTTATTCTGGAATGATTTTTACATTTAACCTAAGATACTCAAGTGTGACATCTTTCTACAGAGATTTTAAAATCTGAGTTTCTAAAGCAAGTTCCCTCTGTGCCAAGGTTGAGGTTTATTGGTGGAACTGACCTATGGTTTCTGATTTCTGAGTAAAGATAAAGACTATTTGGGTTTTAGAACTAGTATGACTTGAGGCCTGGACTTTGCTGAAGGCTGTGGACCTAAGAAAACCACTATGAAAACTTCTCCTCTGTGAAAGCTTTTCATAGGATCTGTTGTCCATGAGGCTTATCATACTTGCTTACCTGTAATTAACATAGATAGGGAATATTGTCAAAATAATGAGGTTAATTTTCTGCCCTGGATTAGATAATCAAGGGAAAAAAATCCTTACTTTCTATATTTACATTATTTTGTTTGCTTTATCAAAAAAGTTGTTGGGATGTCGCAGATCACTGTCGAGCTCGCTAAACCTTACTTTTGGATGGCATGATTTATTGTTTAAACTTGAATTAAAAGATCGTAGTAACATCTCCTCCTCTCCCAGGGAAGCTTCAATTTACTGTATGAAAATCTTATGATATCCCCCCAGGTACTGTTGCTTACTACTGGAGTTTATCTGGATCATTCCTTGACTCCTTACAAAGAGTATTGTGGAGGTGTGTTGAATAGCAATATTGCATACAGAACCATCTTTGCAGTCAGAATAACAATAGAGAGCCCTGTAGATATTACAGTTCCAAAGTTTTCCCAATGCTTTAATAAGTAGAGAGCTGCAGTTACAATTCCTGAATTATTCAGAACCATAATATGGGATAGCTAGGCTTTAGTATGCTGAAGGTGTGCTTTTAAGGCTTCAAGGGTCATTTAAGATATTAAAAATTGGTACAGGGGATCTAGATTGCTAATCGCACTGTGGCAAAAATGTTGAACAGGACCCCAGAATAGCTAATAATTTAAGAGGATGTGAGAACACGTGCCATTTTCAGAATGCAGAAAGTTTAACAACACTTCCATGCTGAATAAATGGGTGCAAAAAAAAATTGCTTTAGGAAGCTTTTCAAGAATGTTGTCAGCTAAGAGAAGAAGAGGAGCAGAACACATGTGGAATAAATTCCTAATGGGTTAGACTGACAGCCAACCTCTCTGATCAAGTTATAATTATAATTTTATCATGCGAGGAGGGGTGTCAAGATTTTACAAGGGGGAAAATATTTACAGAAAAATATTACGCTTTTTATTTGATAGCGAAAGTAATTATTGCAAAAGGACCCGGGAAAGATCTTGAAGAGCGTTACCCTCCCTTTAATAAGTCCTTGTGGCAGCTAAGTGGGGATCAGGAGTATTCTTTATCAGGTTTGCATTCAAGTAGTACTAAATATATGCAGGTAGGAATTAAATAGTATCTGAGTTTAATTAAAATTATATAAAAAAACAGGAGAAGAATGGTTGGTAGACTGCTCAACTGCATTTTAACCAGTAACCTCAGACCCTAATTAGAAATGCTTTTCATATCTCCTCCATGCAAGGGCTTAATCTGACGTGAGTCTGCGAGCGGAGGCTTGAGGGACCAGTGTTAATTCTGCATTCGATCTTGGTTTGTATGGAGACAGGCAATGCTGATTGACCGAGTCGCAGCACAGATCCCATGACCTTGCTGGGATTTTCATGTGAGGTGTTAATTGAGAGGGTGGGTTAATCTTTGAGCATCATTGTCCCCGAGCTGAGGACAAAGTTTGTGCTCTCTGTTTCCTTACTCAACGGTATATTTGATCCCTACCTCATCTCCCTTATGACCGGGTAGTAAGCCTGCAGAAAATTCTCTGTTGATAAATTTATTGGAGGAGGATTATCTTTTGCTATGCTATTTGATTTTTGTGGCCTTGTTTTTGGGGAAGGAGCAGTTAACCTAAATTAAAACAAAAGCATCCTTCTTTTTGTTATTTTCCCCATGTTCTATCAAAGAGATTGTTATATGGGGAGGTGGGATGACACCTCCAGATAAATTTATATTACAGAGAACTAGAAAGCATAAAGCAAACTAGAAGGCATGATTTCAAAGTTATTTCATCTGAATGCTGAGAAAATGCAAGCTCTTTTTATTGCTCATGAGTGGAATGCCTAAAGTAATTACAGAATTAAAGAGATAATACAAGGAACAGGGTTATTATAATAATATATAGTTTAAAGTTTTCTTACAGGACATGTGTAACGTAAGAAAAGACAGCCCATTACTTTTGCTTTTTTAATTTATAAATAATGATTTTTTTTTCATGTGTGTGTTGTACAAGCCTGTCATTTCCAGTGTGAGGAGTAAATTTTTACTCCAGGCAGGATTAATGTATACTGGCTGACCTTCAATAAGACTCCCAAGTGAGCAGGATGGTAGTTAAAAGAAGCAGAAGTAATGGAGCTCACACAGGAAATGCAACAAACAGTGATAAAAAAGCACAAATGATAGCTGTCCTTGACATGCAAAGAATTTCTGTTATTTGTTTCTTTACACCAGCTGTAGATGAGCTTAATTGCAATGCTTCAAAACTCAAACCATTTTTGGAGTCTTTTCTGAAAAGCGCAGGCAACAGTCAGACGCACTGTATTGATAGCCTTCTTGCATGTCCACCCCCTGCAGCGTAGAGGAGGGGGGAAGGCATGAAAAGCACTGGCCTGCTGGTGATCACACAGTGGAAAACTGTGAGATGTCTGGAGTACTGAGGAAGAGGTGGGCTTCCATGTTTGATGGCTGGCAAGGCTGCAGAGAGTGATCAATAAAAATAGGCACATCTATCGTCATGTGCCAAATTTGGTGCTGACATAAACCCTCTGCAATGTTTTATGGCCAAATTTTGCTCTCTCTTTTACTGGTCTCATTGCAGAGTAACTTTAGTGAAGTCATGGGTATGACACAGAACAGACACAGAAAAGAATTTGGCCCTTTGAATTCCATGGCTCAAGAACTCTGGAAGTGGTTTGAGTTTTGTTCTGCCAAAGTAACTAGAAGGTAAAAGAGAGTTTGGGAGCCTTTCTGCAAAAAGTCCATTTGTGGCCTGTTGGCTCTGCTCGGCTTTAGACTGGTTAATCATATCAGAATTTTGGCCATAAAATGGACTTATGTGAAAAGAAGCAAAACCCTCTATACTTCAGTTTAATTGTAAAGAGTGTTATTAAAAGGAATTAATAATCAGCATATGATTTTAGATTTTAAAGGCTTTCATAATAAGTAGTTCTGCTTTCTAGGTATTTCCCGGGGTGTTATCGATAGAGAAGAGAACTACTGCCTCTTGTTATTAGGGTTTTTTTCCTCCTTAAATTCTACTGCAAACTAAAAACAGATTTACTATCCAAAGGAGACCTCATATTTTGGAAATTAAGTCAGGGAGTCAAAATCAGGAAAAAAAGAAAACCTCGTCCCAGTTCTCTGTGTGGGAGGAAGGGCAACATGAAACAGCAAAAGAGCAATTGTGCCATACAGGAGAGCAGGTGAAGGATTTGGGGAGCAAACAAAACCATACTGCTTCTCCTGGAGAGCTATTTAAACCATATCAGGGGGTCAATAGCATGCTGTGGCAGAATGGGAAGGTATGGGACAAAACCTGGAGATGGTATTGAGATCCACTGAGGGTCAGAGGCTCAAGCAGTGCGAGTGGTCCAGTAGGTGCTGTGGTAGGAGAAGATTCCTTCTAGATCTGTGTGGAAAAGAGAAATTCCATTTTGTGAAGGCTTTTGAGATTGTGAAATTTGGCTGCTTTTCCAGTTGAATTAAAACAGGAAAATTTTAAAATTTTCCATGAAAGAAAATTTGGATTTTTTTCCACATCAGTAAGAATAGTTTTGATTTTGATTTTGATGTTTTCTTGTTTGATGCCATAATATCATATACATCACCAACGTTTATAAAAAAGGAAACTGAAACACTTTTGAAAAGTGAAAAATCAAAGCGTTTTGCTCTGAAAATTCTGAAGTGTGACTGTTTGGCATTGCAACTGTTCTTGGTTTTTCTTCAAAATGAATTTTCAGCAAAATCAACAGGGCTTCAGCGTAACTTCATTTTCCAAATGAAAAGGTTCTGTCTAGGGTTCTTTTGCCGAACCTCTAGTTCACCTCCAATTACCAAGTTAGAAGAGTGCCAGCACAGGGCCTGCTGCTTCATATCTATACTAATTTACCAGGATTTGGGGCCTTTCTGCAAAATGTGCACTTATGAATTGATTGTTTTGCATTAGAGCTGCTGATGACATCAGGATTTTAGCAGTAAAATTGGCTTATATGGGCAGCAGAAAAGCCTTCTGATGTTTGAAGTTAATTGGGGAGAGTGCTATTAAAGAGATCCTTAATAATCTATGTGATCATCTTAACATTTTAAAGGCAGTAATAATAAATAGTGTATTTAATTCCCTTGATAACCTGTGTCTAAATATGGCTATACTGTCTTCACAAGTTTGGTTTGAATTAAAATACATAAGTCATGTTCTAAGCCAGTTAATATTCTCGCCTAACTTTGGGCCAAACCATGAAGTCCTTACTAAAGTTTTACCCAGGCTACTTTCCAATTACTTCAGAGGAAGTTTTTCTTGGTAAGATCTGAGGGAGCATGTATGGATCTCTCCTCCTCTAGTGACGAGGAAGGAAGTCACTTCTTCACAGAACCATTCTCTCTCCTCCGACCTCTACTAGACACCATAATGGTTACCTTATATCTCAGGAGGACGCATACTGGCCATTCTCCAGCCATGTGGAGATTCATGAGAGGATATCAAGCAGCCCTAGGCTGGTCCCAGTCATGACATGGCCAGAAACATGTTTCAGCTCAGCTCTCTGAGATCTGGAGCTAGAAGAGGATGGAGTTTTCCAGATGAGAACTAGTGTGGGTTTCTGCATGGAGGATCTCCGGGATCAAGGCTTGTCCTGGATGATCTGCTGTGCCTTGGGATTAGCCCTGTGTCCTTTTGTGTGAAGGACTAACCTTCCTTTGCACCCAGCAGAATTAAGAGAGAGAATCTCTGTGAGCTTGTGGGGTTTTCTTGTGTGGAAGCCGAGTTGCTTGGAAGGGCCTTTGGATTTGTTTCATCATGTATGCAAAGGCAGCAAAGGGATACTCACTAATGGTTTTTCTGCTTACTGCTTCCTAACTGACCAACAAAAGTTTTCCTGCACAACTCTGAACTAAATATAAAGAATTCAAATATACACCAGTACTGTAACAAAGTTTGCTTCCTTGGCCCTTATCTCCTTATTTCCTTTCCCCCCTGCCTTGTATGAGAAGGGTTTAAAGAACCTCCCAACTCTTTTGCACACTCAAACCATTACCTAATACGCATGGGAACCCCATTACTGGACAGGATGCTACCGCAAGGTACGGCAGGGTAAGCCTAGGGAAACTTGCTTACTGTACATCCCATTGTCTTGTAATGTGTCCTGCCTTTAAGTAATAACAGAGGGCTTCATTAGTGTGCTCATCAACTCCCTCACCTTTGAGACCTAAGGTAATCACGTATTTCAGATGCACATCCCTGTGGCTGAGCCTGGTGATAACTATATGGGGAAAAAGAATGCCTTTAAGTAAACCCAGAAAAAGGATGCAGCTGCTGCAGCTAACCACTTCCAGTGCAGTCTTTTACTGCTTAATTCTGAGCCCAGCTTTTAAATTAAAGTTTTACTTTGGCTTCTTGCAGAAAAAGGTTTCGGAAGCTGGGTAAACAGAGCCTCAGCCTGCACGAAAGGGATTAAGGAGGAGAGTCAAGAGTGGAAGGGAAAATGAGGATATGACAGAGGCCACAGAGAGTTCAAACAAAATTTGGCCTGCAGAATGCGGGAGAAATCCCACTGGTGACAGGTGCCATCTTGTGGGTCATGCTGCCACTCTGCCTCCTGCCACTTTTTATAACAAGAAAAGATAAAGGAGGACTGGATTCTTAGAGGCTTGGAATTGGAAAAGTAATTCAAAGAGATGTGAGCATGGCTGGCTTCAGGGTTTGCATGATACTGTAAACATCAATACTTCGCTTGTCAGCACTGTATGCTATTTACGAACTTTAAAGTAGGCTATAAATAGGGAAACTGCGCGTGTCTAAAAACATGTAATTGTAAATAGTACAAATCATAATCAAATTATTTTTACTTTATACTAATGCAAATAAAATATTCATGCATAATGTAGGCCCAGGAAAGGTTACAGTCTTCAAATTGTGCTAATTAAAATATAATAGCACCAAGAAGGATATGTGAGAGTTACTAATGTCCATATTTTCCCTCTTCCCCTTAAGATTTTATCTTTAATACACAAAGGACCCCATAAAAATAAACTGGTTAGTTAATATTTTAGCACTGTTTCTTTCATGAAATGGTATAAACAGTATGCAAAACACTAACACTGAGATATACAGTATCTTTCCACACACAAACATTGTTATATAGATTTGAATGTATAAAATTAAATCTGTATGTATGCATTGATATATCTGTCTGTCTGGGGGTGTGTGGGTATTAAAGGGGAATCAAGTGTTTAAGTATGAGAATGAAGACTTCAAAAGAAATTAAAAACTTTATTTTTAAGAATGTTAACTGTTTTATTGGATAGCAGTAAAATAATATTTATACCAGAAATAATTGGGTGGATTTATTTTTTTACACAATGCTAAATTTGGATCCTGGTACACTGTATTCGAATTTGGCCTCAGAAAGTACATGTTTCAATCAGGTTTAGAATGGAACCAAAATCCTGTGAATATTTATTTGGATTTTTCATTGAATTTCATCTAATCATGCTCATGCCCATGAATAAAAAGTGTTTGCTTCCCATGAAAATGTATGCAATTGAGTTTTACTTTCATCAGTAAATGCTAGTAAATAAAACAGTTTAAGCTTGTAGAATTTTAAATTTGCTTTGTGGGAACTTTAGTGCCTAACACCAAATAATAAGAAGATAAGCTCAGCCAGTTGGAGAACAGAAACAATAGCATGTGAGTGATGTGGCCAATCATAGCTGTGAGTAAGCTCAAATAACAAGCTAAATAGGAAGGGAAATTCACAAAAAAATGAAACAAAAAAACCCCAAACAAACCCAAAACAAACAACAAAAAAAACCCACCACCCCCTATTAATTTTACATGATGAATGAAACTGAAAATAATCGTGATCTCTTTCTGGACCTTTCCCAAACAATAAGAGAGATGAAAATAATCAAATTAATTTTTTTAACAAAAAATTCCCTTGTCTTTGGTTCAGAATCAGCAAACAAGGCCTGATTCTCAACAACAGAGTGCTGTATTACATATGGGTGTAATTTGTGGAGCTAGAAAGGTGAGTTCATACTAAATTTATAAATGTTGCTCTGGTTTAATGCAAGCTTGCTTGGCAGCACTTTTCCCCTACTCATAAATCATTCTGGGGCAATACTCTGCTGAGAAACTTTCCAATGTGCATTTCATGGGGGGGGGGGGGGGAGATTGTAAAACTTCTCGATAGTTAATTGTGACATTTTAATAGAGAAAGCTCGAATTCTTTTCTAGGGTTATGAAAACAAATTAATGTTAAATATGACATTTTTCTTTGGATTTCTGACATATCCCTTGGTCACACCCCCCCACACAATGCATACAAAAGGAGGTATTAATGGAAAAACAGAGATGTTGTGTGTTCCGTTATGAACAAGCTTTGTGATCTCATCCGAAGGTTTTATCCAAGCTTGAACCATCTGGCTTCGAGCTGGGTAAAAGCACGTCAGCTATCCCCCAGAATTTCAGTGTCAGGGAAAGAGGGCAGAGTGCCTTTACTTAATGCCAACCTCCCTTTCCTCCCCTCAACAACCCTGCTATAAAGACAGGAGTCAGGCACTGAAAAGTATACCAGGCATTTTTAAACAAAACCCTGACATTTCCTCAGCATTTCCATAGCTAAGGCTCCCCCCCACCCCCGCTCTTTCAATCAAATAAGGCACCCGCTCTCTCATGCCTAGTGCAAAGAAGGAAGGGGGAAAAAAAGTTGGCAATTTAATTCAAACAAAAGAAGCTTGAAATCTATAAGCACAGCAACTCTGAGGCTTCTGGCAAATAGAATTCTAATTAGTATGCTGCTATTTTTCTTTTAGACAGATGAGGGATGCCCCCTATTGACTCTAGCAGGCAGGCTGGTTTAAAAAAAAAAAGAGGGGGGTAGGTGGGGGCTAGCCAGCAAACACTGCAGATTGCAAATTATATTGCAAACCCTGCCAAGTCCCAGCTCTTGGCATCAGATTTTTAATGACACTCTGGAAAAGGGAGAAAGAAGCCCTCAGCTAAGGGATAAAAATGAGGGGTTTTACGCTGTGATAAGTCTTTGCTTAAAACCCAAATGGCCGAGCGCACATTAGGGTTTTAAAATATTCATAGATAGAAGTGAAAATGAGGATATGAGGATGTACATTTGTTGCTTGGTCAATTGACAACTCATTCTGCATATTAATAAAATGGATGATCTAATTTTAAAGAGACAGTCTGTCTTTTTTTTTTAACCATGACATTTTGATCATTATGAAGCGGAGGGCAAAACATCAGAGAGGAGGCTAGCAACGACACAGAATGGTGTTTTCTTTTGATGTAGACCTGGTACTAACTATTGCTTTGGTCGGGAATTCTGGGGGCTCTAAAAATATGATACCCTTCTTGTGTAGTCTCTCTGATGTATGTCTGCTGAACACTTTGATTTCTCGCTCTCTCTTCTGTCTCTCCTCCTCCCCCCCTTTTACAGTGCACAAGGCCCTTCACAGTTGTAGGATTTTATCCACAAACAGTCAGACCATCGCAGAGATGGAAGCCATTTCTTTAATAATCAGGCCACCTTCTGTTCCAGGGAACAGCTTTTGGCATGTCTACCTCCAAGTAATCTTTTTCAATATCCCAGATAACACCCCTCCTACCCGAAATACAATACAGGAAGTGGTCACACCATTCTGAGTCCCATGACTGTTGCATACACCATTTTAGTTCAACTGATAGAAGTCTCCTTGTCCAGAGCTTTGAAATATTGCACATGCCTCAAATGTCTAAGTTCAATATGAAGTAACTGGGCTACATTTTTAAAATGCCACTTCTATTTTTCCACTTGCAAATTACATTATACATATCTCTAACAATCTCTGACGTAGTTAGGTAGTTAAATACTGAGGGGACAGGAACAGGGCCCACTGTTGTTTTCATCTGCAAGACTGCAGGCACTTAAAGGAAGTCTATGGTGATGCCAGTTCAAGAATCAGGCCCAGTATGTTTTAATAATCACAGTGAATATTAATTCCCGTTGAACACATATCCCTCTAAGATGCAGCATTAGCCCAAAAAACAGCATTACTAATGTCATAAGCTTAATATTTTGGACTAGGATTGATCTATAATGTAATATTACTGTAGTCTTCTCTTATAGTAGCTGGGTGCGTGCGTGCTCTATTCCTTTTTTCTTCTTTTAGAAAGCATTTTGGAAACATTAATTTTTCCTCTTATGGGTTCACAGCAGACTTACTTAACATTCTTGCTAGTCACTGTGGGTTTTTTCTATTTACTGTCTAGGATATATTCCCCTTACAAGGATCATGCTGTTGTTGAGGATCTGTTTGAAAGATTGTTACTATAAATAAAAACCTTACCAGGATGTCATGTGGGATTTTTGTTTTGTGGATCCTATTAAAATCAATGAAGCTGTGTGATTTGAAAATTGCCCTAAAGTACAGGGTGAATAATGCACAGACTTTGCATTCTTTTTGCATATTTATGTTTTCATGTTAGCTAGCCAGCTTTTTACAAGTAGTAACAGAAATATAAGGTATACAGTGCAAAAAGTGCAGCCAGAGACAAGAATGGTGTCTCTCAGAAAACAGATGAATTAGTCTTGGTGTCGCTACTTAGGTCATTGAAAAGAAACAAGTTTCCAGACAGTGACTGTGCAAGCATTTGTTCCTGGAAGGGAGGATAAAACCAGTTCATAAAGCTCCCATTGATTTATCAGAAACATCCCATGGTGACCTCTTGGCAGGAACTAACCGCAGTACCTTCCCTTGTAGTTGCCACTGTAAATCAGTGGGAACCATGATTGATGTTTTGAGAGCACATGGTATGTAGAATGCATATAGGGAAAAGTGTAATTAAAAAAAAATAGAGTAAAAAGTGTATTTGGGAGCTGATTGTAGTCTCCTCAGAATGCCATTGGCTTCTGTGGGAACATGATCAGGGCCTTTGTATACTTTGAATCTGAATAGTAACTAAATACTTACATTTACATGGAAGTTCAAGAATGAAGGTTTATCTCCCTTATACAATTGTTTTTATTGTATATGACTATGATGTTCTCACTATTCCTATAAATGCCTAGTCCTTTCTGAAAACCATTAAGCTATTGGTTTAATTAATATCCAGGGGCAGTGAGTTCCCCATGCGACTGAAGCACTGTGTTAAAACGTGTTTTTATCAGTTTTAAGGATCTCCCCACAATTTACAGTATCAATATGCATCAAAGGTCTAGTCCAGTTGTACAGTTAAGACATTACATTATCATGTAAGCTTGAAGTACACTTGTTGGGCAATAGGCATCCCATACATAAAAAATTGAATGGTTTATAATTGTATAATGTATCTTAATTTACGCAAAGGAGGAACTTGGATGCCTGTGTAAACTGTTCTGCATTCAAGTAAAATCGGGCTGTTTGGATGAAAGGAAAGTTAAAAGCCTTTAATGTAGGTACCAGCTGGGAGCACTGTGTATTGACCCTGAGTGGTTCAGTACTGTTGATAAGAAGGGACAGTGTCCCCTCATTTAGCAAAACTGGCAGTTGTTCCTTCCAGAAAATATTTTCACTGGAAAGTTCCCTCCCCCACTCCCCATCTACCTTTTGCAAATACCAGTTGTATTCAGTTTGCAGGTGAAGGGAGGTGATGAGCAATTTTAGTGCCCAATGGCTTAAAGGTGTTCAAATGACCACTAAAGTAATATTAACTTGTCAAATTGACCAGTATTTACTGTCATTGAAACATTAGAATGAATAGCTGTAGACAATAAAATTGTTTCAATTATATTACATTAGGCCCCTCACAAAGAAGTGAAGATGTACAAGACAAAGGGGAAAGAATCTAGGAGATGTGCTTTCATGCTGACAGAATACCTTTTAGAGGAATACAATGGAATACTTTGAAAGAAATGTCGATTAGGGGGTATAAATGGCTAATTCTTAGCTTATATGGACCCAAAAAGTTACAGCATCAAGGATTACCCATTGTGTATTAATATTACACAATGAATGAAATTGCTGAGAGCACACCACCACTTTAAATATTACAGGGGGGCTAGACTGTATTGTTAGCTCCTAATAAGGGGCAGTATATGGGTACAGCATCCTGGGGAACAACTGGGAGTCATGCTGTTGAAGAGTCTTAGTGTCTCCTAGGGCTCCCCATTTATTAGGAGGTGATGTCCTTTCCTAGAATCTTTTGAAGGGTAGAGCTTGCTGCCTTGTGTGCAGACCAACCACTGGAGAGTGCATAAAGAGTTTTATCACTTCCCTGCCCACTCTCTGCCCAATTGCTCTAGAAAGGAAAAGAGCTGGGAAGCAGCCACAAATTCTTGAGCTGCAATTATGCTCAGCCCTTATGCAAATTGTCCAAGTTGGTTAAAGTCCCTACTCAGTCCAATACCTGTGCATGATGTCAGGGCAAACTCAAGGGCGGTCTCTTATTGAGCAGATGCAATAAAGTGGGCACAAATTAAAAGATATGGAGTATAGACACAAAGAAAATGTATTTAATGCACAGTGTAGAACAGTTAACAACCTAACTATAGAGATATTCCAAGATATGGTACAAGCTAATTCATGATCAAACAAAAAGAAGAGAAAAAGATAGAAAAACAACATTTTAAGATGTTTACCAGTGGCCAGCTTGCTTAGTCCTTCCGGATACTGATGAGCCCTTGTAGAAGTAGTTAGACTTCCATCAGTGAGCGAGTTTTCTCCAAATTGCAACAGGATTGCCCAATTTATAGGCCAGATTCTGCACAATCAGCAATTTTTTCATTTTCGTGTAGTCCTTTTCGATTTCAGAGGAACTGTCATGAAATAAGGAGCCAGTCAATGTTTGTAAGGGTCAAAAAATCTAGCTCTAAATGAATTTAAACTGCTCCTTTTTAGGTACTGTGATGAATTATTTGGAAGAAAATGTAACCTGGGATGGTAAAATTAGCATTTGCAAACCTGGGTGCCTAAAGCTAAGCTCTCAAATAAAAGTAATTTACATGTCAACAGGGAAATTCAACCACAGTAACTTTAACTAAAAACCAAAAAAATGCTGTTACTTTAGTAATTCTGCCTTGTGTCCCCAAGGAGTGAAAGCCTAGAGGAAACGTAACTTGTCTTTACTGTGTCTCCTTTACCTGTTTGTGCTTAGACATGTTTCTTGAGTACAAGCCTATATTGGAATGCATTAAAAATTATATCAAGGGAAAAATTATGTTTCAACATGGAATTGAAAGATGTTGACATGTTTTCTTACAAAGGAGCATAATGCTGCGAATGTCTACTAGAAAGTAACAGACTGTTTCAGATCTGGTGTGTAAATTGCTGCAGTGGAACCTTGCACAGATTCAGTTTGACTTTTCAACTACTTATTTAAAACTTCATTTTTTTATATACCAGGTTCTACATTTTACTCAACAAAATATTTTCCCTGTTTCAAAACTGAATAAATATCCATCTCAGTGCCATCAGCTTGCTGCTCTTTCAAAGCCAATAAATCCAGTGGTAGAATATGAATAAGGGGGGGATCAATGATTTATAGTTATGCTCACAATGCTGATGTCATTTTGCAGTCAGGACACAGTTCCTACACTCTGCTGTAAGTACTAGCCTGGTATAGTAAACTCAAAAGAGCACGTTGGGGGTTAGTAGTTACAGCTGTTAAGTGAAAAATCAAGAAACAGCGGTGGCACTTCCTTTGTCTTCAGAATGCTCTTCAAGATGTGAGAGGCTCCAGTGGGTGGGAGACCTGCACATCACCACCTCCCAGTTCTGGGGATAACCCCAGCAGTTATGCTTTACAATTACCTTTTTTAAAAATACCAATTAACCCTTTCAGTGTTTTATGGCATACTGTGAGCAGGCAGGAGAGGGGCACTCGTTTATCTCTGATATTGAGCATCGTCACCAATTACGAGGGGTTGGGAGCACAGGAACAGGTCTCTCACTACTGTAGCTGCCTCTGGAGTGCTTCATGGGTTGATTGTTTTGGTGCTTAACGGCTGATGGGGGTCGGTTGGGTTTATTTTTAGTTTGTTATAAAATTAAGAATGAAACAAATCCGTCAAAATCTTGACTCACTGGGGAGTGTAACAAAGATCTGTGAGATACAGATCATATTCTTGGGAATAGAAACAGACAATGGACTTTAAATATTTGTTTGATGATATTACTGATATTTGGCGCATCTGACCAACTCACAAAACAACTCTATTTTTTGTGTTTTGTTCTGAGTGTTTTAAAAAAATGTTGTGTTCTCTCTGAAGAGGTAGCCAGGGGCACAAACTCAGCCTTGACACTATCAGAGTAATTAATATCAGGCTTTTGGGAGATTCAGATTTCTAATAAGCAGTTTAAAATAGTCAAAAATACTAGAGGCTCTTATGGGAGCTTGAATGTTTCTGAGTTTGGGGCGTCTTCATTCAAAACCTGCAATGGCATTAATTAGCCTAGAGGTGAACTGAGCCCATTGAAATGTATGCTGCATGTCATTTGGGATCTGATTCTTCAGCCCTCCCTCACATTGAGGAGTACTCACTCATGTGCAGAAATGCATTTAAGTAAGTGCTACTCAGAGGGACTAAAGGTTCCAGAAACTGGCCTATAGAGTATGGACTGTGGTGGAAAAGGTGAGAAGTAGGTTGGCCAAAGCTTGCTGTTCAGTCACATCATAGGAGGTGTACCCCAGCATATTTTGGGATTTGTTGAGTTTATTTTATCTAAATGTCTTTGATTTGTAAATTATACTCAGTGACTTGTTGCTTATTGCATGCTGTAAATTAAAAGGGACAGGTGAAACAGAGGAAGGGGTTCTAAAAACAGAGGAAGTTGTTCTAAAAATGTATTGAATGGATTTTTAATACATCAACACTGAGTATTTCTCAAATGCATTTTAGCTTCCTTCCTTCACACCAGTAACAATTGCCTTTGAAAGTATTCAAACCCTGTCTTACATGAGGGGAGGAGGAGTAGGGCCACGTGGTACTCTAATCAAATCTTCATGTCCATCTCCTTACCTGCATCCGACTTCTCCAACCTGCAGGTGAAATTCAACTCTAATGCAACAAACTGCTAAGTCCAGAGTGCATGTTTTACCAAAATGTAAGTTTATCCATGAGAGTTTAAGACATAGCCCACACACCTTAATTGAAAGACCAACTTGTGACTGCTTCTAGCTAGCCAAGGTAAATGTCAAAGTAATAGGGAAGAGGCAGGCCCAGAGCCCCTTGATGGGCATTTTGGTGAGTGTACGCCTCATGTTGAAAACGGTTCTCAAAGCTCTCACTGGAACAAGAGGATCCACTGCACTCTCAGCACATGCCAGTGTCAGAATTGAGTCCTATGACTTCCAGATGCTCATCCCTCCCCCCACCTTTTTTTTTTTTTTTTTTTTGGTAACAAATGCCCCCAAAGTTATTTGCCAGCTGTAATGGACAAAAACTATACCTGTTCCAAGCAGATGCAACTCCATTGAAGTTAGTGGAGCTACTTCAGGAATAAATTGGACCCAAAGCGGTAAAAATAGCTCAGGCCAAGTCTATACTACAAGTTTACATCAGTCAAACTACAATGTCTGGGGTGTAGAAAAGCCAGCCCCCTGAGCAACAAAAGTTATACTGAGCAAACCCGTACTTCTCCCATCAGCATATAGCAAGTACCTCTTGCAGAAGTTTAACTAAATTCATCAACTTTCCCATCAGCATAATACTGTCTTCACTAAAATGTGACAGCTGTACCTCTGGAGCACTGTCCATGTAAATAAGCCCTCAATCTAGGCAAGGGCAATGAATTTGTACCTTATGTTCTTACTTCAACTCAAAATTTAATGGGGCATATTTGCCAGTCTCTATGGATATGCAACATGTGGGGGAAAGGGCCCTATTCAGTTTGCTTCTCTGAGCATTGCATCAGGCCTAAAAAGCCATGCAGACAAATTTGCCATCTGCCCTTGCAAGGGTGGGTTCTCCAAGATGAGATGGAAGCCCTGGCAACCACAAAATACCAAAAGAATACCCTTGTATACCTAAAAAATGTTAATAAACCTAAGTTGTCCAGCTTGATAGTTATACCACTCTTTATGTGAGGGCAAACACTCGCTGAACACACTGAAAGGAAAATTTCCATTATAAAGTTTTTATAATAGCAATCAGAGTACTTGATAATGAATGAGAAACATTTGCTTTGTAAGCTTAGAATAATGGAAAGGTAAAATGCATATGCAACCTTTCCCCATTTATAAGTCTATGTATCTCATGTTTAAAACACACAATAAAATAGCCATGATAAAGCCAAAGGCTATGTTTGTGGTGTACACATTTTGAGAAAGCACAGTATCTACTGAATTGGTGAATTCTAAAAGCATTTAAATATTTCATTGAAAAACCATATATGTACATGAATGGGGTGTGTGTGTATGCACACACATAAAGGTCTTTGTTGCTATGAGATAATTGTTTATTCTAGCCACAATTCTTACATTGAAAGAAAGCAGTGTATTTGATACAAAAACGGGGTAGAAAAGTGATATTACTGATCTGACAAAAGAAATAAACTGGAGTTTACCACTGTCTTAATTCATCCCTGTTTGTCCAGATATAACACACTTCAGAACACTGACTGATCATATATGCTACCTACTGTACAATGCTAAGGTAGAACAGTACGAGTGAAGAACAGAGTTAACATATTCTGTCAATTTAGACAGAGAGTTTGAGGCCTACTACAATGACTCCCCATGGAGATGTGTGCCAATTCAAGGGGAGGAAAAAAAAATCTCTGAAGGGAATTTGTATTTTATTCTCATGCTGGCATCAAAGTTGCGTATCAGTTATCAAGAAAATAGCAGTGAGGTATATACATATGGGTCATGTGCATGCGTGTGTGTGTTTGTGTGTGTGTGTGCATATACACACATACATGAATTTTTCTACTGCATACAAAATAAGTTCTGGGTTTTTCATCATCTGGAGTTATAATGGATTCTCTTTGGACAGTGAGAGCCAAGGGAGATGAGATGTTTGAGGTCATGTTTCCCAGAGGAAAGGGGCGATTCTGAAAATGGTGGTTCTGCAAGATTGAACAGTATAAATGTAATTATAGGGTGGGAGCATTGCTGTGGCATTGTTGGAACATTGCTGATCGGACACTCTTGCGGGTTAAGCAGAAGATGAAAAGAGTTGGGTAACACTTGCCACTGAGCTGTTAGCAGATATACTGACTAATTGATGTATTTAAATAGGCACAATACACTGTGTGTTTCCATATTTCAAACTCTATCTACTCTTCTGTATTTCCCGTATGCATTATTGTTTTCCAATTCTACATCATGTTGTTTGCATAGACCATAATTTCTTATTTTTATATATTTCCCATGCATATTATCCAATGGAGAAGAGCTCTGCACTTTCTAGGTACTGCCAAATTATTTGGCTTTTTAATGTTTTATTGTGTATTAAACTCCATTAATTGTATTTTGCATTATTGTGTGCTACAGAGGAAAGGTGAAGACTGCATAAATAAGATGACTAGGAACACTCTTTAGTTATCCCATATACTAAAAATAAAATGCAAATCTATAGCACAGACCATACCATAAATCCTATCACTGTTCAAACTGTCTATATCTTCTTTAATGATTTCAGTTTAAACAGTTAGCAAAATACAATTATCGCCTTGTTAAAATAAACAAAGTGTTCAGTGGCAGCAAACATAAAAGGACTACTGAATTCATACATATTTTAAAAAAACATAAAACACATGTGGTAATAAAACCACTTTAAAGAGAAAACATCAACCTATCATATAAATTACAATTCTCCCATTCTGTCTGCCTCCTGCAACCCCGCCCCACTCTGCCTTTCTAAATCACCCATAAGTAGAGACTGATCTTGGGTGAAAAAGTTGGGGGGAGGCAAGGCTTCCCTTTTTGGCTTGCAGAAGGTTTTATGAAGAATTAATGAAAGACCGTCTCTTCTGGGGAAAAAAACAGAATATTAATGTGATTCCCCCCGCCCCTTTTTCCGTCTGCACAGTCACACATTAGAGATGGATGTAGCACTGTGGGTGCAAACTGCAATAGGTGGATGGATATTTACCCAAGAAAATTTGAGCCATGCCCTTTCATTTTCAGAGAGCCGCTACCTAATCTCAGTGTAGCATCAAGACAAAGGACACCTCATTCTGCTAGCACCTGCCCTGTGTGGGGGTGGGGGGTGGGGGGAGAAGAAGAAGGAAAAAAAAACAACAAACCAAAAAAAAAAAAAGCCCCAAGCCTTTGTGAACCACCTAAACTATTAGAATAATGGGCTGTGGCGGGAGCAAGGGAGGAGAAGAAGATAAAATACAAATTTCACTCCAATCTGGGTTGGATTATTTCCCCGTGCCCTTGCCTTTATTGAGCGATTTGGTGTTTCATTAGAATTCAGAATTCCTGTGGAAAGAAAAACCACAGTGGCACGGACTTCTCTTTCAAGGGGATTGCAGACTGACCCATCAAAATGAAAAGGCTCAGTGTTTTGCTGACAGGTCCCTGAACAGGCCTGAATGACAGCTTCATTTCAGCACTTCTCAGATGAGATTTGAATTGGAGGGTGGAGGAGGTAGAAGTAGAGAGACTTTGTTCCCTAAAAAGTGTCAGTGTCAAACTCTGCAGTTCAAGTTCTAGTGTCTGAGGCACAAAATATAAGTCAGAAATCAGTTTAGACTTGTCGGTTTCCAACTTTATTATTAATGCCTCTTTAATACTAGCACACAAGAGGCTTCATTTAAAATGTAGAGTTCATGCCTGGTGTGTATATTTCTTTTTAATGAAAATAAAGAAGGAAAAAAAATCTGCATTTTGAATGAAAGAGATTAAAGGAACAGTGCAGCCAGGGCATGTTATCTATATTAAAGTTTAATGAGCAAGTTATTTTTTTTCACTAAATACCACATCACAAAACCAGCATAAAAACATATATGCAATGTGATGGCCTGCTCTGCCACCCCCAGTCAAATCAATGGGAACAGAGCAAGTTGCCTGTTGTAAACTGAATCAGTTTCTCTTACCTGTAAAAGAAAAGTGAACCATAATACTAAAGGTGTTCTCGGAGTGTGATGCATATAAAATGTACTAAAGCTTTTGCGTCTGCACTTGTTTATGGACTGAGCTCCCAGTACTTTATTGTGTATCTCGACAGCGGAAAACATTGAAAAGTTAGTAAGCTGTGTCTACCGTGCAGACCGGTGGAAATAAAGAGACATCATGGGCCTATTTCAGTGAGAATTATTCAGGCAAAACTCTCATTCACTACATATTTGTTTAGATACAGAAGCCTGATCAGATGTAAACAGCAACAGTAGCGGGTTTTCAGAAGGTGGCTTCCATTTTTCCAGGCACCAGTAATTTTGAGTGCTGCTATTTCCATCTCAATTGAGACCACTTAGATGTCATTTCTGCCCTCCCTCCCAACTTGCTGATGTAATGAAGGACTTAAACATCTAACAGTGGTTGCAAATAATTGCTAGTTCACATTTCACCTTCAGTGACTTATGCTAATAAATTTGGGCCTTCAAAAAAAAAAAGAGGCCCAAATAAGACTGGGATGAAAATCAGGCTAGAAAGTGTAGACCAGCAAGATAACACTTACCCTGCCCCACTTGTGCTCTGGTGCCCCATTGACAACTGAATGACACAATAAGGGAAAGCAAAACTTCCCCATTGGTCAGTACTTTCCTCTTCCTATTATGCTGATTTTTTACATATTTTCTTTGCTTTATCTCCCATGTAGTAGATATTTTCAAGAAGGAGAAAATAAGATTTTTTAGAAACAGCATGGTCTTAAAACTAAGCTTTAGAAACTCTGAAAACCCTTTGTACTGAGAGGCAGTTAGATATAACTCCATAGATCCCATAATGTATATACTGGGTGCACTTTGAGCCAAATTTTGATACAGATGTATAGTGACTTCAGTGCAACTCTTCTGGATTAGCACCTGTGGAAATAAGTGGAGAATTTGGAGGAGTGGGTGCTCATTTAGCTCCGATTCTCATGTACATGTGAGGAACCGTCCCACAGTGCTGTGGTTGGAGTATGTTATTATTGAGTGTTATAGCCAATGGTGACATAAAATCTATGTAAATGGTCAGAGTGCATGATAGGGCCATGCTCAGGAAGCTTCATCTTATAAACTTTTCCTTTGCCTAATTGTTTATGGTTTGCTCCTCAACCCCTCTGGGTTTGTGAATTTTGCACAGGGAAAATAATGTATTAAGAAAAAAATAGCCTAAACACCCTGACTTTTGTCATTTCACTTGCTCCCTCCTCCCTTTAGAAGAGCTTAGTATTTTCCGGATGCTTTAGATTATTAAGTAAACAGCAAAAAGTTCAGTTTTGAAACAAATATGCTAAAACCTCACTTGATTGGTGCATGCATTATTTATGAATCAGGAAATCATAGGTTCAGCTGATCTTAAGGAATCTTAGCATATATAGATTTCTAAGTTCACAATGGACTTTTACAATCAGCCTTTTAATTTCTCAATCACTAAGATGTACCTGGGGAGAAAAAATTTGGGTTGGGAAGTGGTCAGTCATCACATTCAGATGTGGTATCAGCAGGCCCAACAACCTTGGGAATTTGACTCAAAGTCTTTCAAAACTTCAGTTGCCATATGTTTTTCAGATTAAATGTATAAGAAGAAAATGGTTCAAATACTGGGAAATGTATTCCTCCCATTGAAATCAGTGTGAGGGTTCACCTTGACTTCAGGGAAAAACAGGAATGAGTCCTGTTATTTTTTAATTGAAAAATATTGGGGGTGGGAACAGGTAATAATTTGCACTTCTCGAGTGGATTATTCAAGAATTTCAAGTGCTTTGTAAATATCAAGGAGGAGATAATGCCAACAAGGTTTGCTGAAATATTTAGGGTGAAACGTAGGTTGAAGAAGAAATAATAACCTGAAATTTAGTACAAATAGCCAGTCTGCAAGCAGCTAACATTAGACTGTGGAATACTGTCCCAAGGAAAAAACAGTAGAATCACCCACTGTTTGGATCTTTTATAACAAGCATGGACAAACTTCTCACAAATCTTCAATAAGGAAAAGTTCTGTGCTGCCAGGGAGGTGGACTGTGTGGACTGTTAGGTGGTTTCCCACCTCTAACTCCTCTGTTAAATGAAGCTCATACCAACCCAGTGAGGTAGCTAAGTAATCATTTAACAGAAGTGTAAACTGAGGGGCATGGTTTGTCGAAGCTCAGTTTACAAATCAATGGCATAGCTGGGAATAGCTCAGATTACAAGGCTGTAGTTTCTCTTATGATATCAAAGACTGGCATAAATCATCTGGCAATCCTACTTTGTGCTGAGAGACTTGGAGAAGTTTAGGTTATATTCCTAGGCCCATTTCTTTGCTGGCAGTCCTGTCCAATTTTCTATGATGGATATAGAGCAGTGAACTATCAAGGGTTAGGAGAAAATGTGCCCTCCGCCCGCCTTGCCGAAAAACAGATTTGCAGACTGCTGAATGAAAGAAATAGGGCTAAATGCTCACCTGCACCACATCAGTTTGGAGCAACTGAATGAAAGGGAGCTGAGGCACAGGTGTCTGAAGCTACCTCGCCCTTGTTCTCTGTCCCCTTCTCCCGATTCCAATCCTGCAAGTGGCTGGAGGTGGAATCAGATGCAAGTGCAGGTGACTGTAGCTTAATCCAGCTTTCTTTAGGTCCTCAATTATTCTATTTCATTTCTGTGGCAGGAGGACTCATAAGGCCTAAAGGTTTGTCTGCTATAATATTACTGTATAGTACTGATTTATTTTCAGACATAACTGTCTACACTAACAGCAGATGACCAACACATAGCTATTTATAGCTTACTCCTTTCCTTGTTGTTAAATCTTTCCTTTTCCCCAATCCCAAAGAAGTGTCTTATTTGTCTTCGTAATTTTGATCTGCTCTGTTTTTACTGTCAAGCTTGTTCCTAACTATAGATGATGATTATGCCAAAGAAAAGTTCTCATTTATGGTCAGAGAGAGAATATTTAATAGGAGAAGATGCTCAAGTATTACAAGTGGTATATGAAGAATCTCCAGAATGGCTTCAGATTATTCAGGTAATGTATAGAGTAGAACGGTGAGAGCACTTACTCAGATAGACTTGCTTAACTGGTCCCCTTGGAACTCTAAGGTGATGAAATACCGAATACCGACCTTCCAAAGGGGTAGCTGTGATAATTTTATTCAGCAAAACAAGCAAGAAGTCTTGTGGGGATTTAGGAATTTTCTCCCACGAAAGCTCAGGCGATAAATAAATTCATAAGTCTTTAAAGGTGCCAAAAGTCTCCTTGTTTGTTTCAGTGTACAGAAGAACAGTTTCTTAGTTCTGCAGATTAAAAGTAGTCTTTTATCAAAACTAAATGATCTCAAAAATGCACCATGGACTTTGGTATGTTCTACCATTGACCTGTATGGATATGTTGGCCCCAGTTCAGGTAAGTACTTTAACTTTAAGTGCCAAAGCGCTTTGCTGAACAAGGATGTTTTTCTGCCCTGCAGCCATCCAGAGCTTCAGGGTCTGAGCATCCAGTTTATCTTGAAAATGTACGGGATCTGAATGCAGAACAAGACCATACTTCTCTTGCAGTCATTTCAGCAAAGCTGGTAGCAGTGACCAGCACAGCTTGGCATCTCAGCATGTGACGTAATGTACAGACAAAAACCTGCATCCAGTTTTGCCCTGTCGTCAGTTTTATTTGCGCTCCATTATTCATAAAGCTCCAAAATGTAACTCTTTCAGTAGAACTCTTTTTGCTGAGTTCAATATGATAATGAATGTGAAGGGTCCATACGAAGGAGGCAAAAACTTTGTGTAGGGGTTTCTTTTTTTTTTTTTGGCAGGTTCACACCAGATAGGCATTTTTTACAGCCTGAAAGGGGATGTTTTCTTTTGTTAATGGCTTACAATCAGATGAAAGGACTCATCACTCTATTTTAGTGCTCCACCACATGGCGTGTATCTTTTATAAATTACAGGCTGGCGTTGTGTGCACTGGGGGGAGAGAAAGGTTGGTTTTCTTGCTGTGAGCCATCCTGCCTAATTGTCGTATGCAAATAAAAGCAATTATAAGGCTTTTAGGGTGAAGGGATGACAGCTGAGTTTGGCAGTTGAGGAGGCCTCACCCACCTTGTTGTCATAGCAACAGGAAGGAAAAGGACAAAATGGTGTGTATACAGTGGAAACATTTATTTTGGTTAAAGAACTTAAAATATATACCAATGTTATCATGAAATGTCAATATGGCTTTGTTTAAAACATTACAGAAATTAAACTGTATTTATTCCTTGGCCCTTCAAGTGATCCTTGTCATCTAACTACCATTTACAAGCCATCACTTGTGATTTTATCTGCTACTTTTAAAGTTATGAGCAGATCATAACAATCCATTCAGTTATTAGAAGATTATAAATTCCTGTTATTTAGCAACCTATTTAAATGTTACTAGCTTCAGAATTTTGCAAGGAGAGAGACATTTAATTGTGTGTAGGGGTAAAGGAGGTTAGTGAAAAATAACCTATTAACAGTCCATAAAGTTCAATATAAAAAAAATGTTTGTGCTAAAGTGTTAAACAAGTAGAACAAATAGCATGCTACTAGCATACAAAATTAAAATGAGTCACAAATGGATATTTTCTATGGCAATTTATTTCACAATTACTCTTGTGGAAGCTTTCATGAATTAAATATGAGTTCTATCTTGAAATTAGGTGTTATAAGGCTAAATTACAAGAGGCAGCCAGTAATTGAGGTGGCTGAAACACGGGGTCTAGTGAACTAATCTCTTGCTATGTCACATGGCTAACCTTCAACCAATGAGAAACCTTCCCATCACAAAAACAGAGGCAGCTGAGAAAAATTGATTTCTCATCTGAGCCATATTTGATAGCTTTTGAAATCGAAAATTGAAATTAACTAACCTAAGCCCCATCGTAACAAAAGAGCAAATTAAATATGCAACATGGTTTCCTACTGGAATCAAGAGGGCCTGCCAAAGTAAATTTGTAAATAGAGTTTAAGATGCAATTCTGTTCGCTCTCCCTCTCTCTTTCTCAGTGTAAAAGTATAAGTGTGCAGTGGCTTTATAAATTATTTATACCAAAAAAAAAAATCATCAGCTGCAAATGGCCACTGTGGTTAAGGTCCTCCATAGAGAAAATCATTGCATTAGAAGAGCTCATTGAATGAATAGGAAATAAAATCATCCACAATGATTCTTAAGCCTAAAATAAACCATATCTGAAAGGAACTTTATACTGTGGCTTGTTTTATCCTAAAGAAAAGTTTTAGGGATGGAAGTTTATTCTTTTTTTTTTTAAATAAATCAAATCAGTGGTAATAGTTTGCATATAAACAAAGCTCAAATAGAGGTATTAATTAATTTCTTCTTTGCATGCCACCCCAAACATTAATGGCTCTTTGAGACTGGTGAAGTATGCAGTGCTTGCCTTTTGTCTTTCTTTTACAAATTATTCTAACTATGAGTGCTCATGATTCTAAAGATGCTCTGCAAAGCTGGGGATTTATTTTCATTTCCCTGAAATGAAGGCAGTCTATAAAATCAGTGATGCTAAGCTTTAAATATAGTTTTTGTTCTTAAAAAATACAAAAGAAGAAAAGAAACAATACAACCAAGACACTTAGCTGTTCTCACTTTTTGGATCTCTGCCTTTATCTGCCCAAATTTGTACTAATTAATTCTGTAGGCTTGAACAGAAGCAGGTAGAAAAACATGGAGCCAGACTTAGTCAGGATGTGTAAATCAGTATAGCTCCTTTGACTTCAGTAGATCTATTCTGCCTTACACCACAGCGGATGTGGCCCTTGAAATTGCACCACTTTCCTGACTACGCTACTTAGATCAGAACTGTATAAAATCCAGAGACAACTGTAATAGATGATATTACACTTAGCCTGTCTGTCATCCCAGGCATCTTGTGAAATCATTTTCTGTTCTAATTTATTACTTTTAGTGTCAATCAGATGCCGACTAGCTGAGTAACATCATTAGGCATCCAGTTCAACTACTCAGCAGTTTTTAAATGCAGTTTAAGTAGTTGTCTCATTATGTGTAGTAGGAGAGAAAGTCAAAGTTCAAGGAGATTTTTTTTTTTTTTTTTTTTTTTTGGGCAGAGATATTGTCAAAGTCTGTTGCACTCTTCTGAAGGGAAAAAAATCACAAGTTGTTGTTTTATTTAGTTTTCTTTTTAAAGAGTTTGAAAGAAGTAAAAGAATTCCATAAATTACCCCGACTCTTTATGCTTAGAAACTTTGGTCCTGACTCTCGATTGCTTTATTCCACCATTACTCCAGGGGAACCGTTAAACTCAGAGGAGTTGAAAAGTGTAGTGCTGAAATGTAACAATGAGGAATCAAGCTGTGTGTGTACTGTGGAGTTCACTTGAGGCAGATTTTCTTATCTTCATATAGCTTCAAGCCCCAACATGAATTGATGAAAGAAGTGGGGATGCCTGTCCAATAAAAGCCTTGTGTAGGTGCATAGATGTTACCATCAGAGGCATGATTTTAAAAAGTTGGATGGTTAAAATACATGAAGCAAACACAAGTATGGTAATTAGACTGTTTAAATAACATGTGGACTAATCCATAGGCCACAGAAGTCAATGCTAAGATTCCCTTTGATTTTAGTGGGTTGTGGCTAAGGCCTGTGAGGCATGCTGCAGGCCTTTCCTACAACAGTGGAATCTGAATTAACTTCATTGAAAAGTGAGTTCAGTGACATTGGCATGAAACTGGTTTAAGTTGGATGGGACTCAGTTCCGAGGGTATTTTTCAAAAAAGAAAAGCAGTTATACAAGAAATGTCAGTGTGTAAGTGACAGGAACACCTTCAGGATGAGTACAAGCCCAGATCCCTCTCCCACCAGAACCACAAGAGTGTTGGAATATCCAAAACCCTTTCTCCAGGCAATGTCTTCAAGTCTCCAATTCCCTCAGACCTACCCCGGCAGCAGTTGATGTCATGGGATGACAGCTTCTCTGTCATTCTCTCTGTTTCTGCTCTGTTTGAATATGTTGTAAGTCTGGCCATATTAAAAAAATTGCAGGAGCTGTACCTGGAGAAGAACCAGAGCCATGAAGATTCAGAGCTTGTCTACACTGGGGGTGGGTTATAATTTGATTTGAGGTTGTTTAATTACAGCCATTTTTGTTTCACATGAAAATTCCAAGCAGGGGTAGGTGGTACAACGTTCCCACTCTGTCCTGAACAGGGCTGTATTTCATCAAAAGTTAGAGAGAGAAAAAGGTTTTGTGGTCTGCTATGACAAGTGGAACTGTAGAAAGAGGGCCAGATTTCAAGAGGGAGACCTAGTCTGATGCAGATCCCAGAGGTTGTGGATTCAGCCTGTGTACTGCATCTTTTATTGCTCATGAAATACTGGGGAAGTAGAGCTTCCAAACTTGCTATCTTTTTTTCTAGAATATGGGTTCTAAAGGATGTAGCGGCAGAAGTTTTTGTAGGTGACTGTTTGGTTTGGTTCTTTTTCAAGTGATCATTTGATCACAGCTGCTGAGATTTCATTATTTTGTTAATAGTCTGTTAGGTCACTAGAGCCTTGGAGAAGCATCTTTTTAGCTGCAATCAAAAATTAATAAAGTATGGGTGTAGTTTATCCAATCGGAAACAGACCTTATGAAATGCAATGATTCCTAATGACTATTCATATGAAAATGTGTGTGTGATGTAACATTTCTGTTAAGTATGATAAATGCCATAACTGAGGAAAGTAATATGAAAGGGGAAAAAAAAGATATAAGCAGTTCACTTACAAATTGTGATTGGTCTAAAGTTGTTCTCTATAAAAAATTGCTTTACATGTCATTCTGTAAATTTTAGATAGTGTTACCTAAGTGAGCAGCTTTCATGGTATCCATCCAACAGGATATTGTAATCAGAGTGCCAGTAATTCTGGGAAGCATAAAAAAATGTTTTAGAGGATGTTTAGTCAGAAGAAAATCATAGCAGAGGCAAATGGAAAAATTCCTGTAGAACTGTAAAACAAATTCTGCAAATAATTGCACCTACTGGAGAAGTTAGATAAGGATGCCATGCACACTTTAAAATAGTAATCTTGAAATTGCATATGTGGGTGTACAGTGAACATGGGTGCATTTTGCTCTTAATTAGTGCCTTTTATATTACATGTGAATTGCTCATTTACCCTTAAAGATTCCCTCCTTTAAAGATATCATTTGAATTAACATAGCATGAAAACAATTGTATTAGAGAAAGGTATCATTCCTTTTGCATCCACAAAGTAATTTCATTTTACGGGCCACCCAGTATTCAGGTTAATATTGATTAGATTGTGAATTTTAGATCTAGCCTTGATCCAGCCTGCTCTTTCCACATGTAGTTAATGTTAAGCATTCACTTCCATAGGACTTAAGCATATGCATAAAGATAAGCAGGTGAGTAAGTCTTTACTGAATCTTCAACTTGGGCTGTTTCTTTGTTTTGTGGTTTATGCAGCACCAGGGCTTTGATAAAGCACTTGAGCACATGCTTAATATTAAGCATATGGTGAAGAGCTTTGACGAACAAAGGTCTAAATGCTCTGTAGAGCACATAAAAAACCCCCATACATTTAGGCTGAGATTTGCCCTGTGCTTGCAGCACAGGCTATTGGAGCTTCTGTCTCCAGCACATGCAACGGAAGAGCAAGATCACAACCTGACATTCACGAGAGCATGAGGGAGAGGAGAACGGGCTACTGTGACAACGAGAGCTCTGAGAGGGCATGATCTGCTAGCTAGAGGCCTTGGACAGGTCCCCAGCTGGCTGTCACACAAGCTTCATTTTGAAACAAGCACTAGCCTGGGGTGAATGCTGCTGCTTTTCAAAGGAGAGGGAGTTCGTACACACTCCGTGTGGTATAGCTGCAAGGTCTGCACAGTCAGGACGTCTCTTGTACAAATGGATGAACGCTGCCACACTCCTTTCCCCTCACTTACCCCAGCAGGAGAGGAACACAGCAAGATTTGGCCTTTATTTTGCAATGGGAGGCATTTCTGCATACTCTGGTGCAAAATTTGAGTGCACAGCTCCCCTTTTAGGCTTTGATCATGTAAGCTGCTGCACAGGGGGGACTCTTGCATGTGGAGTGGGCAGCACAGGATTCACTGGGTTCCATTTGAATGTATGCAAGTTTGATGGCAATAATATTTTCCATGACTGGGGCCTTGGATGTCTAATTTTGAAAACTGAAAGCCACTCTACTAATGGAGGAGTGAGTGTGCACACACACATATATACGGAGCTTGTTGGAGAGCAGCTGGCAGTTTGGATGCTTTTCTGATCGGGCCCAAAGCTTTGGAGTCTGGAAACTGGGCTTGAAAACATTCGTGGAAAGAGGGTTTTTTGTTTTTTTTTTATTTTGGTATTTGTGCAAAGATACACTAATGAAATCCTGAATTCCCACATAATCTGATGATGGGTTCATAAAAGATAGTACCTTATCAACCTTGTTGCTTAACAAGGTACTGAATTAGTTATATTGTCCTCCCTGTTGGAGAAGGTTAGGCACAGAAAGAGCTACAAAGAGTAGCACAGACTAGGGTGAGGTGAAGTTACAAGGAAAGCAGATAAAATATATACTTAGATAAAAATATTTAAAATGCATAGGATACCTAGTTAGAGCATCCTGAACCTCTTAAAACATTTTTATTCTCTTTTCTTTCTTACCCAATCTAAATCCTGGCTTCACCTGGCAAGGGAAAAAACACTTTTTTTTCCCTCCTCCCAGATTCGGGAACTACCATATGCTAGAAGAGAAGAACACATCATGTGCTGTCATTGTAGACTCATCCTTTACAGTACCACCTACAGTGGAAGCCTAGCTGCAGGCTAGAGTCATACAAAATCACAGAGGAAAATTAAGCATTACATTTCTTGTGGTTGCTGGAAGGCCATATTATTGATATTTCAGTAGGAGATTTATAGCAATACTTAATGAATGCTATGTTTTGTTATCAGTCAGTAACCATACACATGTTGTATATATGGGAAGATTAAATTAAGTCTTTATAATAATCTTACAAATGTTGAACATTCGTGTTTGGCTGTAGCAAATATGGTGATATGATACAAACGTGTTACTATAATGGCATTCTATTGTTATTTTTGATGTAACATTGCTGGTCAAAATACAGGCAAAATTAGCCTATCCTTTTTAAACATTTTCCTAATGAAGAAATTTATCATGATCTATCTTTAGGAATGCGTGGAATACTTATCCGCCTCAGTCTATTTATGAAAATACCATAGGTCAGAAACAGTTCAGGTACTAAATGCAATTTTTTTTAAAAAAAATAAAGATTTTAATGATATTTTCCAGTTTAGCTAGTCTGAATCATTTGATTAAGCTCACTAAATTAAGAACTGTTACAGTAGATGAAAAATATGTGGAATTTAGGAGTTCCTAGAATTATTATTCTTTTTTTAAGTCAGGTTAGTTTTCTAATATCTAGTCTGTTTCAAGGCAGTCAAAGTATATAATGAAAGATTGAAGAGCAGTAATACAAGCAACTGACTGTCACTAAAGAAAAGATTCATTATCTTAGACAGGCCATAAAATCTTTTTATTTCAGTTCTCCTTGTTATAACATTTAGCCAGTGATCAGATTATGTATATGTACATTAAATTAAATATATTATTATTATGCACAAAACACTGCATATTAAATATATATTTCTTCATGGATCTAATTAAGCTTAAATGTAATTTTCACTTACACTTATCGTAGGTAAATTATGAGGCCCAGGACGACTCTTTGCTGCAGTACAACATACCATGACTATTAGGGTTGTTCTCTCAAATAAACTGGTAGCTGCAGCCTTTTTTCTTCTTCAGAAAAGAAGTTTTGTTACAAGTCGCTGCTACTGAAACTTTATTCAAGATCAGATGTAAAAATAGGCACATCCTGGTTTGGATGTTCTAGGCGATTAGGCAACAAAAGGAGACCATGTGTGAAGCATTTTGCAACAGACAGTGTATCCTTGCTAGTGCAACAATATTTCTGAGGTGATGTTCTTGGTACATTTGGGTTTCCTCTATCTGTTTCTTAAAAGAAAGAGTAAGCTGGCTATTTCTTTCCCTTACCTGCATTGTAGGTGCAAATCAAACATGATGGCTAAGCAAGTTGCTTTTTCTTCCATTATCAAGTGTTAATTTAATAAGATTTATCAGGATTTCAGAGTTGTTGGTAGTTTGGGACAAGTATTATATTCATAGATGTGTGCTAAAATTTGGATAAAAGAAACCAGCTGTATCACAGAATCACTAAAGAGAATATATGAGTAAGTGCACTAGTATAAACTGTTGTTGAATAAAGCATTTCATTCTGTTGAACTCTGATTGCCTTTATCTAAGTGGCAGTGCAGTAGTAATTGAAAAGGGTTAATTATATATTATTTTAAAGCACATATTTGCTTATAATTTTTAAATTAATTTTTCTGAAATGTATGCATATTTTCTGTCAGTCAGTTTATCAGCCAGATTTTTGTTCTGGATGAGTTGTGTGCAGTACAAGACTGGGCATGTGGAGGAATGTAAAGGCAGTTTTTATTTTCCCAGGATATATTAGAGCAACCTTCAGGCTGCTCTAAACTCTGCTGGTTGCCAACACATTCAGCTGTGCAGAGGAGATCACTAATATGCCCAAAATTCATTCTTTCCCCTCTCTCTACTCATTAACCTATTTTCCTTTCCAGCCAACAAACTAACCAAATCTTTCAATGGCTCAGATACGTTCAAAGTGTTTTTCTATCCCTTTTGGCTTCCAATCAAGATTAAAATCTTGCAGGTTTTCCTTCCCATAGATTAAAGAGGTTCAGAAGCTCAAATAAACACCCAAAATTTTGGCTGCTTATTTGAAATGAATCCAAATTCTGAATCTTTAGAAGTCTGCCCTTCATTAATTTTCATGATAGGAATGGACATGAGCTTGCAAAATTCAGATCTGGGCTTAGAAATATCTGGGACATGCCCAATTTATAGTGAGTAGTCTCATCTTGGTAACGCATGTGGGCGAAGCTTATTTTATGGCTAAAACTTAAAAAAGTGCCACTCTTTTCCCCCATTCAGGCCCTATCTCTGACTTGATTTTTCCAAAGTTCAGAGTTATTGGGATGTGAACTGTGAGTTTAGGACCATCTGTGTTCCATTTAGGGTGGCTTTAGCTGGAGTTGACGGATTGAATGCACCCAGAGAAATCGTAAAACCAATGGTGCAAAACCACCCCATGACAGAGGTAGGAAAGGCGTGTTCACTCCTTTTCATGAGAAACAAACCGTGTGTGACACCATCGCCTGTGCCATGGTGGTGTGAGTCCCAGCCACACTGTGATGATGTCAGAGTAGTATCATGCTAGGCAGTCCCAAAGGGCAAAATCTGCTAGAGGGAGAGGGGGAAAGAGTGGTATATGGGGTCATTGCTATGTGTTCTGATTTCTGGGCAGCAGGGATCATAGAATCATAAAAACTGGAAGGGACCATGAGAGGTCATTGGGTCTATTCCCCTGCACCCATGGCAGGACCAAGTACCATCTTAGACGATCCCTGACAGGTGCTTGTCTAACCTGCACTTAAACACTTCCAGTGATGGCAATTCTGCAACCTGCAAAGGTAACTTATTCCAGTGGTTAATCACCCGGACAGTTAGGAATTTTATAGAAACATAAAAACTGGAAGGGATTTGGGAGTGGGGTGCTGGGTTCATTGCTACGGGGACCAATCCCTGGGTAGCAACATGGGAGGCCGAACCCAGTCCCCTACTGGATCACATCCTCTAGTTTCCCGTCTCTCTCATTGTCTCATACCCTCTTAGTACTTACGTTTTGTTTTGTTTCATTTTATGACTACACTGGAGTTTGGTATGGTGCATACATTAAATGAGGAGGCTATATATGACACTGGCTTCATTTTTTAACAGTTAGGTAATAAAAATCCTTGTTAAATTATAATTTGCTCATGTGTGCAAAACACTGAGTACTTTTGGAGAGGTGAGTTATTTTTGTATTTCTAGAATTCTCAGAATTTAAGTATCAGAATTATTTGACGTAGTCCCTCATCAAAGACTCTTCCGCAAAGTAAGCTCTCCTGGCTCAGTAACTGGTTAAAAGGTAGGAAACAAAGGGTAGGAATAAATAGTCAGTTTTCACAATGGAAAGTCGTAAATAGTGGTGTTTTCTAGGGATGCATACCAGCACTGTTCAGTGTATTCATAAATGATTGGTAAATGGTGAGGTAGTAAGACTTTCAGATGATACAAAACTGCTCAAGCTATTAACAAAGAGATCTCCCAAAACTAGGTGATTAGGTGACAGAATAGCAGATGAAATTCAGTTGATGATAAATGTAAAGCTATGCACATTGAAAAATATAATCCCAATAATACATATAAAATGATGGGGTCTAAATTAGTTGTTACCATTCAAGAAAGAGATCTTGGAGTCATTGTGGATAGTTCTCTGAAAACATCCAGTCAACGTGCAGTAGCAGTTAAAAGAGCTAACAGAATGTTGGGAATCATTAGGAAAGGGATTGAGAATAAAACAGAAAACATCATGTTGCCTGTTTATAAACCATGGTATGCCCGCGTCTTGAATACTGCATGCAGATCTGGTCACTCCATCTCAAAAAAGGTACATTGGAATTAGAAAGCATACTGAAAAGGGCAACAGAAATGATTAGAGGAATGGAGAAGCTTCCATATGAGAAGAGATTAATAAAACTGGGACTCTTCAGCTTGGAAATTGAGATGTTTAAGGGGAGATATGATAGAGGTCTATAAAATCAAGACAGATGTGGAGAAAGTAAATCAGGAATGCATTTACTTTTTCTAATAACACAAGAACTAGGGGGCCACCAAATGAAATTACTAGGCAGCATCTTTAGAACAAACAAAAGGAAATACTTCTTCACAGACCACATACTCAATTTGTGGAACTCTTTGCCAGAGGATGATATGAAGGCCACAACTATAACAGGGATCAAAAAAAGAATGAAATAAATTCATGGAGGGTAGGCCCATCAAAGGGTATTAGTCAGATGGACAGTGATTGCCAGTGCAGAAATTTCACCTGGCATTGGTGCTGTTAGGAGATAGGATAGTGAACTAGATGGATCATTGGTCAGATCCATCATGGACAGTCTTGTGTTCTATTTGGGATTAAAACTTGTTTGGAGAAAAAAAGAGAAGGATATCCATTTGTTTAACTATTAGCAGGAGCCAGCAAAGTACGTTTTGCAAAATTGAATTGAAATAAGGTAAATGCAGGAATACTGCTTATGTTTTCTCTTTACTTACTAGAAATGCAAATCACTTAGTTAAATCTTAAATAATGCATTATTTAGGATTTTATTTTAAATCTTCCCAATATAAATTTCATAAGAGTATTATGTTAAGTAGAAATTTCTATTGGGAATAATGTTGATGTTATTGACAGTTAATTATACAATCTTCTTGAATGTTTTGGTGCCTATGATTTTAATATTTCTGTTTTGCCCATCTGCAGGGCTACAGTAACTATTCCAGTGGACGACTCACAATAAATAGCAGAAAATGCATTCTAACCTCTGACTCTGTGACGAACAGCATGGGGACTATCTGCGGCTCTGGTTTTAATTTCAATGGCATCAAAGGAAAACTCAAGAGCTTCAGAAAATAACTCTAGCACCATGGCTCTGATAAAATAAAATGCTCACCCGCAGACATAAATTACCATTGGAATAAAAAGACTACACCAAAATTACATAGTTTCATAATGCTCTGAAATCAAAGTCCAGAGCATGGCTCACAAATTGTGACAGTCACCCTACTTGATGAACAGTCTTTTCTGTCAATAACTAATCTAAGGATATGTCTACACTGACGGTGGCAAAATCGTTGCCATCAGCCCAGCATTCCAGACACGATTCAACAGTGAGTATGAACTCACTGCTGTGCTCTGGAAGTCCTGCCCTCTAAAAGAAGTAGCTGAAAGCTAACCACAAGCTTTTCCTGGCAGCTTAGACAGTCGCTGGTGGATGCACAAGGTATTTTACATGCCTTGAGTATCTGCCGTCAACTGATGCTGAAAATCCAGGTAAGTGTAGACTAGGGCTACTTAATATAATTTGTTCTTCAAAGCATCTGACCAAGTGAGATTTTCTCCCACAAAAGCTCATGCAATAAATATTTTGCTAGTCTTTAAGTGCCACAGGACTTCTTGTTTGTTTTAGTCTAATGCGTTTCTTCAAATGGTGATATTTCATTGTGTATATTTTGGGGGCCTGAAGTAGGGTATGAGAGGTAATTTCAGTTAGGGTAGTGTCCCAGCTGGATCCTGCCAAAAGTCAACTTCAGTATGGTTTTTTTGTTTCGTTTGGTTTTGTTTTGTTTTCAGTGTGGTTGCGTGGATGTTGAGGGTAACAGAATTTGTCTCTCTGTTCAGTACCATAACAAACCCCAATCAAACAATTGCTGCTGTGATGATGTTCAGGTTTCTTATATTTAGTATGTTGGAAAACATTTTTCCATAGTCCTGGCTGCACCCCTGCACTACATAAGAATATAAGCATGAATAGACTAGATCAGATGAATGTCTTCCTAGCCCAGTATCCTTCTTCTGACAGTGACCCCTGTCAGATTATTTGGAGGGAATGCTTACAACAAGGTAACTGTTCTGTCATCCAGGCCCAGTTTCTGGCAGCTGGAGTTATGGGATTGCATTCCTGACCATGTTGGATAATAGCCATTGATGGATTATCCTCCATGAATTTATCTAATTAGTTTTGAACCCACTTATACTTTTGACCTTCATGACTTCCCATGGGTTCCATAGGTTCCAAAGTACTTCTTTTTGTTTTAAACGTACTACCTATTAATTTCATTGAGTGATCCCTAGCTCTTGTCTTATGGGAAACAGTAAGGCTATGTCTACACACAGGCAGTTAAATCGATTTAATTTAAATCAATTTAATAAAATTGCTATAAAAATCATTAAATCAATTTATGTTAAATCGATTTAATAAGTCCACACCTAAAATTCAAATTGAAATAGCACGTCCAGGGACAGAACTTGCTATTTCAATTTAAGAGAGGGGCACCATGGGAGGTCTGGCAAAATAGCCTTGTAGAAGGGCCCCACCCAATACACGAAAAGGGAAAGACATCCTGGAAAGGAGAAGGGCAAAACTGTTAAATTGAAACAACAGTTATATCGATTGTCCGCATGGTATTATTTTGATTTAACAGTTTCGATCTAACCCTTGTTTCGTTTTCAACCAAAGTTTTATTGAAGCACTCTAAGTTCTCTTGTTTCGAAATGATGGAGCTCATCATTTCAAAACAAGAAAACCTCGTGTGGACCTAACAGTTTTTAAATTGAAATAACCAGTGTTATTTTGATTTAAAATCTACGTGTGGACATACCCTAAATAACGTTTCTTTATTCACTTTCTCCATACCAGATGAACATAGGTCCAAATAAGCGTAAGTTGGACTTCCATAGCCAATGAACTCACTGATGTTGAAGCTCCATGGAATCACTTTACACTGTAGTAAATTGTGCTCTCTTTACAATACCAGGATGCATCTTCCTTGGGAAACAAATCACTTGTGGCAGCAAGTCTGAGAGCTTATGTTTGACTCAAGCTCATGGGGTCTGTGCCCGAGTGATAAAGACAGCAGGGTAGGCACTCCTGCTCAGGCTGGAGTGGGGTCGGTCTCAGAGGTCTCCTACAGGCATGTCTACACTGTTTATTTTAGCCTGGCAGCATGAACCAGAGTCAATTGACCCAGGCTCTGAGATTCACTGCTGCTGCATATCATTTTTAGCAGTGTAGATATACCCAAGTGTTTCTGTATTCAGACCCACAGCCAGCAGATCACTCCAAGAAGCTATAAAACTGAAGCCCTGGCCACAGCGTTTATTGCAGGAGGAGCCACATGGCCTTCACTGATTCTAATGTGGGTGCTTACTTTGGAATCTGCTTATCTAACTTCCTTTTAACTGGATATTTTGGTTCCTTTCTAATCCCACTTATTTCCTGTGACAGCTTTCATGGGGAAGGCAATCCATCCACTTTGCATTGAGCATGCAGGCTAAATCACTCAAATGCTGATAGTCCTCCAATGCCTTCCCAGAATTCCCTGTGTATTCTCAGGAGGACAGCTATATTCTCCCACAATTCACTGGAGAGAATGATAGTGCAGCTTAGCTCACTGCAGTCCTAGAATGTGTCCCCAGCAGTCCTAGCAACAGACATTGGTTCAGGCAGCAACAGTGAAGATGCAGTAACTGAAATAGGGCTTTGTCATGTGGCGGGTCACACATGGGTTTGGCTAATCCAGGTGCTTACTGCTCAAGCTAGCCCTGCAGTGAAGGAAAACCCTGTATGGGTGCATTTCAGGGACCATGGGAGGAAGATCCTCTAACCATACTCTGCTATATCTATAAATAACCACTAGAGATATTGATGATAATCTTCATCCACTCAATATTGTTAGTAACCTCTGATGACAGTCACTTCAGAGGTAATTAAGGAGTATTGATCATTTTCCGTTCTTCTCTATATTCCATTTGTAACACCTAAAATCACATACAGACCAGCTAACAGTGGAATTACTCATATAACTTGGCCCAAACCATACACCACGTCTGTCCCCCGTTGAAAGGAACTTACTAAATGTTTAACTTTAAGCCCATTCCTGTTCAGCAAAGAGAGTACTTAAGGATGCTTTAAGTCCCACTGAAGTCAGTTTAAACTGTCAGGCTGTTTTTGTTGTTTGTGTAAACCATAGTTTAATTTAAATGCTTAATATTTGCAATGCATTGCTTTATAAAAGCATGCGTAGGATGAATCAATTGTTGTTGTTGCTCGGAGTTCATTGCCTCTACAAGCTAAAGTTGAGCCACAGTACTTGAGATTTTGAGAATCAAGTGGCTCAAAAGAGGCTTTCATTAGTTTAGTCAGGACCAACTCAATATCTCATAACACAGACTGTTTCATAACAAGGGATTTTGAGTGTCTCGCCTAATAACGACAGGCTAAGAAGAAATCAGTTTGCTTTCCACTAACTCTTAAAACAGCATTGATTGCCAGATAAACTTAAAAGGAAGTGATCAGTGAACTTGACTCTGACAAATGTAGAAGGTTCTTAAGCAGGTTTTCTGTGTAATTTCTACAGACTGATTCTTATGCAGAAGACTACAAAAGTAAATAAAAAAAATCTCTTCAAGTGCACCTAGTGGAATTCTTTTAAGGATTTCAGGTACCTTTTCCTTTTTGAAGGGGGGGGGGGAAGACTTGTGTTTTTGATCTTTATTTCTATCAGAAATTGTGTCCCAAGAGGAGTATGGAGGGAGAGGGGCAGAGAGAGAAAGGAAAGAAAAAAGAAATACCTTAGTTTTCTTTTCTTCAGTGAAAGACCATCACCATCTTGCTTTGAGCACTGCAACATAAAATATCGTTTCTCCCCCCCTTAAAGAAAATTGAATATGTAATTCATTTTGACTATCTGTAGAGAGATCAGTCCTTTGGAGAATAGTTTGTTCCAGTTGTTCTAGAATACTCTCCTTTCCAAAAAGAATTTATTTATAAGAAAAACCGATGTTATATTTTCCATATTTTTGGTCAAATCCTGGTGCATGGCTGATCTTCCGAGTTCACAGTATAGAGGACGAGGTATACACATGTCAGTTAAAGCTCACATTTGAACTCCCCTGAGGAGCAGCCTTTGGACTGCTCTAATTTAGACCAGCTACAAAGGGACATCTGGCCATGCCTCCTGTCTGACATCCATTGAGGAGCAGCACAAGTCTACATCAGAAATGATACACTTACATTAGTATTATCCTCCATGAGTCAATGAAACCAGTGCTATGGCTAGATTACCAAATAAATACACTACACTAGTGAACCTAGCTTCTTGAAAACTTAATGTCTGCTCTTCTGGTACATAAAATTATAGTTTCATTGTCCATTATATTATTATTTTTTAGTATCTCTAAAGCACTTTGACATTCTTCATCCTACAAGATATTTGTTCAAAATATGTTTGTCTGCAGACTCAAGATTCCTCCTTTTTTGGGGGAGGTGGGGAGACGTCCAATCTTTGATCATGTCTAGGTTGTGTTTGTTTGAATAAATTTTGCCCAAGATGATGCAGGTAGGTACACATTTTATACTGTAGTCCCTGTAGAGATTAGAAATTCTTTCGGGCTTCACATTATGCAAAAGGGAAAGGTAGTACTGTATCTGTTTTGCCAGTGGGAAATATTAGACAGGAATCAGTAAGGTATATGATCCACACCTATCAAAAAGGGAACAATTGCTCTCATACACAGAGCTGATGATGCTTTTCCTTTTGTGTTTGTAGCACTTTCAGGACAATGCATCCTGCCTGGATTCAATTGTTTGCTAAAGCAGATGCAGACCCAGGCAGTCTCCTGTTCAGTAATTTCTGCCAGAGACAGAAATCACTTTTTTTTTCAGGGAGTGTCTATATTAAAACACTGCACCCCAGCCTGGAAGGGTTTCCTTCTCAAGTTCCAGTACAGAGGGTCTTTTTTCTTTTTTTATCATCTCCATGGGTCCAGGCAGGATAGTGGTGAAAAGAACCACCGTAAGAGCTGGCCCAGTTAACTTTATGCCAGATTACATTACAAAGTGCACCTTTATAAATGATCTGATTGTATTTCAAAGGGAGTCCATCTCACTGTCTTCCCTATCTTCCCTTCTCTCACAGCTAGGAATTAGTGATATAATTAAGAGAGGAAACCAGTATTAAGAGAGTGTATAGTAAAAATAGCAAGAGTCCTGTGGCACCTTAAAAACTAACAGATTTCTTTGGGCATAAGCTTTCATGGGCTGCAACCAAGTGGGTTGGAGCCCATGAAAGCTTATGCCTGAAGAAATCTGTTAGTCTTTAAGGTGCCACAGGACTCTCATTCTTTTCTTTCTTTCTTTCTTTCTTTCTTTCTTTCTTTCTTTCAATATATAATTAAGGTTATTTCCTTTTTAACTTGCTAGTTGTGAATACAGCTGTTCCACTCACCTGTGTTCCCTCTGCCCAATTTCTTTGGATTACCTACATCACTAACATGCCATCCTCTCAGCCTGACTGTATTCCTCATTCTCCCACCCCCCCATCCCATTTCCTCCTCCTTACCAACAGCATACTGACTACTGACATCTTCCCAGACGTCAGTTTTTTGGAGTGGATTGTTGGTTCACTCCTTCCTTCTTTTAGTAACTGGTAATTCTGTTCCTTTGTGTGGTGTATTTAGGGGAGCGAATGACCTGCCTAACCCGATCCTGTACCAGCAACGAGGCTGCCATCCTTTTTCTGTGACTGCTAGAGCTTTATTTCTGGAACTAACAAACTCCTTAGTGAGTGTGAGATGAGATGCTCACATGTGTGATGCCCTGTACCAAGTGGCACCACATTTCCCTTTATGCAGGATCATACCCAATCTTGCAGCCGTTGAAATCAGTGCCATTCTCCCAGATCGAGATCAAGACTTTCAGTGTGTTTTAAACCAGTGTAACTCAGTTGACTTCAGGGGATTTACTCTGGCATCAGCAAGAGTGAGGCTCAGGCAATGTTCCAACACTTCTATGGAATCCACTGGCAACTTTACCAAAAATATCGAATCCATTTTGGAAGTGTTTCCCTAGAATAGTGATGGAAACTGTAGAAGGTCCATAGATCAACAGATGGGATAGAACACTTCCACTTGCCAGTCCAGATACAATTTTATTATTTTAATTTATTTTCTTAGGTCTACATTTTATCTTTTTATGAAGACTTGGCATGACACTTTGCCACACTAGGAGCATCTCAGAGAAGGAAATTCCCTCCTTTTCTCCCCCTTCGTTCCCAGGAAGTAATAATTTACTGCTGGCCTATACCCAGGGGCATAGCCAGACCCAATTTTTCAGGCTGGGCCTGTGAGTCACCCAGGTGGGCTCGGGCCACTTCCTGTTTCTGGTCATGTGACCAGAGGCAGACCGTTCAGAAGGTGCAAACACTCATTGCTTCCCAAACATCTGGCTTCTGGTCATGGGGCTGAAAGCTGCCTGACTCCCCAGATCCTCCAGTTTCTGTAGCAAGCAGAGTGGCTGTGATCGGGTGGGCCTGCTTTCAAAGAAAGTGGGCTGGGGCCAAGCCAGAGCCACCCGGTGCTACACCTCTGCCTATACTGCTGTCTCGACTCATCTGCGCTGACCAGTCCTACCTCCTCTGGTGATGGAGTAAATAGGCACTTAGACCTTTGCACCTGAACCCAAGATACAGAGGTGTCATGCAGGAGATTTTATATTGCTGTATATAGTCCAAGTTGCAAGCTAAACCTCATGTATTATCTGTAACAAACAGCCAGTGTACAATAGGATAGGACAAGAAGCAATGGGATTAAACTGCATCATGGAAGGTTTTTGCTGGACATTAGGAAAAATGTTGTAACTGTCAGGACAGTTAAGTACTAGAACTAATTGCCTAGGGAGGGTGTGGGATCACAGGAGTTTTTAAGGTTAGACAAGCAGCTTTCAGGTATGGCCAGGTTGTTACTTAGTCCTGCCTTGAATGCAGGGGATTAGAGGTCCCTTCCAGCCCAACTCTCCTTTGATTCTGATTCTAATAATTATTAAAATCCTATGAGGGCCTGGGTGAGATTTTGATCCTAAAACTTCGGGTAATTTGTACTCTGGAACCTTAAAATAATTATACACAGCTCCATTTTAGTCTGTGTTCTGCATAGCTTGATTGGTGGGTCTTATCACACTGCTCTGAAGATATTAAGAACTTGTTATTTGATTGGTTAGCATGCTTCTTTGAGGGTTAAAGTCCCTTGCTTACTCTGCAGGATAAATTAGAGTTAAAAGGAAGAAGAGAGGCCATTTATCTGTAAGGTTGGGGGAAGATTTTTTTATTTTTATTTTAAATTTAAATAAGAATCTGAATCATCATGCCATAATATAAAGGAACCAATATCAAACAGCTTTGATTTTTATATCCATGCATGTTAAAAAAAAAAAAAAAAAACGAAAGGAGAGAAAAAGAAAACCAAACATGTGTGCTGCCTTTTAATAAAGATCATATTAAAAATTCAGTAAATAGCAATATCTCTGATCTTTTAACAAAAGCGGCTGGTGTACAGGAAATTAAATGAAAAAAAAAACTTGTTAATCCTTTTTGATTTCTGCACATGGTAGCTAGAAGCAGAATTCTTTAATTCACAGAATTCTTGTCTCTTCTACCCCCTCTTTTACATTGCTTCATATTTATTTATTTAATCTTCTTCAGCACAAACGTTGTCTGGGTGACCTCAGTGTAAATACAGCCTGTTCCTCTGATACTGTTAAAAATTAGTGCTGAAGTAGTAGTAGTAGTAGTAGTTTTATTATTAGTATTATTAGTATTTAATAATAATAATAATAATAATAATAATAATAATAAAAGCAGTCATGTATTGTCTCATCCCCGTGGCCTTGCTGTGAGGAGTTCGTCTCGAACCAGGTGATAACCTGATAGACTTTATCTTGTCTTTTCTAGGCCTCCCTGAAGCCTGCCAACACTTCGACTGGCTGTTAGGCATTTTAAATATCCCCCATGAGCCCTAACCTTACCCCTTTTCTCTTCTTGTCAGCTGGAATGTCTCAGAGCTGTCAGAGGCTTGTTGCTTATTGATGTTTCCGTGTGTTTTATGTCTTGTCTGAGATATGACAGCCCCTGACACAGTGCTGATTTCAATCAGCCTGCTTCTGGAGAGGCCTAAGATTTTTTTACTCACACAGTCCCAGCCTCTAGCGCACTTCAGAGGCCTCTATCAAATGAAAATGTTTCAGTAGGCTGAAATAAATGCCCACTGCAACAAACTGCAGTTGATGAATTCACAAGATGAGGGTAGGAGGGAAGAGAGAGAGAAAGAAACAAAACAAAACCCGTCTGCTTTTGTTATAAGAAAAGCAAGAAGACAGAGTGACCTTATGAGCCAAAGGTTCTGACACCGAATCAAATCCCTTTAGGTCTGAACTGGCAGTCTGAGCCTGGCTGTAGATTACTTCATCATATCTTAGAACCAGGCGTGTATGTACTCAGGATACCCTATGTGTAAAAAGCTGGATATGTTATCCCTGCTGCCCATTAAGTCAAGTCTCAGTGTCTTGCAGAAAATGAAGGTCTGTCTCAGGGAGTATTCAAAGAAAGTTGAAGGGGAAAGAAAGATGTAGTTACTAGAGCCAGAGATTTCAATTATTTGCATTTAAAAACATATCTTGAAGGAAGGGCGGTAGTCAATTTTAGCCTAGATCAATACAAGAGAGCAAGTCTTTTCACTTACAATTTAGAGGGGGTTAAACACTAAAGGGATAGCCGTGTTAGTCTAGGCCTGCACAAAAAAAAAAAACAAAAAAAAAAACAAGGAGTCATGTGGCACTTTAAGACTAACAGATTTATTTTTCACATGAGCTTTCATGGGAGAAAATCCCATTTCGTCAGATGCTTGGAAGATGGGTGAACTTGTAACCCATCTTCAAAGCATCTGACGAAGTGGGATTTTCTCCCACGAAAGCTCATGCGAACAATAAATCTGTTAGTCTTAAAGTGCCACACAACTCCTTGTTTTTTTTAAACACTAAAGCCTATGGAACACATGATATATTCAGTTAATAAGGGCTCCGTAGTGTGTGTAAGGTATAGCCATGCACTGGGGGTTTTGGAGAGCTGCATTTCTCCAGTGGGAGATCTGGGAGACATTGAGCTGCAAGCAGACACAATTCCCCATGAGCACCACCCTGTTTATATTTGCTCCGCTCATGGGTGTGCAGCGGACTCATCTATGATGCTATCCATTGCAATTCTGTCTGCAGAGATGAAAAGTGTTGTATGTACCAACCTCACAATATGCACAGGTCATGCAGAACCAGCATATATCCTTCACCATTATGTGGCATGCCAAGAAAGGAGGCTCTTTGCACACTCTTTGGATGTGCATCCATATTGAGCTGACTCCTATCTGACTTAAGGCATCCACTTGTAACCACCTCCATACCTGTATGACAGATCAAAGGGTATTCATGTGTGGTATTATTAATTCTTTGATTGTTACGGTAGTAGCTAGGATCTTCAGACATAGCTTAGTGCCCAATGTGCGAGGCACTGTACAAGCACAGAAGAAAAAGCAGTCCCCACCAAAAGAGTTGACTGATCTTTGAATTCTGCTCAAGTGCATACTCTACCTGACTGGCATTTCTCTACCTGATTTAGAGACTCATCCTGCAACTCTTAGTCACAGGGACCAGTCCAGTGACTTCACTGAGCTACTCATATAAATGGGGCTGCAGGATTGAGCTTCTTGATGAACAATACCTGTAGAAATTCACATTTTAGTGCTCTTACTGCAGTGGTTGAATTTGTTTTTCTCCTATAGTCTCACCTTCAGGAAAAACAATAAAAAAATCCTCTACCTAACTTTTGAACATCAATGAAATTCATAACCGGAGTGACTCAGACAGTTTCGTCTGTAACAGAGAGGACTCTGGGTATAGCCTTATTCTGTCCTTCAGATGGGAGACTTTAATCCTAAGACTTATTTTCACAGATCTCAGTGCCTGGTTTTGAGCAACAAATTATATCCGTGCCTCCAAGCCAAACAAGGAGTGAAATTTTCGATTTAAAAGAAAGTGGAGAGGAGGAAATGATACTGCCCATCTACCTACAGTACAATTCTATTTTTTAAACTGCTTTGATATTTTTAACAATATTAATATAATAACAGCAGCATGTGTCTATTGGGTTAGTCTGTATTTTATAACTTAGTATCCAATTTCTCCCTTGTTTCCTGCAGGACTGTCACTATTAATTCCTGCTCCCATTTTTTCCATCAGTGTGAACATTGACATTAGACTATTGTTTGTAAGTGATAAGCGGCTCCAAGTATTATTATTATTTCACTGCTGCTTATCTAATGTCAACAAATTGACCAAAAGTATTAAAAATTTGGTGTCAGTTTAACTCTCTCTTAGCCAGATATTACCCAGCCCCAAGAATGTGGTTACTGTAGTCTCTAGGGATAGCAAAATAGGAAACCAGTCAAAAGGAAAACTGTCACAAGGAAAAAAAAAAATCTCAGGGGGTAACGAATGCTTTCACAGTATGGTTTTAAGATTTTAATTTATATTGGTCCTGACTCATGACAGAGCCTCAGCAAGCTGGGGCCTGGGAGTCAGGTCTCCCACTGACCCTTGCATAGACTGGTTGAGAGAAAGATGTCAGCTGAAAACTCCCAGGGATCATGGGCCTGCCAAGTGCTTTGAAAATGACTGCCAATTTGGCCTAGTCTCAGCTGAATGTATGCCCAAGAGGGAGGGGAAAGGCAGTAATAAAGCAGTTTAGTGGGGAAAGATATTGCTTTCGAGCTCCCAAAACCTACCAGTCTATTTCATAGCAATATTACACACACAAACACACACACACCACCTTTTGAAGAAAGGCATGACAGTGGATAATTCACGCAGACCCTCCCTTCTTGCCTCATAGAATCCAATTTACGAAACAACTCAATCTCCCCCCTAAAAAACACTTTAAAAAACCCTTGAAACAAATCAATCTAAAACAACCAGTAAATGAATTTAAATTAAAAACCAAAATCAGAAATCCTATTGCAACTACAGCTTTTGGCCTCAAAATGTCTCTATGCAAGAAGTCCACTAGGGACTTCACTACTGCTATCAGTTTTACAAGGAAAGAGCTCCGTTACTAGAGAGATGGGCTGCAGTGTAAATACTATATAGAGATAGGTGATGGTTAATATCTAAAGCTCCTTCTCCAAATAAAGAAAGTATTTTTGAAAGCGATAGCTCTTATGTGTTCCAAATAAAACAAGTATGTAGTGTTTTCACTGTTAATGTTAACTAATGTAAAGGAAACACTAGCTTTCATTTAATTATACTGTAATCAATTTCTCTTCCATTTTAGTGTATTTCCCCGTGAGGTATCAAGTGAGATTACATTTGTGAGTAAATTCTTGGGTTCCAGGGGTGGGGGAAGAGAGAACATCAGTATTTGCTAGCATCATAGTGCATACTGCATATTTTCCACCAGGAGCAAAGAACCACTTATTGCATGTAAGTGATTACGCACACGCGCACACACACACAGAGTAAGATTTGTTAGACACTTTTGTCTGCTGCAGCATCTGCCTACAATATGCTACATACCTGCATAGATACATTTGGGAAATGAAAGATAACAAGAATTTATCAAAGGATTAGCAAGCACTGATGCTACCATTCACAACTGTTACAGATACAAATTGTCCTAATCACATCATTTTCTCCTCAATTTAATTTTTGTCAGAATGACTTTTGTTTGAACTGCTAAAATGTGATCTAAAATGAAACCAGTTGCTTGTGCTATTTTTCCCCCTTTAGCCTTTTTTAAAAAATACTTTCCAGTGAAAATAATGTTTTTTGCTTATATTTTGCTAGAAACTTAATGTAACAGTCCCCCTCCGAATAAAGAACAACCTTCTCCCCACTTTTAGAATGTAATAGGAATGTAGGCAATAGCTTCAGGATAAAACAAAAAAGCCACTAAATCATCTATGGAAACTATAGACCTCATTAAGAATATTTAACTGTTCAATATGGTTGTGGAAAAAGGATAGAATTCTACATTCATTTAGGATGGTTAACGGAAAACCGTAGGAAGGATAGCATTTAGTTTTAAATTCTATAGAACTTTTTCATAAGACCATTTCACAACTCCATTCCAAAGAAACATACAAACCCCCTTCAAAGCCTCTAAGTAGGATTCTTATGCTGACATTTCTTGAGAACTAATATCTGGATCCATCAAAGCCATTAAGCACATACTTGACTTTAAGAGTGCAAGTAGTCCCATTAAAGTTTAGTATGTTTATGGATGTTGCTGGATTGCAGCCTCAGTGCTACAAAATCTCTCTCCAGATTCTATCTGGCCATAAGATAACCATTTTATTCTTCAGACTACAAAAATAAATTCATTCTTAAACTGTAGTCTACCATTTGCATACTACATACACATATACCGCTCTGAACATGGTATACACACAAAGTCAAATTCTGCTTTCAGTTATACTGTACTTTAAAAAATGCCTCTCAGACACATAAAACAACTAGTTGAATTTGTACCACCACTGAATCACTGATGTAAGCAGAAAAGCCCAGTCCGTATCAGGTCCATAGACAGAGGCTGACAGTAGAGCACTGTCAGAATCTTGACGAGCTTAGGCTCTTTCTAACTAGAGAGAAAAAGATTATCTCCTAGAGAAGAGGAAAGGTACAGCACCTTTATATATGCATGGCTTTTTCTATAGGCTTAACCATCAGATACAAAATCTGTTGGTCCTATTATGGATGATTTATAAAATAATTTGATGCAAAATGAACTGTTTGCATCTCAGTGAACATAGCAATTGCACAGATCCACACATAAATCTCTGGCCTGACTGCCATAGAGAAAATTTTGGGGAAATGGCCAAGAGACTATTGATCAGAAACATTTTTGTTATAACGGTCTCCCAGCGAGATGCCTAGAGGCCAATAACATGGGTTATGTCTACACTAGAGGGCTCAGATAAGTTGACTTAATAAGATCAACTTAAAGCCAACCTTATTAAGTCAACTTAGAGAGGCTCCATTTGTTTAAGTCAACTTCATAAGGTCAACTTAAATGGCTCTCATGCCTTATGTCAAATTTAATGGCCACATTTTGTTAATTCAACTTAATAAAGGCTACTTAACCCTTAAAGTTGATTTTAAGGGTCAAAGTTATTAAGTCAACTTAAATGCTTAAGTTGACTTAGTGAACTCCAAAGTTGACTTAAGCCTCCAGTGTAGACATAACCATGTGCACCTCAGATCACTTCTTTTCCAGTATTTTGTTCCTCTTCTCAACAACATTCTATCCAAATATGGAATTTTGGGGCACAATCATGGCCAATGTTACACAACCACACAGCGGAACAAAAAGGGTGTAAGGCATCCTCTTAAGCTGCATTGCTGGTCTTAGTGCTGAAGGAGAGCAGCATCCAGGGAGCAGCTGTTCCCCTTCTTCTAGAGCAGTGGTGGCCAAACTTATGGAACTCAAGAGCCACACAAATTAATTATTAAAACTTCAAGAGCCACACTGAAGCATATAGTTATATTTTACATACTCCAAAACTACTAAGTTTAAAATTCATTGCACACTTTAATTTTATCGTAAAAAGAGGGCAAATATGATCCTACTAATGTCAGATTCTAATAAATTCTTAAGGTCACCATGAAAATTAGGCCTACCTATACAGTAAAAACTTAGCTTCTCCCCACCGTCCTGACCATGCCACCACTTCTCCCTACCCTCTCCAACCATGCTGCGCTTCTCCCCACCCTCTCTGACTATGCCACCACTTCTCCGCACTGTACTGACCCCCTCCCTAACCCCCAGACCCTGAAGCTGGCTCCCCCAGGCTGACTCCTCCCTCCCCAGGGCTTCTTTACCTTAGCTGCTCTGGTGACTAGGAATAGGCTGGGGTTCGCTCCCTTTGGTTTAAGCTCCTCCCGGGCTGAGCATCCAATATGGCTGTTGCAGCGGCTAGGCATAGGCTGGGGTTCCCCCCGAGCATGCTCAGAATGTGCTCAGGGTGGGAGATTTAAAACTCCTAGGCTGGGGCTACTTTCCTTTGGCTTTCTTCTGAGAGCCATGCTTTTTCATTCAAGAGCCACATGCGGCTCCCGAGCTGCAGTTTGGTCACGCCTGTTCTAGAGGTTCGTGTGGAGTGGCTGGACCCTTGATTTAGCTTCATCATGCAAGAGAGGTAAAGGTGAACTGTACAAGCTATAGGGTTGGTTCAGGTTGCATTACTCCTGGAGCAGTGGGAGAACCAGAAACTTAAGTCACAATATTGCCCCTGGTCTGCTCCATAGGCAGGGCAACAACATGCTGCTTCTTACTCTGGGCTTGTGGCAAAGTCAACAGTCTAGACTTCAGGTAAGAAGCTATTCAAAAGAGGCAGCTGTGTTGAGGTAGAGTACTCCCAAAGACTGCATACAAGATGTGCAATTGAACCAGTAGCTCTTCATCCACTACAGGAGAATTCTTCTGCATAGATCCCTGTCCTTCATTCCTCTTGAAAGGAGCCGGTTTCCCTGAATGGTTAGTTTTATTTCTGGAAGCATCATTAGTACTTCTCTTTAAGTTACCCATCTGCCTTTAGAGACCATGTCAAAGACTTTTAATCCCTTTCCAGTTATTAAAACTACCAGGAAAGCCCATTTTTTTGTTCTTCTAGCATCTTGTTCATAATCAATATTTCATTTTTCATACCATTTTTAAACTGAAATTTGTATTTTCAGGCCCAAAACAATGTGTTTGCTTCTAATTTTTAACAGAATGTTATTGTGCAAAATCAAGTAACAGAAGAAAAGCCTGTGCTTATGCAAGGTGCATCCAGAGATATAGGCCTAGACTACACTGCCAGAATCATCAACAGGAGATATGTAAGCTATGCACGGAAACTTGGATATCTCCCATTGCTTTACTAGCTTGCACTTACTGCAGCATCTTCACTGTGCTGCATCAACAGGGAATGCCCTCCAGTCAAAGCAGCATTACTCTTTTGGACACAGAGCACATTCAGGATTCGATTGTGCCCAATCAGTCAATCCCATTGCATTGATCCGTGGAGTCCAGCGGAATGCCTGCACTGTTGACATACCCATACAACCAATATGCATTGTTATTGGAAGGAATCAGAAATGTTTGAAACACACATGAATATTTTCATATTTCCTTGTAAATTCATAATAGGTGTGGCTTCTGCAAAATTAAGTGAACTATTACATTCACCTAAAATGGGTTCCCTTTCAGCTAAAATGTTCCTCTTAGGGAAAAATATGAAGTATTGTGAATCTCCATATTGTTTATAACCAAATACAGGCTTTGTGAAATTTTATGAAGAGACAAAATTTGAGCAGCATGAAGAGAGCTGCATCACTGAATGGATTCTAATACAGGACTGGAGGCCTAAACATTAAAGAACACATTTTTAAACACACTTATGCTCCAGTGCATACATATAAATACAGATGTCTGATGAAATGTATGTATTTTTACTTATATGTCTAAATATCTGATTGTACCTGCAGATGACATATTTTGATATATAAGAATTGACCCTGTAAGCTGTCAAAAAGTTTTTGGAAATGCTGAATAAACTAAAGTCAGTAGGAGCTGAGGCTGCTCAGCACTTCACAACGGAGAAAGTTTCTTTCAGGATTGAGCCCTAAATGTTTTAGTCCCCAGTATTGCAATGAGATGTGTATGGATAGATCCTTCTGCCCTTGAAGAGCCCCATTTATCTTCAGACAAGTCTAGGTATCGGTGCATGCATCTGCCTACACGGGATCAGAACTTCAAACGCCTGCAGTTAATAAAGGCCACAATTTAAAAGTGCTAAAGCAGAGACTGGTGTTTGAAAATCTGGTTGTGAAATATATTTTTAAAATAAAATATTTAAAAATATTTTTTTCTTGTATTTACCCATTGATGTTTTTTCTTCGAGCCATTGATTCCACATCATCTCTTCTGAAACACTTCAACAGTGTAGGAGATTGCTTCTGGCTGGTATCACCCAATGGAAAAATAACATGCAATATTGAAAATTCCGGAAATAATATTTGGGATACTGAGACCTGTTACTGTTATTTAAAAACTTTTGAAATAGTACAAATGTACCCATAAATTCTAGATAATATATTGTGCATAATGCATGGGTATTTTACCACAGTTTTTATTCACAAAACTGTTTATCTATGTAGACACTTGAGTGCTGGAAAAAACAAAACAAAAAACACTAAGGACCTGACTTGACCTATGTGTTAAACCAGAGATTCAATGTGGCAAAACTCCCAGTCTGGCTGAAGTTTTCTGCTCTTTAACACAGATCATAGTGTAATTTGGATTAATGTACTGTTACACAGTTTTGGCTTCTCTGTGTCAGGAGCACCTCAATTCCTTCATATCTCTTCACTTTGACTGTAAAGTTGTAAATTACTACTCCACTCAAATTTGGGCCTTCATCCAAGAGACACTGCGGCCAAATAGATCATGGGTGGAACTGCTGAGTTCAGCTGGCATCCACCATGGATAAATTTGAACCACAGACTGCAAAGTGCTGACACATTAGCCAGTGAAATAGAATCTGCTACTAAAAAGCTAACAGACATTTTGCTGCCCTTAGCTCAAAGGACCTATCGAGTGAAATCAGGGCACTTCTCATCCCAGTTTAGTACAATGATTTGTATAAATTGGTTATGAACAGACTGTTGTTGGTTTTAACTATTTGTTTTATTTTTAGTTATGTAATAGCTTTATATTACATAGATAAGTTTCTATTCTTTCAGAGCTTATTCCTTTTTGTTTTAAGGTGGATAAGTTAAAGGATAAAGGTAGGAACAGTTTACTCTTTGTTATGCTTTATTATTTATTTCCAGTAGCATCCACAATGTGCTAGGCACTTTTCAAACAGAAAAGAAATCTCTGGCCTGGGCAACTTGCCGCCTAGAAGCAGGTATCCAGAAAGAAGAAAGAGGTGCAGTGCGTTGGTGGAGTGCTCAAGATGTGACACTAAGGGAACATGGTTTAGTGGTAGCATTTTTGACAGTTAGGTGAGGTAAAAGGCCCAGGAAAGATGTTACCACAATCAGTGAGAGATGACTAGATAAAGGACTGGAGTCGTGATAAATAAAAGAGAAGAAAGGGTGGATTTTGGAAGAATTATAGCAGGTCACCAGGCTTCAAGAATTCCTTAGTAGCTGTGTACCTGAGAGGCTGGGACAAGGCTGAAATCTTGAAATCCTTTGAAGTGATACTCATAAGGCAGCTAAGAAGATTCCAAGCAGTATTATATTGTTACCAATAACAGCTATACCATGATTACAGGTCAGTATTGGTAGTCTTAGGGTTTGCTTGCCCAGTAGTCGTTGTGCACACATATAGAGTCAACCCAAAAAACTAAAGAGCCAGTAAGTGGACTTTCTCATTTTCAGTTGTTATCTTGGGTAGTCCCTGTTTCAGCTGTTCTCTCATCCAGTTCCCCTATAATCCCTCTACTTGTTCTGATCTCTGTCAGTTCTCTTCTCATCTCATCCTTGTTCAAGTTCTTGAATTTATTTCCCTGCTGTTGCCTTTTCCCCCCAGGCTCTTTCTAGTAGTATCAGTGTATAGTGTATACATTGCAGGAAGCCAGAGAGGTTCATAACCAAGTATTCACAACCTGGAGTGATCACACGCAGAGCAGAATCGGTTTCTGTGTGATGGTGGGTTGCAGGCTGGACTTTCTGCCTGACTTTCTTTGCACAGAGCCATACAGAACCTAGGGTTTGCTTTTTACCCCTTAGTAATTTATAATAAATGGCTTGTCAAAAACAAAATTTCAAATGAATTTTTATCGAAATACTTTTTAAATATTTTATTCCTAATATTACAACAAGAAAATGACACTGAACTTAGAAAGGTTTATAGAAGTTTTTTTCTACCTGGAAAGTATAGTAGTCTTATTTATGGTAAAGATTTCAGTTCTTTGAATGAGGAGGTCAAAAGCTGACCTAGTTTTGCCATCCAGGAGTGACCAAGAAGGGAAAGTTGGAGAAATGGAAGTAGTTGTCAAGTTGTTAAGATCATCTGCTCTGTTTTTTGGTTTCTTGAGATCTGAGTGGATGGTAGGTAACCATCCTTACTGGAAAATTGGTTATCTTAGTCAGCAGTGAACAGAGAAAACAGGCACTTCTCATTGTTTGTTCATCAGATAGGAGGGGAAATGCTAGAAAAAGATATTCAAATCTATGTAGCTTCTTATGCTACAGTCATTGCCATTGTATCTGAGTGCCTTCCGGTCATTCAACACATAACATGGCTAACATATGTCATTTTCTCATCCTCTGACCAGGGAAAAAGTATAGGCAGTGATATGGTTTCTATTTTGAATTTTTTTATAACACATGTTTATGTTATATTTATGTTAGAGAAGACAAGGCCAAAGAATTATTCCTTGCACTTATAGCAGAAGGTGGTGAGATTTACAAAGGTTCTTTCCTTCCACAGTCTTGGGCCAGTCCGTAGACTCCACATAAGCACAACCTCGGATTCATCAGAGATAGAGAAACATGCTTCAGATTTTGTTGGTTTCTCCTGATGAGTTATTCAGAGTGACTAAATCTTTTCTTGGCTGGCTGTTTCACTGAAATTTCGCAGATGATATGTCAAAAAAGAGATCTCTTGCTTTCTGTCCGAAAGTGTACAGAGTTAAGATCCAGACCACCTTTTTGCACCATTATTATCTGTAAATCATGCCTTTGCATTTAAACTGACAGAAGTCATCAGGAGTGAGGGTGATGCAGGTATGACAGGACTTCTAGTTACCAAAGAGGGTACTGGGTCCAGCCATGAATGCAGGAGACTGGACTTAATGACCTCTCATGGTCCCTTCTAGTTTCTATGATTCTGTGAAATATCTCGGTGGTTGTAGGCACCCAACCTGCCAATATATTGGTTGCATGGCAGGGCAGAATTCTCTGCTAAAGTGTTGTGGAAATGTATTGGATACAAGAGTCTTTGGGGACTAACCACCAGGGGCAGTCCACATACCAGACAAGAAGACACAGAGAGGTGATGATCAGAGCAAGATAAAGGTGTATTATGCATCCAAGTGTACGCATGGGGCCAAAATCGACCTGGAAAATTTTGAAGGTGGTCATGATAGAAATGAGATGCTGAACCAGCATGGTTGAAGTTCCAAAGGGGCAGCCATGTTAGTCTAGTGAAGCAAAAAAAGCAAGGAGTCTTGTGGCACTTAAAGACTAACAGATTTATTTATCTCATGAGCTTTCATGGGAGAATATCCCACTTTGTCATAAGCTTTGAAGAGGGACAGAATTGGATGAAAATAAATGCAGGCGAGCGTAAGACATGGGATCAGGTCACACTGCAACAGCATGGTTGAAGTATTGCCTGCATTCATCCCAAAGCATGATGAGTTTTGGATCCTCTAGTAGTGGACTGGTGGGACAGTCACTTGTCCAGTTCTCAAAAACTGGCAGAGCTGTAGTATGGTCTGTAAACCAGTAAGATTCCAGCTTTGGCCTTGCTTCTGGATTTACACAGCAGACTGTTGTATTCAAATGAATTTACCTCAAAGATTGCCATCCCTTCTTCATCCAACCTTGGATGTATACAACACAGCTACACCGCTTCCTTACATAATCCCTATACTCTGCTTGGGATTATGTTATGCTAAGTAGCCCCCAAAGCTCGTGTCTGTCACTAAATCATGCTTCTAAAGCAGACACCCTTTAGAAATGTTTGCTACATTGATTACCCTCCCTATGTATCCTTGCCTGGGCTGTACAGTAATTGTGTAGTGTCAGTGTCTAACTGACTGCCCACCCTAAATGCCTATTATTAATGATTCTTTATATTGTTGTCTGTGATAATTCGATGCCTCTATAATTCTAGAGAGCAACCTTTTCAATATGATGAATGGAAACTTATTGAAAAGGAGTGCCTCCGTTATCAACATTTCACATTGGCAATGCAGTAAATGCTAACAAACTCAGCAGCGTGTCAGGCTCTCTGTGGAAATGTCACACTCCTACCTCTACATATTTGGACAGATCTGTCAATTCTTACCTATGGACTATGGATTGGCACCTTCTCAATTATAAAGTGCACTCTGTGGGTCATTCTCAGAAAAGTGACTGCCATGCACTCTTAATTGAAAAAAAAAAACAACCATAAACATTTGCGCTTAATAAAGGGTAATCTCTTCCTGCGTTGTCTGCGAGGGAGAATGCTGATCTCTCCAGCGTAGTGTGGTTACACAAATAGTCACAGGGAGCGGTGACTAGGAGCGAAGCCTGCCATATCAGTGTCTGCCTAGCAACTGAAAGGTGACACATGGAGCCTCCTTTTCAATCCATTTCCTCTTGATGAGAGGAAGGGATCCTCCTGCGAGTTATTACCTGAAATAATACCATATGGTAAAATGTAAACAACATCTGCATATTCATGTAATAATTTCATCTGTTTAATTAGTTCCAGCAAAGCAGTTTACCCTCTGAGGCCCTCGCTGTCAGCTCTGCGCTCATACATCCATGCCCTGCTGTCGAGCCTGACAGCCATCTATTGTTCATTCACTGCTTCCACCTCACCACTTAATGTAAGTGAATCTTCTGAGGGGTGGAGAACCTGTCCCTATTCATCCAGATGTAGAGGGGGGAGGAAAGGGTAAATATCTGTCAGCTTGGCATAGAGATACTAAGGATAGACTTGACAGATCAGGTGGCTTTGTGGGTTTTTTTGGATGTGTTTTAAGTGCTAATCAGAATGAGGGAGGATAGTGGGTTCAACTCTATACAATTGTTAATTCTTTGCTCTCAGGCCAAAACAAGACACTTCCAAATCAGGCTAAAATGAAACCAGAGTCCCTGTTCCTGTAGTCAGCCATATCTTAGTGCCAAACTAATGACAGCATACCTACTCATGCAGCAAAACGCAGGCCCCTGGAGGGCTGTATGAATTGGCCAAACGAGTTTTTCAAAGGGCATGTAAACAAACACGGTGGAGAACAAACTGTGACTGTAAAAGCTTAAGTAGGTTTGACTGGAAGGGTCCCTAGCATGTATTTTCAGAGTCACCTGAAACTTCTGGACCCTGCAAATAAATCATGTAGTGGCATGTTTAACAACATGTCACTCAACTCACCTTCAAAAGGAAACATTTACATTACGGGAATATAAACACTTCATGACGATATTACATGCTAAGTAGGGGAAAGTGCTGCAGTTTGACACAGCAATGTCAATATCATAATAAGGTAATAGTAATAATACTTAGCACTTATATAGCCTTTTACAGACTTATGCAAACACTAACTGATTAGTCCTCACAACACCCTGGCAAGTAGGTAGGTAAGAATTATTATCCTGTTGTAAAAATAAACTGTTATCTCATCATGCACCCATCACTATGGTATCAGCTCAAACAATTGGTCTGAAGGATTATCTTCTTGCTGTTGCCTCAGGAGGCAGTGATTCAGCATGCATGTTGAAATCGAGGCTAGTTGGGGAAATCTCAGGTAAAGAGAAGGGTCTTATATTTGTTCAGAAGGAGGTAAGATCTGTGTTCATTCTAATTACCAGAACTCGGAACCAGTGGACAAGAAAGTCCAGTGTCCTGGTACATTTGTGAGTTCCTTAGACAAAGGCACTGTCATGATAGAGCAAGGCTATGGCAATATTCTGCATCCCTCTGGAAATTTCAGCCCATTAAAGGTGACAGTGTATTACAGTGGCTGAACAGGGAGATGATTAATATGTAGCTTTCTGGGGCTAGAAAAGGTGCAACCTCCTGGCTAACCAAACAAGATGAAAAATATCACTAACTAATGCTAGTGGCATTTGGATGACAAAGAGAAAAGAAAAGTCCTGGAAGATCCAGAAAGTGCATGCTATTTTGACGTTCAGAATATTACAGCTTACTACAGTAGCAGTCCAAAACACATTGAGGTAATTATTCTATTCATGATCTTAATACTGTAGTGGTAGTTCAGTCCGCATCTGACAGATGAGGAAACTTTAGGGACATAGAAAATAGAAGTACATGTAAATATAAGGACTAAACAAATCTACCAGAAAGTGGTTGGGAAACTGCTCAGAGCATAGATATCAATTGTTCACAATCAAACTGGAAGGGCACATGGAGTGAATCCCACAAGGATCTGTCCTGAGTCTGGTTCTGTCCAATATCTTCATAAATGATTTTGTTAATGGCAAAAAGAGTGCACACATAAACTTTTCAGAGGTTGCCAAACGGGGAGGGGTTGTAAGTGCTTTGGAGGACAAGTTTAGAATTCAAAATTATCTCGACAAACTTGAGAAATAGTCTGAAACCAGTAGAATGAAATTCAATAGGGACAAATGAAAAATGCTGTACTTAGGAAGAAATACTCAGTTTCATGAATAAATAGGAAATGATCACCCAGGAAGGAGTACTACAGAAAAGAATTTGGTGTTTATAGTGGATCGCAAACTAAATATAAATCAATATATTACCATTAGCAGGAGCGCAGTAAGCAAGATATGAGAAGTAACTCTTCCATTCTTCTCAGCACTCACAAGGCCTCAGATGGAGTACTGTGTCCAGTTCTGGGCTCCACACTTCAAAAAAAATGTGGACAAACTGGAAAAAGTCCACAGAACACTAATAAAAAATGATATCTAGAAAAAATGGCCTATGAGGAAAGATTGAAAAAATTGGGCATGTTTAGTCTGGGGACAAGAAGATGGAAGGGGAACACAATAACAGTCCTCAAGTATGTAAAGGACTGCTACGAAGAAGAGGATGATAAATTGTTCTTTTTATCTACTAAGGACAGGACAAGAAGTAATGGGCTTAAATTGCGACAAGAGAGATTTAACTTAGACATTAGGAAAAACTTCTTAACTGGAAGGGCAGTTAAGCACTAGAACAAATAACTTTGTGAGGCTGTGGAATCTGTCATTGTAAGGTTTTTTTGCAACAGGTTAGACAAACACCTGTTGGGAATATGTAGATAATACTTAGTCCTGCCTCAGTACAGGGGACCAGGCTACATGACCTGTGAAGGTTCTTTTCAGTTGTACATTTCCAAAGTAACTCAACAACAGAGCAGGAATGAGAGCTACGAAGTATCTGTCTTTCATTTGTCTATGCTCATTTCTTCACTATAGACTATTCCATATTTATTTATTTATTTGTGATGTCATTTCACATTTGTGTTAGTCATATTTTCCCCCAGACTTCAATTAACTCTTAGTTTCCTCCTCAAGATTAGACATCATACACTCTCTGAAATAAAGTAAAGTGACCTTGAGTTCAAACATGTTACAGGAGTTTATTATACCATAGATAATGGGATATTGATATAAATGGTAGTTTTACATTTTAACTTAACCGATTTTAGAATATCTTGCATGCACATAACAATACCAACAACATATCTTTGGAAGCTCTTCAAAGCAAAGAGAATTCAGTCAGAACTAAATTGTTTGACACAATATGAAAGAATAAAACTCCAGTAAATATAAAAAGTCATTTATAACAATGTTATAGACAAGAATGAACTAATATAGTGCACATGGCAGATAGACCACCCTAATAATTTGAGGAGTTTTGTCCAAGAAATGGATATTGCATATGTCCCCATTTATATGACAACTAATTTACCGGAAGGGACCACTTTTAGGGGTGGGAGGTGTGTCTAGACTTCGAGTCCATTAGACTATCCATTGAAACAATGAAGGGGGATTCCAAAAGTGTTTTTGGCAGGTTTGTTTTTTGTGGTAGTGTTTTATTTTGTGGGTTGTGGCATAGATATGCAAATATGACATACATTACTCAACAGCCATTGGACATCACTGAATGAAAGAATGGTTACTTTGTCAAACATTTGTACTGGGGAAGAAAGATCTGGGTTTGATTCTTAGATTTGCTACGGACTTCAGACATCCCGTGTGATATTAGACAAGGCACTGGAACCCTATGTTCTTTAGTTTCCCTGATGATACTCCTTCACCTCACAGGATTGTTGTGAAACCATATTTATAGGTAAGTGTCATTGATAAGTCTACAAATAAAATAATATTGCTTTGCATTTAATTTGCAACAGCAGATTAAATCTAGAAGTGGAAAGCTCTGTATCTACCAGTGTGGTGTGCCATGATGCCACACAATGTACTGTTACTTGTTGTGTCAAAACAGTTCAATTAGAAAAGGACTTTAATGAGTGCCCCTCTCAAAAAATGTTCTGTTGATAGTAATATTGTATGTACTGTATCCCCAAGGAAAGAAAGTCGTGGTACAGACGGTTATATATACATGTCAGTTTCAGCAAAGATGTTTCACATCAGTAGTCCAGCTAAGAAACTCTACAACTAATGGATACTTTTTTCTTTAAGTACAATAGAATTGTTCTTTTCTCTTTTTTTCCCCATTAAATGGCTCATAAGCAGCAATTTTATGCAGCTTTCAAAGCTTAATCTAAATTAGTCCTTAAAAAAAGTCAATTATACTTTTAAGTCTATGATTTTTATGGCCTTCTAATGCTCAGGTCCCACATTTTTTCTAATGGACACTTCAGGGCAGGAGGGTTAATGGTGTTCTACTGAGTTAAAACTGCTGGCCAAAGCAGGGTTAATTATCAAAATAACTTTACATATTGTTGTCTTAAAGCAAATGCTCTACTTCCTTATCTGGCAATTATTTTAACAGGATTATAAAAGCCCTCAGCATGTCCAAGATGCGTTTCTATTTTTATTTTTAATAAGGAAGTTAGATTGTCTGGGTACTGTTCCCCAAACACTGGCCTTAAGGACCTTTCTTGTTCATTTCTTTTTACAGATTATTGCGATAAGGAAATCCTTGTGTCGCGACCCACTGGCATCTGGGTAACCCAAAGGTATTCATCATCACATTGTCCATGATCAATAACTAATTATCAAAGTGGCATTTCTTTCCAACTGCTCCTTGTTTAAAAAAAAAAAAAAAAAAGGAAAAAAAAGGAAAAAAAGGGTTTTGGCTGAGAGTGGAGGAAAAAGGTTGCCACTTTGACATGGTAGCAAGTCTTTCAAAATCCAGCAGGCCGTCCAATTGAATTACTGTCCCAAACTAATTGATATAAATTTGAACAGAAGAATGCTTGTTACTACAGAATGTCATAATGATATCCTCGGCAAGATCATTGCGGGGGGTGGAGAAAAAGACAGGCCCCAATTACAAAGTATGCAGGCAAGACTCAGTGCAAGGAGATTATTTAAAAAATCAACAGGAACAAAATCCTTAAATCCAATTTCTTCTTCTTGTCAGGGCCAATCAGACATGCACATTCTGGAAGGAAAATGTTAAATATTAACATCTATTTTCTTGTTCTAATTAATAAATAATCTTAAAACAAAACAAAACAAACAAAAAATCTGTTGAAAGTTCTTCTAATATGCAAAGAAATGAAAATGCAACACTTAGCTGTTGAAGTTCTGTTGACTCCAATGGGTGTATGATACAAATGTGACTGATTCTCTTGCCATTTCAGTTCCACTCAGCTCAGTTCTCAGGGTAGGAGAATCACAATGGTATAATCTGGCATGTTTTTTGCTTCAGAAAGGACTGGCTCTGAGCAGATTTTAAAATTGTACTTCCTATCTATGATGAACCTTGCCCAAGAAGAGTGGGACTGTGAGTAAATATGCCATGTGACCAATTTATACTGGGGTTAAAAATTAAAAGTCAGTACAGGGGTGCATAGGTGCACGATATGGCCGGGCAAGATGGTGCTGTATCTTAAAGTGTCCACAGGGCTCAATTTAGCCCCACTATTGTAACACGAAGTCTTCTCACCAAATTAAAATAGGATCAGATCCATAAAGATAAAATGATCCATGCTGAAGCATTAACAGGGCCCTGCCTCAGATGGCTTAAATGCAGTATAACAACTTTGATGCACAAAGTTCCTGAGAGCACTGTGATCATTATCATTGGAATGTTTTATAGAATTAGGGGGTGACTTAGAACATTATTGGAAGAGAAGATGAAGGGAACTTGGCATATGAACACTCAGAAGGTTTTTCAGGTTTTATATTGTAGAGTGGCAAAGGAATTGACAGGTATCAACAGGAGAACAGTGAGAAGCTGGCCTCAGTAGCCCAGAAATCTTCCTCATTTTGCATAGCAAAGCAAGCATGCTTGTCTATTATCTGTTTTCTTTATTAGATATGATCAAGTAACTGATGATGGCTGCATTTCCAAAGGTTGAGAAGCTTTGGGTGATAATCTGAATTTAGTCCAAAAGTTGAGATGCTCATGCAAGCTATCTTTAAATGAATCAACTGAGTTTAAACAAATTGCCTGGCAATCTCCTGAGAGCCAGTATTTCTCAAAAGATTTACTCTACTTTCTGCTACCAGCTGGACTCAGTAGCAGTCAAGGTCATTATATTGTTTACCAAAGAAAAATAGCAACGGAAAAAATGAACCTCTGCCTTACTATAAAAAGTGAGTTTGTGTGCTTTTTAAAAAAATTTCCTCCCATCTGGAGTTAAATGACTACCTTTCTAATAACATGCTGGTCATCATTTCGTAAGGATAGGTAGGAGGGATTGTCACTGGTTTAAAAGTGGCAGCCTCACTTCCAAAATAAAGAAAATGTTTGGAGTGTTCTAGGGTAGGGCCTGTGTAGAAAGCAAAGGGGTACAGTGGGATGAAACTACATTACACTCAGTTCTCTACTTGTAATGATGTCAGTTGAGTCCCCTTCCCCTGTGTAACCAGGGGCAAGTGGCTCTGAACATTTAAACCTCTATGGCTGACCATCTCCACTAGGCACTACTCCACTTGGTAGAAAGATAGAGTAAGAATGGGAGGGTAACCAACAACGGGTGAGAGAGACTTTCATCACTACGGTAGGTTCATATGTTCAGACTGATCTAGGTTCCCAATAAACAAAAGTTTTTTACAATTTGGCAGTTATATAATAGTCTATGTGAAATGAGGTTGGCCAAAATGTAACACCCCCGTTGTTGGACATTCTCAGTAGAGCAGCCACGGAACAAATGGATCACAGAGACTTTCATCTTGCAGGTAGTCTTGTTCAAATCAGGACTGAGGCATATTGGCTTTTAGATAACAAAGCAGAGGCATATCGCTTGTAAGGCTAAGTAAAGGACTTTGAGCCCTGATTCTTAACCACATCCATGCTGCATAGTGGAGATGGGCAGCCACAGACGTTTAAAGATTCAAGGCCATCTGGCCCTGGCTATGCAGGGGAAGGTGACCAAACTATTACCAGTGGAGGATTGAGTGTAGCATAGTTCCGTCCAACCATACTCATTCTCTTTCTATAAAGGTCCCACTCCAAAACACTCCAAATATTCCCTTTACTTTGGGGTGGGGCTGCCACTTTTACACCAGTGGAGGGCCTTCTTGTACATAGGGAAATCTTTTACTATCCTTTTGTGACTGCTATAAGGACACTGTGCTGCTTACTAATTTTAGCAAACTGGAGAGTCTAGTTGTTCAGTCTCTAGCCCTGTCAGCGTGGAACCTTACTCGCTCAACTTTGATACTAAGCTATAGTTTTGGTTTTGCATTCCTGCCTATCCTGGCTAATAGCCATTGATGGACTTACTGTCCATGAACGTATCTAGTTCATTTTTGAACTCTGGTATAGACTTGGCCTTCACTACATCTTCTGGGAACAAGTTCCACAGGTTTGCTGTGCACTGTGTGAAGAAATAGTTCTTTCTGCTCAATTTAAACCAGCTGTCAATTAATTTCATTTGGTGACCCTTAGTTTTTATATTATGAGAAGGATTAAATAACATTTATCTACTTACTTACACACCAGTCATGATTTTGTAGGTCTATATCATATCCCCCTTCATTCATCTTTTTTTGCAAGCTGAAAAGTCCCAGTTTAATTAATCTCTTCTCACATGGAAGCTATTTCACACCCTAATAATTTTTGTTGCCCTTTTGGTACCTTTTCCAATTCCAGTATATCTTTTTGAGATGGAGTCACCATATCTGCACTCAGTACTTTTGATGTAGGCATGTCAGGGATTTAAAAAAAAAGCAGGATAATAACTTCTGTCTCTTCATAAAGGTACTAGAAAAAATGTTCAATGGTTAGTTGTGAAGTAATGGGATTAGTATTTAATAAGGTAAACAGAGAGTCTCTCTCTACTTGCTGTCTACTCTATCTGCAAGAGGATCCATGAGTACTACTGGCACCACATATACATTAGCTCCTAATGTGAAATAGAAGTAGAACATTGCACATGTGTTTTCATTGAATAAATGGACTTATTTACTGGGAGGGGGAGTTATGCCTAGTTCCATGTTGGGTATAGGATAGCAAGAAGATCTAATGAAATAAGTCCAGACCCAGTTGAAGCACTGCTCCTGTGATAACAGTTGGAAGGAGCAAGTAATCCATTCCTAAATTAATCACTCAATATTATTTTTATGAGCTTACACATTTGGTTGATGAAGGTAATGGCGACATTTGAGTTAGTCCTGTATGGCATTCTGATTCTTAGAAAAAGCAACTTTCAGAATCAGTGTAACTCATTAAATTGAATAAAAACTGAAAACTGATAAATCTCAAAAAGTGATTGTAAATGGAAAATGAGGGTATTTCTAGTGGTGTGCCACAAAGATCTGTTCTTGGCCTAATGCTATTCAGTAGGTTTATCAATTATCAAGAAGTAAATATAAAATCATTGCTGATAAAATTTTCAGATGACACAAGAACTGGTGGAGTGGTAAATAATGATAGGAATGGGTTAGTTAATAGATGGACCAGATCATTTGGCAAGGTGGGTTCATTTGAACAATATACATTTTAATGCAGTCAAATGGAAGATCATATATCCAGGAGCAAAGAATGTAGGTCACATTTGTAAAATAGGAAAGTGTATCCTGTAAAGAAGTGACTCTGAATGACTTCTGGGGTTATGGGAGATTTGCCAATTGCATGTGACCACTCAGTGCAATGTTCTAGCTAAGAGGATGAACACAATCCTTGGATATACAACAAACAAAATGTTAGGTAAGAATAGGGAAACGGTTTGACCTTTATGAATGGCATTGGTGACACTTTTAACGGAAGTTAACTGTGCTTCGTAAATGATGTTGAAAAATTGGAAGGAATTCAAGAAAGAACTGCAACAATGATTTTGAGCTCTAGAACAGTGGTTTTGAAACTTAGGGTTGGGACCCAATACTGGGTTGCAGACCCCTCAGGCACTGGGTAATGGCACCCCTTGCTGTCACCTCCAAAAGACTGTAATGCATTGCTCAAAGATATAATTGTTGGGTTGCAGACATAAATGATTTTTTGCAAGTGGGTCCCATGAAAAAAAGTTTGAAAACCACTGCTCTAGAAAACATAAGTTTTAGTCAGACACTAAAAAAGATCAGTCTATCTAGTTTATCCATGAAATAGCTGAGGTGACTTCATCATGGTGTATAGGTTCAAAAATGGGGAAGAGATTGCTGATGGTAGAAGAGTCTTTAAACTAGTTGAAAAAGGCATAATGAGATCCAGAGGTTGAAAGATGCAGCAAGTTAAATTAAAAATGGAAATGAGGGACTTTTTTAAAAAGATTGAAGGTAATTCATTGGTGGAAGAACTTATTTATGAATGTTGTAGATTTCCATTGCTTGCCATTTTAAAATCAAGACTGATATCTTTATAAAAGATATGCTATAGTCAAACAGGCTGTATGATCTGAACCTGAAGTTATGGGATGAGCTTCTATGGTTTGAGTTATGTAGGAGGTCAGACTATATAGTCATAAGAGTTCTAGACTTCAATTTTACATAGAGTTGATTGAAACATTTTGAAATTCAGAATATTATGACAAAAAAAATCAGACAAATTTCTCATGAAGGTTGTGTCCCATTTTTAATTAGCTCAATAACTGGTCAAAAGGTACATTTTCAATGGTGAAGGGAAAGGGATAAATTACAAAAACAGACTTTTTTCTAATCACATCTATTGGTTATGACATAAGCACACTAACACCTATCATTACCTGTCATTTTACAGCATGTTCCATCCAGTGAACTAAATAATTCCCACACATTATTTAGTGGAGTAAGTTTTTATAAAACATGCCACAGGGTTCAAATCATCCTAGAATAGTTATTGGGTAGTTTGCAATAAATATCTCATGCCTACAAGTAATATCTAATAATTAACCCTGGTGTTTCTCCTTTCTCTTGTGGTAGGGGGCTGTGCTACCACAGGAGCATCCCTCAGAAGGAAATATGACTTAGTCATAGTTAATCCCTTGTTCTTCTCCAAAGGGTGTGCTTGCTTTCCTTCTTGAATCTGGCCAGCTCCAGCTTGATCCACTCCCTGCCTCTCTCCACTCACTTTCTCATAGAAAGTAGTGTTAGGAGAGCAACAGTTGTATTTCAGAACAAAACAGACCAAAAATCTAATGTGGTTAATGAGGTAGGGTAAGTTTATTGGTAAACTTCACTTTACTTCCTTGCATGACAGATTGAAATTAGGGTATAATTTAGCTCTTAGGGATATGGCCATCACTAAAGCATCTGAGCATCTCACGGTTAAATGATCATCATAGAAAGGTCCTTAGGGACCTTCATGAAGTCTTCTGCTCTTTCGTCTCTGTTTATAGAACTCTTTGCTTGGAGTAGGTGAAGATGGGTAACGAAAGGGCATCAGTTATATACATCATCTTAGTTGTGATGGGGATGCTCTACCAAGTACATTCTACATTTAGATTATACCAGTATGTAACCATCTTTACTGTTTTCTTACTTTATATTCCTGCATCTATAACTGATTTATCTATACTTTTCCATCATTTGCAATCCATTTCTACATTATCATAGGTGATAACCCAGTGTTATGTTTTCTAAGTTAAAACATTTGAATTAAAGAAAATGTAAAAACTGAATGACCACAAACTAGGAAAAAAAATAAAATTACAAGAATAGTTAAATGATTTTAGATATAAATATGTGCCCATATGCGCCGTTATGAGTTACATGAAATCTGAAAACTTACAATGAAAACGGCTATAAGAGTTAATAATATTGTTCATTCAAGAAAAGTGTAGATGTAGACTAAACTGTTTTAAAACAATGAAGAATAATCTGTAGCCATTTCTATACAGGACCCACATAGAAATGACTAGATATGTTTTCCAGTTTTTCTAGAAGCTGTGAACCAGCTAGAAAAGCCTGACATGGTGAATTTCTTTCCTTTATGTGCATTATTGATCTGTGACTTGTTTTTCCATCTAAGCCAGAGTGACGAAAACTTCTCCAACGTGAAACAGGTTGAAGCACTTTCAGCCTGGTTCCCATTAAGCATCATAGGAACATTGCAATTTGACATTTATCTGGCAGCCTTAAATGTGAAAGACCTGTGTAGCTAGTACGCTGAGAATAGAAAGGCCTCTTTGGCACCACTGGGGATGCTTTTACCAGGTTAGGGTCAGGTGCAATGACAGCAGAATGGAAAAAGAAAGTCTCACTTCACTGCAGACTTGAACTATGTTTGACCTTCAGGTTTCTAATGACTTACTTGGAGATTGCAAGAATTCATATTGTCCTTTATAGAATAATAATTCCTTGCCATTCAAAAAAAAAGTTTAATTAAAAATACCGTATCTGATGTAACCTGATGAAACATCCTGATCATCCTGTTGCAGTTTCTGTAAAAAGTAACTGTATCTTAAACAATAGTTGGTCGCTGCTATTTGAATTTAGACCGTAAAGAATCATGATTTCAAACTTCTTGGTGCCCTTTCCCCATCAATCAAAAAGAGTCATATGAAATAATTATTAGGCTACATAATTATTTTACAAAATAGAAGCTGTTTTTACTGCACATTTACATTTCAGTACCAATCATTACTTCCCTGAATACTAATAGCAGTGTTAAGCATTAATAGCTTGTTTTAAGGTAAAGGGTCAATAGACTAAGACCTATGGAGGAACTCTTAGCATTTGCAATGTAAAAGAAACCTTTCGCGGAAAAGTGTTAAATAATAAATGCATTCCTGGAGGAAATATTATATTGTAGTCCATTTGGAGAGAAAGATGACAAAATTTATAAGACATCATTCAACTGCCTCTTTTTAAAATATCCTTAAAATGCTGCCACTTTGCACTTACATATAACCATTCTTCTGAAAAGCTTAGAGCACTTTACAAAGGTTGCTAAGTATTAGTTCAAAGGGAAAACTGAGGCCCAGAGCTGGTAAGTGACTTGAGTGCGTGACAGAGCTGGCATTTGAACAGATCAGACAGTGCAGTGCTCTACCTGCCAGAGTATATTGCCTTTCATTATTTCTAGTTAAAAGTCTACCGTATAATGGTACCTGCAAAGGTATGAACTGCTTTTAGGATTCAAATGAAATTGGAGCTTACCCTAACCTTCGCCATAGATCAGACTGAACCTGAACTGAATCTTTTTTGAGGTTTGAAAATGTTGGTTTCATTTTTAAAATTGCATTTAAAAAATATATTGGTGCTATGAGTGTCTCATTTACTATTTCAGTCTGGGACCAGAAGGACAGAAATCCCACAGTTCTTGTTTTATTTCCAATCAGAGTTGGAAATAGGAAGTGAAGAAGTCTCCAAACCCCATTGATGTCAACCTAAAGATTCTTACTGACTCCAGTGAATATTGGATCAGGCCCTCTAGGAGCCTCTGAATTGATAAGTGTATACACAACTTATGCTAAAATGTTCTGAGGTTCACTGAATTCCTATTGAGAACAAGCAGAGTTAGATTAAGGCTAAATAACCTTCCAAAGAACTAGCCTTCTTGGATTTTGAAATCTCCATGCCATCCTTGATGCAATCTTTCTACTAGCTCAGTATCTCAGATGGACTTCTATCACTATTCCAAAAGGGATAGCCGTGTTAGTCTAGTCCAGTAAAAAAAAACAACAAGGAGTTGTGTGGCACTTTAAGACTAACAGATTTATTTTTTGCATGAGCTTTCGTGGGAGAAGATCCCACTTCCTCAGATGCTTCGAAGATGGGTGAACTTACAGAAAGGAATGAAACTAAATGGAAGGGGGTGTAAAACATAGGACCAGGTCATACAGTAACAGCAAATCAGAGCAGTTTTCAGGCTCAAACCATGGGAAGCCTGAAGTCAACTTACCCTTTGTAATGGGAAAAGAACCCATAGTCTCGATTAAGTCCTGCTTTCACAGAATTTAGCTTGCATATTAATTCGAGTTCATCTGTTTCTCTTTGAAGTCTTGATGTCCCAGCCACATCTTTAACGACAGTCTTTAACAAATCAGTCATCGAGTGATTAGGAAGATGGAAATGCTCAGCAACTGGTTTCTTTGTTCTTTGATTTCTGATATCAGCTCTGTGCTCATTCAGCCATTCCTGAGTCCTTGGCTCTTCTTCCTGTGTGAAGTAACCCAGATCACCTCAGCAGTAGTATATCTGCAGTAATCATTTGTGTGCTGCACTAATGCTCATTCTGCTTTTAACCAGACCCCTTATAACACCAAGGGTCTGAAACCACAAGCCCAGAGATCCTGCTTTAAACCACGTTTGGGAACTGGGCAGACTAGCTGGGATAAAGTAAGGAGAGACTAAAAGCTTCCCTTAGTTCTTGAATTTCAATAAGTAATTTTTTTTCTTCTTAAAAAAAGCAAGGAGTCCTTTGGCACTTAGAGACTAACAAAATTTAGTTATCATATGAGTTTTTGAAAAAATAAATTTGTTAATCTTTACATGCCACAGGACTCCTTGTTTGTTTTGCTGAACTAGATTAACACCGCTGCCACTTTGGAATTCAGTAATTTTTTCCTGAGGTTTGCATCATCTTTTTTCTCCCCCTTTACAATTGTCTATGCATTTCCTGCTGTCTACCCAAACCAGACAGACAAGCCCTATGATGTTTCCAGGTCAGCTGGAACCAATGAATAATTGTGGATCAGTTTCAGGCAACAGTTATTTCGAAACAAGTCACTGTTGTTTTGAAACAACATGGTCGGATGGCATTGTTTCGAAACAATTTTTTCGAAACAACATTGTTTAGTCCCCACATGGGGTTTAAGTTGTTTTGAAACAACCTCTGTTGTTTCGAAATAAGAGTGCTGTGTGAACACAGCCTAAGAGCCCTAGACAATCAGCCCTGGTGGAAAATTCCTTCCTGACCCCAAATATGGTGATCAGTTAAACCCTGAGCATGTGGGCAAGTCTCACCAGCCAGTCACCCAAGGAAGAATTCTCTGTAATAACTCAGAACTCATCCTATCTACCATCCCTTCTTAGGCCACTGGCATATCCACCACCAGTAGTCAAAGATCAAAGATCAGTCAATTTTCAAAGTAGGCCATCCCATCATACCATCCCCGCCATAAACTAATCAAGCTCAGTTTTGAAGGCAGAGCTGTATTATAATTTGATATCTCCAAATTCTTCAATCCATTCATTAGTATTCCTGGAACAGCATAGCAAGATCACAAAGCTGGTTTGATGGCAAACTCACTTATTTTGCATAACACTATAAACTACATATTTGACTGTTAAAGAGTTAAAGGGGAAAAAATGAATCAAGTAAAAATCAGGCCATCTGTATAGTGCCTCTTCATTGCTATAATAATATCAGTTGCAACAAGTCCAATGGCTGACCTCATTACAAGGGTTTAATTGCATTGTTACACAGTTTCACTTCTTCTCTCTGGCCTCTTTCTCTTTATGACAGCTTTAGAAAGGAATTTCAGCTTGAGGTCAAAGGAAATTAATTACTGCTTTCTTAATCTGTGCTCATCTACATTTAGAAAACTTGGGGCTTTTCACTAACATATTTGTGTCTCATTTTGTTGCAGACCCAAAGTTATCTGACTCCTGTCCTTTGTGAATGCACGTGAATGGTATTTTTTCATAACAGGGGCCAGATTTTTCCACTTGCCTGTACTGGCATAAATATGAAACAACTTTTCTGAAACTAATGGAATGACTGTGTGTGCATCCACTGCGACTGAGATCAGAATCTATCTCTGTAAATATAATACAAATGGTACAGATTCCAAGAAGATTCCAGGTATAAAAGCATAGTCTGTGAAGATGGTCAATCTTTATCATTGAAGACAATTGTTATATGTAGAAAACTGGACACAAAAATACGATACTGGTGATATCAGTTATTGATTTTGAAAATCATTTTACAGTATCCTAATTTGTTCCAGATAAATGGTACATAGTCCAAGGGTCAAAGAGTTTGCATGATTGTGCATGATTCAATGTATTTGTAACAACATACTAGGCTAGCAGTGGGGGACAACAGAAAGCAGTCATTGGTTATTTAGCAAAGGCATGCTCAAAGCATGACTGAATTTTCTTGCAACTAAAAATATATAAAAAAATGTTTTCTTATAAACTATAGATCCAATCCTGTCTTCAAATCCATATAGGTGGTCCTCTTCACTTACACGAACTCCCATTGACTTCATCCACACAGATCCAGTTGAGGAATAGGAGCCTAAAAAAGTGAAATGTAAAGAGAATTGTTCAGTTGATTCACTTTTTAAGGGAAATGTCATAAAACTGAGTGTTACACTGAGATTTGAATGAGGTATAATTATGATTTGATGAACCAGTTCTGGGAAGTATTCCATGTACAGTGGAAAATCTATTAGAGAGACAATGTAGTTTTTCAGGAGAATATAGAAAAATTCCTACATGCACCTATGGTATCTGAACGAAAACCTCAGAGTTTGCATATGCTTTTAGGGAAACTATTAAATTAGACATTTCTGACATTCTGGCATCGCATGTCCATTTTTCCCCTCTATGAATTTTGTAGCAAATTTTGTCAGTTTATGCTTTAAAAAAAGCAGATTCATAGATTTTTGAGACAAAAAGGTACCATTGTGATTATCTAATCTCATTTTTGCACACCATGGGCTACAAAATCTCACCCAGTGATTCTTGCATCTAACTTGTAATTGAGGATTATTTATCCTTCCAACTTCCAGTGCTGCAAAGTCAATCTGAAATCTGTAAATCCCACTTCATAGTTCCTTCTTTTTACTATTTTAACAAGATTACCATAATTCTACTATCAGAAGAGAACTCAGTTTTGCTGCAGAAACAGAATAGAATATATTTTACTGTTCCTAGACTTTTTTTTTTCAAAGATAACAGGACTAAACTTGTTGTTGGAAGGAAAGTAGGCAGGGAGCAGAGAACTGCATAGAGCAATATCATTCCTTCTTGCTAGGAATGATCAACCTTTTTCAAACTTTTTTTTAATCAAAAAAGTCCATCTTCGTAATTTATTGTAGAAATCATCTAAATCAGGGGTCGCCAAACTATTTCACCTGAGGGCCAAATCTGCTTTTACTTAATTACTAGCAGGTCAGACTATTGGAGAAAAAGAAAGCTCAATCAACAAGCAATAAAGGATATTTGATGTTGTTAAATACTTCTTGTTCTATAGAAGTTATATATCACCATAAAAAATGAACAATTGTGACTTACTGTTTTTGACCTATTTTGTCTTGCAACTGTTAGTGTGAGGAGTAGAAGTGGCACTTCCCTGATAAAAATCAAGTCCAACTGGGGTTCAAACCTTGCGCTGCCTATTACCAAAAGCAATTTTAAATGTTCATGAAACAAAGATGCCCCATAGTTTGACTTCACCAGTTTCACCTGCTCCTTTCCTTTGCTGATCCTGGCCCCAAGGGTGTCCAACCTTTTGGGGTAAGGGGCCACATTCCATTTTCAAAATCCCCCTCACCACCAGCCCCCAGCGACCTTCCCTGGCCTTGTCAGCTTCCCAACCCCCCCCCCCCAATCCCTTCCCTGCAAGCTCCATGACCGCCTGGACCCCTACCCTGACCCACCTGCCGACTCTCCAACACCCTTGGGCCCCTTCCTTGCTGACTCTCCAAGCCCCTGTGCCTGTTCCTCCTTACCTGACCGGAGCTGCAGGGGTGTCCCAAGTCACTCCCCGGCCGCATCTGAGCATGCTCAGGGTGAGAGATTTGAAAACTCCCAAGCCCGGCTGCTGCTCCCTCATTTGCAGGCCAGACAACATGGCTTTCTGGGCCATATACGGCCTGTGGGCCATAGTTTGGAGATCGCTGATCTAAACGTTTAATTTCTGTTACAAAATAATGTTATTACATTTTAAATTACAACTGTTCTTAAAACAAACAAGGAGTTCTGTGTCATTGGAAGACTAACAAATTTATTTATCACATGAACTTTTGTGGAGTGGGATTTTCTCCCACAAAAGTTCATGTGATAAATAAATTTGTTAGTCTTGAAGTGCCACAAAACTCCTTGTTTGTTTTGTTAAACTAGACCAGGCGTGGCCAAAGTGTGGCTCGGGAGCCACATGTGGCTCTTGAATAAAAAATTCTGGCTCCCAGAAGAATGTCACAAATCAATTTAGGAATGCAGCCCCAGCCTAGGAGTTTAGGAGAGGGTTGGGATGGTGGGGAGAAGTGCAGCATGGTTGGAATTTTAAAAAACTCTCCACTAGCCTGCAGTCTTCTACATTGAGCAGCAGCTAAGTTTTTACTGTATAGGCTTACTTTTCATGGTAACCTTAAGTAATTATTAGAATCCAACATTAGTAGGATCAATATTTGTCCTCTTTTTACGATAAAGTTAAAGTGTGCAATGAATTTTAAACTTAGTAATTTTGGACTAGGTAAAAAGTATATGGCTATATGCGTCAGTGCGGCTCTCGAAGGTTTAATAATCAACTTGTGTGGGTCTTGAGTTCCATAAGTTTGGCCACCCCTGAACTAGACTAACAAGGCTACCCTTCTGGAAATTGTTCTCAAAGTGTTTATTGAAAAAGTGACTAATTACAATTGTTAGTCAAACGGCTATTAACGTTTGTTTACTGGAAACGTGGGTTTTCATAACAAAAATTTGATAACTGTTTTGACAACATTTTTAATAAAAATTATGATTCCTTTTAAAAAAATTGAAACTTTGAAGAAAAGGAAAAGAAATCATACCCCTTGAAATATAAACAATAGAGTTTTTTTCAGAAAACTTATTTTTTCACTGGTTGCCTAGCTTATCTCCTGCTGAAATTCCTTCTGCCAAAATTGTGTTTGTTCATACTAGCTGATTAGCTACTGCAGTCTCCCTGCAAGGGAATTAGGATTTTCAGCCACAAAACTGAACCTGCAAAAGGGAGATGAGGTCACTGAAAATGTTGCCATTCTTTTCTCTTGATGAAATTCAGCTCAATGAAAAATACCTGCAGAAAGTCCTATGCATCATATAAGTCCCACATAAGCCTTTAACATAGTGGCTTTCAACCAGTGTGCTATGGCACACTGGTGTGTCATGAGAACTGTATTCAAGTGCATGATGAAATTATGTACGAAGGTAATGAAAATCAATGTAAAACAAACATTGTTTCATCTTAAACAATATTCTATCCAGCCAAATTACAACTCATAAAACTTGTGAAAATTAATCATCAAATGAAAAGCAAGATATTGGTTTTTCAAATCTGAAACCTGAAAGTTCTAAACACAGGTAGCCAAAGGGCACAATTGAAATGACGTATTTTTTTCTGCTGAATTTGAAACAGTAATGTTCTTGTTCTATGCGCTATGTTGGAAACCGCTCTAGTAACCATAGTAAATGTAAGAAAATGTGATATTTATGAACAATCAATTCAGTTGAAAAAAGTGAGTTTGCCATGGAATTGTTTGTCTTATTCAAATGGCTATGTTACTGAAAAGGTTGGGAACCATTGCCTTAATGCATGGTACCCTATGATGGAGTGAATTTCATTCCTCCTTGTAGACGCTCTGTGTTTGAAATGTGTTTAATAATACACTCCTATGTCACTGTGATATTGTGAGGCTAATGTTTGCCAAGCCTGAGAACTTCAAATGGTGAGTCCTGTATAAATATAAAATATTAGACAATAACAGTAGCTTTCAACTGGTTTAGCAGCACTTTGTAAGGTTTACCATAAGCAGTGGACACACCATAAACAGGTTATGAATTAAAGCAACACGATACATGAGCTTCTTCTCTCAGACAGTATGAACTGAATCATTCAATAACAGCCCATGAGTTATTTCACTCTTTGGGACCAATACTTTTGGGGCATCAATTTTTCGCAATGGATGTCACATGGATGTGCAAAAGGATTAAGTCGAAAGACCTAGTTAACACAGATCTAGAGCTGGTGCCAGAATTAAGTGCTAATGATATATAACAAAACGCTATTACATGAAATAGGATTTTTTTTCACCCAGTTTTTTTCAATTTTGTCTGATAGGACTGGCAGAACAAAATGAAAAACTATTCATCAATCAGAGGTCTGGTTAGGTCAAACACTTTGGTCAAGCAATGTGAGTAATTCCACCTACTTGCACTGTAATTTATTGTGAAATTAATGCTGTAACATGCAAAGCTATTGTCAGATAAAAGTAATTCTTAACCCCAGGAAAAAGAAAGCAAAATTTACTTTTTTTTGCTAACCTGACAAGATTAAATATTTTTAATAAGTGGAGGCTTGGGAGGGGGGATGATTCACTTCTAGTGATTGAAAAAGAAGCTTGAGTAGAGTTTGATAGACTTCCTCAATCACTGACTAAACCAGGATGTATGAAAAAAAGGGAACAAAAGCGACCACAGGGTATTCTTTTTTGTTAAAGTTCTCTTGCTTCATTACAACTGAATGAAATCAAGTCAGAATTTCTTAGTGGGAAGAACAAGCTTTTATATACTGTACCTTCCGCAAGATTTTGTAGGATAGTATATTCTTTACTGGATTTTCTTTAAAGAATGTGTTCCCAAACTCACAATCTTAATTATGCTGTTGAGAGCCAGTAAAATAAATAGGACATTGTGATGTTAACAAGATACCCAAGCAAATTCTACCATATTTGTTTAAATCAGGCTAGCTGTTTAAAAGGGCTATTAGTGGTCTATGTTTAATAGGCTATGGGTGCCTCTGAAAGCTAAATTGTTACACCGACTGCACAGAAGCTGCTGATGTCTAAGGCTCTTTCTAGGTTTTCATCAAATGTTATCAGTGGTGTGAAAGGCCGGCAATTTAAAAGATTTTTAATTAATATTATTTAATGTTTTACTGATTCTAAGCTCTGTGACTGATTCTCACACCACTTTTCACTGGTGGGTAAGTATGATTACATCCATTCTATAGTGACGAAACTGAGGCAGAGAAAGTGGCTTGCCTCAGGCTATTTAGCAAGTCAGTGAAGCAGGCTGGATTAGAATTCCTGATTCCTGCGCCATACTGTCTCTCCACAACTGAAATATCAGTGAGTTTTGTTCTACCATATAAAATGGAGGAGAGCAAATCTACTGCAACTGTAGAAAAACTGGGGCAAGAAAGGGAGCCTCCCCGGTATCCTTCTCTCCCTTTCTCACTTTCCATACCTACTCAGAAGCAGGGTGCATAAACAGGAAGAGAGGTGCTCTCAACATTGTCCTGTCTCTAGCCACCATCATTCCCCAGAACTGTAAAAGGCAATCCAACTTGTCCATTTTGCAGACACGTAATGGAGCCGTGGCATACCTGGGAGTGATGTGCAGGATGGTGACAGTCAGCTTAAACAGTGGGTTTGAACACTTTGTGTTCTTACTGGGGCTTTCTCATGCCATTGTGCAGATGGGTTCAAGAGGTGGAACCTCTGAATCCTTGAGCAAGTGGACTCAAAGACCCAGCGAGAAGCAGCGTTACCTGTGGAGTAGCTCCAATGCTTCACTGCCATCTTGGATTCAGGATTTCTTCTCTTGAGCAATCCATTGACTCTCCCAGGTGTTCAGACTATGTGCAAAGACAAAGACATTCACCTTTAGCTCAGGGCCTATCTGCCTCATCATAAAAATGACTGGAGTCCCTGATGTAGTACAAACCTTTGTGAAACATTTTTGCTTCCCTGGTTTGTGTATAGTTGTTGTAAGAAACAGAGTTCTGCCTTTAGAAATTTAAGAAATACTGCTACAATCACCAAACATTATTGTGGTAAAAGAAACCATGGTAGATACAAATATTAATATCAAACTAGGCAAACTTTATATTCATTTATACTAGCTCATACATTGCTTATTGCAGAGTGGGTGAAGCAACTATAAAGAGATATTGTTTATCTCGAGAATATTTTATTATATAAAAATAATTAAAAATGGAGGGATTGCAACTTCATTGGCCCTGCTGAATTGTCATATATATATCATTTCTTTGGAGTCTTACATTAAAGGGTTGTGGACTGCAGCATATGATGTGGCCTGCATGAACTTGTACAACATCAACTACTGCGGTGTTATGATTCCATTATCTAGAATTCACATCTTACCTGCTGGGAACTTCCAAGAAATTATATTAATGCAAGTGGTGCAGTTTTTCTCTTTGTGTTACGGCTTACCTATAAATGCTAGGGGGGGTGATCATCAACAGTTGAACTTCTCTTGTGTGTAGCTGTTGCAGCTGTGCATCTGACCATCATGTGTTGTAGATACTTCCATCTGGATTTCTAGGGGCCAACCTTAGCTGCAAAGGCATATCCATGTGAGTTAAAGGGCTTCTGCAAATCTGAACATATGTGCAGTTGTTAGTAGGTGCTGTGTTCAGGTGTGGTTTTGTGTACTTGCAAAGTGGTGCACCATTTGAAAATCTCCAAAATTTTGATGAGGATGTTCTAGTTAGGAAACATACAAAATATACACTGCATTGCCCCCAACAGGCAAGGAAAGGTACAAGTGTTAGAAGTCACCTTTTGCTTATTATGCCTAGGCCTAAAGGTACCCAAACTTTGGCATTGGAATCTCCAGACTCTCTTTTAAAAACATTCTTGTTTGCATTGCAAAGAAAGGGGGTTCTACTTTTAGTGATGCCTATTTCATGTGTAGTAAAGATAATAATAATAAGAAGAAAATAAATAAAATAAAAAGAAATAAGAAGGCCTGGCTTTTTCCACCTATCCATGAAAGCTTAGCAACCACGGGTATTATCTTTATTCGGAAGAAGTATAGCTCTTTTAAGGTTCAGAAACATATATAAAAATTGGGATCAGAAATGGTCATTTTTCCCCTCAGCTATGCCATTATAACGATCAGCCAAGCTTCTGCAAGGTAAATACTTTTGGAAAATAAGTGGAAATTTGCTGCAAATCAGTCCCTTTTGTGCATGGCCGCAGGAGCATGTTGAAATGTTTGGACACTAATACCCATTCATTTTCTTGGCTCCATAAATAAAAGCCGCCAGCTATGTGGCGGCCGTGAAATGGTATTCTTCAGGGCCCAGCAGGAAACCCCATCCTTATTACCACTGCAGGGGGCAGGACAGGCCCAAAATAGCAAGACAACTAAATCAAGACATTTTCAATGTCTAGCAAAATGACTGTGGTTTAGAGAGAAGCAAAAGGTTGGAAAAAATTGGACAGCTTTTATACTTAGCATAATACCTTTGTTAAAAGAGTTCAGATAAGAAAATGGGATCTTTTAAAAAATGTATAAGCATATTCCTGAATATCATTTAAAATATGTAAGGATTTTATTTAACCATAAAGCTTATCCACTGATATCATGAAAGGGTGTCACACAAGGCATATTTTACATATAAGGGCAACCATATAATAGATTATAATGTCCTTTCAAAGGGGAAAGTGTGCCAATTTTATTGTGTTTGTTGGTTTTTGATGGAATCAGAAAGCCTCAAAGAAGGTCAAGGGGAGCTTTTGAATAAAATTAGATGTCATCTTGGCCTGCAAACCATTGAAAATTAAGAATATTTTTGTTAAGAAGAGACTCACTGGATCAGTAACGGGCTTTTTGTAAATACATATACTTAGTAATTTAGGCAAATTTACCCTAAATTTTGCCCTAACATGACATATGAAAGGGCAGTTGTCATGTTGAGGATTCATGAGTGAATCATATGTTATAGTTGATAATGAAACCATAGCAAATCCTATGTAAATACAAGGTAATGTTACATATAGTTGAACCTGCTTATCTGAGGAAGATGAAAGTAAATGTGGATAAATGGTGTGTCAGGTAAGCTGGACTACTTTTAAATATAGCTATTACACTTCAGGGAACATGGCCTACTTTTAAAATAATCAGGTTTCAGATCAAAGAAGTTTTAATGCATTAATAATTCATCACAGCATTTCAATAATACCTATTGAAATGCACCTAAAAACATCTAGAGAGAACCAAATTGGAATGCACCTAAAAACATCCAGAGAGAGCCAGATCTTGACGTCTTTACTTGGTTATCTCTCAAGCAAAACTAACACTGATTCTTATTATAACTTTGCATGAATGATGATTAAATTTTCAGGATTTTGTCCATATGGGCTAAAATTAGATCAGGTTGAGAAAAAATATTCAAAGGCATATAATTTTCAATTTTTATTTATTTATGTTCTGTGAAAATGATAAAAAAATTTAAGTTTAGAAAAAATATTTGCCAACTTTACTATTTTCTTCTTAGTATGTTTGTTCATTTTACTCTGTCCTTTATTGTGTAGAAACTTGTCAGATAAAAAATTCAACAAAAAATTGAATTCAAACAGTTGTGGTTAGGTCAATATGAGCATGTTAACAATAAACACAAAAGTCAATTAGAATGGAAAACTGAAATTGCAATGAATATATGAGTTTCCACTGCTGTAACTCTACTAATGTGCACACATGCTGAAATAACCCAAGAGAGAGTCGATGGGTTATGCACAAAAATATTTACATTGCTTGCAAAATATGAACTCTTATAAATAATTTAATTTTGTCTTGATTATAAAGTCCTTAAGTCCAAGAGTCCTTTGACTTTCCTATGATGATCAAAGGAAACACTAAGAATGCAATTCTATATGGGCCACCACAGGGCATGATGAGACTTTGAAGACCATGCATGTACACAAAAGCCATCAAAGATCCAGACTTGTCAGTCTCTAGCCTGTGAAACTATCTGTGTTGTGTGTTTTCTCATGCATTGCAAACAGGGCTAGTTGTAGGCACAGAGTGATGGTAATCTTAAACCTAATCCCCAAAACATATACGTCAGCCATGTTTCACTTCCCATTAACCCAGCTCATATCCTAAGGAACTGGCAGAGACCAGAAGGGGTTGTAAAGTCTGTCTCCTGCCCATCTGTGTGTGACTCCCTTTCTGGACACCTAAACCTCTCCCCTTAATTTGGTCAATTGCAGGACCTACAAAAGCAAAATGTAGTAAATGAAACATTATTAGAACTCTCATTCTCATAATTAATATTTCTAATGTAATTCTGTGATCTGTGGTGCTACTTGAAACTACTCTATTTAAAAGGCATAATGCCAAATTCACTGAAACCAATGTGGATGGACACTCTTACACATCTGAATTTGGCCCAGTGAATAAACCTTGCCAAATACTTTGAAAATTTACATTTGACATCTTAAAAAAATTAACGTGGGAAGTAGGATTTAACAAACCTATATCTGACATGCAGAGGAAATAAAGTCAACCTGAAACATCTTATGTTCAGCCTTTTATGACTCACAATTTAATGATTGCAATAAACATTAGCTTACCTAATAAAAACTTCAGCATTTCAGAGCTGGCATGCGGTATGTTAACTGCATCTGGTGTCAACTGGAGCTAATTAATATTTTTATAGGTGTCTTCTATCCACTGTAGTTTAAACAGAAATATTCTGGGGTGCTTACATCAAAGCCTGAGGCAATGGAGAGCTGTTGCTTGATTTCCAGTCTGAACTGATATCAAGTAGACCAATTTTTATAGGATTGTAAAAGCTAAATGTGGCTATGGTTCATGCAGAGAAGCTCTATCCCCTGTAGCTCTCACAATTCGATGCTAATGTTCGGAGCTTGTTTGCTGGGAGGTAGCAAGAGAGATAGACAGAGGGACAGGCAGACAGATAAACTGGCAAATAGCTATGCTTATAGTTAGACAAAGCACACAGCAACCCAGACATACTGTGCCTCTCCCCACCCCCTTAACGGCTTTAAAAATGTGCTCTATCAAGCATTTGCTTGTGGCGTAGATAAGATTTATCTAAGAAGACTGGGCTAAAATTAAAAAGAGAGATGAAATAGCACAAGTGGTGCTAATATGTGTTTTGAAGCGTACCAATCGGCCTAGTCCAATGTCACAGCCCTAGGCTAAATTTGCAAGTGGTCGAGCATCTCCTTTTTAAAAGGTTAACCTACAAAGAGCACACAAGCTCCTCTCTATGAATATGGGCAAACACCCAGGGAGCTCCACAACAATAAGAAAATAATGACATCAACCTGACCATGCTTAAGTACATAACATGCTGAAGGTTCACGGATGTGTGGCCTGGAACAATAAAGGAAAAATAAAGAAGCCTGCTTGGTAGGCCCCAGCTGTTATTAGCCATGCTGTGAGATCAAGGGAAGGTATGATATGGGCTGCCATTTCAATTGGTACCAGGTTAATCTCTCAATTTGTGGAAAAGAAAAACTTAAAAAATAAATCCCAGCATACTCCACTACACAGTGCTACATATAAGACAAATGACAATATGCCTATCTACATAATCTGTCTTTAACCCTTTCCTAATAAGGATTTAATTTCCTAGAAGTCACATTCTGCAGGTTTAATTTCCTTCCCACTGAAATGAAGTATCATCACATTTCTGTTAATCAGTGCAGCTAATGGTATTGGCTAAAATCAAATGTAAGCTCAGTTTAATCAGGAAGGCAGTGTTGGCTAGTAGTGACAACACGGGACAGGGGTCAGGAGATCTGGTTCCTTGACATTTTAGCTCTGCCACTCATTTGCTGAGTAGGCCGTCCTTTAATCTCTCTGCCATCTTTTATATATACATAATGTGATCAAATTGTGTCAACCAGTCTCATAGAGATTGTGAGCCTGGCCTGTTTGTGACTCTACGTTTTCCTCCGTCATGATGAATTTTTGCAGAAAGCGTCAACAAAACTGGTTAAGGAAATTCTAAGAATGATCTTAGGCAAAAATGAGTTTTCACCTATGTTCAAAATAGTCTCACAGCTGTTTTGTGGAGAAACTGTAGCACCGTCGATCATGCTTTGCATCAAGGCCTGAAATTTGCCCATCCAAACAGGGGACTGAATTTATCAGATTCTTTTGGAAAAATAGTAGATGATCATGCAAGGAAAGGCTGTTTTGTACTACATACATGCAAAGGGGCCGAATTAAGACTGCATGGGCCACATCTGCTGGCATTTTGCCTTTTACTTTGCAACTTTAATATTCTTTTAATGTATTTTTATATATAATATGTTGTTGATAAGCATACCTATGTGTGTACATATCACACAGACACCCCTTTCTTTTAGAAATGTTCTCTATCTTCAATTTCTCTACCTTTCTGCCATCCCCACAGGGAATAAAATATATGAGCCTTATAGTATTAAGTTCTAGCCAAATGCTAGATTCTGAAATGAGTTCTCCCCCTCTTGCTTTCCAGTACCGTAATATGGTTTAACACTTTTCCTAATCATTCAGTTCTCTCTATATATAGAAAAGTGAGGCACTCTGGTTTCAGTGACCATATTCTCTACTGAAATCGTAAAACTTGTAGACAATTAGGGTTAGTCCAACTCCTTTCTCAAACAAAACCAAGCCAAACTAGCCAAGCTGATACTAGTTCCTATCCAAGTATGAATTTTTTTATTGTTTTAGTTTGACTTTTTTTTTTAATTGTATGCATGCCTTTAAGGCCTGATCCAAAGCCCACTGAGGGAAGTGAAAAGATTCTTACTGACTTCAGTGGGCTGTGTACCTTGCAAACTCTTACAAACGTGCTTAACTTTTGAAGCACACGAGTTGTCCTACTGATTTAAAATTAAGCATATGTTTAATATTTTGCAAGATTAAAGCCATAGTCAATAAACTCCCTGAGCACAAATTGTTACCATTTGGCATACTGGTCAGTTGTAAAGCGTTATTTACAATTTTATGACATTATACAAATCCTACATTATATAACACCCTATGCAGGTATTATGTAATAAAAGCTGTGGAGTTGCTTATAAATAAGAAATAAATATAAATATTATTAATCCTCAGGAAGTCACTAATAACTTCCCAAATACCTTCATATTTATGTAATCACCTTGCTTGCTTCAGCCTTTGTATTTGTGTAATGACTGGAAGTATTCCAGGAGACTGTTTATATCCTGAGCTGAACAAACAATGGACCTGATCTTTTAGCTGACATCTGCAGAGCACTTCCTTAGGACAACCGAGGTTCTAATCCCAGCTCTAGCTCTGAAAATTAATTTATTAATTGGCACAAATGCCTGCATATTTAATGAACTGTGTGGTGTAGTAGTCTCTGCTGGTGTATGTATGCACGACAAATGTCATCACCTACTAGAGCTTAGTTTTGCACTGTTGTTCTAATCAATATGTTTACTTAGATTGTTTCTCTTTGGATATTTTTTGAGACATTTTGATATGTACATTACATAAATAAAATTCATTTGTGAATTTCTGAGAGGCGTCATAGATGTGGAGGGGCTTCTGTACTGCTACAAGGATTGTTGCTTGCAATATACAGTACTTGGCACCTTTCCAGTAAAATATAATAAAAAAAGTAAACCCTAGCTTTCCCTTACATGGGGATTGGGCAGCATATATCTGAAAGGTTGACTGTAGCTAACTACTCTGTATTACAGTTCATCATGGAAATTTCTCTAGCACGTTAATTTTGCTTGAGATCAGGTGCTCTATTAATATTTTTTTTTAAATATCTTTTCACTTATATTCACCAACTACATTAGTTTTTGCTTTGGATGTATGTATTTCTGCTTAGCATCAAATGTCTTTTGTGTTTAAATAATGATACACAGATGGATCAAAAGCAGATATTTGGTTCAGTTTGCTTTAGTATATTAGAATTATTTTTTAAAGCCAATATCCTGACCTCCCAAGACCCAGGTGGCAAAGAGTTGGTTGTCATTGAGGGTCAAATACACCGTATGTCTCAGGTTTAGGCACCTAGGTAGCAGTTATGTGTCTGTTACAATCCTGCTGAACCTTGTAGATGCTTAAATTCATTTGAAGCCCATATTTTCAGGGTAAGAGTTCCTTCTGGACCTATGTTTCTGAGCATGTATACTGCTGCCACCCTCTAGATGGCCAGTTACATATCTACTGTCTAAACTGCTAAACAAATCACAAATCAGGCCAAGATGAGTGTTTAGTGGCCTACTTCCCAAGTAGGGCTCGGTCTGGCAAGCAGTCTCTGAGCACACCTACCAAATCAGGTCTCATTCAAAATCTGGAAGAATTTTAAGGGGATAGTGGCAGGACCCACATTATAATTTTTACTCTTATGGCTCAAGCACTCACCTGGAATGTGGGATACCAAGGTTCAATTTTCTGCTATCTACCCTTCTTAGGAAAGTACTTTAACCACTAAGCTATGAGATATTCCGATGATTCCCCAGTTGCTCCTGTTGAAACTTTTCCACTGTGGTTAACTAATGAAAGGGTGTTTGGAACATGGGGGTTGGACATGGCGTCTTAATCCGTCCCAGGGGGTTCCCTAACCACTGGAATACAGAGTCATTCACTCTCACAATCCAATGACTATTTAACTTCCATTAAGTTAGGAATTTATCTACAGATGATTGTAAGGAAATATTTCTTTTGTTCCATTGGCAAATAGCTGTAAACACACACTAAATCGTATCTTGCTTTATTACATAATACTCAACTGCAGTGCAGCCAGGTATCAAATAATGATGTAGGCATATCACAAGATTTGGTGACTCATTTCAGAGAATTATCCAGAACTTCAGTACTTGTCCTCAACCCAGGCAAACCACTGTCGTTTGGAAACTGAATTCAAAATCTCCGAAAAAAACAGCTTCATTGTAAGCTTCTTTGTACTATTTTTGAAGGCACGCTAAGGTCTACAGTTTTGAGTGCCCATAAATGAATGTATTACTTAGTGTATATTATGCTGGTTTTCAAAGGTGTCTATGGAAGTTAAACATCCACTTCCCATTAACTTTTGATACATAATGTTCTTGTATATCTTATTTTAAAAGAGGTCATATGTAACTGGTATTTTTTTTAAATCCTGGCTCAAATCAGAAGAGTTACACAGTATTTCTTATAAAAGTACTTCAATTGTTCTTAACTTCAGTCAGTCTATCTTTATACTTTATATATGCAAATATAACAGCTGTTAAAATCAGGTAGGACAATGAAGTAACAACTTTATCACAGAGATCAACCTTGCCTTGCCAGGCAAAATGCACAACTGGTGATGACATAGAAGAATTTTTCATCTTTAATTTCCATGATTCTAGCTACAGCTGATTGAATATTTTCCTACTGAATAACTATCAATTGGAAAAATGCTGATTTCACAAAAATCAAGCTTTTTTTCATGGCAATTGATCCATTATATCTAAATTTGTACAGTAAATAATAAAAAGTAATAATATGTTTGAAACAAGAGTTGAAATGAAGCTTTTGATAAGGTCTAAATGAAATATTTGCAGAATATTTCCTTTTTGAAAGAATCCAAGATTTTGGTATTTTTGGCTTAATTCAGGATGAAACCAAAGTTTGAAATTTTAAAATTTCTAAAAGGATGGGAATTCTGAATTTTGAGCAGCTCTGATTCTAGCCATTACTTTTATGTTAATTTTTTTTGGTTTGGATTGAGCCTCAGACTAAAGTTCATTCTAAATTTCCTGATTTTTTTTAATAGATACCAAATTTTTGATTTAGTATCCACATTATTGGTCCTTTAAAGTGTCATTCAGGGCTGATCTTTTTTCTTTTGGATAAAATTTGTAAAAGTTGTCTCATTTTAAAAATAACAATATAACTTTTGCAGGATCTTCCATCTGAGGATCTCAAATTTACTCTTGTGTTAATCACCTATACTACAGATACTATTTTACAGATGAAGAAACTAAGGAAAAAGAGAGTAAGGGTAAATTTTTCAATGGTGGGCAGTGATATGGGGTTCCTATATTTTGGGGTGCCCATATAGATATTCTTTGGAATGGTACTTAGTGTCTACAGCTCCTTTTAAAATCAGTTGAAGTTGTGGGTTCTCAGAACTTCTTAAATGAAGGTTGTCTCAACATTTGATTGTCACCCAAAACCAAAAGTCACTGCTTTAGCTTGGGGTCACACAGTTATTCTGTGATGGTGTTCAGAATATAATCCAGTTGTTCGAACTGCTGACATCATGCTTTTGTCACAAGACTGTCTTTTGGCCTGCATACCCCTAAAAGAGGACTTTGTATGCTGAACTCAGTGGGATTTTGCCATTGATTTCAGTGGGACTAAGGTTTTACCTTGAAATACTACATTCATCTACAGAATTTAGAGTCACTGAATGTTTTCTTTTACTACCAAATTATAGTAACATATCAAAACCATGAAGAAAGGGTTTGGGCATGTCAGTTAAGCTACACTGGCCATTTTCTCTTTGGATTTAATATAGGATATCACAGATAAAGTACATTTAGTGCTGCTATTTATAATCTGGGCAGACGTCATTCCCCTAGGATTTGGTCTGAGACCACCAACTAATTTTGCACAGGCCACCGCAACACCTAGATGGCTACGTTCACACACAGGGGGTTATTTCGATACAAGTTGTTTCGAAACAACTTGTATTGAAATAACGCCTTATTTCGAAATAAGTTAATTCGAATTAAGAAAATGTTAATTCAAATTAAGGAAAAAAGCTCAAAGCGAAATAGCATGTTTGGACAACAGTTATTTCAAAACGAGTCACCATTGTTTCGAAATAACATGTTCTGACAGGATTGTTTTGAAACAATCATTTTGAAACAACGTTGTTTCATCACCAAATGGGGTTTAAGTTGTTTCAAAACAATGCCGTTGTTTCGAAACAACGGTACGTCATTTAACGTGGCGTTTCTTATTTCAAAACAACCTCTGTTGTTTCAAAATAAGACTGCCATGTGAACACACCCATCATGAGATCTACTTTATGGGGGTGATCTCTTTGACAATAAACAGCATTTCCCAACTCTGTGTTTGGCTGTAACTCAAAAACTTGCTATAGAATCCTGCATGCTTTATGCGTATGAATACCAACAACTGCAAAGTCTCATATAGCAAACTTCTAATCACAGTTGTTAACATTTTAAAATGAATAAATGCAAATAAAATGACTGAGTAATACATGTTACGTTAAGATCAGCTATATGAAAAGCAGAAGGATTAAAAGTTAATTTCATCCTTTTTAATTTCAGGGAAGTATAAATGGCATTATGGGTAGAGTCAGCTCCTCTTTTATCAATCCTTTGATGCTGCTTTCTCACTGATTCTGAGTTGTTCACATGCTACCTTCTTAAAAAAATCCCGAGTTAATTTACTAAGATTTTACACCAGTGAAAATGAAAGAAAGAAAAGTGCTAAACAAGGCAATTAGCACTCTGTTTAGTCCACTCCCAAAATAAATATAGGCAATTTACAATTTGGCAAATCACACTCTATCCAGATCCAACTCTCTTGTGCCTAAGGGGTTGGTACAGTTCATTGGGGAGGATGTTTTTTTTTTAAACATATATGTAAACATAATATCACTGAGACTCAATCCAATCTGTACCACAGCAATAGCTATGACTCTTCCCTGAGGTTGTTAGGATTTCTTGTAGAAAAATGTTGAACTATTATGCTTCAAATAAAGGTTCCTGCTACACTACGCCAAGACCTGAATTTTAGTAACTGTTGATATTACCCTTTCCAAGACAGGAAGACTCCAAAATTAGTAATCAGTGATAACCTTCCTTGTGGATGTCTTGCTACGGTACGGTCGGAGCATTTATACATTTATTATCACCAGAGCCGTTCAGATCAGATCAGATCCATGAACCTGGAAATGTCCTGAGTGAAATGATAAGATAAAGCACTCTGGAACTACTACTGACTCTCTTTTTAATTGACAGAAAGACTGTACTAGGACTTTCATGTTTATTTTTCTAAACTCCTTATGAATGCAAAAATAATAACTGCTATTAATGCAGGAATGCAGCCAGAATTAATTTTAAGATGTAAGAATGAAGTAGGTTAAGCACATGTTTATATTAGTTTTACACAAAAGCTTTACAAAACAGTTAAGGCAAGTAATCATGGCCAAATTCAGAATGGTTGTGTTCCAACTATCTGCTATGCTTTGGTGCTTAAATATACATTTATAGTGATTTGATTAGCCTGCTCTTTTTATATCACATTGTCTTTCTGCATGGTCACTGCCTGTTGAGAACTAGGGCAGAAATGATCATTTTAAGCAAAAAATACTAAAAATCAGTATTGAATTTTTGCCTGTTCAGACTACAGAGCTCTTTATAGGATAGAGCATAAGGTAAACGTATTCTTTTGTGCCCTCTAGCTGCTGGTTGCACAAATGGAAAGCAAAAAGAAAAGCCAACCAAACACAGCCACACTGTGATTATTAAATTCTCCCCTTAGAGTTAAGTACCCTGTGTAATAAAGAACTTTTAAAAGGATAAAGTTTCTTTCTTATCAGTGTCACCTCCATTTAAGCAAAAAAAAAAAGTGTGGTTTATTTCAGAGAATCAAACTGTTTTCTTTACACATGGCATATGCACCAATTCTTTGTTTTGCATTTATACTTAATTGTACAAAAATTTCATTCCATGCTTAGGCAAGGAGTACAGAGCCAGGACTGGGTCATACTGTGCTACAGAAATTTAAATGAATGAGGAAAACAAGCCTTTAAGTAGAGAGGTTGCTGTCTATCCATATAAAAGTACAATAGTTATTTGATACCAGAGAATTTAATGTTATTTCTACATATGATACATTTACTGAATATATTTATAAAACCTGACTCTGAAAGATGCTAAGCAACCTCTCTGTCTCTTGCCTTCAGCATCTTTTAAAGATCTGGTCCTTAACATGGACATGAAATTTCTAAAGATGCCAGTTTTATGTAAGTGTCATATTTGTAGCTGGGCTCCCTTGAAGGTGTGCACAACTTTTTGCTTATAAGTGTTTAGTTCTCTTCACATAGACATTCTACTGATTCATACACTGACGCAAATAATTAAGTTGCTGTAATGCATGCAAATTAAAAAGCTGGATAGTGTTTTCTTAACAGTTTTAAAACTATCATCATCACCTGAAATCTCAAGTAAATATTTACGTATTTAGAAATGCAGGAGAGGCTAAGACAGCAGCTGGGAGCCTACCTGGACTCTGTTTGTGTGTGTGCAGATGCTGAGAGTGCTTGAACTGTGTATGAGCCACAGCTTGAACAATATTCTTGCCCTGAGAGGGTGCCTATGGTTTTTGGGCAGTTTGTGACTCTGCAGCCCATGCCACAGCTTTTCTGTGGAATAAACAGATGTTTATCAGCTTCTAGGGCTGTCCAGGTGGCACTTATTTCCACGAGCCCTGAATTTGTTTATCCTTCTCCCACTTGGGTGGATGTCTTCAATGTCAGGGCAGGCTCATCACATGCTTTAAAATGAATTAAGCTGCACTGGTCTGTGTACGATATAGTAACATTAAAACACATCTTAATCAGAGCTGTTATCTCAACAATAAAAAAAAGTCATATTTCTTGGCATCAGACATTAGACCAAGTTTCCCTTTATGAGCCACGCAACCTTATTGAAGTCAAAGAGATTGCAGAGGAATGCCTGAGTACTCTCGCTGTCCTCTTATATATAAATGTGTCTGACTCTTTTGTATCACAGGTTAAATAAAACTAAGAAAGGACTACACAAGATAAAAAGAAAGAATATAACATTTAAAGAAATTGTCTTGTGTTGATTGGGATTTTTCCAATATCTTTAGTTCTTTGTTTTGATTACACTTCTTTTTCCTTTATGGGAACAGAGTCTGCTCCAAGACAGCCTTGTATTACAGCTTCTTTACCGTTGTCTGCCTAGCTCAGCTGGTATTTAATTGGTCAGCAATAGGAGAGAAGTCTCCTTTGAGGTAATGAATATTGACTGTTTATGTTGAAATGTCACTGTGAAAAGAAAACCCTGCACCAAAAAGGCAGAACTCAGTGTGAGAGTTTCAGACACAAAGGAGACACCAGCAAAGCATAGGCATTGAAAAGCAAAGCAGCTGAAATTCAAAGAAAAGATGAAACAGAAATGGTCTACATGTGTGGGAATTTTAAGCTGGCAGTTGTCAGGTGAAAAAGTCATTATTCTACCTGTTAGAAGCAAAAGTAATTGCTTGTTTTTGCTAAAATAACACAGAGATTGTGACTCATATAAATGTTTTAATTGAGAATTCATTCTAACTTATTGGAAGAGACTCTACTTTTTTTCTTTCAAGGTAGCCAGGCTAAAAAAATTAACCAGCCAATTAATATGTTTGTGAAACAGAGGAAATGCAATATTGCATAAAACAATTAGCCCATCAGATCTGGTGTTGGACTATCCAAGGGAACCCTATAGCTTAAAATGCAACTGGCCTTGTGTACATTGCTATATAGCTGAACTTTGTGTCAATAAAATGATACCCTGACCTGTGAGATTTGATACCAGACTAAATAGATTTTTGGCATAACCCTCTGATTTTCTATAAGGGTCTGGCTTGTTATCACTTATAACCACAAATATAAGTGATCATAAAATTTTCTATACTCTTTTTCAGATCCAACTCCTATGCAACATTTTATTGCTGTGGTCTTCCTGTGTTAAAGTATGATACAAAACATCTTAAGCAAAGCAAATGTAAACAAAAATGATGGAAAGAAAGAAAAACAGTGTTGTAAGGTGTGAGTGTGTGGTTTGTATCATGTGGACAAACAATATGCCAGAGTTGCATTTCTGCTTTTTCCATGAAAGAGCTTTCAAAACTTTGAATCAAAATAGTTAAAATAAACCTATACACAAAACATAGATGGGTTGCTTGCTCAAACAGCCCAGATTTTCAAGCAGGCATGCGCAGGAGTATGTGTGTATATTTACAGGTAATCCTGTGAAAAGCTCAGCCTGTATTTCCAACTCTCTGCTTCCCCCTTCCCCCACTTAAAATATTCATGTGGTGTTTTTAAAATGTTCCCTGCATCAGCCACGCATTTTAATCTAGCTGGCTATTTTATTATTATTTCTATTTACTTCCTCTTGGTGAATCATTGAACAAGTTTTACATTAGTTTAAATCTGGGCCCATTCAGACAAAGTATGCATCTCAGGCATCCCTACAGAGCTACAGTGGAGTGTTTTTAATAGAAGAAAGTCACTAGGAACTGGATTGTAAAGTATTTCTGACTGATTTAAAGATGTAGGAAACGTCTGCAAATGGCAAGTTAAATTTTGCCTATCAGCTCTGTTTCTTATCATTTTAGGATGCCTTCACAAGTTGTTTACCACACTAGATTGTGCTTCTTAAAATGATAGCATCCTTTTCCTTCTAAGTATGGGTGGAGCTTTCAAATTGCAATGCAAATCGGAATATCTGTGTCTGAGTTTATGCTTTTGATGGGCTTTTAATAGCTTTGGGGAACCTTTGGGGGGTCTGAAATAAAGGGATCTTTGGTGTTTCCATGGTATTTCAACAATTTAGAGAGTGAAATATCAAAATGTAAGATCAAGTTTCTTTCCATGTGCAGTGAAAAAACAGATCTCAGACTATTTTAGCCTCATGCCTGGTTCTCTCTCTCATTAAAAAGCCTGTGAATAATCTAAATGCAAACTCATACACACTTGGTTACAAAAGTAAATAATTTTTACAAACTGTTATAGGCTGTAGCTAAGCACAAAACTCAGAAACTTTTGGATTCATTTCCCCATCTCAATGAATAGGGAGTTGGTACTTGTGTTCATTTTACTTCACTAAAAGAGCAGATTATACTCTTAATTTGTCTTAATTATTGTTCCCAAATTACTGAATTCTGAAGTAAACCCTCATTGCATATCTTTCTTGGTCTTTCCAAAATATCTAGATTTCAATGCATATTCTTGTGTTTTGACTGGGCATTGTATTCTTTATACAAATAGATGATAAAATCTTCAGTCATGATTCTGTGTTATGCTTGAACTCTAACCTGTGACATTCACTTAACTTGATCTAACAAGCTTTGTGCTCTCTGTCCAGATGAAGAGTGATACTTCTTCATTAGCAAGATCAGTTTCACCTTTAAAAACCCTTTGCTTCCCATTTGCATTAAGCCAGATTGAGACATCTTGGGTCCTAATGACATTTCGGCACTGCTCAGAGGCAAAAGAGGAAGTCATTACATCTGCAGTTCACCTGCAAAGAAGATGTCATTAAAAGAGGAAGCAAAATGAACCCCTGTCAACTTGTTAGGGCCCAAAACGTAATTCTGCCATCAAATATGGAGTGGGGTTGGATACGGAATCCTATTATTAGTGACACTAAATAACTTGCTGGTGTAAAAGAGTCTCTTTTCTAGAAAAGTTCAGGTGTTTCTCAATTCATTAATGTGTCAGTTTGAGGAGATGTGATGTCATGTCTGTTATCTGAAGGGATGAAAACTGGACTCCCCTTGCTCCTGTCAACACACTATCATCTTAATTTCTTTTACTGTGCACCTTCTTGCTATCTGCAGGGAAGAGCAGGACGTGGAGGGTGAAGTGCCATGGGAAATGTCTTTTTCAAAAAGAACTACTAATATTTGACATTCATCATTTTAACCTGCCTTTCCCCAAAACACTAATTTGATTAATCAACACTTCTTGTGAACAGTTGGCCTGATACTTCCAATAACTTCCTCACGTAAGTAAAGTCCTTATGTGAAAGTGAGGGCTTGCAGAATCGAGTCTACATAGTCCCAGATTCAGAAAACATAACCCAAATACAAATTATTTTCCCAGTTTAATATAAATAAGCTCCAACAAACACATAACCACTCCAACATAATTACCAGGCAGTTTAAAAGAAGCCATATTATAAATAGAATACAGGGCTATATAGAAAAACATGGATCCAGATCAAGAGTCTGTGAAGCTACATGGATGTGTACCTCATAAAGCTGTAAGCTATGATCATCATTTTATAGCTAGTATTTTGTAAATGAAATGAATGCTTTCTATCTTCCAATAATGCCCCAACACTGTTAGCAGCCCAAGCAATATATTTTTGTGTCTTTTTAAAGTAAGGAAATATCTTCTCAGTTGTGTTGCATTTCTTTCTTTGCCTTTTCTCACCATCATTTGAGACATACAGTCCAACTGAAAGAATGTAATATGAACTATGTTAATGAGGATGAGCTAACTAAATGGAGCATTTTCTAGGTGAATGTACTTTTATCTTGCCCACTAAATGCAATCTAGATTTTTTTTGTCTGAACATCCTAATAATAGTAAATATTTTCTTTTGATACCAAGGTGCTGCTGATTGCTTCTGTGCCTCACATTTCAATATGGATATTGTAACAACACGTCTGACGCTCATCTTAATGGAATTTTGACCTGCTAATATTTCAGATTTGAACCACATGTCCTTGAATTGATGATTTGAGCATTCCATAAATTCCAGAAGTAGATTGTTTACTGCCCTGGAGTTGACTGATATCTTATAATGAAGAAAACACCTGGAAAAATAATAAAGAACTTACTAATTGGTTTAACTTAGGTCAGCCACTTCATATGTTATAAATGAAGGAACCTTTATGGTACTGCATCTAGAAGCCATCTGCTAACTAAATAACAAAGAGTGATAAACATCAGGCTGCATATATACCTTGCATAAAGCTCCAAAGGGGTAGCTGTGTTAGTCCAGTACAGCAAAACAAACAAGGAGGTTTGTGGCATGAGGCTCATTGTTTACCTTGCATGAAGTATCATAAGAAAAAGCAGGCCATGATCTAGAGAATTCAGAGCAACTTAAGAAATTGGACTCTGAGTTTCCAGCTTTCTCCTAAGCAACATAAAATTTTAGTCAGATTGCTTTAAACAAGCTTATCAGCAAAATTCTGGATCCCATCACTATATATCAAAGAAGACTACCTCTGGTCATATTTAAAGAACTGCTGGTAGAATTTACAATATTAAATTCTGATTTCCAATATTTACTGGGACATCTGAAGTTTATACTCTCTTCCCCTTCCCTATAATCCCCTTCATACACTCACACTGTTACAATTTGGGAGAAGTCCAGACTGCGTGTATTTCCCTTGCAATGAATATTTTTGCAATTCATTAAACCCTTGTTTCTTGTCTTTCCCTAGCCCTCTCAGAAACCGATCTAAACAACTCTCAAAGGAAGACTAGTCAATCATGAAAGAGACAGCCTCAGTGCCAGTGCCTGAAAACATATTTCTAAAAAAGAAATACAAGCATTGAAATGTTTAATCAGACCCTATTTCATGCACACCAAGGCAATTGGAGTCTCAATCCTCCAATGAGTTACACACATGCTTAATTTTACACATTAAAGTCTTTGAGGCTATTCACATGCATAAAGTTAAGCACATGCATAAATCTTTAAGCTACAGTCTAATATTAGCAGTCGTACAGAAGTACAGTAACATGAAAATAAACATAAAAATTGGAAAGTAAAACAAAAAAGAACAAAATCTATGCACTGTTCCCCAAGGTAAATCATGGAAATAGCATCCCAGTAATACAAAGTCCACATAGTTTCCTATGCTGGAAGACTTGATAAAATCAAGTTTCCATTATTTGGTGAACAAATATTTTCTCTGTGGGTTGGAAGGGGTTTCTCTGATTGTATGAAAATAAACCCATGCAATTTATTTCGTTCAGACCAGGAAGAAGTAACTTAGGTCAATGCCCATGTATCTTGGCTGCACAGGAAAGGAAAATTTACCCCTAAGCAGGGGCCCAGCATGAGGCATATGCACCATCTGAGTACTAGTTATTCACTATTTTAAGGGCTTCAGTGGAGCCCAGACCTTGCTCTGGCCCTATTCTCAGAAGTGATTTGAGACATGCTCCTTGACATACTCTCCCTGTGGAGAGAGCTAAACTGAAGTTTAGAAGGAAACAAAACTGTAGTCGCACTGGAGTAACTGTTCCAGTCTATGGCTGATTCCCCAAGTAAGATATCAGAAGGGGTTATGTGATGTCAGTGGCCTCTCTCCATAGAGTGCATCCATAATGCCATTCCCTGATGGCATTTATGGATAGCGGTCAGAACGATCCCTACTGATATGCAGGGGGTATTAAGACGTCTCTCTTGCTGTGGCTGATTGCCTCTAATCTCCCTTACAGAGGAGCTGAAGGATGGTCTAATGGTTGGGTTACTTGCCTAAGATTTGGGAGAGCTGGATTCAGCTTACTGCTCTACCACCAACATCCTATATGACTGTGGGTAAGTTCTTCAGCCTTTTGTTCCTTCTGTTTTCTGCCTCTAAAATGGAGATGATAGCACTTCCCCTATCCCACAGTGGGTGTGTGAGAGTAAAGATATTAAAAATTGTGAGTGCTTAGATGCTATGTTGGTCAGGGTCATGTAGGCACTTATGGGTATATCTGCACTGGAGGCTCTGTTAAGTCGACTTAAAGAGTTTACATTGAAAACTCATGTTGACTACCTGCACCCATACTAGGTCATCCCTTCCTGCTGGCTAGGAACTCTGGGTGGGGGCCTGGAGACCAAATAGGTCAACTTAAGGGTTTTCCGCATCGACACTGGCTTAAGCCAACTTAATAAGGTTGGCTTAAGCCAACTTAATAAGGTTGGCTTAAGCC
>ML682019.1:13558091-13686334 GCA_007922195.1 Podocnemis expansa
ACTTAATAAGGTTGGCTTAAGCCAACTTAATAAGGTTGGCTTAAGCCTTAAGTCAACCTTAAGAGGTGGTGTTATTAAGTCGACTTAAGGAAGCATTTAAGTCAACTTAATAAAAGCTCAGTGTGACCACAGGAGTCTGTAAGTCAACTTAACTTTTCTTTAGTCAACCTAAGGCTCCAGTGTAGACGTAGCCTCTGAGAGCTAAATCTGCTCTGCTGAAATGTCATGAGCAGACTCTGCAAGGAGTGGATTTCACATCAGAGCTGACCAAACGTCTCTGGCTTTTCAAAGAAGATTTTGTTGATCACTCAGATTGTCTGGCATATAAACTGAAGAGGAAATAATCATCAATTATCCAACATCATAATATTCAGAACCTTAAAGTGCTTTCCATCTTCAAAACTCTGTGCAAACATTGTACAGCTCTTCACAAATATTAAGGGCCAGACTGTACTCCTCAAGTACTCCGATCAAAAACTGTAAGATGACGCATGAAGTACAGTGCTGCCCTCCATAAATGAAAGATTGATTACAAAATCATTAATATTTGCATGAACTAACAACTAATCCCTAAAAATTAAGCAAGTGAAGATGATCCTTCGTTTACACAAAATGTAGGCCCCAATTTTGCAATGGGTACAGAGTTCATGGCAGGATTGGGGTCTTAATGCACTTGATCTTGGAAGCCTTTTGGATTTAATGTGCATTCCACAGACTTTATAGTCTGTGGACTACTGATTTTTTTTCTTCTTAAATCATGTGTTCCCTTTCTAGTTAGCAGGCAGCACATCCAGCACCACACGTATGCAATTCATTATGTTTTACAACTATATTCTCTTTATTTTTATAGCAGAACATATTTTTAAAGGCTCAGTTAAAAACAGCCTAGAAGAAGTCATCTTAAAGACAGAAGCATGTGCCCATTAAAAAAAAAAAAAAGAGGAGCCCCTATTTAAAAGCTGCCTTTGTGTCACCAAAATACATCTTCAGGGTCTAAAAATATTTTGACACATTTTTCTTTTCAATCCTCACAAAGGAAATTTTTTTTTGTACATATCCTCATTGTGTCTTCATTTCCAGAATTATTCTCAATTAAAAAAAAATTGTTTGTTATAACTGATGATTTCAACCCAAAAATATCCTATTGTGCTTGCTATCAAAACAAACAGGTGCTCACAGCATTATACACGGTATGCAATGCAATTCAGCAAACAGTTTGGATAAAGATTTAGACCCATTCAAACAACATGAGTTCAAGTGATATGAACTGAAGCCAAGTGTTCTGGATGGAGGGCCCATTTCTGCTGGGTGCTGAGGGGTGCCCAGAACCTGTTGATATCAGTTGGGGGCTCTGCACCATGGAGGTACAGCATCTGGCAGGATTAATCTCACAATTTGGAATCTCTGTGAAATCTTTGTTCATGCAAAAGCTACTTTTCTCTTGAAACAGGCTCTTCTCTACCAGATCTTTTTTCTGTGATTTCAGTAACTAGTAGCTCATTGCTCTAGTTGCAAGGTCTTTCCTGTACAGTATTTTTCTTTTTCCAGGCTCCAACCTCAGAAATGTGGGAATAGAGGGGACAATAGGGAAGTGTAAAATCTTCCCCTGCAAAGGGGTTGTCAGAAATGTTCTCTCATGCAGACTATTCAGCATATGTTGTGCGACTGTTTTCCCTGAGTACTTCATTAATGCAGAGCTGGTACTACCGATTCAGTATTGCCCAACTTCCCTAACTATGCATGTAAGTGTCTGCCTTTATCTCCTTTTACTATGCTATGACCTCTTCATTCAGCTGAAGTGAGTCATTGGATAGCTCCTTTGTGTCTTCTCACGCCCACCGCCATGCTTTCTTTCACGCTGCTCCAATGCCTGGAACTCATTTAGGCCCCAATCCTGGAAGAGGTCCCATTGCACAGTCAGAACCTTAGATTTTAAATACTTTGACTCAGGGCATTGCCCTTTTTTTGTCTTCTATCAAGCTTGTGTAGGTTTTATAAATCAGTAATTTATAGCAGTTACTCCTTCCTTCACCCTGTGTTTTATGCTATATCCCTTTCCTCTTTTAAGTACTTTATTAAAAGTCTGGACACATAGGCTACATTCACACATGGGGTTATTTCGATACAAGTTGTTTCGAAACAACTTGTATCGAAATAACGCCTTAGAATCATAGAATCATAGGGTTGGAAGGGACCCCACGAGGTCATCTAGTCCAACCCCCTGCCAAAAAAAGCAGGACCACTCCCATTAGATCATCCCAGTCAGTGTTTTGTCCAGCTGGGACTTGAACACCTCCAGAGATGGAGATTCCACCACCTCCCTAGGCAGCTTATTCCAATGTTTCACCACTCGCCTAGTAAGGAAGTTTTTCCTAATATCCAGCCTGGACCGCCCCAGCTGTAACTTGAAACCATTGCTTCTCGTTCTGCCCTCTGTTACTACCGAGAACAGTCGAGCTCCCTCCTCCTTGGAGCAACCCTTCAAGTAGGTGAAGGTTGCTATCAAATCCCCCCTCAGTCTTCTCTTCTGCAGGCTAAATAAGCCTAGTTCCTTCAGTCTTTCTTCATAGGGCTTGTGTTCCAGCCCTTTGATCATTTTGGTTGCCCTCCTCTGGACTCTCTCTAATTTGTCCATGTCCTTTTTGTAGTGGGGAGCCCAAAACTGGACACAGTATTCCAGATGTGGCCTCACTAGTGCAGAATAGAGGGGAATGATCACATCCCTTGATCTGCTGGTAACACTTCTTCCGATGCAGCCCAGTATGCCATTGGCCTTTTTGGCAGCAAGAGCACACTGCTGACTCATGTCCAGCTTCCCATCCACCATGACTCCCAGGTCCTTTTCTCCAGTGCTGCTATTTAGCTGATCACTCCCCAGCCTGTAGCAGTACATGGGGTTTTTTCGTCCCAAGTGCAGGATTTTACGCTTATCCTTGTTGAACCTCATGGGATTCCTCTTGGCCCACTGCTCCAGTTTGTCTAGGTCTCCCTGAATCCTGTCTCTGCCCTCTAGGGTGTCTACCGTTCCCCCCAGTTTGGTATCATCTGCAAACTTACTAAGTGTGCAATCTATCCCATCATCCAGATCATTAATGAAAACATTGAACAGAACTGGCCCCAGGACCGACCCCTGGGGCACACCACTTGTTACTGCCTGCCAACTTGACATGGAGCCATTGATTCCTACACACTGAAACCGTTGTTCTAGTCAGTTTTCTATCCACCTTACAGTCCATGCATCTAACCCATACTTCCTTAATTTGCCAATGAGAATGCTGTGGGAAACCATATCAAAAGCCTTGCTAAAGTCAAGGTATATCACATCAACGGCTCTTCCCGCATCCACAAATCCAGTCATCTCATCATAGAAGGCGATGAGGTTGGTCAGGCATGATTTACCCTTGGTAAATCCATGCTGACTGTTCCTGATTACTCTACGTTCCTCCAAGTGTTTGAGGATGGATTCTTTGAGAAGCTGCTCCATGATTTTTCCAGGGATTGAGGTGAGGCTGACAGGTCTGTAATTCCCTGGATCCTCCTTTTTGCCTTTCTTGAAGATAGGTACTATATTTGCTTTTTTCCAGTCCTCTGGCACCTCCCCCGTTCGCCACGAGTTTTCAAAGATAATGGCCAACGGTACTGCTATCTCATCAGCCAGCTCCCTCAGCACCCTCGGATGCAGTTCATCCGGCCCCATGGACTTGTGCACATCTAGTTTCTTTAAGCAGTCCCTAACCTGACCTTAAGCAGTCCCTAACCTGAAATAAGTTAATTCAAATTAAGGAAAAAAGCTCAAAGCGAAATAGCATGTTCGGACAACAGTTATTTCGAAACGAGTCACCATTGTTTCGAAACAACATGTTCTGACGGGATTGTTTCAAAACAATCGTTTTGAAACAACATTGTTTCATCACCAAATGGGGTTTAAGTTGTTTTGAAACAACGGTGCGTCATGTGAACGTGGTGTTTCTTATTTCGAAAAAACCTCTGTTGTTTCGAAATAAGACTGCCGTGTGAACACACCCATACAGTAGCCTTCAAAGTGCCTGTAAGCCTTGCTGTCACATGTCCCTTCCCTGCCCCTCCCTGCCTTATCCTCCAATGTAGTTCTTGTTTTAACTTAACCTCTTCTGGGTGAGGCATCTGCTTTATATGTTCTATGAAGTGCTATGTACACTTATTGTACTGTGTAAATAACAATAATACTAATTCTGAAACCATCAATTCTGAGAATGAAATAATAAGTCAAGTGTAGAACTGGGTGGTGCCTGCTTGCATTTTGCAGATGCTAAATGGTGGATTGGGCAGGCAGGCTTCTCTCTTGTAGATGTTGTGGGGGTTCAATTTGCCAATGTTTCAAAGACAGTGGGTTTAATTTGCCAATGTTTCAAAGAAGCTGGAGGGACCAAACTGCTCAGCTATCTTTGAACTTCTGGATTAATGGAAAATAAAAAGAAGGTAATATAATTAATGTTAAACAATGTGGGCATATAGAAAATAGACCCTTTCAGACTAACTTGATTCATTTTTTCAATGAGATTTCAAGTTTGGTCAAGTTTCTGTCAGACATGTGACTTTCTATCACATAATATTTTGATTAAAAAACCTAGAATATACAATTAATATGGCACACTCTATATGGATTAAAAACTGGCTAACAGGGAGGTCTCAAAATGTAGTTGTAAATGGGAAATCAGAATCAAGCAATTGTGTTTCCAGGGAATCCCAGAGGGATTGGTTCTGGCCATATGCTATGTAACACATTTATCAATGACTTAGAAGAAAACATAGAAGCATCACTGATAAAGTTTGCAGATGACACAAAAAATGAGGAAGTGGTAAATAATCAAGAGGACAGATCACTAATGCAGAGCTTTCTGTAACACATAGTTCACTGGACATCAGCAAACAACATGCATGTTACTAAGAGTTTGTCTTCATTGATGGCAGCAAATTCACTGCCATCAGATTTATCTTCCTGATTGACTGAGTGGGTCTTTGAAGACCTGCTCAGCCAGTCAGGAAGTTGGTTGAGTAAGACCATCTTGGAAGGAGTGTAGTGCTGAGCCACTGAAGCATTTCCCCTCCAACTCAGCCTCCTGAAGACACAGCAGTAAGTAGGTGGTAGGCAATTGGAAGGAGATACACAAGGTATTTTAAGTACTTTGCATATGTCTTCTGATTGCTGCTGAAAGTGTGCCATGGTGTAGAACAGGACTAAGGCTAATTCTGAATGTATATTTCTAGGAACAAAGCATGTAGGCCATCCATACAGGAGGTGGGGGTGCTTTATCTGAGGAAGCAATGACTCTGAGAGGTCATCATGGACAATCATTGAACATCAGTTCTCAAAGTGACACTATGAGCAAAAGAGCTAATGTGATCCTGAAATATATAAACAGGAGAATCTCAAGTAGGAGCAGAGAAGTTATTTTACTCTGTTCCTGGCACTAGTGAGATGGCTGCTAGAATACTGTGTTTAGTTTTGGTGTCCTCAATTCAAGAGGATGTTGATAAATTGGAAGGGTTTCAGAGAAGAACCACAAGAATGAATAAATGATTAGCAAGCATGCCTTATAGTGATAGACTCAAGGTGCTCAGTCTATTTAGCACAACAAAGAGAAAGTTAAGGCATGACTTGATTACAGTCATTGAGTATGTTCTTGGGAACAAATTTTTAATTATGGGCTTTTCACTGCAGAAAGATACAGCATGATTCAAAACCTAGAAGTTTAAGCTAAACAAATTCAGACTGGACATAAGGTGTAAGGTTTAAAAAGGGAGTAATTAAACCTTAGGACAATTTACCAAAGGTTGTGGTGGAGTCTACAGCACTGACAATTTTTAAATTAAGATACTTTTTTTTTTCTAAAAGATGTTCTCTAGGTTATTTGAGGAAGTTCTATGCCCTGTATTACGTAGGAGATCAGACTAGATGATCACAATGGTCCCTTCTGATACTGGAATCTATAAATGAAGATGGAACCAGCTAATCATTTATTGAAGTTATTGCAGGCAGGAGTTGGAGGAAGCCAACCCTCCAAAAGATGGCAAAAGATGAGGACAACACAGATATGGGAAAGGAGAAATGCGCTCGGAGGAGTTTTGACTCACAGTGAAACATAGCAGCTTCACATGGCTAGGACCTCAAACTATTAAAAAACTTCTAGATCTGGTTAAGATTCTATTGAATTTTTTCCCCCAAGACTTTCAAAATCTCTGAAACTTAAGATGAATCCAGGGAGTACAAACCCACCCATACTGACAGTGGGAAAAACTGGTTTGCAAACCACAACTCTTAACTCATATTATTATTATGGGCCATCGTTCACTGTATGTGCATTAAAATCATCTTAGAACCTGTGATTACATATTCTTATGTGCTCATATATGTAACCATCAAAATATAGCCATTGACTTGAACAAGAACAAAGCACATCTGTTACATTGATCCCATCCTGGTAGCTAGACAGCAAATGATGGTTTGATAGAATGACTTATCACTTGTTGTCTTTTAATTCTACATAATAATAAATCTTTTAACACACAGGTACACAAACAATATTTTGGAAAGTAGGGAAAGATCAGTTGCTCTGTTTTATGTGCACATACACTTATACTTTGTAGGTATATCAATGTAGACAGTAATACATAAACAAATATTCATATATATGCATATTTAGTAAGGGGATCTATCTATCTATCTATCTATCTATCTATCAAAAATGTCTTTTCAAAGAGATACAAGTAAAGAGAGGTTTTTCTTGATGAGGTATATTAGCAGATGCAAGCTTTACTATATAAATTTAATATCACAGACATTTTGTGAATTATTCTCCATGGGCAGGTTCCTTCTGAGTCCTTGGTTTTACTTCCAATATTAACAGGATTAATAGGGTTAAAGGTGCAGGCATGGTGAATTTATGGTTGACATCTCACAGTCCGTTAAAGCAGGTTCACTAATGGGTGACCTTGAGGTTTGACCGTTCCAGACTCAGGAAGATCAAGTCTCAGCCCCTCCTGGAAGTGCTCTGACCCTTCCATTCTCACTATCTATGGCCTAACCTTTAACTCACTGATCTTTGACCAAATTATTAAGCAAACACCTGCTTAGGTCCCTGACCAAAGACTGTAGACCTGCAGAGCTACCATAATTTCATGTGAATTAGCTGTAATAATCACAAAAGCAGCCTAAGGAGAAAATCAGAGGGTAGGTTTACAGTAAATAATCATGCTGCTATTGAGCATACACAGAATGGACCCCTCTACAGCCTTTACCTTTAGTAAATCAATGTTAATCTAGTTGACTGTGTTAATAATGGCTCATCAGCAGATACAGTTTCTTTTATTTGACTTGACTAGGACAATGACTAGGTAACATTTATTTCCTATTACTAAAACATAGACAAAGACTAAAATTAATCCTTTGATGCCAGGGATTTCCTGTTGATAATAATGTGCAAACTGTGTTAGTACTTAACACAGTTGCCAAGAATAACTAGATTCAAAAGGCTAGGGAAAAACAAAACAAAAAAAAATCTAGGGAAAGCAACTACGATGCCTGTGTAATGTTATCTGAATGACACATGAAAAAAAAGATCTGAATTTCCTCATATTTCCTTGCGTCACCTATTCCTCTCTGAGCTTTGATAATGTGATGTAAATCTGCATCATTTGAGATTAACTCAAATCTGAGTAGTGCTAACATATTGATTCTTAAGTAAATTGGTTACAAATTATTTAAATCTTAAATCGCAAAATGTAGCAGAATATAAATTGTTGGACAATATTTGCCAATTCATACAAGACAAAAGCTCGAACAGCATGTATTACCAAACTAAGAAGTATGTGCCAGGTTGTCAAATTAGATGCACACAATTATAAGCATATATTTGCATTTACCTAACTTGATATGCCCACCCAGCTGTCCAAATCTGCATGTAGAGGTCTCATACGCTGACTCCCCTTTAAAATTTGTTTGTGTGAATTAGACATACAGACGTTTAAGTGTATAGTTATGTGCTTCAAATGCTTTATTTTAGTTTTAAAAAAGCCTTAGCAGTGCAGAAAATTTTGGGGGTGGGTAGTGGTTTCATAAAGAGAAGTGTTTTAGCCATTAGTACCTCTGATTTTCTGTGAAGGGGGTAGATGGGATGGAATGACTGAAATTTAGTTATAATGAAAGGAATTGAATTTTTAAATGTGTCAAGAGTTCCCCAAGTGAATGGAGAGGCATTTTAACTTACATGGACTAATCTAAATACAACAATTTTGTGCCACTATCTTTGAAAAATCTTGTCAATTGTCACCCTGATGCAAAACCCATTGGGCGTTATGAGTTCTATGGGCTTTGACTCAGACCCTATCATATCATCTCCACATTCTGGGAATTACTAAAGAAACTCTTCTGATAAATGAGAAAGTGTCTTTAACATAGTATCTGAAATAACAATTGAGGATGAAATTTCCAGACAGGTAGCTATGTTAGTCTGCGTACCGCAAAAAACAACAAGAGTCCTATGGCACCTGACAGACTAACAGATTTCTTTGGGCATAACCTTTTGTGGGCTCCAATCCACTTCATCAGATGCAAATAATGAAGTTGGTTGGAGACCACAAAAGCTTATGCCCAAAGACGTCTGTTAGTCTGTAAGGTTCCACAGGACTCTCGTTGTTTTAATCGAGGATGACATTGTCATGGAGTTAAAAAACATTTTTAAAATTAACAGATAATTGTATTTCAGTCAGCTTTCTTTATTGGTTATTGGCATTGCTTCCCCTCTGTATTTGCCCATGATATCTGCTTTTGTAGTATTGACTGTTACATGGAAAACTAATATAGCTGTATCATTCATTACTAAAGTAAGGCTTGCCTAACAATATTTTGAATGAAATTCAAGGTAATTTAATACAAAAGGAATTCCCCTTCACTGACTGTTACACGTTTGTTTTATCAATATATCGGCTTTCCTGTGTGGCCTATTATTCTGCCTGACCAAGCTTAAAGTGGTTTACATAGACTGAGAAAGAACAGATGTATTGCTCAAGATTCAGCTGCAGGATTCATCTCTGCTGTATTTAAAGAACAAAGAGAAACTGTGCATGAATGTTTTGATTTGCTTTCACAGTCTGACCTAATCCTGTGATTTACAATTCCCTGCATTTATTTTCCTCCCATTCATTAAGTTCCTCATCTTCAAAGCATCTGACAAAGTGGGATTTTGTCCCACAAAAGCTCATGTGATAAATAAATTTGTTAGTCTTTAAAAGCGCCACCAAACTCTTTGTTTGTTTTGTAGGACTAGACTAACACTCCTACCCCTTTGGAACTTATACATGCATGTTAGTTTATTACACTTGCTTAAATATAGGAGTGCAAAATGGCCCACAGATATTTTTACAAAGTGACTAGAGAAGAGCCAATTTAAAGGAAAGTAGGAGACCTTGTCTCAGGAGACTGATTGACAGGTCCTGTGCCAGTTAAGATACAATTTATTGTAAAAGTGATATGCTTATTTTTTGAAGTAAACGTTGAAACTGCTTGCAGCAAAGTACAGGTTGGAAGAGCATTAGATAAAAGATAATCAATATGTAGTAACAAATAATCTGAAAGGAACTGTAAACAGTAAATGGATTTAAAACTAAGATTTATCTGAGTAAGCGTTCTTGCTGAACACAGTTATTAACTAGTGAAATTTAAGAGCAGACTACTGTAATTGTTTCTAAACATTTAGGCACTTTTTCTACAGCTGCAACTGCCTATCAGGTCAAATTTTATCCTCATTTACAAAGATGAAGCTTCCACTTAAGTTATTTTCTGTCTTCATTTGTGCCACCAGCACCATTGAAGATAAATTGTTCTTTTCCTTGAAAAAATACAGATGATCAAGAAATGGTTCACAGGAGGGCCGTAACTATGGTGCGGTGAGCGGGCCTTTGCCCCGGATGCACCAGAGTGGCTCCATTGAGCCAAAAGGTGCATTTCTCACCACTCGCTCCAGCTGCCGGCCATTGTAAGGATGTGTTCCAATTGGAACATGCCCTGGGTGCTGAATTCTTTAGTTATAGCTCTGGTTTACAGGCTTTGGATCAGGCTGCTTATGTTTGTAATATAAACATAACACACTGGACACACCTCTATTTGTGCCATGGCACAACTGCCTTAATATTTTATTAATATAAAACTTGTTTACTGCAGTCTTTTGTTTTGCACTTATGGACAGAAAACTGTGTCAACAATATTTGACAGATTTACAGGTCAAATTCAGGCAATAAGAATGCCAGTGGGTCCACAGAGGTGTGAAGAACGGCAAAATTTACCCATAAAACTGTGAGGCATTTAAAATACATTTTATATTCCACTGAATGTACAAAAATAGAGGTGAATGACAAATTTTGTATCATTCAAAAGGGGCAGCCATGTTAGTCTAATTCATTAAAATAAACAAGGAGTCATGTGGCACTTAAAGACGAACATATTTATTTATTGCATGCACTTTCATGGGAGAAAATCCCATTTCGTCAGACGCCAAGTCATATCACTTTTCATTAGATGATATTATTTTAATGTGTTTGTTTTTCAATCATATACTCAATTTTTTTGGCTGCTTTTATTTTGTAAAGAATAAAATAGCTTAATCCATATACTAGCTAGAGAACTGATTTTTTTAGAAGTTTACTTTGGGATGAGCAAAAAAAAAATGAAAAACTTTTCTTTTTGTTGCAGAACTACTCCAACTGGTTAAAAGACTACAGTCTTTAAGCATGAAATTATATGAGGAAACAAGTAATTACAATGTGAGTTGAGGTCCAGAAAAATCCAAGGTTTTCTTACCAGTTGTTGAAGGGGGGAAATTATAGTAAAAATACTATTTTAGATAGTTTCAACAGAAAATTAGACACTATGGTATAGGAAAGACTGGGAAAAGAACACCCCTGAATGAAGAATATACATCAGTCACAAGCATCAATAAATAAAGCTCTTTTTCATATGTAAATGGGAATTTCTAAAGTAAAGGCGGCATTGTTTTATAAATAGTGAGATAATATTCTTGAAAAAGGTTACTAGTGATTACATAAGTTATCTCTCCCATAAAGAAATTTAGAGCTCACAGTTGCTCTTTTCATTAAAAAGGCTTTTCATCTAGTCTCATAGAGACAGCCAAACTCTGCATTTTAATTAGAGATAATAAATAATTATATCACTTAGGAAACTGAAACTATTAAAGTCTCCTCGTGATGCTGTATGCAATATAGCTATATGTCTTTCACTGTATATGGATATGTATTCAGCTTTTGTTAAAAGAAACAAGGCATTTGCTAGGTAAATATGAATAATATACAGGGCCCAATTCTCATTTAAACTAAGGTCCCTGGGTATTCAGGTCATATAAAAAGCCTTAAATTGAGTATTAAAGATAGTTTACAGAGCTATGGCAATGTAAACAAGGTTTACTGTAAATTACTATTCTACCCATGAAGTTGAACAGAAAGGATCAAAATGATTAAAACAAGAAAAATAGGTGACTGGTCAGCACCGATAGACTAGTGGAAACATAGGTGACTGGTCAGCACTTGATCTAAACCCCACCGAGGTTAAAGAAAAGGTTCCCATTGACTTAAGAGGGCTGTGGATCAGCTACTGGCAGATCAAGATTTTAATGCTGCTACGTTAGCACTGAAAGCTGAAAAAATATAAGTTAAAATATGACTTTCAGATATATTTTGACTTATACCAGGAAGTGAAATTTCTTGTATTTATGATCACACATAGGGGCATCTTATTTACATGAAATTACTGCACCAGAGTCAAGGGCAGAAAAAAATGCAGAGACAGACTTCCCCAACTTTTACACCCCCTGGGGACCAGCTGACGTTGAAAAAGCAGAGAAGTGAGCCATTAAAGTACGGTTTGGGATTGACAGTGACCTAGGTCTGCCATTCTCCATTGTCCCGCCATCTGCACAGACGTGAACTTTGCCTCGAAAACTGGGCTTCTCAATTAACGTGTCCAGCTGGGGGGAGAATTCCGTCATTTGCCTAATATCATCAGAGCTGCTGCTCTGACATATTAATATTAAAAATATATGTGAACAGATCCTGGATTTGCTTAAGTACTTCTCTTTTTATTTCACATAATAGGCAGGAGGTGAAAGTAGACACAATATCATTTGAAAAGCATAACCCTGATTAGGCAGTGATCGGTACACAGCCATAGTTTATGTTTAAAAACCATTTCATTATTAACACTGCCTGTCAAATCCAATTTTCCTTCTTTTTCTTTTCTCTCTTTCCCCTGCCCCACATTCTGCAGCATAAATGCAAGGTAATGTGATGTTTTGAGATTTTAGTAAATAGTAAATTGATTTAAATGCCTAGCTCTGTATTGTTGCATTCTTTATATGTGTGACTATTAGATCATTTACCTTATCAAGGAGTTTGCAGAACAGGTATTTTTAACAAGGTATTTTCCCCCAGTTGATTTTCCTTTTTAATTGGTGATTTTGTTGAAACTAAACACAGACTTGAGTTGCATAGTACAGATCCAGATCAGATATTATATCTAAGGGTTGTCCACACACACGTAAGGGCCACACACTATACTGTTGAAATCAAGGACTTCATTGGGAACAGGATTGGTCCCTCATTGGGAAACCCCATTCAGAGATTCCAGAGGTATGATGCATTTGTAGAACTTCCTTTGGAAGAACTAATAATACCAGGTTATTTAATATTTAATTAATAATATTTATTTCCAGCTTCAGTTGGAGATAATGAGGTCTAATAATGAGTTTCCCCCGTAACCCCAAGAATACACAGTACGCGGCAGTAAACTACTTTAGAAAATGCTATGAATAAGGGAAAAGTCTCTGAGATTATTTTCAAAGGGATAGCCTGTAAGTCTAGTTCAACAAAACAAACAAGGAGTCCAGTGGCACTTTTAAAGACTAATAAATTTATTTATCACGAGCTTTCATGGGAGAAAATCCCACTTCACAGTGTAGGATTTTCTCCCATGAAAGCTCAAGCAATAAGTAAGTTTAGTAGTCATTAAAAGTGCCACCAGACTCCTAGTTTGTGAGACTATTTATTATCTGCCTTAGGCTGAGTTAATGTAATGTCTTAGTTCCTGACCCTGCCAATATGCAATGGCTTAACTTTATGCATGTGGTTAGTCCTACTGAACTTTCTATAGGACAACTCAAATTTGTAAAGCTAAGCCGGGCTGAAAATGAGCTCATCTGCCTGACATCCAAAAACTCTTTTGAAAATCCAGCTCAAAGGTATTTTTAAAATGTGAGGTTTTCAAAAGCATCTAGGTGGTTTAAGAACACAAGCCGTACTGACTTTTAATAGGACCTTTGCCCCTAAATCACATAGGTTCATTTGAAATCTCACCCACAATACACATAGTACCATGATTCAATGGTTTGCCTGTCCTTTCTCCTTGTTCTTAAAATCACGGAATATTTTATCACACAGGAGCTCTGAAAGCTGCTATAAGCCAGGCCTTAGTGGTACTAGATAACAGCTGCCTATTGCTGTGTCTGAGTTTGTGGCTTTCTTTGCAGTATGAGTGCTAACAGAAGTCTTTACATTGACTCTTTCTGGCTTTGGATCATATGCTTAATCACTATCTATGCTAAGGCATTATTGAGGAGTAAAAAAGGCATGCAGGTGAAAGGTATTTTCCTTTAAATGTATTATGTGTTTATTGTCACAAAAAAATCAAAACAGTAATAGAAAAAACAGGGCTGTGCGGTCTCCTTTTGTCAGGGCACTTTTACCTATTTCATCTTAAATGACAAGAAGCCTCTGATCTTAGAAACTACTAAAAACAATGGAAACTCTACCAATGGAAAACTCATCTATCTGCTGTGATTGCGGCAACTTTTTAAGTTTTTCAAGCTGCGGGCTGTCTCTTATAGTAATTGTGCTACACCTAGCACAGTGGGGCCCCAATCGCAGATGGGACCTCAAGATGCTACTGGAATACAATTAATAATTTCGCACGTAACATTTGTATATGTCTAGGTAGCAGTTTGATTTACAGGTAGTGCAAATAAATGCAGTGCGTTATTGGAAATCAGATAGTTTGCTTGGATTCCATGGCAAGCTTTGACTCATATTTATGAATAATTACTTAAGTTACATTCCAAAGGGGGTAGTCATGTTAGTCTAGTTCAGCAAAACTAGCAAGGATGAAGTGGGATTTTCCCCCATGAAAGCTCATGCCATAAATAAATTTGTTAGTCTTTAAATGCCACAGGTCTCCTTGTTTGTTTTACTTCAGTTACGTTATTAACATCCTCTTGACGTCCTCAGATTAGGCAAACTCAGACGTCCTAGTTGGCCATTAAAAATAATCTGCCTCTGTACAGAAAGATTCCAGATAGTCATTTTCTTTTCCCCGTCAGTTGTTCAACTTTGACGTGACAAGTCCGCTTTCACAATACTAGCATTGCATAGCATGAGTGAACATGAACACAGAGTCTTAAAATATTAGGGCTGGAAAGGATCTCATGAGGTCATCTAGTCCAACCCCCTGCTAAAAGCAGGACTACTACCACTAAATCTTCCCAGCCAGTGTTTTATCCAACAGGGTCTTAAAAGTTTTCCAAAGATGGAGATTCCCCCACCTCCCTAGGAGCAACCCATTCCAGCACTTCACCACTATCCCACTGAGAAGAGTTTATTTGCTCTTCCCATTCCTGAGAGCTTTCTTTATTAGTGGAAGCTTACATCTCATCCTTGTAACTAGTATTATATTAAGTTAGTGTTTAGAGTGATTTTTAGGAGAGTGATCTTAAAATGGATGAAGTGAAATTCCTTTCTCAAAACTTCATCTGCAATTACAAGCTGCCTATATAAAGTTAGTCATTTGATAGGAAAGTTTAGCATTTATGTGGTGCTATATGTTGCCACATTTCTTCATTTTCACCTTTTTCTTTCTCCTACAGACATGTGAGGTAAACCATGAGGAATTTTTAAATTACTTGTTAATCAGTTGGATGTTACTACCTACGAACATGAAATAGATTTTGCTTTCATATGGTTCAAATAAAGAAATCAGATCCTGTATGCATCAATTTATAATAAAATGCTAACTAATTGTAATTATGTCTATTTTCACTTGTTAGTTGAATTCTTTTGCTAACATCTTCATCCATCTGTATATTTGTAAACTGAGAAGACCACTGGGAAATCTAAAGTTTTCTCTCTTTTATAGTCTTGTTTAGTGCCTTTATTTAATAATGAGCTAATAATGAGAGTTTTATCAGCTCCTATTTTAGTTCATTATAATTTCTTGTTAATAAATTGACTCATCACAGAGGCAGTGTGATCTACAGGATAGAGCACTAAACTGGGAGTCAGGAGACTCTAGACAGGCTTCCCATTCATAGCTCTGCTAGTGACTTACCCTGTGCTCATGGGCAAGCCTCTTAATTTCTATGTGCCTCTGTTTTTCTTCCAACTCCTTTTCCTCTCTTGTTTACTTAGACCATAAATAGGGCTGACTGGAAAAAAATCATGTATTTTCTTTTGAAGTAAAAATGTTTTTTGGAACAATATGAAAAATAATTCACATCATTCAAAACTTTCCTTCTCTTGATGCTTTGATTCAAAAAGACCAAATTGTGTAACAGGGACAAAAAGAGAGCTCAGAAATATTACTACTAAATGTAAGCACACCTCATCTAGATTCTGCTAGCTGCAGCTGAAAAGTACTGCCAGATTCTTTGACATAACAAAAATTTTTGTTGAAAATATTCACGAGAGAGGTTCTTGCCTTTCCATCTCCTACAAACAAACTACAGTAAAAAAATAAAAGGTAAATGCTACAGGTAAAATGAAATATAGTTTTGTTTTCTGAAAAATCCAAATACTGATGAGGGAAGTGTAGCCGGCTGGCTGTTCCTTTAAAGACCTCCGGTGCCCAGGAAAAACAAGCCCTGCCTAAGGAAAAACCCAGCAGATAGGTGTTGGATACCAGCTGAGCAGCACCAAAAGACTGGCTCTGATTCCCAGCTGGAAAATGTAGGTGAGAACCTGATGGTGTGAGGGGTTGCAGGTGAGCAGGACTAGGCTGAGGGTAGAGTTATGGATCTGGGTCCCTCTTGACAAATAGGAAGGCTGTGAACTTTGAGTTATTGGGAAGTAGAGGCCCAATCCAGGTGAAAACTATCATGTTTGTTACTTTTCCATATTTCTTGCCTTTGTGTGGCAGAAGAATAAAAGCTGTGTGACAGCTAAAACAAAGTTGAATGTGACTGAAAGTGTTGCCTCCAAGCTAGTAGACAGGTCTATCAGGCTACAGGAGTTAAAAAAAGAAATACAGTACTAACGTCAGCCGGTGTTCTCACAAACAAAATACCAGTGACCGTTTGTGTCCACTGTTCTGATTCCTAAAATCCTTAAGTTTCAGTTTTAGGAAGGGAAGTTCCCACAGCAAGCAAGTTATTGGTGCATGAATACAGTGCTAGAAAAGCTAAGCATTTAAGCATTCTTTCTGATCACTAACACATATCTAGCTCAAGCAGATTACTATTTCTATATTACAGTATTGCCTTTAAGCCATAAATTAGATCAGGGATCTGTTCTTCTGGATATTGTAGATTCATGTTGTCAGAGACAGTCCTGCCCTGGAGGGCTTACAATCTAGGCAGACAAAGGTTTAGAAGGAAAAAGAGACACTGTGAGCTGAAATGACTTGCCAAAGGTCCTAGTAGAGCCAGGAAGAGACTTTAGATCCCCACTACACTACACTGATCTGCCCAGCATAGTGGTTATGAACTGAAATATTAAGCAATTTATTGGAAAAGTGCATAAGAACATACAAACATAGGAACTGCAAAGCTCGATCAGACCATTGTGTGCATCTGAACCAAAATCCTGTCTCTGTCCATGGTTAATACCTGCAGTTTCAGAGGAAGCAATCGTGCATTATGAAGTTATAGAACAACCTGCCCCCAAGGGAGAATTTTCTTCTCACTCACAAAAGTTTGATGCTGATTTGTGCCCAAAGCATGTGTTTACATCCTTCCACAGATCATGCTTATATATATTTACTACTTTAACTCTGAATATTCTTCTAATTCATATAGAAGCCTCATACTTTTTTGAATCCTGTGAAGCACTGCCTTGCCGATACCTTTTGGCAATGAGTTCCTTGATTAATTATATTAAATTCTTCTCTGCTCTAGGGATGCTGATGTTATCACTGGCCACTTTAAATTCTGCTCTGCATATTTGCCCCTCACAGATTTAGCAGTTAAGAGTGTGACTCTTCATTAAGCCTGTGGAGTAGGTGACAGGTAGCTCAGAAATCCTAACACTGCTGCTGCTTTGGAACTCAGAAATCCGGACATCTGTGGGGATGTCTACCCTGATTTCTCCACTGGTTTGCAGGCTGACAATGCCATGAGCTCATGCCTCTTTCCTTCCCCTCCTCAATGGGAAGATAATGTGAGCTTGCAAAGTTTCTGCCAATCTGGTGGAGTTTGGAAGTAAGTTCTTTTTCCCTTCTCCACTGTCATTTTTCCTTCAGAGACAAAAGATATCTTTTTTTTTTGCCTTTTTTTGTGAAAAGAAAGTAGGTTTTCAGAAATGCTTCAAGTATTTTACTTTGAGTAGTTCAGAGACTTCTGTCTTGTGCCCCAATGGCATTCTCAGCTGAGCCCGTTTTAGGATTTTGGAGAAGGACACTGGAAATGTTGATATATAGTAAAACTCTGAGGTGCCTGCTTCTGCATGTGTTAAACATTGATTGTATCTTTTGTTATTTCCCTATGGGTGATTATAATTTTCAACCAAGTATGTATTTAACTGTGGCGTAGCTGTTGGAAGTAGAGATTTAGATCCTGGCTTCTAGAGACTGGCTGCGACCCCAGTCACATCACTATGGGCCACTGTGCACATTGTTGAAGACTGCAAAATGACTTAGCTTCCTGGAGATCTTCATGCCTTGAGCATCGCTGATAAGAATGCTGTTACTTGACTTGACTGAAGTGCATATGCTAAATAATAAACTATCGCCCACATTTTCAAAACTACTCTTTTAATGTTAGAATCCTTATTCCCTGGGTACCCAGTCTAAGCCAGCTGATCTCTGAGGTCCAGTCTACACTGCTGGAAAATTCAGTGGCAGTCAATGGGAGTTATGCCAGCTACACAGAGTATCCCACCAATTTATTAACCCCTCTTCAGCATGGTGTCTTCACTGTGTTGTGACATTTGAGAGGGTGGTTTTACTAAATTGATTTCCAGATTGACGTAACATGTCTTAACTGACCACTAAGTTGATCTGGAAAGATTGATTTGAGGGTGGCAAATTTGCCACCGTTATTGAAGACATACTCTGATATTCAGAGGTGCTGAGTTTCCACAAATACTACTAAAGTCAACAGGAGCACAATAACCATTACCACATGGATTTGGTGAGCCTTAAAATAATTAATATCGATAATGTACTTAAATTGTTGGATGAAAAAGCCAGAGAAGTACAAAGTTGCCAGATTCTAATATCCAGGAATTTCAGTAATATGCCTTTAAACTTGCATCAGCTCTGGCATCAATAAAGCATAACATTAAGTATATAAGTAGTTCCACTGGGGCTCTTCTCATGCTTAATGCTAAGCCCAGGCTTCAGGCTGAATGAGGCCTCTATGAAATCTCCTTTTCAGTATCTATTGTAGAATCAGCTACCTACTCTTTGCATTTTGTATTTATACTAAAACCTCAGGGATGTGACAGAAGAATGCTGTAGCCAAACAACACAGTAGCAATAATGACACATGCATAGAAAGCAAGACCTTCAAAATTAATGAACATTACGAACAGAAATAAGTTATACCAAATTCATGTCTGGAGTGTCTCATCTGTATTAGATCCCCAGATTTACAACAGTGCATTCTGACACGCATCACATATATCCCACAGGTGTATGTGAATGAAACCTGGCCTTTTGATTTTATTTACATCAACTCTATTAGCCAATATGTCTTAGCAACAATTACATAGTTTCATAGTCGGTATTTATTCAGATGACACTTCAACAGTTGCAAAGGCTGCACTTCATTTCTTCCTACTTAGCCTTGGAAGTAATACTATTTTTAGTGGAATGTTATATAGCTAGAGCAAGGAGACTCAGACTGAAACTGGACTAGAAACATTAACCAGCTCAAATGAGAAATACAAACTAAAAAGCCGTCTGACCATTTTGGAAACATGCAGATAATGTGCATGTCACTTGAAATTCACATGCATTTGGGATCCGCAAAGAAAAGTAATATACAGCAATGATATCTTTGATCACCGAAAGAACTCAGAAACATAGGAACTGTGTCGAGTGTAGTTATCATCAACCCATTTTCTATTCCCAGTGCACAAATCATTTCATGCATTCTACAACCCAAGCCACGATGCTGGGCTTCAAAAGCAATTTCAGCAGCAAAATAAGGTGCTTTTCTTCAATTTTCAGGCCATTTGTACGAGGTTAGTGTTGTTTACCCACCTGGTACACTGATATTTACATACCCCTTTAAAGAAAATTGGTAGGTATGATTTATGGAGTACTGTAAGAGCACAATTTTCCATGTAGTGCACCTAATCTGAAAGGGCACTTCCAAAGGTCAGTCTGGCCATACAAATACCAAGTCTTCTCTTTGGAATAAGTTAGGATATTCATTTTTCTTGGAAAATGTCAGCAGTACCCTACTCCAGGGGTTAGTTTATGCAGATAAATGCGTAAGCCTTTAATCTTAAGGCAAAAATACTCTACACCAATGCAAGGGAAGTCCATCTATCACTGTTAAGACCTGTAATTTGTTTTTATTTAAATCCCAAGCCAGGGCAGCCTGGGCAACAAAATTGTTAACATGGTAGCTTACATCTGAGCCAAGATTAAAGCATATAAACATGCCTCTGCTTTCAACCTGGGTGAACAATACACCATGTCTTCTAAAAGCCATAATCTGGATTTCAGTCATCTTCAGTATCTGCTCTTGTTGTGCCACTATATAGTTTCAATGTGCCTGACCCTAGCATGTTAAATTGTCCAAAAAGTGCAATGTACATTTCCTGCATTTTATCTTTCAGTGAACAACAGTGACAAATGTTCTTCTAGTAAACACTCCATAACTTAAAAAAATCAAAAAACATTGTCTTCCTTTGGACAAAAAAGACACAAACTGTAGAATTGTTTTCAGTATTTCCAGTGCTATTTTTCATAAAGATTATTGATTTTATTTTTATGTGGGAATGCTTCATGCTTTACGGTTATGATAAATCGAAAAAAATCTTCATAATTACTGGAAGTTCTTATTGACAGTAAGCAACAGCTCCATCTTGATTGTTAATCATATCCAGGAGGGTAGCTGTTATTACAGATAGATTTTCATGCCTTATTTTAAATTGGCTTGCAGTGGATTTTATAAGGAAGGGCTCCGCTTTATCCCCAGCTCTCTTTGCAACAGGAATCAAAGAACACCATGTTAATTAGGTCTAGGAGATATGAAACAGGAAATCTTATTGAAGTGTCTTTTAAAAGTGACAGTTTACATGTCTAAAAAGAAGGGAAAATGCTAGAATTTTTTTAGGGAGTGAGAGGAAAGATGATGTCAAGTATTGTTGAATTTTGCCATCCAACCTGCCTAATCTAAAAATCAGATTGTGCATTTAAATCTAACTTAGTGTAAGGATGGTGGCATCAAGTCTTTCCCTCTCTCCCTCCCACTCACTCATCACTTAACTCAGGGATGGCCTCTGGATATTCAGTCCCTGCTTCTTCTTATGCCACAAAGCTGGACAACAGCACACCCTTAAAGAGGACTATCTTAAAACAGCTCCAGGACCCTTCCGACACAGTCCTGGACATTTTGTGATTTGCTATAGTGCAAGAGATGTACATGGCACTTAGCAAACAGGGAGGAAAAAATGCAGCAGTTTGGTGACCCCTGGAAGGTGACAGCCAGGGCAACTGTCCTGTTCTCCTCTTCTTAGAACAGGTCTTAACCTGAAAATGCGAGGGACTGAAGCAGAGACTGCTGGGGAGCAGTCTGAAATCAGAACTCTCCTGGGAAAGGATGTGTGTATGGGCTCATGCTGGTTGGTGGGAAGCATGCAAGTAAGCAGAAGAAGAAATTGCAGGATTCCACATGAGAAAGGTACCAGCACAAGCCTGGCACCTGAAGAAATGCCTGAAGAGAAGGGGACGAGGGGCAGCTAGTTCTATAACCATGACAGACAGTAGTTAGGAATGAGTGAGTTTGGTATGACTAACATAACAACCAACCTGAATGTTTGCCTTAAATTCACAGCAAATGAATCACAAAGCTGGGTGAAAATGAATACAATCCAGCCCCCAGTCGATGCCCAAAGCTTGGAATAAAGCAGAGAGCTGAAGAGGATGAAAAACACTGAGCTAAACCATTGTTTTATTTAAAATGTTCAAACACCCTAATGATCTTTCATGGGATTTGAAAGGTGACATTTCTCAGCTTTTTTTTCCCTAAATGAATCTGTTGAATTCTGTAGCTCATTAAAATGAACGCTAATAAAGGGAAATGAATTCCTTCCACAAGAGAATGTGACTCTGAGAAACAAAAGAGTTTAATGTTCTTCTTACTCATAGTTTCCAAAAGTGAAATAAAAATATACTTTTGTCAGAAAGTCTAAAAGTTTTTCTACAGACCCTGTCAAGCATCTCCTTCTCAAACCTCTCCATATTGCCATTAAAATAAAAAGTATTACAAACTGGATGAGATTCTGAACAGGCTATTAGTTTGCCATTGAAGCATAACCAATGCCTCAACTAAAACAAGCAAACAAGCAGTTGAACATGTTAACATAATTTTCTATCATTTCTTTTTGATGTGGGTTGGATGGAAAAATCTGGGATGTAAGCCATGATGTAGATTTTCAAAATTGATTAGCATTTTTGGACACTGGCAGCAATTTCTGTGGTGGTGTAATTTATTTTAAGCTAAAATTGATTAGTGCTTTTTTGAAAAACGTGTACCAAAATTGATATGCAAATCAAAGTAAATGAGGCTCTGAAATGATGGTAAGAAGGGGGAGTAACAGTAAAATATTAGGTCAATCCAATGAAGGCCAGTCAATATTGCAGTATATGTAAGATGACTGAATGGTTTTCCTTGTTTTTAGATTAGCTTTCTGTAATTGTCAAATACTTGTTACAGGATGTAAAGTAGTTAACATGTTTGTGGAAGAAATGTTGTTTAAATTCATTGTCACAACATTAATCATGGATAAACTGATTTTAGTTCTAATGTGGACATTATATATAATTCCACAGAAATGCCATTGTGGCTTAATGCTAATGTCCACTTCCTTTAATGTTTCAATGACTTTAAGAACCGTCATTGCAAATGTTCAGTCAATCCCAGATGACTGCTAGTGTAAATGGATTGTATTTTTACAGTTCTTTGACTTCCTCTCTATTTCCAATACACGAAAACAATCCTTATAGCAATATGTTCCTTTGGTGTTATCAAACACAAACAGAAAGTTAAGGAGTGAGTCATACCAGGGCAACTCTCAAAGGAATGAGATCCTTCAAAGGTCAGCCTTTCTTGCTCGTCAATTGTTGACATTTAAGCTTTTATTTCAGTCACTGATAATGTTTTCAGAGATAGTAGGGAAGAACTGCTGTGGTGGTATGCAATTATGGACATAATGAGATGCAAAAATGCAAATAAGGTGGCATGTGCCAGTTCTTTGGAGTGCCTTTTGTCAGAATTGCAGGCACCATGAGACTTTGATAGATACCATGTTACTGCTCAGAGCTCTGATATCTTTTTTAAAAAGCATCTATAATATGCTATCTCTGGATGCTAATTAGAAGTAACCTTTGAAGATGAAAAATCCAGAGGTCTTTTTTTATTGGTAAATTTTTAAAACATCATTGAACTAATTGTGACACTATCATTTCTCTGCAGAAGCAGACAGCATCTCTCTATGCCACATTTATCTATCAGTGCTTTTACAGCTGATTCAATAGAATTTCATATACCTTGTGCCCCACAGGCATTTTTACATGCTACTGTTCATTATTTTATTTTTAATTACATATTTAAAAATAAGACTTTATAAAGCATAATGGAAATAGGAGAATAATATTTCTGCATATTTCTTCACAAAATTAAAAACTATGTACAACCTCTGCAACTTGTCTGTAGTATTACATCAGGAAAAGATTAAGAAATATGATTCTTCCACTATTATGTAAAATATCTGATGTACAACCCTTCTTTCCCAAATTTAAATACATATTACACAATACATGATATTGGGCTTGATCTTGCAAGATGCTAATCACTTTGGCCCTGATCCAGCAAAGCACTTAAATGCATTCTTAAAGTTAAGCACTTGAGTCATTCCAATGACTTTCGTGAAATGACTCATGTATAAAGTTAAGCACTCACTTGTTGTTGATATGGGGCCAGAATTTACAGCACATTGCAGGATCAAATCCATAATTTCCAGACCCAGCTACTTCTCAATTGCTATATAACAATCCCACATTAAAAAAATACCTAATGAAACTAACTATTGTGCTTTTTGATAGCTCAAAATCAGGATGATCTATAAATAATCATTAAAAAAATGGGGTCTGCAGAGATGTACATGTAACAGATGTGAAACTCAAGCATGTGAAACGATCAGACTTCTGTTGTAATCTCAGCCAGCTGGATTCACTTTTATGAATTCAAAAAAAAAAAAAAAAAAAAAGCTTGTGTGTCAGAGCCAGTGCAGGATTTGCAGGTAGATATGAAGCAGACAGGTAAAACAAAAGGAGAAAGAACTCATAAACAGAGGATCTGACTCAGCATTTCTTTACACCAATTCTATGCCGTTATAATTCCATTGAAATAAATGAAGACTCAGACCCAGTGATTGCTTGCAAGGGAGTTCTTTCAATGTTGATTGAATGTTCCTAAGAAACTTAGAAGAAGATTCCACAGGCATCAATAGATGTTCAACCCCCAATGAAAAAGGGGGCACCTCTGAGTTTAATTGCATGGAATAGCTACAGCTGTCAATTCTTTCCCCTTCTTTGTAGAATCTAATATATTCAGATTTTAAATTTCTGACATGGAAACCTTAAAACAACTAGATTAATTTCTGTGTATTTGTGAGGTGTTTTGCATACAATATGAATTAGCTTTGATGTTACTTCACTAGGGAATTAGTTGTCAATTCTTGCGCACAGTATACTCCACTACTTCTTTGTGGTTTTCTTTTATGATGCTCTCTCAGATATAAAGGTACTGTACTTTGGCTACCAATTTAATCAGTCCTCATTATAATTACACTCAGCACATTAACAACTTTGTATTATACTCCAAAATACTTAGCCCTGCAGAATGGTGTTAATAAATAGAGGATACATATTTCAGGCAAAACTTCTGTCTCATATTCTTTCCAGATTTAAATTTCAGATGGCTATCTGTGCTTGTGAAATAAAGTAGATGATAGATTTTGAAGTCTCCTCTCTTGTGCTTGTGTTCACGTGCTCTTTCTATCTCTTTTTAAGAGGTGGCATAGTTAAATGATTTCCTAATGTCAAGCTCTATTCAAGTCAGAATGATATGCAACCCTTAGATGTGTACTAGCCAAAGAAATAGTTTTGAGCCATACTGTTCCAGAAGCTAAAAGTTGGCAACAGCATAGAAAAATATTATTTATTATCTGTATTATCATAGAATCATAGAAACTGGAGAGGACAATGAGAAGTCATGAAGTCCAGTCCCCTGCACTCGTGGCAGGACCACACACCCTCTTAAACGATCCCTGACAGGTGTTTGTCTAACCTGTTCTTAAAAACTTCCAGGGATGGAGATTCCACATCCTTCTTAGGCAACTTATTCTAGTGGTTAATCACCCTAACAGTCAAGATTTTTTTCCTAATGTCCAACCTAAACCTCCCTTGCTGCAATTTAAGTCCACTGCTTCTTGTTCTATCACTGGCAGTCTTCCCACCCAGAACCACAGGGCATCCATTAGTTTCTCATATTTGGTTTTTGCTGGCTTTTGACTGTCATGTTGATGTATTAGGCTTCTTCCTCTATTTAGCATAATGCTTCTCTGGTTAAACATTGTTTCTCTTTCCAGCTTGTGTCCATATTTATCATTTGCAGGGGAGGTCAAATTGGTAGCATCCTTAAAGGATGTTGTGCGTATATCCATTGTTGTCATTTTGTCATATTTGGTGCTTCAGGTTGGCTAGCTCTCCTTGGAAATTCCACTGTTCCAAGACCTTCTTTCCAAGGTACTCTGAAGATCCTCTGCAGCCTTTTACTTTGGAATGAGTGATCTAAATTTCCATGAATTGTCTCCATAAAGGAGGGCAGCCATGATGCAGGTACATAATAATTGTACTTTTATGTCACTATCATCATGCTACTTTTCCAAATCTTGTGGGACACTTGCGCATAAAAACATAACTGGTGGTCAATTCTGCTAAGTTAGTTTGGTCTAACGATTCAGCTAATAAGCTCATCCTGATTGGACTGAAATCAGTAGGAACTTTTCTGTTGATATCAGTGCCTCCCTAGAAGCTACTCTGACAATTTTGTCTGGACAAAGGTTGAGGTGGGAGTCCGCACAAATTGAAAATGGCATCTTCTGATGGAAGCCCCTCCTCTGTGGAAGCACTTAAAACATGGGGAAGGCAGTTTGTTTCATCTGATAACTGCTGAGACCTACAAACATTTCTTATGGTCCTGCTACTGAGACACAATGTGCATAAGGTCTAGGGGCAGATTGGACAATCTGGTAAGCCAAGCACATCCATCACTGCAAGAGGGCTTTTCTACCTTCCCTTTCATAACTCTTCCTGTGTGCTTTATCACCACAGCCATCTCTGTCATGGAAGCAGCAGAGAGTCCATCTTAGAGAGGCTCCATTGAATTCTGCAGGAACAACAGTAGTTCCCTTTCCTCCTAGACTGCAGAAATGGCCTAGGGTACATACTCTAGCATCTGAGGTGTATCTACTAGGGTAGGTGGGCCGATTGAAGTCTACTGTCACACGAAGAGTCCCTTATAGGATATTAGTACAGCCCCTAATCAGTCTGGTCTTGGAGTGAACTTTCACTAACGCACTCGGGGAGCAGCTCACCTTTCTCCGAGCTGCTGCTTTAGGCTCCCTGAAACGTTCCACCATCAAGTTCCAGAAGGGTAGCTGTCTTAGTCTGTATACCTCAAAAACAATGGATGTCCTGTGGCACCTTAGAAACTAGCAAATTTCTTTGGGCATAAACTTTCATGGGCTCCAACCCACTTCATCAGATGCATCTGTGTAAGTGAGTTAGAGCCTATGAAAGCTTATGCCTGAAGAAATTTGTTACTCTTTAAGGTGCTACAGGACTCTCATTGTTTCCACCATCAGTTACACTTGTCACATTTTTCTTCACTATGATTTAGGCTAGAAATTTAATTTTTATTTTCAAATGCAGGCTAAGATTCAGTACTTTTCATGTGTCTTCAGGAGCTAAAACCTTAAGCATAAGCCTGTGCTTCCTGATGAGCTACCAAATGCAAGTATAAGTTTCAGCAGTCGTACTTTAGCTTAAGGGGAAGGGGCCCATGTATCTGGGAGCTAAAAGTCTAGCTTAGTATGTGCGTCTATGAGAGGTTTTTACATAATAATTAAGTCTAATGTCTTAGCTCCTTGATTCATCAAAACTGTTGCCCAGTTGTTGAATTTGGATTACTGCAAACCTTAAATTCATAGGATAAGCATTTTGTAATCAAGGTGGATACATGTGCAATACTCTTCTGGCTTTGTATAGAGGAGTGCTTTAATTTCTACCTCTCACACCTCTGGACTGGATTGTGTGAGGAGACTGGAAACTAGGATAAATAACATCAATCTCAACTTCTCTGAACTTTCTTTCACAGCTTTACAGCTGCCCCCTCCATGAAGCAATAGAAGAGCTGCAGCACAAGCTGATATAATCTGACTTTTTGCTGATTCTTCCCTGCACAAACAAACTGTTAAAAAAGTCTGTCTTACAGTATGAGGAAACCACCACTAAAAATCATACCTGAGTAAGGGAAACCATTATTAGGCAAGACTTACTATTAAAGTACAAAGAATTTAAGAACAAGTGTTATCTTTGAGCACCATTGTGTGATATAAGAGGCTGGCAGATTTCACTGAGGACCCAGGAAGGTTTTCAATACAGATATCCCTTGTTTTAAAAAATAAATAAAAGAGAAAATTAGCCACATGCATCAGAAAACTGCCACAACACACCTCAAGATGATCCCTTTGAAGAGCCCTAATTATGCCCAGAATTCAGAGCCCCAGACTCACAGGTAGACACAATCATCCACCTGTACCTCATCACTAGTGAGCCTGCTTGAGGTTTAGCAAACCTGGGCTCTGTTCCAGAGCTGTTCAGTTCAGATCTGTTTCTAAAGAAAAGCTTGCTCCCAATTTGTCATCTATAAATATTAAGAGCTATTTCTTTTTTTCAGAAAGGGAAGAATATATTAATATATGATGCAAACTGACCAAGTAACCCAGTGCTACACAAAAAAAAAATAAATTGTATTGTTTAATTTAATCAAGATGCCTCATATAGGCCACCTGACTCCTAAGCTACATTTCCCAGAACACCTCAGGCCTACAGGTCAGAGGGCACACCTTCACCTTAGGTACATAAACTCTAGGTTCTGGGTAGTTCTACAGTAAAGAGGGCATCTATGTTTGGTAGAGGTGGGTCAGTTTTTGTTAATCACTCTAGGGTAGAAACAAATAATTTGGCTTCAACATTTGCACATTAAGGTATCTTTTTGACAACTGATGCATTGTTTGTATAATGTCTAATTGGCCTCTTAAATGTTCTTCCTATGGGTTGCCCCTTTGTTACTGTGAAACCTGGAAAGCTACAGGTCTTATTAAAAATAATCCTCTCTTGACTACCTGGGTCTGTGATTTTGAAAGAGGTTGCATGTGTCAGTATCCTCTCTTCTCTTACCCAAACAAAGGAAATAGCCTGCTTGGCTAATAAAGTTGCTGGTGGTGATAAAACTATGCCCATGTGTTTATATGTGTGCTGGTGTTGACCTGTGTTTCTTGGGCTGGGTATCTTCACCACAACCTCCAGCCTTAGTTGTTACTAAAGATTATAATTGCTGTAAACTGCTCCAGCTCAATAATATTAGGCTATTAAATTAGTCTCTGGTGCATTTTGAAGGGGGAAAAGCTTTGTTCCCAGTGATAGTGAAGGTCAGAGTAGCTCCAGGGGTATGAGAAGAGGAGCAGCAGATCTTATAAAACTGTAGCCTGCTTCCTAGTGGGTCTTTCCTATGCTTTCTTGCAAATGCTGGGAAGGACAGGGGGGTGTGATCCCATCCTCTTGTTTGGATGTGCCCTGCCTAACCCAGCTGATGCTCCTAGCAAGCCTGGAGAGCCTCCCTCTGTGCTCTCCAGTATTTTCAGCCAGTTTATGGTCACCTTCTTTATAGATAAGCTAGAGAAGGAAGCAGCTCCTAGTGCCCTCTGTGCCCTGTGAAAAGCCTGACTTAATTTGGCCTGTAGGGATTAGATCCTGCCTCTGTGCCCTGAAATGAAAAGGCAGGTGTTGATGGCTACCAGCATTATAGAGTAAATGAGCTCTGCTCTCTTTGATGCTGTACAGTGTGCTTAAAATAAAATCCTCATTAATGGAGATCAGATAAAGAGCTTCATGCACTGTACACCGCAGCCATACATGTAGCACTCCTCTCGTTTATTAGCTGGCTTGCAGTATCTCACCAGTGATCTCAGCCTGCTGAGCCAGACTGCCCATTTGCTCACCAGGAGTGAAGGATAATTAGTTCTCCATGTTGGCTGTGTCCTGAGCCTCTTCTGAGTAGAGGTTGACAGCCATGTGTAGTGTTGTGATGTGGAATACTGGTCATTAGGGACAGTGCTGAGATTGCCTATCTTATTTCCTATATGACCCAAGGTCAGAATTGAAGCATGGTCCCTGAAGTGAAAGGCTTTTGCTTTATACCTAACACTAGTATGCTAAGTAGCTTTTTTCAGAGCTGGCCCCTCACAGGGTCTGAAAAATCTGAAATAAGCATCACAATTAATATGGGAAATAGGAATAAAATTGTCCTCTATGTATAAAGTGTGCTTTGTGTTTATGAACAGTGTCACTAAGGGAGCAAGGGGAGATTTCATTGTACCCTTGTCAAAGCAACAAATGTTATTAGTCCAGTAACCACCCACCTGGCAAGGGAGTGGTGTCATTTGAATGTGGACAATTAAAATGTGACATTTAGGGACAGCAGACCAGCTCCCTGTTTCAAAGGGGCTAGAGAGCCAGTGTAATGGGCACAGAGGCTTTCCCTCATGCAGGGAATCCGTGAGCATGACAGAGCCAGCATATAGCGGTCTTCGTAACAACTAGTGCAGGACATCATTGGGGCCAGAACTTCACCCAGAAGAGCACGGTTTGTGAAAAGTGTGTGTATATATATGTGTACACATACACATGCCCGTATATATATATGCATGCACACAGCAGACATGTGCAATCAGGCATCAGTGTAGGAAAGGAATGTCCATGGAGCATGATCTTTTTCTGGTACCCCAGCCCCTTGGGGCCACATCTAGCAGGGATACTCTGAAGGACCCCTTATTCCAGGACTGGAAAGCTGAAATGGGCTCTCCAATGGCCCTTTTCTTTCACTGCTCCCACCATTTATTGGGGGCAAGTAAGGATGCAATACAACATCTAATCTTTCAATTCCATTGTCAGCCAGATTCTTGCAAGTCTGAATCTCTTGTTTTATTCTTTTAAGAGAAAGCTATAATATGTTAAGAAATCATCCCCCCCCACTGTTCCTTTCTCAATAGGTTGATTTTGTTTGTCTTTGTATGTATGATATATACGTATTTAAGTATATGTGTCATGTGTAATGCCTGTGTGTTTATATAAATTATGCATGTCTGTGTAAATTAGTTGATCCCTTTTAAAAAATCATTAAACTGCCATTAGGAATATGTTGGTTTTACTAAAAATGTATCAACAAATCTTTACATAATAGAGTAGATGTATACTTAATTAGCTAGCACTGGTTTAAATTCTTCATGGTATTCACTGATTTCATAGCAGTGACTATTTTGTCACAATCCAGCACGTTATTTTTCAGCTAGCTTCTATCACTGCTGGTAGGTAACTATGTGATATATAACTTGCAAGCAGTCCTGCTGTTTGTTACTGGCAATTAATTTCTCTGCTGCCTTTCTTCCATTCAAACCAAGCCTTTATGCTCTAAATCCAGCTATTCTAACACTCCCCACTTCTGCTGTGTAGAAAAGACTCAGACTGACAGATTATCGCAGGGCAGTTAAGCATGTAATTGCTCAAATGAGTTAAAATCCCTTCAAATATCTGTCTTTGTACCTCATCACACCACTTCATGGACTCAAATATTTGACAATTGATGAAGATAAACTAAAGGGATCTTCATTAGCTACCAACCACCGTGACAAGCTTCTTTCAGCTAAAGGCTGGCGAATTTTGGGACTTATTATCTACTTAAAAACTGCAGGAAAGCAGAAAAATACTTCAGTGTGCTTTAAACTAGAGAAAACTAAGCGCTTACACGGTAGTGAGGGTCAAACAAAACTGGAGTTTTCTAATCTAGAGCTATTCTTGTTTAAAGTGTTCAGTAAGATACTCAAGGAATCTGAATGAAGAAAAACTTAGAGAAAATATATCAAAGTTCTAATGGCAGCAGTCATCAGAGCCTTCTGGTTAATTGTAAATACCATGATTGTATTCATTATAACATCAGGGCACAGCAGAAATCCATTTGCCAAATGAAACTCTTTTATGAACACATTGCTGCTATCTGGTGTGAAATAATAACTTCTCACTCACTTGGTTTTTATCTCTGTAACCGTGTCTAAATTGAGGGACAGGGTGGTGATCTGCACCAGAAACTTCCATGTTTCTTAGGGCTCTGATTGAACTGTGAAGAGTTAAAGCACATGAGCACTGAGGACACATCTAGCCTCCCTCCGTTTTGATAGCTCACCAATCAAACAGGTAGAAATGCCCATTAATGGCAGCGAATTGCAAAGGTGCACAAAAGTGGTGCCAAAACAGTGTCTGCCTGTAAAATCATGGCCTTATTGAAGTTAATAGAGCCAGAATTTCATCTGTTATTGGGGAAAATCATGGTTTCACAAAAAGTGTGTTTGTACCTGTATACATATATATGCAGATGTATGTGCATGTGTATGTTTAATTTTATTCCTTTGCATTTTTCACTTTTTTTCTGGCAAAAAAATGGCATTTAGTTTTTGTTAGTGGAAATAAATACCATTTTGCCTGAACTGAATCAAAATCTTACTATTTTTATCAGTGAGCAAGGCACCAGACCAGGTCATTATGTGATGACACCAGATAGTTGGAGAGGTACATTATAATAACAGCAATAACAGTAATTTTTCATTGTTCCCTTCATTCAAAGATCTCAAGGTCTTTTATCAGCCTTAATTAAGGTCTCTCATTCTTGTGAGGCAGATTTGGAATCATTTCAGCCACCACTGAAACACAGTGCCATCTAAGGTGTTACTGTTTCTGAAAAGCACACAGCAACACAACATAAGAAGAGAAGATATTTATGTGAGCTAGAGTTTGGCCAGGACAACAGAATAGCAGCCTCACTTATGTACAAAAATGACTTTGGATTTGATCTTTAATATCTAGAATTATTCAGATGTTTGCTTGATGTCTTATCCTAGAACAGCATAATGCATTTAATTCCATACTGTGCTATAAAATAACATGCCTTCTGCCAACTATCAAATCCCCCATGCTATTTTTTTGATGAACCTGGATTTTGCTTAGAAACCCTCCACTTAAAAGTAGTAGCCCAACATAGCTTTCATCAGGTTGTGCTCCGGCACAAAATCACAGCACTAGGAGATGTGTTCATAAGCTGCAAACAACGGCAGCATATGATGGTGGCCCAGTGACCCAAACTGACTTGTTGGGGTTTTTTCATCAGCAAGTGGATTAACCTTATTTTTTTTATTATTTTTATTTTGTTTTATTTTGTTTTATTTTTTTTATTTTTTGCCTTTTGAAATTTGAGAGTGTTTGGGAAGAGTGCAGGAAATGCTTTTTAAAATTAATATACTAGATCCAGGCTGCAAATAAATGGTTCAGCCTTGACTTAAAAATGAGTTTTGCCAAAGGAAGCATGTGAGAACATAATGCATTTACCATGGACCGTCTTTTTGTTCTGTGTATGTTTGTACAGCACAATGGGGTCCTGGCCCATAACAGCTACTGCAATATAAATAATAGGATTGGGCCCAAGCTATTTCAATGAATACTGTATATTCAAGATTGTGTTTGCTCTTTGGGGGATAAATCCTGATCCATGAGTTTTCTCTCAGTTTTAAGCTGATCTTCGTGTCTCTAACCTTCTGCTAGAGTCACACGCTACTGTAGTTCTAGGAAAATATTCACACCTTGGGCTTTCTCTACGAGAGAATAGAAATAGCAAAGTAAGAACTCATTTTACATATGGAAAAAATGATAAAATGGTAAAATCCTGCATTGCCTAACATTTTGGCTGTGTGTGATTTCACATGCTGGTTAAGGTATGCGTCTATTAGCACAAGTGGTAGAAGCTTTCTTTATTTCTGTCTGGTAGCTGATGGGCTATGATACCAGTCCTGAGTCACACAAACACAACTCCACTTTTATCAATGGCTCATTGTTTATTTTGATGGGTTGTCTGGGTGAGGCAGTAGACTGGATGTCAGAACACTGGAGTTCTACTCCTGGCTCAGCTAATGTCCTGCTTGACACATTTTTGGCTGTTCTCTCCTACCACCCTTTGCTTGCCGTATCTATGTTCACAGTAGGCTCTTCAGGGCAGGATCTCTCTTATTATGTGTTCATACAGTGCTGACCACAATGGTACCCAACTCTGCCTTATCTATTGTGTATACTGCTGCCCACATAATGGTTTCTGAGCTCAGCTGAAGTCTCTGAGCACTAAATATAATAAATGTAAACTGTAAATCCACTGAAATGAACTAATTGGACCCTGGAAAGTGTCAGTGGTGATGTCTATGCTAGAGGGCTCAATGCAGTCGACTTAAGAAGGTCAACTTTAAGTTGGTTTAACAAAGTCTGCTTAAAGGCTACGTCCACACTGGAGGGCTCTGTGAAGTCAGCTTAACAATGCCTAGAGTGCATTAAGTTAACTTAATAAAGTTGACTTTAACACTTAAGTCAACTTTAAGGGCTGGAGTTATTAAGTCGACTTAAGCAAGTGTTTAAACTGACTTAATAAAAACCCAGCGTGGACATGGCTTTCCTTAAGTCAACTTAAGACTCCAGTGTAGACATACCCAATGTGCTATAGAGTTGCAGAGGGATGAAGAGAGGGTGACATTGTGCTGAGGAGTCTGTTTCTGTTTATCTGGCAGGAGGAGTTGCACACCAGTGGCTGGTTAGGTATATGATTGTGCAATAGAATACAACCAAAGTGGAGCATAGTTCTGGGGAAAATGAGGAGCATGGGGCACCTTCAGTAAATCAATGGGTGCTTAAGACAAATGGAACAGTTGAAAAAAAACTCTCAGCTAGTATAAAGTCAACAAACCTAAATGGAACACCTACAGACAAATTCTCTATACTATAAAGTTGGTGAAGCTGCATCCATTTTACTTGAGAAGAAAATTTGGCCTAGCGCATTTTACTCACAGAATGTAATTATTATGTGATAATCTGTTTCCCATTAACTTTTTGAATGTTTGTTGAATGTTGTCTTTTTCATCTATATATAATAGTGATATCCAAAATCTTGTTGTTAAAAATGCCATCTTTTTTAATTTGCTTAGGTCTTCTTGGGTCCTAGAGATCTGGAAATGGCCACATAAATATATCTCTTAATCTTATTCACCTGTGTTGACATCAAGCCTGAAGTATTTTGAAAAAGATCAATGCTTCATTCCCTCCGCTCACAGTAAGTTGAACTTTAAACTTCCTACTGAAGTTAATCACACTTGCTCCTGTGAGTAAAAATGTTTTTAATATGAAACAATAATCCAATGATGTTTGACAAAATATATTTTCATTGTAATTGATTTATACCAAAAGATAGACTGAGTTAATTAGGGCTTGCTATCAGAATTAGTAGCAAGGAAAATACTCTTTACAGCTAGCAGATACAGGATAGGAAATGAAAGATTTTTTTTTTTATGGACTAGAATATTAGTATTTCTTAACCTTCAAGGGCTGAATTCAGTAATGAAAATATGTCTGTCATGCAACAAACAAGTAGGTGATTTTCTATATTATGAAATCTTGATGGAAACTGAATCCAGTTCAAAGTAATTTAACTAGTTCTGGGTGCCCGGCACTTCACCACAACCTGTGGTTGGCATGGTAATTTTGTGTATAGCTACATAATATACATGTTTCTGTTGACAGTCTCAAAATTTTTTCACAGTGGCAGGGAATAGCATACACTGAGGACTCAATTCTGTAGCTTTCACTCATATTACACAGTGAATTCAATGGGGATCGGTCATCTGAATAAGTATAACTCAGCATGTGTAACTTTTAGACATTCAGCCCTTTAGTCACTGGTATCGTTTCTGGTCATGTTGACACATTTTGTTTTGAGCTATTACAAGCAGGTGGGGGCTTAGACAACTTGGCAGTGGAATGCAATGTATCATCATTAGGGCTGTAATTGGGTCATGGTAAATTATAGGAAAAATCCAGTTGCCATGGTGGAAGCATCAGAAAGGCTTATTTTGTAGTCATCAAACAATTGTCTTATGGAAACTTGTCATGATGGAGACATAAGTCTTGGGAGTGCACTAAAATTAGATAGGCTCATATTTGGTAGTAAGGAAACAGCTCTAAATGTCTACCTCTGCATGGATGCATGCTGGGAAATGCTCTGTGCTTAAAGCTGTGTCGGCATTTCTAGGATAAACACAGTATTTCCAGTAACACAAACAATGCGTCTGGTGACATTTTAAAGACTAACAAATTTATTTACTGGCTGAGCTTTCATAGGAAAAAATCCCCCATCTTCAAGTGTCTAATGAAGTGGGATTTTCTCCCACAAAAGCTCATGCGATAAATATTTTTTTTTAGTCTTTAGAAGTGCCACAGGACTCTTTGTTTGTTTTACTGAACTAGACTAACACGGCTGCCCCTTTGGAACTTTATTTCCAGTTTGGGCAAAACCATAATTTTTTTTTTTTTTTACAAAACAGGACATGTAAATTGATTGCCTAAAAGTGGCCATTGCTTTTAATTGCAGTGCATTTTTTTTTTTTTTTGCTTGAGTTGTATATTTTCATTGTAGAAAAAATGCTTAAAAACTGCAGAAGCTGTTTCAGGAACTGTCCTCCCACTTGTCTCAGTTGGCAAAACATCCAGAACTGCCAAAGCAAACGCTTGGATCATTTTTGCTTAGGGCTTCTGGGAGCAATGGGTCGCCCTGCCTCTGGGGTCATGCAAGTGGAGAGAACTGCCTAAATGCTGTCAATATCAATGTGATATTCCTACTATCTTCACTGAATCTCAGAGTCACCTCCTTAGGGTCTCTGCAGATTTGGGATCCATGTATGGAGACCAGATTGGTTGCTGTGATAGGCAAAGAGAAGAAAACATTTTCCTCCAATCTTATGGAATGTCTTTGTATCATTTATACACTTTTCCTTTCTGCGTGGTTAGTCTCCTTTAGAGATGCTCAGATACCGTGATTATGCACCTGGTTCAAGAACCAGAACAGGTTATGGATAAAGGGTGTCCAAATGGGACCTTTCCTCTCCCAAGACGTTCATGTAATTGAGGTCCTATGATGAGACAGGGAACTTTGCCCAGATCATGGAAATATATGGAATTACAATTAGGAGAAACAAAGTTCAAATACTGTACCAATCTTGAAACTTTAGCAATGAGTTTGCTGGGAGATTTGCATAATACTGCATATTGTTTAAGATTAAAATATCTTATAGCCTGGTAGTACTATAGGGCTGCTGACACCTCAGACTTATGTTGATCTTTATGGGCTTTGCTATTACAAAAGTAGAGTAAAGGACAATATGCTGGACATCAAAGAATGAATATAACGATGCTGGGAAGACATAGTGTCATCCACTGTGTTTCACCTCTGTCGTGTTCATCCTTTCCTTTTCACTGTTACTATCATCTTCCTCCCAAATGACAGGTGAAGTTGGATTCAGGATAGTCAATAAAGTCTCTCATGTATATTTCAAAGAGCAGTAGTCAATTAACCTTGAGAGAGTTAGACATTCTCTTGTCTATAACAACAGTTCAACATACTCAATGTAGTCAGACTGTGTGTAGGTTCTTGATGATAGTGAGCAGTTTGGATGCTAATGAGTAATCAGAGTAAGGTCTTCGCCTCTCTTGGTTGAAAGGTCTTTTTCATTTGAAAAAATAGAGTATTTATAACTCATCTGTAGCAGGGTTTGGTCTCAGTTAAAATGAATTATTGGTATTAATTGTTTATAAGGAGCACTATAGTTGGGCTTTTCCTTTATAAACAGAAAAGACAAAGTCTTTGACCTGAGAAACTAATAGTCTAAATTTAGACAAAAGACATAACAAGACAAACAGACAAAGAAAGCATGATGGTAAAAGAACAAGTTGGAGTTTAAAGGGACATTGTACTAAACTAAGCTCCTTGTTAATTTTTGTCATGGAACATACTAAAATTTTAGACTTAGCAATTTCCACCTGAGGATCACAAAATACTTACAAACATGAATCAAACAAACTGGAAACCCTTTTATCAGACAGGACAATAATGCTAGAAGAGGAATTTTTTTCCCTCCAGGATTTGTTTATGATGAATACCTTTCTGAGGCAGATCTAGGCAAATCTGACATGGAAGGGAGTGAGAGAGCATCACAGTATGGAATTTTAACTTGTGTTTTTCCTGTACCCATAGAGTTCCAAAACTTCCACCATCCTGAAAATTGTCACACATGCACTAAACTGATGTCTGTGTAGGCTATTGACTTCCTATAAGCTAGAACAGTGTTTCCCAACCAGTGTGTCATCAGGCTTATGCAGGTCTGCCATGGAAGTTTTTGAAAAACTTTTCAGAGTTCAGGATTGACTTATGAATATTCGTGAGTTCTTTTAGAGACTTTGTGGTGGTGTGTCTCAGAATAATTAAAGATATCAAGATGTGCCACAGCAGAGAAAAAGTTGAAAACCACTGGTCTAGAAAACCTTGGGAAGAGTAAAATAGGATTTTTTGTAGGGGCTCATTGGTGAATAGTCCAATTGGCTATGTCTACATTGGCACATTAGTCCAGAATAAGGAAGCTTAGTCCGGACTAATTTAACCCTTTTCGAATTAAAAAATTTCTTAGTTTGAACTAGGCAAAACTTAGTCCGAGCTAATAAGTACCAAGCTTAGTTCATGCCTCTGCGCTTAGTTTGATCCTTAGGTCAAACTAAGCAAGGGGAAGACCTGAACTATGGCTTAGTTCAAACTTAAAAAGTTCAAACTAAGCCATTAGTTTGAACTAGCCACTCCTCCTAGTTTGAACTAAAACATTAGTTCAAACTAGGATGCATGGTTAGTTCAAACAAAAAAGTCTGGGGTTAGTTCAAAATATCCTGAGGTTAGTTTGGACTAACCTCAGACTTCTTAGTTTAGACTTGCAAGTCTGAACTAACCTGGGCTAATATAGACATTAAAAAAAAAAAAAAAAAAGGGACGAGGCAATACTAGCAGATTTAGTTTTCACATGAGCTTTTGTAGGAGAAAATCCCACTTCATCAGGATTTTTTCCCATGAAAGCTCATGCAAAAAATAAATCTGTTAGTCTTTAAGTGCCATAGGACTCCCTGTATTTTTGCTGGACTAGTCTAACATGGCTGCCCCTTTGGAACTTGCCGTAATGTAGACATAGGCTTTGTTTTACTGAACTAGGCTAACACTGCTGCTCCTTTGGAATTAAAATAACACTGGTGGTCAGTCTGAATAGCTATCCAAGCTTCATTCAGAAGGTGAGGTGAGCTTGGACTTCAGTGCCATGCTGACCACACATCGAGGTCTCTGATGTCAGGAGAACCACTCATGATTAAAGTTAAGTAGATATAGTGGCAGGATTTTCAAATGCCAAGTGAGGACCACATAGTCAGTTGAATGATTGGGACTTGCACTCCTAAATCACTGAGGTGTGTTGAAAACCCAACTTAAAAGCTGTCTTGGAATCAATTGAGTATCACCTGCTCACTCTACAGATGTATCCATTTCCTTTTCTTTTATTTAACTGGAACATTCACATTCCCAGATTGTAAGAACCGTTAGCACAATTAATTATAAGGTATTGCAAAGAAAAAGCAATTGTAATGATTATTGCCTATTTTTTCCTTTAACATGTAGACCCAGGGAATATTAAAATAAGGCATGTTGTGCAATTTTAGAAAATATTCTTCTCAGGTATTTATTTTGATTTTTGGGGTGCATGTCTAATATATTTTATGTGCAAACAGGATGACACACAAGTAGCAGAATGGAAATTTATTTTTCCTATTAGAGAGAAACCGCTGTAGAAGTTACTATCCTTGCAAAGACTCATTTTCAATTTCTATAAGGACTCATTCATCTATTTATTTTAACTTGGTTGCAAGACACAATTATATGTAAAGAGCTCTCTCAAATGCACTAGAGCAGTAAATACTGTTTTCAATTAAACATTAATCTAAGAGATATTATTTCACTATCTGAGCCATAACAGATTTACCTTTTAAACAAACATATTTTAATTGCTAAAATTACATTTGCCAGCTCAGAAAGTTTATTCCTTTAATGAAGATGTTATTTTGTAAAGTTCCAAAGGGGTAACTGTGTCAGTTTAGTTCGGGAAAACAGCAAGGAGTCCTGTGGTTACTAACTGTAGTGACTCAGTAAGTGTCTCAGCCTGCATTTCATTAAGTATCCACACCTCATGGAAGTCATTCCTTTCCTGTGTAAGCATAATCAGGCCCAAAGTTAAGACAGTTACTCAAAAAGGCACTGGGGCCAGACCCCCCAAAAGCAAATCAGCATAGTCTCATAGAAATCAACCAACTACATCTTTAGATCAGTTGTGTAGTCCAAGGCACCATCTGACATAAGATGGTTCTTTGGACCACCACTGAAAATGTAGTTTGAGATGAATTATAAATATTTGAAAAGCATATTACTGCAAATTCATGTCCTGTCTTAGCTTCAAGTCTAGATATACCAGTTAACAGAAGACTTGAGTATTACTTTTCTTAACTCTTTGCCTTATGTTGTAGTTATATTGGTGCAATACTGATTACTCTATGTTTTGAATAAACAGTTGCATCATAATCAAATTTCATTATAAACGCATATTGGAAAAAGTTGGACGATCAGAATTCTTTTCTGGCTTAATTTCGCTGCTGCATGCATATACCCCTTCATCGCAGGTCCAGTTTCAGGTAACCCTAAGTGGAAAGGTAGCGGCATGCCACTCACACATGCAACTGACATGAAATGGGTATTAAACTAAATGGGTTGCTTGCAGCACAAAGTAGCAGTTGCTCTGGGGTGTGCACAAGTGGAGTAGGAAGAGAAAAACGGACAAAGAAAATTTGCGCTAGATTGGTCTGAAGTTTAATGTTGCTCCAAGGTATTTTAATTCACCTGCCGGCATTCACATGGCAGGTGATCTAGGTAGATACTGTCCTTGTCAATATTGCAGGGTAATCAATAAGTTCTCAATTCAATATAAACTGATGGCCTCTTGGGCTCTGCAGTGTCAGAAGTTAATTTTGATTCATAAAGTTAAATTTCTCTATTTTCTGCACTGCTGCTGAAAAATTAGAGTAACTGTCCATCCAGAAGACCATTAAAGATAATTTTAAATGACTTAATTCAGTAATTGAGGCCGTGGAACACAGTCAGTGTGAGCGGAAAAACAGTTTAGGGCTTAGAGGCCTTCCTCCATATTTATTTCACCACTTGGATTATATTTCTTTGATTCTTCTCTTAGTCTACAAAATTCAGAATGTGCTTCTTATCTGGACTTTACTGAGTTTATAATAGCATCAACAGTTGTGGAATCAACAGAGTTTGGGGCATTTTGAAGCCTTAGCCTCTTAGAAATCAGCATATCTCCCTGTTTTAACCAGTTTGCTATGGATTGGTGGTATATTCACTTCTATGTCCATTACTTGCTTGCTGTAGTAAATCCAAAGCTGTAGACATTTTGCTATATATTCAAGGAAGGGAGAGAAGTCACAGGTGAGCAAGGGCTGCCTGATGCTCTTTGCTGTAGCTTTTGAGATCGTGTTCTCCTGGCCCATCATATCAACTAGGTCTGATCTTGGTGATTGTAATGTCAAAAATTTTGGATTGAAATGGCATATGGGTTAACAAGTAGTTGACATTCTAGCAATATCTGGGGAATGTTGTATGTTGGGGTTCCGCCAAAATAGTTAACCATGTACTTTGTTGGGACCAAATTCGCTCTACTCTCACCTAGTTTCATCCAGGTCTGTTCTTGACCCTTCCCACTGTAGACAAGTAGTGGTATAGTTTTTAAGAGGAGATACGAAGTGTTAGAGTCAGACCAATGATCCATCTAGCCCAGTATTCTGTCTTCCAGTACCTCATGCTTAAGGGGAAATGAACAGAGCTAGGCAATTATCAAGCAACCCCATCCCATGTCATTCAGTTTCAGGTGCTGGCGGTCAGAGGTTTAGGATTCAGGAATACTCAAAGCATGGGATTGCAAGTGACAAGACTTATTTTCCATTTTGTTGGATGGATTTGCCAGCACATTTTTCTTCTGTAGTTCAGTTGTTTGCAACTTTTAGTTCTTGCAGCTCTGACAGCGGGATTTCCTATCACAATCTGGTAGTTGCATCCAGATTTCACATTTTAGTATGCAGGTGGAAAAAAATATGGGTGTGACTTTTGTGCACCTAAATCGCCCATGTAAATTGGGAATCCAAGTCTCAACTCTGTTGAAAATTTAAATTGGAGCGTTCAATTTTATTTTTTTTCCTTAATTTTTACACCAGAAAGTTGTTCTTATTCCTGTGCCAAAATGTGAAATATGATCCCTTTGACTGTATGTGTTTGTTTATTGTAAGACATCTAGATCGAGAATGATCAGTACAAGAGAAATATTTATTAAAACTTTAATAAAGCAAAGTCTTCTCAAGTTGAATATAGCACTTCCTAATATTCTGCTTTCTTTGGGATAATCTAGGAGGCATGTTATTTAAAATCATTGGTAGCCAAATGTTAATATTTTTTAATAAAATGATGTATTGAATTTGAACAATTCACTGTAAAAAAAAAAAAGTCATTAGTACCCCTTTTCTGGCAAATTCCACTTTACCACTACTTTTACCATACATTAAATATCTCTTGCACTGGACCAGCTCTCCTGAATCCATGGCTTAAACATATTTCCAAATTAAAAGCTGTCAAAGTACAATAAAAAAAGACTGGAAACAACTTGTTGCAGAAAAATTTAAACTAATCACCCTGAGTAGTGATATAAAGAGGGTGGAAGGTGATGGATATGCAATCTCCTGCTCAGAGTATGTGGCATATCTCCCTTCACAGAGGCTATGAGTCTGTTATAGTCCTCAGCCACATAGTGTAACTCATTAGCTCAAGCTACAGAGATTCATGCTTCTAGCTCTAGGGGTTTAATTCCCAGTTTGGCCCAAATTAAATGTTCCATATAGGCATGCTCTCTGTACTGGACTCACTTTGGGGTTAATACTACAAGATGCTGAGGCTCAGCTCCTGAAAGGCATTTAAGTGCCTAACTCCCGTACATGCCTGAATATCTTAGGAGTATCGGGACCAGAAGGCCCTCAGCTTCAGCCAGTAGAAGTTCAATGCAACAAAACTATAACTGTCAGCTTTCTTCATGCCCTCCCCACACCACCTCCAACAGCAACAGTGAAGAGGCACAAGGAAAGGCAAGTAATGGACTCTGGAGATAGCTACATTTGCAGATGGCCCAACAATTCAGTGAGAGATGTTCCTGCTTAAGGGCCGCAGCCAAATTTGATTGAAGCCAGTGGACTAACTCCCATGGATTTCAGAGAACTTGGGATCACAGCCTAAATAAATGTTTGATACTCATCAGCATCTGGCCCACTTTATAGCTGCGCACATGCTATAAAATTGTAGCCGTAGAACAGGGTGATTCATGTGAGACTGCCGCAAGGTAGCTGTTCTCAACCACCTTTCGGGACACATTACTATGTCATCACACACTGGTAAGTGTGTTGCAAGAGTGGGGGAAATGGCTGAATTCAGCCTGGGGTGGGTGGTTTGGTGTGTCCTGTAGGGTCAGAATGTGCCACCAAGTGTGTCATGACCTGCAAAAGGTTGAGAACCGCTGCCCTGGAGCACTTTCTGCTGCTCATTTCTGCAGTTGCTGCTGTCATTCACATGATGCAGACATTATTTCAGTGCAGCTTAGACTCTTCCCTTCCTCTATGCCCCCTTAATGGGCCTGGTATGGTTTGGTTTTGTTGGTCAGCCCTATTCACCAATTTGGTGCACAACCGCTCATTTTTCTCTTACTGCTCACATTGTGTCCTGTGATAACAGTCACTACTTTTTGGTTGTTTGCTGTTTTTTATGTGGTTTTAGCAGCTGTATTTAAATAAATCGATTACTAAAAAGATATAAATGTTATAGACGGAAAGGGTAGGCTGGCCTAATGGCCCTGAAGCAGAGCTTCAGCTGTGTCAGTACACAGGTTTGTGGATCATGTGCACCATTTTGTTGACCTCACCAATATTTCCTGAACCATGGCCCTGGAAGCCTAGCTGAGGATGTTTGCGGCCTTGTACAGAGTGGGAAGTAAACTGAATTGAAACAGTGACCTCTGATAGTTTACATTGGTGAAATGGTGTTGTAGGGAGGTCTGGGATTTCCCAAGGTCCTTGAATGACCTGTCAAATTTCCATTAAAACTCTGCAGAATTTGTGTGCCTAATTCCCTAGTCCTTTGAATCTCCTAGCCTTTAACCACAGCATCTCTGATCATTCAGCTCAAGAGCACTTTATTTCTTCATAGGTAGAAGTCTTTCAGATTTCTTTGAAACAAGCAAGGAGTCCTGTGGCACTTAAAGACTAACACATTTCTTTATTGCCTGAGTTTTCGTGTAAGTGGGAGAAAATCCCACTTCATCAGATGCTTCAAAGATGGGGAAACTCTTCAAAGCATCTGACAAAGTGGGATTTTCTCGCACAAAAGCTCATGACATAAAGAAATTTGTTAGTCTTTAAGTGCCACAGAACTTCTGGCTTGTTTTGCAGAACTAGATTAACACAGCTCTCCGTTTGGAGCTTGGCAGATCCCTTTGGTCTTTCTTTGAGTAGAATTTTCCCAGATTCTTTTATGAGGTGAACCATCACCTCTGTCCTCTACCACTTACACACAGTGTTCTAACACAACTGCCCTAGACTAATTATACTTAAACTGATAGTAGACATCCTGATTTCAGATAACACCTTTACCATAATCCAATAATGTCCACTTGCATGGGTTTTATAATGATATCGCTCTCGGATTCTTTCATCATTCAGGATGATGACCTCAGGAATGCCAGCGAACACCACATAAAAGATTACTAGGGTAAAATTAAAATGTGTAAGAAACTTGTTAAATGTTGTCAGGGTTTATAATTTAAAACTGCTATGTTATTAGATATTGGAACAGTACAAAAGGTAACTCGTGCAGAGGTTTTAACCTCTGGCCCTGTCTATACCAATTAAAATATAATGTGTAATGAAATTTTAATCTCATATAATTAAACATGGTATTAATTTTGTAAAACTAGAAAGGCTTTTTAACCTGTATTAATCAGCCTTTTTGAAGAAAATAACTGTGTTTCTTGCAAGTTGTGTTTTTCCTCTTTAATTAAAGGAATGAACTGAATTTCTATGTTTATACATGTTCATATGAACTTAAAATATGGTTCCCCTACCTTTTTATTTTTGCTTAAATGTCCAAAGCATATTTAAAAACAATAAATTGTAAAATATTGTGACTTCCTAAGGTTTGGCCAATATACTTTTTTAAAAAAATCAACCAAGAACATATCTATATTGTAAAATAGTCAACTAATATTTCTTCAGATCTTTTCCCCATTCCCCACTAAGGAATATCTAAAAATGTATTAATGTCTTTTCATTTTCATCTGGTTATTCATTAATTGTTTTGTAGCAAATGTAGCGTAAATGAGGACCAGTTTCTGATAAATTTTCTTGTTTCACAAGACTTTACATAGCTCTTTATTTCAAAGGGACTAAATATTTTGGGGGGGGTCTATTCCTTTTTATGTGGTCTTAGCAGTGTTGCCATTGACTTCCAAGTGAGTAGAATGAACCCTTTCTGGACCAATGCATACCTTCCTTGAGCAAATCAGGAGAGAATATGATGAGAGAGTCTATTGTACAGTTATATTTATTGCTTGAGCTTTCGTGGGAGAAGACCCCACTTCATCAGACACAGTGGGATCTTCAACCACGAAAGCTCATGCAATAAATATATTTGTTAGTCTTTAAGTGCCACAGGACTCCTTGTTTGTTTTACTGAAGTAGACTAACATGGCTGCCCCTTTGGATCTTCACTATAATACAATTATTGCAGTGGCAAAGGATACATTCCTAAGCTCTCAGTGTTAGAATACTTGAGAATTGGAATGCTTTTTTGGCAATGTTTCTAGCTTCTCATTTAAAGGTGAGCACAACGTAGAACTTTGGAGGAATATTGTGGTACGAGAGAGAAAACAGACAAGTTTCTCTCAAGTATATGATGGCAGCAGACACAAAAATCATGTATAGAAAAGGAGTCCTTAGAGTGTGTTTTAAGTACAAGCAGTACTCATTTAAGCTGCTAATGACTGGGGCATGGCTGTTGCCTTAAACATTTCTTGTCTGAAACAATATGACTGCAACAACCTATGCAGGGAGAAGCATAGGTTGCAAAAGGAAAAAGTTTGGAAGAAGCACGATGAAGCCGATTTGTGTGCACCTGGTTTGAATTCTTTTGTAAATCATTCTCTTGTGAAATTCACCTAGTTTATTTAAAGCAAGGAGTCCTTTCACGTTATTGCCCAGTCTGTAGCACGTGTCTCAGTATCCGTGGTGTACAGATCTGCAGACGGCATTTGCAGTCCCAGGACAGAACGGTCCTTATTGTCTCTTCTGTCTGTGGCGCTGCCCAGCCCACTTACTGTAGTGTCCTGCAAGGGCTGAATGAGGAGGGAGATAGAGCAACATGGTGAGCATCAAGTGGTCGGACTATGTGGTGCTTGGGATGGAGTGTGGGCAGGGCTGTGAGTGGGCCCTGGCTGCAGCCACCACAGATACCTCCCCATGGCGGTATTCAGGGGGCATTTTAAATCATCCGTGTCTCTGGGCAATTGTCCCCTTTTTGACCTCTGTCAGCAGGCCTGATGGCATGATATGAGAGCACTGTCCAGCTAAGGGTGTTGATAACAGACTCTTAGTAATAATGACAATCCAGGAACACTTCAGCAGTCAGTGTAATGACAGGCTTGACAAGAAATAGAAGAGAAACCTAGCCTGATTTGGCTCAGCTTGCCACTCTAGTATGTACATAAACCGTACATCAGGATGCCACTTTTGAACAGCTGTGGTTATGGTTGTGGAATGGAGATGGCAACTAAATACTGCTCATGAGAATCTAATGTGTATCAAGAAGATTTTGCAAGAGTCTGTGCCATGGAAGTTTGACTCCAGAAGTCACTTGATGAAGATCAGCATGCCCAGGCAATGAATGATGGTTAAGCCTCTTTCTACAGCCCTTAGGTCAGAAAAGCCTGGTTGGTTCAGAAAGTAGATTACAAATCTGGATCTGGGGTGGCATCCAGTGCCTCAAGGGAAGATCCTCCTAGAGAGTGGAGGCATCGTCTTACATTCGAGGCTCCACATAAGCACTCAGGTAAAGACTACGGAGGAGTTGTAATGAATCCAGCTGGCCATGCCCCTCTTAGGAAGGGGGTCTCAGCCCACTGGCCCCTTAACATTCTGCTACGCCATCCTGCCATCATAGTGAACTGTCTGGGCTCTCTGCCAGCATCTTCACTGGAATAAACTGCTCTAGAATCTCTGGCAAATTTGGCTTTCTGGCAAAAAGCAAAGTATGGGGGGGCAACATTAACTGTGTATTGGAGTTGGGAAGAGGAACCAAAAATCAGGTCGGGATAGATGTATCACCAGGGGCACAGGGGCATCAAATCCATTGGGTTAGGCATTATTTCCATTTTCAGTGAAAAAAGGTTTTATAGTTTTTTCAAGGAAAGCAGGCACTTTCTGCAAAATCCTTCACTGTCTGTAAAACCTGATTTTCCATTGAAGAAAGTTTCAAAGGGACGTTTTCAACTAGCTCTAATCTTTCTAGCACAGAGCAGCAAATGGATTTCTTCATCTGCCCAATAGGCTGCTGTAGAAAGACATCGAAATACACCCAGGGACATAACTGAGCCCTATAAAATACTTCTGTGTGTAAAATGTACACAGCTATTTTTCCTTCTTCCAAATCATGGACCTAGTCACGCTACCTCTGGTGTGAGTGCAAGAAAGATTGGGCTCTAACAAGTTAGTGAGCTCAAAAAGTACAAGCTAGCATGTCTGAGGCTATGTCTGTGCTTAGGTGGAATGTAGAGCATTGGCATTACAAGAGTAAGGTTCTGGCAGAAGGGACACAGTGGGCAGCTGCCTCTCTGCTGCTGGAGCCTTTTGCTGTGGGAAGGATGCCACATTGCTAAAAATAGCAGTGTAGATGTGGGAGGCAGTGTTTGGGCATGGGAAGAGTCCAAGCAGGGTACACATATGGGGGTTTTGACATGAGGAGCACTCTACTCTTCACACCTAACCTTTCTCACTGCCTATAGCCCTGTTTATACTAGGGCTAACTGGGCATGCAGTGTCTGTACTTCACACATAAGTGTAGCAATGATCATAGACATATCTTGTGATGTATGCGCTGTTGTAAGGGCTCAACTCTGTGAGTTACTCAGCATCCCCTGAAAAGTACAGCACTCCCTTACCAGTCCAGGGGGCTAGACTAGAAGACCTTGCAAGGTCCCTTCCAGTCCTACAGTGCTATGACTCTGTTCAGCCATGTTAGTCTAATTCAGCAAAACAAACAAGGAGTCCTGTGGCACTTAAAAACTAACAAATTTATTTATTTCATGAGCGTTCATGGGAGAAATTCCTACTTCATCAGACACTTGAAGATGGAGGATTTTCTCCCATGAACGCTCAAGCAATAAATAAATTTGTTACTCTTTAAAATGCCACCAGACTCCTTGTTTGTTTTTCCATGGCTCTGTAATTGTATCATCACCTCATATGACACACACACTCAATCTACTGGCCAATGTGCCATGTGAAACCATTTTTTTCTGTGGGTGTGGTTAGACAGATGAATATCCACAGCATAATTAAGAAGCAAAATGTGGTGTTTAAAAAGAATTTCTTTAAGTTCCCCCGATGAACAAGGGTGAGCATTAATAAGAACAGAGGAACTGGAAACCATGGAAGCAAAATGAATGGAAAACAATCTAGGACAATTGGGAGGAGGGAGGAATAAATAATATTAAAATAAAATGCTTCTGCAATAGGCAAGTTTTCCCCAGCTTGCCTGGCTTTAATATTAAATTACTGTTTTCTGGCAGGATCATCTGCAAAACTCTGATTTTGTTTCTTCCTCTGTTCATAGCCTGATAATTGAGGCTGAATTCCCTTGTCTTTAATATGCCATATATTTTCCACCTGGCAAAGGACTGAGACAGATACAGATAAATACCCTGTAGACATACAGACAGAGAAACTGCTGTAATTGCTTTCATAATGACTCTCAGACATCAAAGGAAGGCAAATAATGGTATTTAACACTGTTTCCATTCTTTAGCTGAAATGTAATTTTATAGAGTTATTGTCAGGCAGTACAGTGAATGTACAAGTGCAACTGTCATATTCTACTCATATTAATTAGCTGCCCACAAGAGGTCCAGGACAGTAATGGCAAAGTTCTCCTCATTTCAGATGGTCTGATATTCAGACAGAACCGTAAGTACAATAGCTTGATTAACATAGTTGCTTAGATCAGGTTTTCCCTGGGAGTATGTCAATTGGCATTTTGAAGAATCAATTAATTAGCACTCCAAATAATCCATTCTTGGGTTAATGAAAGTATTTTGTACAGCTGCAAAAACTTACATGAAATAACACCCAAGCCTTTCTGAAGTGCCAAGGTGAAAGATTTATAATTTGGGGAACGATGTACACTCTATGGTCAATTTCACAGTGAGAAGTTTAGCAAGAGATGCAGTTATCAGGGCTTATCAAAATATTTAGAAGGTTATTTGGAAGAGGTGGGAAAGGAAGAGAGAGAGGATCTGGGGAATTTCATGGTGACACAGAAATTAGAACTTCACTATGCAATCATGTGATTAAAATAGCAGATTAATTAAGGTAAATAGCCACCAACATTTTGCATATGTTATCTTTCATTTTCAAAAATTAGCTTTTGAAGGCAAGTTAGTTGACTTAGATCCTGCAAAGCTTTACGCATGTGAGTAATCCATCCCCACATGAATGACCCCACCGAGGTCGATGAATGATGGTTGCTTGTAAATAAGGCTTTGTAATTAGTGAGCCTACTTACCTGAGTAAGGATTACTCATGAGAAGAAAGCTCTGCAGGCAACTAATTTTCTAAATTGATGCTGAAGTGCTCAGGAGTTGCATTTTGTAAAAGTGAGAATTATACATTGGAGATGTGATTGTTTGGCAAATAAAGTCCACCTCTGAGTGCACAGCACTTCTTGAAAGAAACTTGACTTTCATTCTAAGGCTCTGTGTCATATTTTGAAGATGATTTTCAGTCTTTTCCATTACATTTTCTCTTATTTTTTGTTTGATTTGTCCTTCCTCATCTTGATCTTCATGTTCATATCAGTGATGAGCCAAAGCCAGAATTTTGTATAAAATTGTGTCCCAGTTTTTCAGTATGTGAATATACTGAAACCCAGGCATGACCCACTCCAGATTCCAGGCCTGGTTTTGAAAAATGGGATACATTTTTATGAGAAAGATATAGCGTGATGGTAGCAGCAGTTAAATATGGCTCTGTGATATAATGCACAAGATGATAGACTCAATGTTAAATGAGACCATCTCATTACATCATATTTCTTTACCCAAATTAACGATCAAACCCAACTCAAACATTTTCCCTGTGATGTGCACAGAGTCTGTCTGTGTGAGTGTTTCACAGTTTTCCATGCCCCAAATAGGTAGAGATACTGCTGCACCACAGATCTTCTAATAGCCTTTATTATCACTGGTGCATTTTGCCCAATATGAAGGAAGAATATAGAACCAAGGTCCACAAGGTCAAGCCCTCTTAGTTCCTTCCCACCCTGGAACTGGAAGAGACTGCGCTACCTATCAGATCCCTACTCTGTGCTTTCAAATAATGAAGCTAACACTTCCTTCTGTCTGCACTAGACTTTGTTATTTCAATACAGGTACTGTTGTGTATTATGGTCAGGACCTAACATGGTAGCAGCTCAGTCCTTGGGTCTATAGATATTAATTTCATATAAATGAATAAATAACCCCCCTCCCCCCCAAAAAAAACAACTTTGCAAAGGTTCAAGCAATTGTTCTGGGAGAAATGTCTTTACTGCGCAGGATCTTTGCTAAGGAATCTTAAATATAATTTTATTTCCAACTCCACCTCTCCTCTTGTGGAGGCATTTTTGGGTGATTTACAAACATTATGCAAACAATCTAAAATGCAATTATAAACAGCAAAATAAAAGACTACCTTTTAAAATTCAAACAAACAGCACCGCATTGAGTACCACTGGCCCTTTTCCAGCTTTTCTAGAAAACCCATCATGTTATGAGAGCTCTGTAATATGCTTTCACTAGAAACAATGCTCGTGAAACTGGTTAAGGTCCGTTTATTCCTCATTTGTTGATCCCTTTTGTTTAAAATGCATAATTGTAAACTTAGTTGTTAGTGCTTGTTATGGACTTGCGCCAGAAGTGAGCTCTTCCTTATTTTGCTAATCAGGTTCCTCCATATCTGCATGCTCATTTTCTGATATCTGATGAGGCGACAAGGTCATTGGACGTACAAGTACTTATTTAAAAACCGACATGAGAGTGAGATAGAGGTTAGTTGGGTCTATCAGAGCTGTCAATCAATTAATGAATATTATTGAGCAAGGACACTGTGGGGGAAGCGAACAGAAGGAATGAAAATGACCATGGAGCTACAACATAGGGAAAACGACAGGACTGACTAAATGAGCTCACGTGAGTGCTAAAACCAGACATGCTCAAATCACAAATGAAAGAAAAAACTGAGAGACAGTAAGGCCAGATATATGCCATTCTATAGGCTGGAAGACTGACACGTTACTTCAGCCTTTTGTCCAAAAGCACAATATTGAATGCTGCATTTGCAGAGAAGAAAGTTGTGAAATCCCCAATGCATTCTGAATGGCTCTTATTAAGATGCTACACGCTATTGTAAATGTATAGATTTTTTTTCCTTTTTCTTTAAAAAAACAAAACAAAATAGGATCTAAACTTTACTACTATAGCTGCTTTCTAGCCTGGGATCTGAAATTAATCAAGGGGAAATAGACTAGGTTCTTACCTGTAAATAAACGGCAGATATAAATAGCAAAATAGGGCAGCCCTAACAGGGCTGCATAAAAGCTTACTTAAAAGCTATGCTATCACTGTGGTACATGGTGTACTGGCACAAGACAAGAGTATACTGTTTATCAGTACAAAAAAGAAATAATTTATAATTTGATCCTTGGGGGGGAAATGGAGAAATAAAAAATAGACAAAAAAAGAAACAAGAGAGGAAAAAAATTGCCAATATGTTTGTGTGAATGAAAGATAGCGAGGGAGAAAAATGAAAAAACAGTGAAGTCAGAAGCAGGGAGATACTGACACCAAATCTCTGCAAAGCGTTCAAAATTCTCCAGCTGCCACGCTTTTAATTTGCTACCGTTCTAATTAAAATGCAAATTAAATTTATAATTAGCATCAGCATTTTCTAAAGAAACCTCCTTGTGTGCAGCGCAAACATATGGGACGAGGGTATAGTGTAAAGTTTAAAAACTGAAGAAGACAAATGGAAGGATAGAAATGTTGCTAGAAAATAAGTATGGGGAATGGGAGTGTTAAGGTGGGGAAGAGGGGCAGGATAAAGCTGATTTTAAGGAATGGAAGCAGATAAGCATCCCAATGTAACAAAGAGATTGCTGAATATGAAAGATCTGTCTGGGAGTTACTTTTAGTTGAATCAGGAGTCAGGGGTCACCAGTGTTGTATAGAGTATGCCAAAAAGGGTCACAGCTTCTAATCAAAAAGTCTATGGCCAAAAATTAACCGCCGCTTGCTTCCAGATAATTAATTTAAAAATTGATAGGGAACAAAGTACTAACATCATGTCATGATTCAAGCATATCTACCATTTTAAAGGTAAACAAGTTTCCTGACTGAGAATCAAGTCAGTTGAGCTCAAAGAAAGGAGAAATGCAAAACTTGTGCCCTTTAATTTCTGTGTGCACATTTAGTGTATACTAGCTTCATGTTACTAAAAGCTTTTAACTAAAAATAAAGTTTCTCTATAAATGACTTACAGAATGAGATAAAAAATAGAAAATATAGTCCAAAATTGCAACATAAAATAGAATTATACATAGACGAATACCCTACACACACTCACACACACAACCCCCAAACCACTTTTACAAATAGTTATTCTGATGTTGGAAGCAATTTGCACTGGTTAAATACATGCCAGCATTTGAATAATAGAGTTTTAGGGGCACAAATATTTGCAGAAATATCCCCAGTTTACAGTTGCAGTTGTGCATATTTGTAGACATTCCTTTTAAGATTTTCATGTGGAAGTCTTTGCACCGGAAGTACATGTGAATCATTCATTCAAAAAGCAGAAATAGCATCACATGACTTATCTAATTGATCACTACTAATCAATGCAGCTTCAATTTCAAGTATTAATTACTTGCAGAAAACTTTGATCAAGCCATGCAATATTTAGTTTAGCTGGTTTGGTTTGGTTTGGTTTGGTTTGGTTGGTTAGTTTTGAAAATCCAGATCAGCTTTTGGCTATTTTATGAGCAGAAGGAGGCTACCTTAATCTGATAAATGATTTGCTGCGAATTATTCATTCATCTTTATTGAGAAAAGAGTCAGGATGAGAATGGTTTTCCATCGCTACATCTACTGTATATTAAGCAGCTAATGTGGTATTAAAGGTTTGATAAAACTACTATAGGACAAAATTGGTTTTATTGTAATAGTGTTTTGTTATAGGGGTGTCTTTATGAGTTCTAGAGGAGAGGAAAAAAAAATAAGCCGGATCACAAGAGTAGTAATTTCTTTGCTTTCCACTGAGGAACCTTGCAGAAAGCCTGAGTGCTTTAATATTCTAGGGATTCTGCTTTATCTATTAACCAGGCTCTTCATCAGATATTTTAAAATTTGAATGTAACAGGAATGAATATTTCATAGATGTGTGTTAAGCTGTTATTAAACTGCAGTGTAAAGCAGGATTGTAGAAATATTTTTATAAGTCAAGAAGTCAATTAAAAATGATAAGCCTGCAATTTTGCTATTGTAGTGTGATACAAAAATTCATTTTGCATGTGCTTTCTTGGGTGTGAAGAAGAATTATGACACATTCAGAGAGGGTGGTACAGTTAAAGGCCATTAATATTTAGAGAGACAAAGTCCAATAAAAGATATTACCTCACCCGCCCTTGTCTCTAATACCCTAGGACCCACATAGCTACCACAACAACAGTTAATATTTGGATTTATTTTTAGCTTGAGATGAAGAGGTGGAGCTCTCTCGGGCCAGATCTTTAGCTTGCACAAGCTGATGTAGTTTTACTAATTTCAGTAGAAATGCATTGTTTTACTCCCAGCTCAGTCCTTTTATCTTTCTATAAATATTGAGAAATTGCACATTACCTGACTTATTTCAATATAAATATATTTTTAAAAGCTTGTGTAACAATGATTGAATGGATAGTGTGCATTAAAGTATTTATTTTACTTTGCAAACTGATATTTATCTTTAGAACAGACATCAAGAACCTCTGTTCTTTTCAAACTGATGGCTTGATTTTTGAGAAGTGCTGAGCGCTTGCCATTCCTGTTGTTTCAATGGGTGTAGTGGTTGCTCAGTAGCTCTGAAAATCAGGCCTTGAAACACAGCACCCATAGAGAACACGTCATCACCATCATCTCCATGGTAACACATGGTGTTATCGAAAATAGCATGGAAAACAATCGCCTGAATTAAATGGGGGAAATCACGGTTCTTCTAAAAGAAGTATATATAGAAAATAATAAAATGTATTGTCAGAACCTGTTTAGCAAATTTGCTCCTTTATTGGAATGTTGTTGAAATTAGTGATTCATTAGGAAAGGGCAGTTGAAATAATCATAGGATTTGGGTCCACCATCAGCTTGCAGGAAAAAAAGTGTATTTCAACTTTGTCAGTAATATTGTTGAGAATTAAAGAAAATATGCAAACCATATACTACTGCTTTAGATCAGTTTAAAAATCAAATGAAGAAGCAACCATAATTATATCTTACTAGCAATGTTTTGCATTGGGATGTTTAATCTTGTCGTCATAACTGCAACCCCGAGTCCTGTTTCTGCAGTTTTTACTAACACTAAGGAGAACTCACGAAAGAAGTTAAATTGACTTCACTACAGCTACAAAGATAAGTGCTATTCATTTGTGACTAAAAGTTGCAAATTTGGGCCATGTAGAACATAATGTCATTGAATCACCAGAGCTGAGTGCTTCAGTTGCAGAATTTCAAGCTTGATCCCACAAGGTGTTGAGCACCCTTACTTAAATGGAAATTGAAGGTGCTCAGCCCTTTGTAAGATTTGGCTTTAAAGTAACTCAGTAATTCACTGAGCAAAATGGTGAACTATCAGAAATGTGTGTCTTGGAATGAATTCTGTCTCCAGTGGTGCCAAGTTTTCAAAAACTAGATTTAAAAAAAACTCATCAGGTTTATGGAAACTGACAATGTGCAATTAATCAACACTCTTTTTAACAACAGCAAAATACTTTTACTGAAACAAGGAACTGGGAAGTGTTGTCTTCTGCATGGAATTTGAATTCCTGGTGTTTGAGATGAGAGGCAGTGGCTCTAAATAAAGTCTTCTGTGCAATGGACAATGGGGTGAAAAACGAAGGCATAAAAGGAGTGCTTTGTTTAATTTCTAATTGTTGTCCTTTTCTTATTGAGTAAATGAAGTCACCTTTGTAGTAGCTTCATGAACCGCTGGGTAATCAAAATTATTATGCCGCCACCTGTTGTCCGTTAATTATTCTGAGAAGATACTCATAAATCATAACAGTGGACAATAAATCAAACTGTCAGGACCCAGGTCAAAGGTTATGCATGAAAAGTTATAGGTCACCAACAGGGTGTGAAAGATCAGGGTTTTGGAGCATCACTCATTGTCAAGAAATGTTGGGAGAAGTGCCATCAGAACAAAGGAAAAACTAAAGTACAGAAGAATTTAGGCCCAAGGATAGGCTCTGGGCTTATGCACAAAAGAAATCAAATTGACATGTCATTACACTGCAGATCTGACAAGCAGCAAGATTGTCTAGCAATGCCCAGACTCAAATACTTTTGTCTAGTCTGATTTTGGTTTTAAGACAAGGTTCCTTTTGAAATGTTTCATATATCTGGGCCGGATCCTGCTCCTATAAGAATCAACAACTGGTTTGCCTTCTGTGTATTGGGAATTTAAAGTAGCATTAACTTTTTCACATTTACTGAAAAAGTTCATGGCACCCTGCGTTCATCAAGGGTAACATTTTTTAAACTCTTTGAAAGCCTGAGTAATTGAGTTTCATGCAGCTGTTCTGCACAGCGTTTGCTGGGTTTAAATCATCCCCTCAATCGAAGGGCAACGACAGTGCTGCGGCACAAGTCTTTTATTCTGGCCAATAGTCCCTTGGTGCCTGAAAACGGGATTTTCAAAGAAACTGCATACAGAACCACTTCATCCCTTTATGCCAAGGATATGCGCTCCAAGCTCACTCTGAATATGCCAGTGCAGAAAGGAGAATCATGGAACGGGGTGTTGTCAGGATCGCTTGCCTCTCTGGATCTGTGCTTTTGCTAAGAGACCTCAGCAGTGCTGATAACTGAACATGTCTCACCTTTCCCCTCTATTATTAGCCTTTAACGGCTTTGTCAAGGCTTAACAAACATACTTTTATTTCTTCCCTCCTGTTTTATTCCCCAGTGTGTCTTACGTGGTTCCCCATGCCCATCTATAAGGAGCAGAAATGTGCCTTTAAGAATAAAATGGCAGGGACTAGCCAGGGGGTACTTTGACTTTTCAGTCTTATCTTGTCTATCGCAATGGTTGCAGCCAAGATTTCTAACTACCCTTCAGCCCATCCACAGTGTTACAGTATCTGCTGTAGAAGGAGCTCAGTTCCTCAATAGAAAGAAGGTGTGGGGGACCCCAGAAGAGCAGATCTCTCCAAGCCTCCTTCCCACCGTACATGAAGAAATCAAGACTTCTGCATTATGGATGGTTTTGCAGGACCTGAGCTCATGGGTGGATACAAGCGTATTTGATATGGGGAGGAAAATGTGTCAGTGAGTTTACTTAGCATACTGTGACCTGCTCTGAAGTTGTTGTTCTCATGGAGTGTGTTCTTTTCCAAGAACTTGAGCTGTATTTAGAATCTTTTAACTCATTTATAAGGAATGGCCTGTTTTTAAAATAGTCACTTAGAAGCAAATGAGCACTGATAGGAAGTCACGGTTTTAAAACCTGGCTGGGGTAAATTGCTTCTGATGTGAAGAAAGCAACTTTAGGAGAAAAACATGATAATAAGAAGACTGCCTGAAACAGCTCTGACATTCTGTAGATGTGATATACTGTCTACTGCCTGCTGTTTGAGTTAACTTGCTGTTAGAATGATCTGCTGTAGAATTTTCAGGTAATGGCCAAGCCACCTTAATTTTAAAAAAAATGATTTATTCCCTGTACATATCACGTTTGTGACTTATTGTAATTGAGTGTAGTTTGATTAGTGAATCAGATTTTGGTTTTTAAAATAGGGATCCACAATCATGAGGAACCTTGGCTGTGACTAGGCCCCCACGACTCTTTGAGCCACACAGTGGATGAACCCTGCATGGAGTTCCTTATAAGTTCAAACAGGTCCTTGAAAAACTGGGCTTAGATTTTGCTAAATATAGTGGAAAGCTGTTAGGAAAAAAGCTGGATTCCATTAGTCCTGTCCATGCCCCCTTGTTGTTCATTGCTCCTGAATATTTACACAAGCAAAGTTTTGATCAGACAAGTGTCTAGGAGCTGTAATTTTGCAGTTTGTAGTGGAGATTTCTTTGGAAGCAAGCAGAATTTGTTGGATTACTAAAAGCATGGGGTGAAATATTGAAGTGAATTTGGGGCTTTGCCATTACTGACTTCAGTGGATCCAGGATTTCATCCCAGATGTCTACTGGAAGACCCAAGTAAATTTATAAACTCTTTAACAAAAAGCCTATGCCAAGCAGAGCTTTTACCCTAAAATAGTAGAAGAGCTAGAGACTTCATAGAGTCCAGAATGGATTTCATTACTAACATTTACTATACTTGGAAGATTCTTAGATTCCCCTACAATGGGCAACAGTATAAAAATAAACAAAGAATCCTGTGATACTTTTAAGGACTAAAAAACTTATTTTTTGCATGAGCTTTCGTGGGTGAAGTCCCAATTCATCAGATGCCAGAAAGTAGAAAATACTTATATTGGGAAAAAATCTTACAGTATGCGTGGGAAAGATAAATCCTGTCATTACATTTCACTGTGTTAGATCAGAACACTTCAGCAAATCAGACAAGCTGTACAGATTCAAACTGTGAATAACAACATGTCAAAAACTGGTGAAGCTGAAAGAGAGAGGTTCACTGTTTGTAATGAAAAAGTATAAAAATAATACTATAGAAAAATTAAAGATGATTTTATTTGAGTGGAGTGGAAAAGGAAGTCATTTATGGAGGTATGGTCATCTATTCTGGAAAAGAAACAGACACACGTGACTTTAATTACAAATCATGCGCCTCATATCCTGAACTCTGAAACTGGATGTCTGTCATGGAACATTTGAAGAAAATGCAAGACTCAACTGAGATTGAAAAATGACTTGAGGAATTGATTATTGGATAAATAGATCAAAATTGTGATCTGTACTAGAGCCATGAGCAGACACAAATATGTTCATCTGCATCTGCAGGAAATGCTCCACAGATATTCACGTTGTATCTGTGAATGTGGCTATCCGTGGCTATAATGTGGAAATCTGTGGCTTTGCAGGGCTATAATCTGTACACAGAAAATTCACACGCAAAGAGACAGAAAAACTCCCAAAAGCAGAATACCGCTCAATGTAGCCAATATATTGTTTGCAACAAACAGTTCTACTAGTTCTATATATATAGTGACACGAACTAGGAGGCCAACCACTTGGGTTTATAAGCATCCCCCCTGCATGTGAAAGTTTGAAAGACCAACTGTCATGTGAGCAACCAAGGAGCATTTTTGCCAGAAATGGGAAGAACCTGAGCAGAGAAGGCACATGTCCCGGTGAAGCCCAATGGGAGTTTGAGTTTGAAGTAAATGAGAAAAGCCATTGAAAAGTTCCAGTTTCTTCCTGTTGCTGGTAAAAATGGTGCTTAATTGCTCTCATGAAGGCTCATCTTTCAAACCTATTTGGGGAAATACTGAGAATTAAAATAAATGGCACATTGCCTTACTTTTTCATTTCAGTAAGGCATCGAATATTATTGCATGAAATTTCATATACTTGTAAATAACAATTTGATATGACTTCAAATAGGCATTGAAAGAGGAAGCTTTTGGGCTGGATTAACTTATGTTTTGTGGTGGCTGAAACCAAAAGAGAGAAGATCTTCTGAGACAGCCAAACCACAGTGACAGAAGAGCCTCCACAACCTCCCTTTCATTGAGGATCCACAGGAAACCAGAACAAAACCCCAAGTGGGTGGCACTAATTGGAGACATGATTAGAGAACATACATTTTAAGCATATGACTTTTATATCCTTAAGTCAACAATGTACTGGGGAATTCCTGGTGAAATATCAATTTTTCCTCCTTGGGCACAGAGGTCAGTAAAATAACTAAAGATATCATTCTGTTACCTTTTGGTTAGAGTAAATAGTACTTGATTTTTATGAACTATGCCCACGTATTGAGAAACATAGGAGGAATTACATGGACACAAGAATAACCATGCATGTTTTTTGTTTCCACACTGGAATTTATAAACTGATAGGTTAGTTATAGATTGTGTCTTTATGGGTGTTTGTTTCTTTTCAGCTTGTGTTCATTGTAATAGACTAACAAACAGTTCAGAACTATATTGTACACAAAAGCAATTTGTTGTAAGGTAATGTAGATCAAGCCCTTTGTCTTGTTCCACTTATGGTCCTGAGTAACTTGACTTCATAAATGTTGGCAGGATCAACTACCAGTATTTACAGACTTGGGCCCTAAGTACCTAATTTGTGGCCATGTGACTATTTTCCTGTACTCCATCACACAAGGATATCTTTACTTCAGTGGGGGACTTTTTCTTTTTCAAAAAATGAAAAAATGTTTTTAAAAAGGATGGAAATTGAAAATTGGAAAAAGTTGTTAACAAAATGACATTTAATTTTGATGGAGAGGCAATGAGGCAGAACATTTTGCATGTTTGCAAAATAACCTTCATTTTTGATGCTTTTGGCTTTACTGATTATATTAATTAACTTAACAGCAAGTGTGAAGATTATTTATGATGCATTAAAAATGATTAGACCTTAATTGCTTCCCTGTAAGAACAAGGAAGTTGAATTTCAGGGCCAGGTTGTGAAGAACTCCACTCACTGTGATCCTTCCTATGATTTTTACAAATGTCCTTTAAAAGCAAAGTAATTTCAATAAAACTAAACTAGCCACAGTGCTGAAATCAATGAGCAGAATTGTTGTCATCAGAAAGCTGAGGCTAGTCTGGCCAAGCAAAGTGGTTTGTTTTGAGAAACCATTACTGTAACAAGATTCCACTTTTTCATTCAACCACATAATCTAACTCCCGAAAATCTTCTTTAGAGACCCACATCTTGCCAAAGCAAGAGGTCTTGATGAGCGGTGTTGTTTTGGACACTCCAGTAGTGTCCCTTGGTCCTGCAGCAGCATATTCCCAAATGATGTATATAATAAAAATTCTCACCTTCACAGTTACCTCTGGGCAATTTCTACTGAGATACCCTAGCAATGGAACCACTTTGAGATTGCTATTACCAACTGTACATCTGTTTTTTCCTGCATCTAGTTCAGCTCTGAACTGACAGGTACAACTGTGCAAAATTATTTGAATCTGAATTACTGAGTTCCTTTCATCCAAATCAGTTAGCTCCATGGAACTGCACCTGCCAGTTACCAACAGTGAATTTAATTTGGGGAAATCAGACTTCTTGCATCAAGGGGTTAATGAGAAAAGTTTCTATGATATTGTATCATATCTACAATAAGTGGATCTAAGACACAGCTGTTCAAAGCACTGTGATTCTATCTGAATAATTTAGAAGTGCTTGTTTTGCCACGTATAAATAAAGAGTGAAATTAGTTTATTTTGCTCTCAGCTCTTTTATTCAAAACTCACTACTTTATTTAGTTTGAAGTATCTACAGTGTTGGGCCTAAAGTAAAGATTAGCATCCTAAGCAACACAGTTTAACAAACAAAGATACTTCAGATTATAATTATTACAGCCACAGAAAAGTGGGTTTGCTGATACCTTTTTGTCCTTAATGCATTTTAAATTGTATAGTAGATACTGTGGTTGGTATGAGTCCCTGTATAATATCTGTCTGATAAGTGTCTTCTCACACCCTGAGGTCCTTTTTAGGCAATTTGCATTCTACAATGAGAGAAATCAGCTGGAGAGAGTTTGTTTTGTATAACAGAAAGGAGTGTGAAAATATTCCAGCCTTGCAGATGGCATTGCTCGTTAGCCCCGAGCATATATATGTGGAAGTATTGTTTTTCTCTTAACATATAAAGTCACACACAGGAAAAAAAAATCTATTTATAGAGGTGAAGTCTCAGTTTGCCTGGACTGTAATAATTAGTAGCTCTCTAAAGAGAAAGAAATAGGATAAAGTCCTTCTCTGAACTAAGATGTGTAGAGTGGTTTAGAAATGTTAGAAAGGAAATGTTCCTTTTTCTGTGGTCTCTTACGACAGTTGCCTGTAACAAGACTATAATAAGATCTGTTCTTTTTTCATGGACAAAAAGGGAAATCAGCTAGACTTCTACCGAACAAGATTACTTTACTGTTGTGTGAGAAATTTTCCTCTGCTGAACATAAATCAGCAGCTGTAGTGGCTGTGGAGTGTTCATCTCAAATTTGGCATACATGGATGTTTTAGCAAATTTTGTATTTAAGAAACTGAAGATCCTGTACTGCGAGTTCACTGTAAGCGTGATCAAAAGACCATGAAAGTCAAATAAATTTATTTCAATGTCTTCAGATGGTTTCGATTGGATCAGGACCTAAAAGTGCTGAATTTGGCTTAGAATAAATGTTCATTCAGGAAGAGGAGCCAAGGGAAAGGAGAAGGCTCTGTCTGCTCTTTATTAATAAGGACACCCCAGTCAGAAGCTTTCAGAAACTCCATGCCAACTCCATGCCTCAGTTGCAAGGAAGAAAATGCCATGGTATTGCACTGGGATGGAGGGAAAGATGATTCTAACTTTCCTGTGTTTTCTGATTTCCCATGCTGTAAATATTGTGAGAACAACCTCCTTCCATCTGTGGTTTCAGTTTCTGATATTAGTCCAAACCCATTACAATTTTGAGTTGAGAGATATTAGTAGAAAAAAGTGACAAGGATCTGGGATATTTTATTAAAACTACGTCCACTAAAATTAAAATATAATGTTTTCAAAAATTGTCAGCTGTCATGATTTTATATAAGAATAGGAATTGAGCTGAATTCACTCTGGATTTATAATGCTCTCTGCTCTCTGCCTTGATCCCCAATCATGGGAAGTCTTGTGGGGAATATTACTGTGATGCAAAAGGGCCAAAATGTGTCCTCTTGAATTAGTGTGTTTCTCAGAAAGTCAACATCTTGGAACATAAAAAAGTTAATGGAACTTTTTATTCAGCAGTCAAACATAAAATTTAAGGTTCCTGTTGAAAATTTCAGCTTACTTTTTTTTCTCAAATTCAAAATGTTCCATACACGTGTAATTCTGCATCCATATTGCTGTATATCTGTCTGTTTCCTTTTAATCAATAAATGTACATGTTCCTGTGGACTTCCTAGTTAAAGTGTGGTAACCTGAAGTATTCTGATATCATGGCAATGTATGATAGAAAAATCTAAGTAGAGCTTCCATTTTTTCGTAGTCTCCTAGGTCTTTAAGTATCCTGTGTTGAGTAAGAGGTACATGGTAGTGCTTTGTATCTCCAGAAGTGGAAGCAGGGGGAACTGCCAGAATATGTGCTTTCATGGCAGAGAAATTAAAAGGAATCAATTTTGCAACTCAAAGATATTTGAAAAAAACAATGTTTTCTGGGGAAGGGGCAAATAGAGTAAACTCCCCCACCCTTCCAAATTATGGTGACTTTAAGTTAAATTTAGTCTTTGGCAAGATAATCTTACTGAATCACAGCAATAACATTAATATTATAGCGCTGACTTATTCAATATGTATTGTTGAAAATAATGCTGAAAAAAACTGTGTACAATTCCCAGATACATTAAAGAATAGTGCATATTTTATCTAATTTGCTTTCTTGATAAAACTCCACATTTAACTGGGGACTGCATGAATTTTTGATGCCCACTAAGTATAGCTCATCAAGAGACATGAGTGCAAGAGTTCATCAGGCATTTGTTCTATAAAACTCAATAAAGCTGCTCGTGTGAGAGGTTTTTGGCCTTTGATTATAAATATCAAAGCATCTTCTTTCTCTCTTCTTTGTATGGTTTGTGTTTTATATATATAAAAACACGTCTGTTTCACCAACAAGAGTTGGTTCAATAAAAAATGGCCCATCTATCTACGAAAAGAAAGACAAGGTGGGTGAGGTGATAAACTTCATTTGCTATACGTTGCTGTCAGTCAGTACCATCCTTCACAAATTCCGATCATTATCTATTTGGGTCCAAGCACTTTGTACATTTGTTTGATTTAAACAAACAAATCTAAGTTGACTATGGTTGTTATCCTGATATAGAATTTGTGTTTTCCTAGATGTGGATGGCTCTTTAAGGAAGACGAATATGAAGTTCATAGCATGCACACCGAGAAATTAGATAAAAACATAAACACTCTTGCTTGAAGGCTGTAGTGTAACAAACTCCTTTATTTCTTAGAATTTAGAATGATTACAGACAAGAACCCAAAACAGAAAACAGGCTGCTTCCTAAGGCAAAGGCACAGCTCATCCCATGGATAGCAACTCCTGGGGTTACGGGTGGTGCTGGTGGGGGCCAGTGGAGGAAGAGGTGCAGCAATGGTGGGAAGAGGAAGGTCAGGGAGGGCCTCAGTGGAAGAGGCAGAGCAGGGGCAAGAGCAGGTGGGGTGAGGACAGGAACAGGTGGAGCAGAGGACAAGCCACAATCAGGGCTGGACCCAATCAACTGATCTTCATGGCAATGGGTCTCTGGCCAGCCTTGGTAGGTGCCGAGTGCCCTCTTTTTTTTTCTTGTGGGTACTCCATCTCCAGAGAATGGACAGAATTAGTGCCTATGGCTCATCACACCTTGCTTTAAGCTGGCCCTTTCCATACTGAGTCTGATTATACACTTTCCTATAGCACACCCTAGTCCACAAGCATGGCCAGAAAATGCCTTACTCTTAAAGTGATAGTGTGCAATTTCAGCACAGTGCTGAGTACACCCAAGTGGATTTAGCTCCACCTGTAAATAATAAGTTCCCTCCCAGGTGATGGGTCTCTGATTGAAGACTAACAAACAGTTCAGTTGGAAGAGAATGCTGAAGGGAACACAGCGTCCACCAGAAGACTCTGAGCCTGGGGGAAAAAAAGGACATGGTAAGGGTCAGGCAGAAGAAGGATCCAGGTTATCTATTTAAGTTGGGCTATTTTAGTTTTTGAGCTGTAAGTCCGTCCTTGAAGGAAGGCACTAAAATTTCTGTTGCTTCTGGGAGCTTTGTATTCTGCCCCAACCAATGAGTTGGCCCCACCAGCTTGGCAGTTTACCAAGAGTTCAATAGGAGAAGTAAAGATGATTTAAAATAGGTACTCCCAAAAGAGCCTGGCATTTGTTTGGCACAGTTCAAATATAAACTTCTGTTGTTTCTTATCCACTTTGTTTTAAATGAATGGTGCAAGTAATCATCTCTGAATGGTGTAATGAATTTGAAATGGAGATGTAAGTCTCCACTTTCACCAGATGCTGTTGATAAGCTATAATTAAACACCATGTCAATCAATTGAGCAACCACCTACACTTTGCCTTATTTAAATTGGAGTAAAAGCTAAAAAAATCATCTTAGTTCAGTGTAAAAGAGGAGAACGTGTAAAAAATGAGTTATGAAAGGTAAATTCAACAGGGTCCCTAAATCAAAGGGCAAAGCAAAGTTATAGGCCATTGGCATCAAACTCATTTGCTATGGCAGGTCAGATTTGACTTAAATCGAAGTATTATGGCACTCTCATGATATTAGGGTGCACTGTGTATGCAAAACTGCATTCAGTCATGCCATACTACTGTCACCTTCTATTAGGGAGAGAGTGTGGTCTTGTGGAGCACAATCTTCCATACCCAGTGATCTGCGATATCTTGAGACGTGACTCTCTCATGGCATTGCAGAATGCTGGAGATGCGAGACCATTCTCTCTTGCTCTCTCTGTTAGGGAGAGAGTGTGGTCCCATGGAGTGTAGTTGGAGGCTGGATGGAAGAGGTCTGCATGCTGCATTTGGTCCCCAGGCCACTGTTTGTTATCCCTGTATAGAGGCTGTAGAAGGGATAAGGTTAGTAATTAGCCCAATAGAGCTGCCCATGTTTGGTGCAGTACTGACTGGTGAGGGGCCCTGGCTCATTGGAGCCTGGGGTGTCGAGAAGAAAACGCCCATTGACCACTTGGACACAGATTCTTGGAATGAATTAACCCTGTATATGCCTTGAAATGCCCAAAAGAGGATTGCTAGACCTGTAATTTAAACACATGTATTTCCTCTTAAGGATCATGTAAAATGTGCGACCATATTTTATTTCTGTAGAATTAATTAAACATGAAAATTCAGATTGTTCTGGCTCTGAGTGCATACAGATCTGTGAAACTATGGCCATCTAAGAAAACAGACAGCTTCCCATGTTCATGCTTGCAGTAAAAGGGGTTTATCAGATGGGAACAGGAATAAGTTGTTCTATGACTTAGCCCTAGTCTATATTTAAGGCTTTTTCAGTGGCAGTTGACTGCCATTTATGCAAAGAATGTAAAATTCATTGTGTAAATGGCAGTGACTTTGTAAGCCGCCGTCACACATTAGGACTTCCAGGGTCGGCTTCCAGAAGCGGTGTGGCGAGTTCATACTTGCCACGATCCACTCTTGGAAGCCCAAACTGATAGCAGTGATTTTGCTGCTGTTAGTATAAACATACCCTTAGTAATATATCCATGACTAGATGAGTTGGGGGCATGTTGATATTCCTCTTAAATATCTGGCTTAGGTCACTGCCGGTGGCAGGACATGGAACTAATTGGACTGTTAATATACCCTAGAATCACAGGTACTATTGTGTATTTCTGTAGGAAAATCACTCTGGGTAATAACCTTCAATGGCTGGTGGCTCATCAAAATATTGATTATAAAGTTGTATTGATTGTTTAGAAAACACCGCGCAGCACCTACTGAGCTAGTTAAGTGACTTGTTTGTCCCATATGTTCTAGGTGATGAGACTATTGACAGTCTCAGTGCAGATTCACTCTGCTGGTGCTCACACATTGAACTTTATTAGTCCTCTCTTGCAGAATTCCCCCTCTTCTGGGTAATCAAAATGTGAAGCACCTTGCTATTGCAAGGTCTTACATGGGACATTTGTTTTGTTCATTCTTGTAAGTGGATAACTACTTTGCTACCTGAAACACTTTGGTATGTGTGCATATCAACTGTGTATAATAGAGATTGATAATCTTAGCTCAGGAATAGTTATAGTGAAGTGAAAGTTTACTACATTTATTACTTTGTACCAGGCTATAGAGGCCTAGTTTGACTACCAGTCTTCTATGGATCCGATGAGTTCCCAGGTTGAAGCAGACAGAACGAGCAGCCCTCCTTCTATATGGACTTTTGAAAGGGGCAAGATTTTACATGGACTGAGTTTTGACTCAAGTGGACGATTTTGTCTTTGTAGACTAGTTTGTTCATCCCACTTGGTAGCAGCCAGTGTCTTAACAAAAAAAAAAACATATATAGATAGATAGATAGATAGATAGATAGATAGATAGATAGATACACACACACCACAAGCAAATTCCATCCTCAAAGGTTCCAATTTTCAAAGTCTGTGAAGTTGTGGTTGGGATCTTCAACAATGCCTAAGGGAGTTAGCTGACTGATTCCCATTGAATTCCAATAGGATTTGGGTATTCAGCTCTCTATGGGGCACAATACTGTCAGTAAGTCAATTCCCCACAAAACCACAAAATTGTTTTATAATCATGAGACATTTGAAAAAATAGATTTTGGTTCTTTTTATGGGCTTTCTGGTTTCTTAGCTTTTAGGCTGATTCAGATCACATTTTGGTGCTCCCCCTCCCCCCATCCCACCCCGCCCTGAACCATAAAGACTAAAAATGTTCTTTCTTAAAAAATGAAAGCTGAGATTCTCTTGCATTCATATCACTATAGGAGGTGGGACTTTAATTAAAATACCAAATATTCCAAGACTCAGAATAAAATCAAGAAAGCTGGCAGCTCATTCTCTCTCTCTCTCTCTCTCTCTCTCTCTCTAAATATCAGATTCACAGACTTCCCAGTGCAAAGTGGTTTAGTAAATTAGCCTAACAAAGCCAACAGATGACTGTGTCAAAAATTGCATAAGATCTTGAAGCAGACTATGAATTAAATGAAGTACACCAATTTGTAGTAAACATGTGTAACCAATCTAAGAATAAATATCTAGACTTCACACAATAAGCTTAACCAATACTGGGAAAGAGAAGAGGGAATTAAATGTGATATAAAATGGATTTTTATTTTGTGCTATCCCCTTTAATTGAAAAAGGGTTTAAGAATCCTGACACAGAAACTGTTTTATGATGGGATTAGAAATTCCAGAAAAAATATTTGTCGACTAGTGAAACATCAGAATCATTTATCTGCAAACTTCTAGCGACTAATGCATTATATTTAGCACTTTATAATCCTTACACATTCCACAGTTCTAGCTATCTGAAGGTCAGACCTAGGGGATACACTTCAGAAAAGTTACATAAACAACTCTGAACCCTCAATAGAGAAAATGTATACTTTGAACATGTTGAAACTATCCATATTAAGTCAGTTTAGCACTTTGATTAAAGAGTTTAATCAATCACCATCCTAAGCTGTTTATTAATCACTTTATCAAGCAGTTGATGCATTGCTGGTTTTAATAGAATCCATTTATTTTGATTTCTACCTACTTCATCTTTCCAAAGGGCTTTCTGAATCAGCTGTGATAAAAAAAAAAAACGGGGGGGGGGGGGAGCTTAGTTGCATCTAAACACTAGGACGAAAGCTCAGACCTCACTCGCACATACTTTATTATCAACACTCTGCACCGACTTAGCCAATTTATTAACGGTAAAAAAAAACCTGCTTGGAGTGAGTCTTTTGGTGAACCACACGGTTTAACTCAGATAAACAGAGGCCATTCGTTTGCTTTCACACCTGACAACCTCATGATATACGATCCTAATAAGATTAATCTCTTTTTTCCCCCTTTTGTTTTGTTTAGTGGTCCTAGTTTATGATCTTCTTTCTTTCCCCTCACTGGCCACTTTCAACACCTTTGGTTAAGGTCCATAGCTAAAAGTTAAAAAAAGAAGTTACTTTCTCATTACAGGGAAACAAGATTTATATAGAGAATAAGTGTGATATTCATTATGTGTATGTGTGTGTGTAATATACACATCCATGGCATTTGTCACACAACTACAACAGTATTCTGAGAGTATACACTGCCCAAATCGTGGGGAAATTCCTGTTCTTTACAATTTATTATTAAAAGCCAGTGGAGCTTGGAAAATCCACATAATCAAATATGTGCTTCGTAAATTCTGCCAGGTGGGGGAGTTGGAAATAAATAACGGCGACTACAGCTGACTTTTATTTTAAAACAAATACAGTGCCATCTTTCATGATGTTTAATTTAACTATTTTCCTGCATATGACACTGTGAACCTCAGAAATCTAGGGGGAAACGTATCTAACCAGCTCTTCTGGTTCTACTTTCAGTTATAAACATCAGCGCGTGGCTTTGATATATGCTGGTCATTATCACTTAGACAAATACTCTGTTTTGTGAATATGTTTTAGTTCTATCAGTGACATGTTTCATTCTAAACCACCAAAGACTCTGTTTTGCTTCTGCTCTTGTTTGCTTCTTTTGTTTTGTTGCTGTTGTTGGCCCAAGATGGGTGATGAGAGAGTTGTTAAAAATATGAATAATTTTTGGTAGGTTAGCCAAAATATGCATCTCTTTTAAAACCTCCGTGTGTCATTTTTCCCCTACATAATTTGCAAAGCACTCATATGAGCACATAAGACCAGGGTCCCAGACTCCAAGGTTTCAGAATGGATTTTAGCATTGTCAGTTTTTTCTCACCCTGTCAAACATGGCTACTTCTTAGTATGAGCTTTATCACTCTAAAGTACAAGGGTTCTGTTCTCTCCGTGTGAGACTAACTCCCCCGTTTGTTACCTGAAGAGATCTGAGACGTATATTATACAAATAACATAATATGCTATTACAGAGATAGACACTGGCTATCCTACTTACAGCAACTGTGTACCCTCTTTTATAAAGCAGATTTTCAGGATGACTTGATATTATATGGTACATTGCAGAAAACCCAACTCAGCTCCCATTGAAGTCAAAAGAAAAAATCCATTTGACTTTGACAGGAGCAGATCTCAGGTTTGGAATTCCAAACTGCTCAGCATGGTGTCAGTGAAATGTGAAATGGGTGGAACTGATGAGCTTCTCAATAAATCTTCAGACTGGCTGGACAAGGAACAGTTAAGAGTTGCGTGTTTAAGATTTGCCCTTTCCCTTAAGATGGTGGTGATACTGAATAGGTGATATATAGTTTCCTGCAAGTCTTGACAAAAGCAGTACTGCCGCTCCGTATAGAGCAGGTTTAGAGCTTAGCTGTAAACTGTGTTCCAACTGGCTATCTAGTGAAATGGAATGGCCACCAAGCAGACTTGCAGTGGTTCCAGAAATATTAATTACGCCTGTAAGCAGTGCTGCAAAATTAGCAATACTGAAGCCTCCCTGGGCATTGGATCGGCAGCCCAGCTGTGAAAAGCACTTCTAGTCAGCTGTCAATTGAGACAGAATGGCCATCCAGCTGAATTTCAGGGTTTCCAAAAATGTTAATTAAGAGTGGGACACTGCTGCTAAACAGCAGCTTTGCAACCCCTGCAGGAAGCTGTAATGCGACAGTTAAAATTTTGTGTACTGTCGTGTATGTGAAACTGTTATTAATGCTGCAAGCCAAATCCTCCTTGCCTTACTCACAGAAACAGAGCCAATGAGGCTGATAAAACTGCTCAAAGGATAAATCTAGAAGTCCCTATTTGGGCTTGGTCCTTAAACTTTTACTCATTGGATTAGTCTTCACACACTTGGTCCTACTGAGGTCACCACCACAACTTTGTTAATGTAAATGTGGAAAAATTGGACCCTTGGTTTTCATTTGGTCAGTAGGCAAATCTCCTTTTGATTTCACTAAGGACTAAATAGGATTTTAGGAACCTCAGGAGTTTGTTCTGCATTTTAATTTCTAATTGGTATTTTGCTGTTCTAGCAGAAGAGCTTGGTTTATAAACAAATTTCCATAGGTAAAATTATTTAATATTGATAGACACCTTTTGACAATTTGGAACTAATCAATGAAAATATGCTTGAAAGATAAACTTTCAAAATGTGACTGGGCAGGTGTAATAACCACTTAAACATTTCAGTGAATTAAGACTTTAACCTCATGAATGTGCAAAGGAACGTAACACCTATTTGCAGAGAGAACTAGAAGAGGTCTACACCATGGTGGGATTTCAGCAGCAGTCTAGGGAGATACCTTGTGTATCTCCTTTCAACTACCTACTTACCAATGTGTTGTCAGTGCACTGAGTCGAAGGGAAGTGACATCAGAGCTACTGTAGTTACTGCAGAGGTCTTCAGTGATTGACTTCTTTATTGGCTGAGTGGGTCTTCACAGCCTAGATCAGTTGAGTGGGAAGATCAGCCTGATGGTGGCAAGTTTGCCACCATCAGTGAAGGCTAGCGCTTAGTGGTGCAAAGCCCTAAAGGAGTGAGGAAACATGAGTTCTGTTCCTGACTCTATGACATTAGACACTGCATTTCACTTCACTGTTCCACCCTTTGCCTATCTTGTCCAGTTAATGTCTGACGTGAATGCAGTCCATATATTACTAATTAATTGGACAGTTCTTAACTCCAAAAGGACCAAACCAATGTTTGGGCATCTAAGCACAATAACATAAATATGTGCTTATATTGTGACCCAGCAAGCTTGCTACTTAAGCGTCCAGGGTCTATATAGACTCAGATTGTATCATATGTATTTTTTTTGACCACTAAAATAAACAAGGAGTCCTGTGGCACTTAAAGACTAACAAATACATTTATTGCATGAGCTTTCAGGAGAGAAAATCCCACTTCATCAGACACTTTGAAGATGGGGAACTTATAGAATTGGGAAGAAATAAATGTGGGGAAGTGTAAGTCATGAGAACAAATCACACTGTAACAGCAAATCAAAACAGTTATAAAAATTCAAATGGGGAACAGCATACAAAGGAAGAGGAGGTCAAATCACCTGTTGTAATGAGAGAAAAATCCAATGTGTCTATTAAATCCTGAAGCAATGCAACCAAGTTTGCAAATAAATTTGATCTCAACAGCTTCTCTTTGAAGGCTTGATCTAGTATTCATCTGACTGAACATTGCAATTAGCAAACCATTAATGGAGTGAGCATGAAGATTGAAGTGATGACCCACTGGTTTTAGAGTGTTGAGATTTCTGATATCAGATTTGTGCCCATTTATTCTTTTGCACAGAGACTGTCCTGTTTGTCCAGTATACAAGCACAGGGGCATTTCTGGCACATGATGGCTTAAATCACATTGGTGGATGAGCAGGTGAATGAGCTTTTGTTGGGTAGCTGGTTTTATTAGGTACTGTAATGGTGTCTTTTTTGCAGATATGTGGGCAAATTTGGCAGTGTGGTTTGTTGCAGGGATATGTGCCTGCTTTAATGTTTCTGTTGTTAGGTCTGTAGTTGCTGGTATCTGTTTAAGGTTGGGGGGCTGTCTCCCAAGGCTTGAGAGGGTGAGGGATCATCTTGTAGAATAAGCTGTAGATCCTTGATGATGTGTTGTAGAGGTCAACCATTTCAGATTTGAGGATAATTTATATCTTCAAGTCAGCGACTCTGCTATGGGTTCCCGCATGGCCCCACAATATGCCAACTTTTTAATGGCTGACTTAGAACACCATTTCCTCAAGTCTGACCCCAAAACACCTCTCCTCTGCTTATGCTACACTGATGATGTCTTCATCATCTGGACCCATGGTAGGGATGCCCTTGAAGATTTCCACAGAGATTTCAACAATTTCCACTTCAGTATTAAACTTAGCCTGGAACACTCCACACAGGAGATCCATTTTCTGGACAAATTAGGGATAGACACATAAACACCATCCTATACCGAAAATCTACTATCGATTTTGATACCTACATCCCTCGAGCTCTCATCCAAAACATGCCACACGATCCATAGTCTATAACCAAGCCCTAAGATATAACTACATTTGCTCTAATCCCTCAGAGAGAGACAGACACCTTCAGGATCTCTATCAAGCAGGGTCATAACTAGGGCAGGGCAAAGGGGACAAATCCCTGGGGGCTGAATTGTAAAGGGTACCAGCCTGACCCCAAAGAGGAATGTGCCTTTGCCAAAGACACATTCCTTCAGGAGCCAGGCTGAGGCTGGGAGAGGTCATCTCCCACCCTGACCCTGAGCTGCGCTTACCAGGGAAAGAATCTCATGCCTGGCCATATTTGCCAGACATCAGGAAAGGCACCTGCCTGGCCAGTGAAGTGGGGCCAGTTTGGTCCCCTGGCCCAATCTGGGCCGCAGGGGGCACTTTGGGGCTGCTTGCCCTGGGTGCCAGACATCCTAGTTAGAGCCCTGCAATCAAGCATTCTTAAAACTACAGTACCCAGGTGCAGAAGTGAAGAAACAGATTGACAGAGCCAGGTGGGTACCCCAAAGTCAACTACTGCAGGAGAAGCCCAAGAAAGAAAATAACGGAACACCTCTAGTCATCACCTATGACCCCCAAGTTAGACCTCTAAAGCACATCCTCATGGATCTACAGCAAATTCAGTTGCATTTGCCTCAGGGCTCTTCAGAATTTTTCTCTCATTATAACAGGTGATTTGACCTCATCTTCCTCTGTATGCTGTTACCCAGTGTTTGAATCTTTATAACTGTTTTGATTTGCTGTTACAGTGGGACCTGTTCTCCTGACTTACACTTCCCTGTATTTATTTTGTCCAATTCCGTAAGGTCCCCCATGTTCAAAGCATCTGACAAAGTGGGATTTTCTCCCACAAAAGCTCATGCAATAAATAAATTTATTAATCTTTACCACAGGACTCCTTGTTTGTTTCACTGAACTAGACTAACAGGGCTGCCTCTTTGAAACTTGGCAATGTTTTCTACCAGGTTTCAGTTAAAGAAACCGTACACAAAATACAAAAAATGAGTAAAAAAAAAAATTTCCAGTTGTTCTTACCAAGAAGGAATTAAACATAAAGTGATGATAGTCCTTTTAGATGGCCACTCAAAACTTACCCACTTTTCTTTGGAAAAGTTTGAAAATATTGGGAAATTAGGCTTTCTTGCACAATTGCTGATATTATTTGTTTCTGGTTGTGCATAGGCAGAACAGTCATGTTATAGTATCTCCAAGTCAATATGGAGATGCTCATTTACTTCCACATTTAGATAATTTGTGTGTGAAGTCTTCATACCATTCTAGCAGTGCTTATATGCAACAAGTGGTAATAGCAACAAAAAAGAGAACACTCACAATTCTAGTGCACAGTTTTAGATTTTAAACTGGGATTTAAGTAACTTTTCAGCAAGTAGCAGGGATATGAAAGGATGGCAATTATTAATTTTGTTTGATGAGATCTCTTCTTGGATGGGGAAACAACAAATCAGAGTAAAAGTTCGGAGGTACTATAAAAGAAAACAAATGTGATAGTTTAAAACTTAAACAATTCATGCAAGATAGATTGAAAACGCTAAGAATGGGTGGAGAGGAAGTCTCATTTGTCTTTGAGGTCTTTCTTTCAGTGACTGCGCAAAAAATCATTAAAAGCTAATTTGAGAGTTCCACTTTTCTTTCCCTTCTCTCTTCAAAGTATATAGCACATAATTTTGTACAATGTGAAACAGCAGTTACTGTGAAAAAGGAAGACGCCAAAGACTCTGACCTTCTAAGTACCTCTTCCATAGAATGTCGATAAGTTCCAGAGGGATAACCCTGTTAGTCTAGTTCAGCAAAACAAACAAGAAGTCCTTTTTCAGTCTTTAAAAGTGCCACAGGAGTCCTTCTTTGTTTTTCCATAGGATGTTCATACTGATTTCCTGAAAGACAACAATGTGGATTGCCAAGGATACAAAGTCAATCATTGCACAATCTGGTATTCCATTGTAAATTATGCATCACTGGAATGAACATGAGTACATAAAGATGCTATAACTCTCCCAGTATCCTGCTAACTTAAGATAACCTAAGCTGGAATCAGCTATTGATTGCACAGAGCTTTGAATGTGGAAAATGTTATTGTAAGTACTAAGTGCAATGTTGTTATTAATTATTAATTTGGATCATGGTGTGAGAATGGGGTACATTAAAAAGTCTGCAGTCCTGAAAAATGTAGGCTTCTTTGGGCCTAAATAGTACATGGTGTCATTTGGGGGTGACAATTATAAAAGACTCTGGCAATGAATTAGAAAATTAGTAACTAGGGTATTTAAAAATAGCGGTAGGGGTACGAGTGTAATAGCTAGGCATTTCTGCAAGTCAAAAAGACAAATTCAAAATGAAATGAAAACATCAGTGTGGCCTGTATTGTTCATTTATTTCAAAATCTGAATAATATTCACAGCTTTAATTCATATCACTTTTACAGAAACTACATCCACACAGTTTTCTGAGCAGAGCATTGCAACATTTTCACTGAGCAAAACACAAAGTAGAGGTGGTATAATACTAAACCAGTAGTTCCCAACCTTCTCTGTGCTGTGGTACACCTTGAGACCTTCAGTTATGTTGTGGCACACAGCCATGATAAATTCAAGAATATTCAAATTAACTTATGAATAGTCATGAGTCACAGCACCCTCTTTTGGGGCTGCCACCCAGGGCTCCAGCTCAGGGAAACCCCCATCCAGGACCACATGGGCTGCTGCCTGCAGGTCTGGGAACCACCCAGCCAGGGCTGCATGGGGCCACCACCTGCACCTCTGGCTCTAAAAAACCCACTGGCTGGGGGCTGCCTCAGCAGCTGTGGCCCCGGGGAACCCTGGCCTGGGCCATCATCCATGGCTGCGGCTCCAGCTCCGGGGATCCTCACACGACACCAAAAGAGTTGCCACGGCACACGAGTTTGGAACCACTGTACTAAACCATTGGCTTATAATGATCCCTAAGATAGAATTGGTTATTAGTCAACTTCTAAGAGGTGATTAACCCTTTCTTATCACATATACCATATTTTTGTCCAGCAATATATATAAGACTAACTTGTGCTCTTTGTTGCACTTGTGTGAATCCACAGTTCACTCCACTGACTTCCGTGATATTTCTCTGTATTTAGACTTACACAATATCCAGTGAAGCCAGAGTGCAGATCACCATTGACTTCAAGACCATGCCCTTAAATTGAAAAAAGCTCTCAGGAGTTTTTGTTCAGAGTTTTAAAGATTTGAGTTATATATATTACAGGTTTGAAATGCATGGTCAAAGTTTTCATGACGTGCAGCACCAGCTATTTCTTTGAATTACAGAGCACTGAGTTTTAACTGCATCGTAGGCAAAGCAATAGCTTGAAACACCTTGCTCAAATCTCTGAGGAAGGCAACATGTGGAAGGGTCAGAAGATCACTGCAGGCATCATATCTGAGAAGCATTCTTCAGTCCTTCTATTTTTCTGATACTTAGTGCATGACACAAGTGGTTCAATCCATATATCCAACAAAAGTGGTGTTTTTGCAAAAATCTGAGGGAAGCAAGTGTGTGCGCGCGTGTGTGTGAGAGAGAGACTCATTACTAAGGATGGGGAAACATTTTCATGTACTACCTTCTTTAGTGGAAAAGCCTTTATTTTTCACTTTCATTCATATTTTGTTTTTTGAAGGAACAAATGTCTTGTTAGAAAACTTTACTGGGAAAGGATGGGGAGAAGGCAGAGAAAAGGAGATGCTTTCAGGGTGGTGATGAAATAAAAGGAAAATGAAAATAAAAAATTTCATTAAAAAAATGGAAAGTTTCAAAAGTGACAAATTTTCTTTTACATTTTTTCTACATTTTTCTCCAAATAGTTTCGGCTTTTTGACCAGACCTGTTCATTACCTCAAATATTTTAGGTTCCTGAAGTTTGATAAGTAATACACAAAACAACAAGGGGATCTGCTCTCATCTTCAGAAGACAGAGGTTACATGCATAAATTCATGTGCCTCATGGCATGAATATATTATTTTGTTTATACAGCAGTCTCAGCAAGCAGAACACACTTGCAACTGAGCAGCAGTGTTGGGTGCCGTTCTCACTTTTGAGTGGGGGTTTATATGCATCAAACCACCCATGCATGCACATCTACTGCAGTGTACTGCATCTGAAAAGAAGTTTCAGCAGATACCGAACCTGGTTTGCACTGTCTGTGCACACCTTAGCAAGCACAAGTTTCAAAGGGGGAACGTGTTAGTCTAGTCCAACAAAATAAACAACGAGTCCGGTGGCACTTTTAAAGACTAACCATTGTTTATCACATCAGCTTTCGGGTGAGAGAATCTCATTTTGTCAGATGCTTGAAGGTGGGGAACTTTTTTAAGTTCCCCATCTTTAAGTATCTGATGAACTGGGATCTTCTCCCATGGAAACTCTTGTGATAAATAAATATGTTAGTCTTCAAGGCTATGTCTACGCTATGAAATTAGTTCAGACTAAGCAAGCTTAGCCCGAACTAATGTGACCCCTGTCTACACTAGACTTTGTCTAGTTTGAACTAAAAAATTTTAGTTCAAACTAGTTAGTTTGAATGGTTAGTTCAAACTAATTTGCATTTTTAGTTCGAACTAGATCAATGGAGACATGCTAGTTTGAACTAAATAAGTTTGGACTAGCGGTCAGTTCAAACTAAGTGTACTTTTTAGTTTGAACTGAGTTTTAGTTCGAACTGGCCATGCCTTTTTAATTTGAACTAAAAAAAGTGCGGCTAGTTCGAGCTAAAAGTTAGTTCAAACTAAAAAAACTCACTTTGTTCAAACTAACTTTCAAACTACTTAGTTTGGACTAACCAAGTCAGAACTAACATTTTAGGTGAAGACATAGCCTAAAAGTGCCACAGGACTCCTTGTCCATTTAGCAAGCACAGACTCCTGCATGCACACTTTGTGAGTACTACCATCAGCTCGTGTGAGCGAGTGAACTTACTGTACATGGATAAAACTTATGGATCTTAACTCACTTCCTTTGAAATCAATGAAAAGACTTGAGTTGGGGGTTGGAGCTTTGTCCACAGAGGCAAATGGGTTTAGTGCATGTAAATTGTTTCATTTGTGCATGTATAAATGGAAGACCCTCCTTGAAACTGTGGCCTCCTGCCAATGGCATTTCAGTTACAAATAATGCAATGACTCTCCAGTTTACTGCTTCTGCTTCTCAATAGGAGGAGGAGGAGTATTAGGAATAGGTATTTCAATACTTTTCCATAGCATTTAATTTGAACCACAGTTCTTTATATTACAGGGATTAGATGACAACCAGAGGGCAGAATCAATGGACAGTGAAGGATTCCTGTCTGAGTTGGAATGAAGCTGTTTTGACATTAGAACAAACTGTCTTTTCAGTCTGGTGAAAATGACATGGTTTGTTTGGTTTTGGTTTTTGACAGAAAGTAAGGGAAAGATTGATGAAACAGTGATTCTTCTCCTCATGAAACTTTCACAAGATGTTACGCAGTGAATTTCAGTAAGTCGTCCCTGATTCACACTGGTATGAGTGAGAAGTGTAGGAACAGAGATCTAACCATCCCACTACAGAATAAGTGTTAGTCTGACAGACAATCTTATCCAGATCCATTTTTCCTGTGTTTTTTTAAATGAACAGATTTCAGTTTTATTGTAATGATTCCTTAATACATGCCATGCACCGAGCCTGTTGTCAGGGTGTAGGTGAGCTCCTCAGTCTGACTGGATATTAATCAAGTTTGTTTAAAATGCAGACCCATTTCTGAACTTGCATTAGTTATGATTGGAAAACCTCTACTTGACCATCTAGTAATATCAATAAACAGAATGGTATTATCAGTTTTATGCTGGGGTATAATGAATTGAATAAAACAAATAAACAAGGAGTCCTGTGGCACTTAAAGACCAACAAATTTATTTTTTGCATGAGCCTTTGTTGGAGAGGATGGGGAGGAGAGGAAAAATCAAGGAAGGTGACTATTCAATTCATTGCCTTGCATGTTGCCAGCATCCAAAGGGGTAACCATGTTAGTCTAGTTCAGTAAAACAATCAAGCAAGGAGTCCTCTGGCACTTAAAGGCTAACAAATTTATTTTTTGCATGAGCCTTCATCACCCTTGCTTGATTTTTCCCCTCCTCCCTCTCCTCTTCCACAAATGTAAAAAAAAAAAAAAAAATTAGCAGATCTCTTACTCAAACATTCCATCCTCCCACCTCAAACTGAGTTATATATGTGGCTCACTACATTTGAAATGAAAAGTCCTCAGACAATCCTAATCATACTGTCAATCAGATAGTCATCTTCTAAAAGGGGATCCTTCACCTTTAAGAATGCATGTACAATAGTGATATGTAAGCAACTCAAAGACTCAATACTCCTTTTTTCTGCAAAGCAAGGCTGGGTTAGGAAAAAATCAATATGTTGGAAGTAAAGGTCATACAAGGAAAAGTGACATGAAACAGTCTTCATGAAGGATATTGTTCCCTTAGTTCTGTTTGAAGTTTTCTTTACCCTTGTGCTAGCCTCAGAACAAAAAATAGTCTGTCCTCAGATAAAAGATGATATACCTTACCCCCCCTTAAAAGCCATATCTTAAATATTTGTCTTTTTAGGCAGTGTTCATATTTTATAGTGTTTAATGTCATGTGGGCTACGTAATCTGGGGAGAGAGAATATTATGTATGTAGCATCCTAGTTTGTTTGCTGGTCAGGGTTCCTTTAGAAATACAAGCATATAATGCACACAAATGTATTTGCCTATCTTTTTATCCGTTCTCAATTTACTTTTCAAGTGAGCCAGATGCACTACTATAGCTCTTCAAAGGGTCAGGAATATCTCCTTATTTCACCACTCTCTGTGCTTATTGCTTGGGTATAGTTTTAAAGTAGTCCATGAACCCTTTTCACCCTTGCAACACATTTACCCACAATTAACAATCAAGCTATCCTTACTTCATTCAGGCTCCCATTCTCTCTCTGCCTCATTTTCCCTGCCTCTCTCTTGATCTGCCATTGTGCTGAAAGCTGTTTGTGCCATTGCAATCTGCCATCCTTACTAGCCGCACAAGGATTGGGAGGGGGGAAGAGAAAAAGCACACAGTATTCACACACTGAATAGCAAATTGCTCTTGAGTGTCCTTGCTTTGCCCATTTCTCCCCCTTCCTTCAGAAGGACAAGGGGGGCCCTGAAAGCAACTATACATTTTGCTTAGTGCTCTTGAAAACAAGCGTTTCACACCTGAAGCCTTTCACAGCAGCCCAGAAGCACCCCTTCAAACCACTTAATTGCCAATTGCTTCTGAGCTTGTTGTAAAAGTCCATTATGTCAGCCAGCTGTATGGCGAGTGACAAAGTATGGGAAATGAAAGAGTCTTCCTTCCAGGGCCAATGCGGCATTAAAAATCCCCAGATCACTGGCTTGCTTCTTGTTAACAGACAGTTATTGGCTACAGTCAAAGGTCTTTTTTTTTTTTTAAATGGAAGATACTATTTTCCATATGTTCTTTCACACACACACGCACATATACCCAGATTCCAAGTGGAATCAGGAAAGATATCTTCACACAAACCTCATATTTTCGTGGGCTTCGGATCATATTCTTGCTGCGATTGTTCTGCTTAGGCATTTTTTTGTTGGGTGAAATTAGCAAAAAAGTGTTGTTATGACTTTCAAGGTTAAGAGACTGTATTGTTCAGGATCTGGTAAACGAGCACTCAGATATTCTGTTAAGAAGAGAAAGGAGATCATCTTGAAGAGGAATGAAATAGATAATTAGCAAACAAACAAAAATTCTGGTCTGATTTAAAGTTTCAGTAGTAGGGAATTGTTTGGAATGTATTCTTACCTTGGAAGTGAAGGCTTGTGAGCATGAGTTGTTTGTACTGGGCTTTCAGAGTGTGTAAACATGTGTGCTTGCACGCACCTGTGTTTATATATTAACAGATCTAGGTGGAAGTTCAAACATTTCACATTTGTATGTGACTATTCATGTAAACTTGTACATGAATTTGCTTCTAGAGCATATTCCTGTATTGAGTGTTTTGCCAATAGCATCTTAAAGGCTCAAGATTGGACCCTCAGTAGGTTCTTGTCCCTTTTGTATTCACTTCTGACAAAAATTCCAGTGCACCAGTTTCCTGGTGAGACCATTCAGTGAAATTCAGGCTACCAATAGAGGGCATTTGTGAAAAATAAACTTTGAATACATAAACTTCCATATTTACAGCATAATTCTGATCCTAAAAGTTTCTTTTCATCCGATGAGGGAACGGGAACAATGCCATCTGGTCTATGCACCCCATCAAAACAAACCAGTACATCTCAGATCTGAATATTGAATATGCACAACTAAGAGATTACTAATGAGTTGCAGTTCAAGATAAACTGTCTGAATAATTTTTGAATAACAAGTAAGTTCAAGAAAACCACTGTCGCTACAAAAAAGAATTCATAAATAGAAAAGGAGGTGATATTCATGAAATAAACTGTTGATTAGGAATTATTTACCCAGCTTTAACTAACATCTTTTAGTCAACTGAAGAGAAAAATAACTTCGAAGTTCTATTGCCCAGTTTCTATATATAGCAGAATGCAATACCAGCTCTAAGGCTATGTCTACACAAGAAAAAGTTAGGTCAAATTTGTTAATTTGAACTAATAAGTTTGACTTTAATTCGAACTAAACTCACCTTATTAAGTCAAATTAACAAAGTGCTTTAAGTCGACTAAACATTAAGTCAACTTTGTTAATTCAACCTTAATAAAATAGATATAAAGGTTAATCCAGGTCTACAATGTCCTTAGTTTGAACTATGGAGTCGAATTAAGGCTTAGTTCAAACTAACAGATGGCTCTTATTCATTCAAATTAAGCTTTCATTAAGTTGAATTAAGGAATTTCTTAATTCAACTTAATGAAAGTCTAGTGTAGCCAGGGACTAATTTAGTTCAAACTAAGTCTCCTTAATTCAACCTAAATTGTCACTGTAGACATAGCCTAAAAGATTTCTGTGCTTCTAGTTAGTGTTGAGAGGGTATGAGCATGTCAGCTTTTTCATCAAAGGCCGTGACAGTTCGCTCTTTTTTTCTTCCTCCAAGGACGTATTAAGTTTTGTAAAGAAATCAAAGGAATTTCTCAAACCTCCTTCCTCTCCCAATGCACAAACTAGAAGTGAAGCATAACATTTGATTTCCAAATGTGATTTCTCAGGCAGAATATCTCCCTTGGCTGCAAGAAAAAAACGTAAATTGTTATCTACTCCCTTCCATCCTTCTCTTTACAGGAATAGACAATCCACAATATATTTTTCATCTGTATGTAAAAATGTCTGACAACTCCTCCTCCTCCTCTTTGACTCATGCTCTTATAGGCTTCTTGGTTTTTTTGTTGTGTTTCTCCCCCCCCCCCCCAAGGAGAGGTGGGCAGATGTTACCATGGCCACCCAGGGGCTGTCAGTCATGTTTGAACGATATCCAGTAATAGATCAGTGTTCTTACTCTTCCACCTACTTGTGATTTTTTTTTTTGGCTTTCTCAATTTCCCTCAACTTTCTGAAATTAACAGGTGCTTGTTCTCAGTCACCTCCCCTTCATCCCGCCCATCTGTCAGATCCTTCTATAGGAAAGATTAATGGGACACAATTAATTTCACCTCCTGGTTTCCAGCAGATCTCAGAGTGGCTGGGTAGGTGAGAATTCTATTCAATTTTAGACAGAAGTTTGATGATGGAGACCTGGCGGTATTATGGCAACAGCACATTTGGGAGATTTCATAGTGTTGATATGTTTCCAAGGTATTTCACAGACCCATTCTTGAATGTCACCAAAGTATGTTATTTTAGTTTCTTCTAAAGAGTAAAATTATTTTTAGTTGGGAAGTTTTAGTTAGGAAGTGGTTCTGTCTTTGCACAAAAGCAGCAGGTTTACTTATGAGGGAGACGTGACAAGCTGATAAGCGTGCACTCATTGTTCACTGGATCAGTGATGTTCAATTTAAAACCCATGGCACTCTTAGAGACTAACATTTATTTATTTATTGCATGAGCTTTTGTGGGAGGAAAATCCCACTTCAGTTGTTTGAAGATGGGGGAACTTGCAGAATGGGAGAAATGTAAATTTAGGAAAGTATAAGTCATAGGTTCAGGGTAGATCAGGGGTCTCAAACTCAAATCACCATGAGGGCTGCATGAGGACTAGTAAGGGGCCGCATGAGGACTAGTACAGTAGCCTGAGGGCCGCACTACTGAAACTTTTTCATACAATGATACTGCGAATATCAATAATGATAGTGCTGTTGCGGGCCAAAGGAAATAGCTTAAGGATCTGCATGCAGCCTGCGAGCCGTGTGTTTGAGACCCCTGGGGTAGATTGTTGCAGCAAATCAACAGACTGATCTAATCCTATGACCTAAACTCCCCTGCATTTACTTTCCTCCCATTCTGTAAGTTTCCCCATCTTCACAGCATCTGATGCAGTGGGATTTTCTTCCACGAAAGCTCATGCAATACATTTGTTAGTCTTTAAAAGTGCCACAGGACTCCTTGCTTGTTTTGCTGCACTAGACTAACACAGCTGCCCTTCAGAACTTGTCAATTTAAAACTGATCACTTTGCTCATGTAGTTTCATAGTTATCTTAAAGAAAGCTAAAACACTGTACGAGTCTGTGCCAGGAATACACATTCACCCAGCACTCCTTTCAAGTCCACAAAGGAGTTCTGTTACTCAGGAAGCATGCTGTCACAGAATGTAACAATTCATGATGAGGTTACTCCTAGGATAGCCCAGTCAAGCTCTGCATTTGATATGTTGTCACACTGCCTATAGACTGATAGGGGCCTCAAAATGAGCACTAAATGAATGTCAGGCAGGCAGTTGTGCTAATGCTTCTGTATGGTTTTGAGGCACGAGCAACATATTGTCTCCATATCAGGACATTTGGATCAGTTCCATGTGTGCTGTCTTCATTCAAAAGGTGCGACAAGAATCCTAACATCAAAATACGAAATCATTGGTTGGTCAGCATAGAGCACATGCTTATAACAACTCAGCAGTGCTGGTTTGCATACTTCATTCATATGAACAACTTTAAGAATACTCAAGACCTTTTTATTTATGGTCCATTAAAGCAAAGCACCCACCCTCATGGTGATCAATATGAATTATATAAAGATACATTGAGAACAAACTTGAAACCATGTCATGACAATGCCGGCAATTGGGAAGCAAAGCAACAGCCCTTGATAAAGCAAGGTGGGAGCAGATTTGTCATATTGCTGTTAACCTCTGTGCAGTAAGACACATCAGCATCTTGTGTGAACAAGGAGAACTGCACAGAACAAGGATACAACAAACTCCAATGATTCTGGTCAGTTTTTAATGTGTCTCACATGTGACATGAGATAGCTTTTATATATATATTCATTCATCTGGATTATTTTCTGAATCCTTATAGGCTGACAGTGATATAAGACTCAATCATTGTCAAATAGTTTTTTCTTCTTCATTCTCTGTCTGTATCTAATATACATACTGCTGGAGCATCTAGATTCCATGTACATAGCTATAGATAACATCTTTCTATTTCAAAAAGGGCTCAACTCCCTCCTTCCCTTATTTAGCTGGACTTCCCAAGTAGGAGTTAGTTCAACTGAAGATATATATATATTTTTTATTTTTCACAAACTACTCTGTCTATGTTAAAATACTCTGTCTATATTTTTCTCTTCCTCTCACACTCTTCTGCATCTTTCTCTTTCTCTTACAAACCGTAAACACCTTGCTATGATCAAGATCTCTAATTTTCTTTGCTACCAATTTTTGCCAGCCTTATACCTGTTGAGTAGTATCTTTCTTCCTTTGCTCCTGGCTCCATTGTAATCAATGGGAGTACTTGTGCACTAAGAAACAAGAAGATCCATGGAACTTTTAAGACTAATAAATTTATCACATGAGCTTCTGTGAGAGAAAATCCCACTTTGTCAGAGGCTTTGAAAATGGGGAACTTACAAAGCATCTGATGAAGTGGAATTTTCTCCCATGAAAGCTCATGCAATAAATAAATTTGTTAGTCTTTAAAAGTGCCACGGGACTCCTTTTTTGTTTGGCTGGACTAAATTAACATGGCTACCTCTTTGAAACTTGTGTACTAAGGTATATCTAAATAGGAAAGGGTCTGGCAGTATCTGACCCTATATTTACTCCTGAACATATGCATCTTTCTTCTCTTCCCAAGCTCTCTTTAGAGGCCTGTTCCCTAATCCAATCATATTATTTAATATTTATAATACAATATATCACCTGAAGATCACAACCAGGTTGAGTCCCACTATGATAGCTGCTGTATAGACAGACAATAAATGACAGACTGTCCCAAAGAAAATACTGGCTAAGTTTTTGTGTTATACTCCTGAAAGCAGACTGCTAGTAGATTTTAGAGTTGTTTTCTGCACATATGTCAAAGTTCTGTAGTTTGGTCCTAAGACTGGTCTTTGCCCTCCAGATGCACCTCTGCCAACTGCTTTCATTAACAGAGGAGAGATGTTCACTTAAACCGACAGCACGACATGGAAATTTTGAAACTAAGAATCAGGGTTTTCTTTCTTTCTTTAAAAAAAAGCACGTGTGACTATACCATATTATTCTATCCATAAAAAATGCTCAATTGCCTGCTTGGGTGCCCAAGTGCCCCCTTTTGAGGGGGAAATAGATGCATATGCATTTTGTGAATGTAGCTACTTGGACCATGTTTTGAATTATTAGCCCTTAGAAGTTCTCTACCTGGCAAAGTGTGAGTAGGAGTAACTTTCTTCTTCGTTCCTTTGGTAGCTCTGCATATGCTGAAGAAATGTGCCCAATTATATATTCTGGCATCCTTTGAAATTCCTTTGGCTCCAACAGAGCACTTTACAGGGTGTAAAATCTATGCAAAATTTGTCATTAATACTGTGGGCCAGATCATGTCCACTGGTTCTGTCACGGAGTCACTGATGCCCCAGAATGTCATCGGGAGAGTCTTCTAACAAATAATCCTTGGAGAGTGCAATATCAGTCCAGGGTAGACACCTGTGGGGCTGTGATAATGACTTAGTGTGAAATTAGGGACTGATTCCCAACCACTGGAGTAGTTTGTATTGGCCTGTTCTAGCTGTTATATTCTCAGACAGCCTCCAGGCTGCTCTAAGTTACATTGACAGCTGGTTTAACACCCTAGCCAGTCCCAGGAAAACATAAAAATGACTTAGAGCTACTTTTCTCCTTCAAATCCATGTGTTCCACAGTGGACACTGGCATCTGATCCTCCTTGAGTAAGGAGGGAATTCATGTGTATACATCTATATTTAGCTTTAGCATCACTTTTTTTTTTCATCTTTCTGAATGCTGGCTTTGTTACACAGTAATAATTTGGGGCTGCATTTCCTAATATACAAATTTGATGCAAGACTTTTAAATTTTAAACGTGACCATGGGCAGGACTATCTTCAGTGCACTGAGTTGAAGAGAAATGCCCTCCCTCTGACTCAGTGCTACTCCTTTTGCCAGGATAGTCTTACTAGATCAGCTTCCTGATCAGCTGAGCGGGTCTTCACAGACCCAATCAATCAGTTCAGAAGATCTATCAGACAGAAGCAAATTTGCCACCGTCAGTGAAGATTAGCCCTTCAGTATAATAACAAAATACTCTAATGGGGGAACATACAGCATTGTGGTAGGTCTAGGAGGATGGCTATACTTGCATCTCATTCTCATGTGACGTTTTCCAAAATAATTTCAGCACATGAAATGTTTCCCCTCTCCCTCACTCCCTGGATCATTTTTGCATATTCTGGTGGCCTCCAACACATTTCCTTGTGGTTAAAGAAGTATAGAGAAGGCATTAAAAATCTTTCATGCTTTTTTCCTCAACATGGGCTTTTGCTTCATTGTGCCCACTTAGCAGTGACATTTTTCAATTAAAAACTAAAAAGAGTGTTTAACTCTTGCCAGAAACTGGGAAGCCCTGAACCCAACAGTGTCTTTGTGTTACTGAACTACTAGAAAATAGGCTTATACAATATTCCCTATATGAGCAGCAGAAAAATGGATATTCCTCAAATGCCCAAACTGTAAGTTTCAAAAGACACTCAGAGAATTTTCAAAGGCTCAAGGTTGGGCACCCAAGTCTCCTTGTAAACACATAATTCCCTTTGCGGGTTTTAAGACATCTCCACAAAGTCCTGGTTCTCCAATCTACATGTCTGTAAAGCAGGGCACTTTACCCAGTGAAAGGATTCCTAAAACCCCTATCTCAGATGGCCTGATTTTCAAAAACATTCAGCCCCTAAAAGCTGTCTTTTTGGAGCTTTTGAATATTGAACACTTTAGAAATCAGGCTTTAGTGTCCACACAAGTATTAAACTCGCACAGATTCTCATAAGAAACTGAAACTTTCCTGGCTCCAGTTACATGATCTGCATCAGATTACGAAGGTTGCATGTTATGGATGAGTTTGTCATGAATCCAGTGGCTGCTGTTACATCCAGTACTGTGTTAAGACTTTTCATTAAAATAAAAACCCTTTTATGGTTAGAAAAAACATACTGTGTGTGGTTTTGCAAAACTACTGTGCTATCAGAAATGTCAAATTCTGGGGTGACTATTTTTCATTTCGAATCAAAGGAACTTGGGGTAATTAATTGGATGGTTGCAACTCATTCTAATGGAAATGTTATCAAGCCCTGGAAACCTTTGTTTTAAAGAGCTTCGCTGGGTGCTTTTTGTTTTGTGTTCTATTGTAAATTTTTAGAATGTTACTATTGGCAAGAACAGGGAAGGAAAGAGGCTTATGCTGAGTTTGGCAAACTGAGCTTCCATTGATCGTTTTCTCACTGTAAAGTACCAGGCCATAAAAGTAGAATAAGGTCTGTACTTTTGCCTCCCTTAGTTGAGGTATGTCAATCCTGCATAAGACCAGAGGATCTAGTCTGCTGACTGCACATCTGCCACACACATTAACTCATGGGAGAGAACCGTCATTGCCTCCTTATGTTTACTGAAGTACAGTAACACCTACCAGTACAATGAACCTGATTCTGCTGTCATTGCACAGTGCATAACAGGATCAACAAAGTCTTCTGCAGCCCCTACTGAGGGCAGTGGTGACCCCAATCAAAGAAGATCCCCTCAGACTGGGTGACCAATAAGACAGTCCTCCAGAGATCTAGAAGGGTCAGGAGAAAAGAATGACCAAGAACCAGCCCACCAGTAAAAGAAGCTTTGCATGCTTTTGTTCACAGGCAGTGCTGAGTGAGATTGGGACGGAGAAGGAGCTCCTCAGGACTAGCCTAGGCACCCTACATGCTGCAAGGCAATGATTACATCTGAAGGGTTTTGTCCTCTGTGTTTAAAGGTGAAGAGAGCCAAATCTTGAATTACTATTTTGTTACTTTGTTGGTGAGAGCCTGATGCCAACTTCATAAGATAAATAGCACAGGCCATCTTGCCCCAAGCATGAGTCAAACCATGCAGACTAAAGTAGGGGAGTGCCTGCAGTATTGAACATAGGCCTGAAGGAGGAATTACTAAGCATTTCACCTCCCAAACATGGGCACAGTTCCTATTGATTTGAGTGGGAAATTCCCCCTTGAAAAACCTACAGATCAGTTCCTTAATAATTAGTGGGATGAAATAATATCATATAAAACAGAAATTCAGTAGGGTTCTTCAATAAGAAGAGAATGACATGTATTTATTTTTCTTTTATAAAATAAGAGTATAATAAATATAACGGGGTCCCACAGAAAGGTACATTTAAGTTTCTAGAGAAAAAGCTTGTTTCACTGATAATAAATTTCCCAATTTCCATACAGAGAACAGCACTGAAACTAGTAAAATCGCTAAGATCAGAATGAACTTTTGAGAGGTCCACTGTACTAGTACATCACAACTTTTCCAGTATGGCCAACCCCAGACAATCAAAACTCAAGTGTCAGGTGTGAAAAATTATTAGACTGGTTTAAAAAAAATCAAGACATAAAAAAATAAAACCACCCTCCAAGTCAGGTTCCTTTCCCCCCCCCCCATGGCGGTTGGTTTTTGAAGCTTTATGATGCACTCTCATAACATTTTAAGTTTTTTCTTCAGAATTATGAGGGCTAGAATCTCATTAAAACAACCAAAAACAACAACAACAAAACACCTTGAATTCTAGCATCATCCCTCGTCTCCAAGAGCCAAACCTTTAAACAAATCATCAGATATTACAAATCTCTTAATAAAATCCTGCAAGTTGGGAACAGCGCTTCCATAAAGAGAAACAGTCACATTTTAGACAGATATGCTCCTTTTCCATTTGAGGATCTTGAGGCACTGTACAGATACAAATGAACAACACAGTAATAAAACAAACCAGGTGCCCTGTGGCCCTTTTAAAAACTAAAAAAAATTATTTATCTCATGAGCTTTTGTGGGAGGAACCCACTTACGTGATAAATGAATTTGTTAGTCTTGTTTGTTTTACTACTGAGTTGTTCATTTGTATCTATACACTGCCTCAAGATCCTCAAATGGAAAAGCAGCATACCTATGTAAAATGTGACTGTTTTTCTTTGTGGATTCAGTTTGTTTTACTGAAGTAGACTAACACAGCTACCGCTGTGGAACTTGTCAACACAATGTTAAATTAACTATTGTTATTTCCCAGTTACCACTTGAAGGCACACCACTCTGTATGGCTTTACTGCAAAAGAAAAGAAAAAAAAAGTGTTCTTAACTCTGGTTTCTTAAAGTAATAGTGAAGATACAACATTAAGGATTTTAACTCAGGGCCTGTCTATATTGACGGTGGCACGGTTGGTGCCACTGGATCAATTACGCGGCATTGTTTGTGTGGCAGTAGAGACCAGCTCTGGAAGTCAATGCTGTTAATTCAGCCCCCCAAGAAGGTTAACGCTGCATCTACGGGAGAGAATTTCCAATAAACACAGCATAGTAGGGGAGCTGCACTACAGAGACATTAGAAAGTCAATGGGAGATATGCAAGCTCTTCTAGATAGCTTGTATATGTCCCATGGACTACTGCCGAATTTCTCTAGCAGTGTAGATCAAGCCTCAGTTAGTAACTTAAAGCCTATGAAGAAGCCTGGAGCTGAACTCAAGATGCTAACCTGAGTTAAAAAACTAAATTTATTTGTTTTCACTGCTGTTTTAATCGAATTAGCACTTTTTTTTTAATGTAGTGAGAACAGACTGTATGTATTTTATCTAAAGCTATTAAGAAGCACTGTGGCAGAGCTAGCCAAAGAATCCAAATTGCCTAATGCTAGCTCAGGTACCTAAATGCAAGACCATCTTGTCTGTCTGGTTGAGAGTCAGAGCTGTTCCATGGCAAAAGTTTATTTGGCCACATTTTCAAAAGAGTCTACACCCAACACATTGACCTCTTTGGAAAATCTGGCACTCATTTTGGTACCTAAAAAGTTGCTGTTGAGACCTGCTGCAACTCTGTCCCATTGTAACTAAGCTTATATATAAGTTAAAATTGTGTGATTTATACCAGTGTTTATAGAAAGTGGCCCAAATTCTCTTTACACCTGTAGCTTTAATTGAGTTCTTTTGGATCTACACCAATGGAAAAAGGACTGACAAATTCTTGTTAGATTTTAATGCGGATGTTTATCTTTGTGAAAACATATTAAAATGCCCTAAGCCCTACAAGTCTGTGAAAATATGAACCTGAAACACCCAACAGCTTGTAATAATGGGCCCTAAAATGGTCTAGGAAGAGATTCAGATTTCTGTGGGATTTCATTGCTTCTCTCTCTTGAAATCTACAGTAGCTTTTAACACACGACTTGAGGTTGGTGATGTGGTTTTGCATATTTACTTATTGTGTCTTCCCTGATAAAGTTTTACATGTCAAATCTCACCATGTGCTGCAGATCTTTAGTAAAATAAATGCAAAGAAAATAATGAAATGTCATGGCTATAACTTCAGTTTACCTTGGGTACATGAGTTTGCTCCATCTTTAACCTAACATGTATTCTTGCCAAAACTTGGCCATTTGTTGTTTGACCATGTGGTTTTCTATATAACTTACTCTTTCATCTATACTTATTCTGTAACTTTTTCCTGTTGGAGAGGGGGGAGATGCATCAATTTCCTACAGTGAAAACTGTAAAACCTAGCAAATGCTTTAAATGCCACACTACTGACAATTAAAATGTTTGGAGTACAGAAACTCAAGGAGGCAATGATGAGCTAAAATTGTTTTTAAAAAAGTTTAAGTTTAAAAAAACTTAAAAAAAATTTAGGCAATTTGCATGGGTTGGAGGGAAGCACAGGATATTTTTCTTAAGAGATTTTTCTTTCAGCTTGAAATTCCTGGAGAAGGATATACATAATTTATCTTTGTCTTCATTCTCCATCAATTCTTGCCCTCTTTTTTAAAGAAGAAATCTGTTATCCGTGTTGCTCAGCCTTCTCTAACCTGAGCTGTGTGGCTCAGAAGGGGCAGTTATGCTTCTGAATGTTCTGCGGGAGAAAATGTAATAAAAAAAAATTGTCTCCATTGCAATGGAGGGGGAAGAATGGGGCTCGGCATGCCTGATGAAACATGCATGGACCACCAGAAAAGTGGATTGGAGTTAGAAGGTGCAACTCCTTTTAGAACCATCTGCTCTGAGGGTGTACCTCTAAGAAGAAAAGGAATCCAAAAAGAGTGCTGAAGTGCCAGAATGCACCAACTAATAACTTTAAATAGTTCATTGAGTCTTCCGGAATTTTTTTTGTTCTTCTTCAGGAATAATCTACTTACATCGTTAAGACCTTCAGCTAAACTCAGTAACACAAATTACCAGATGTTGTATCCCCTTGTTTTTTCCATCAAAAGACCAACCACCAAGCTTGTTGAAAGAGAGGTCATTGTCCCTCCCTGGCAATAAAACTATTTTTGCAACTCCTAACAAATGAAATAAGAATACTTTTCAGTTGTAGAGGGGATCCTATCTCCTAGTTCTTCCAAGTCTCGCTGTTTGGCTTTGTTATTTTCTAATAATGCACTCATGTGTAAGCTAATAATGTGAACAGAGGGAAAATGAAGAGACTAAAAAAAAAAAAGCAGAATGAATTAGGGCAATTGAGGTCGCTCTCTTTCATTTTTGCTGGAAGGATTGTAGCCCTAGTTTTTACCTTATCGCTTATTACACAATTTGTGATAAAATGAGATGTGATTCCATTCTTATTGTTGTGCTATAGCCTATTGAACATGCATATATAGAATTCATTTCAAATTTAAACACTATCTTAATTATAAATTGAATAAAATGGACAACCTATCAGGTTCCCTAAATTGCATTCTAACAAATAATTTCACTTTCCATTACTTTTCCACCAGTGATATATTGGGCATAACAATGTTGAGCATACATCCTGTTCCTTTACCTTAATTGTGCCAGAGCTTTTATTCTATGACACTTCTCTGTATGCATTTGTGGTGTTTACCACTCGTGTTCTATAAACTGTGTGTTGTAGATTTTCATTAGAGGTGCTCAAAACCTCAGGGAAATAGTTCTATAAACAGGTGGCGTTGTTTTTAAATCTTGATCTACCACAAATTACACATTCTCTAGGTATACATTAAATACAGAATTGGGTTCTGATTTTATTTTACACCAGTTCTACAATAATGTGGCTCCACTGGCATCATTGATTACTCCTGATGTATGCTGGATTCAAGATCAGAATCAGGCCCATAAACCATCAGGATTGGAAAGACATGAGATTAAAATAGATGTAAAAAATAATAGAAGAGATCTAAAAACTGTATGAGTTCAAGGTTAAGTGTATTTTTACATAAACCATTTGGTTTCTATATGAAACTGTGTAAACCTCATTGAAAAAGAGTTTTCTGAAGTTAGCCACTAACTTTTTGGTAGCACTCTAAAAATATTATTGGTACTGAAAGAGTTTGATAAGAGATGAATAAACAAGGAAATAACTATCATGTTAAAGAATCAGAATGTAAAGAATAAAGCAAGATAATTTTGTTGGTTTAGTTTTAAAGACTGACTGATATTTTTGTTTCTAAAATTTAAACCTAGCTCCAGATTCTATCCTTACTTTAGTCACAGCCTGTCCAGTGGGACTCCACTGGTCAAACATAGGATGGATTTTGAATCTTTTTGCTTATATTGTTCTAACTTTCTCGGTAAACATACATTTACATTGTGATTGTTAAGTCTTGTTTGTTCCAAATGTAAATTGTAGAGAACATAATTTTGCATCTGATACAAAATGCAGATTATATTAATCTGAGTCACACAGGTTTACATATTTCTAACTTTTACATCTAATCTATCATTTATTTAGATTTGAGGTGTATGTTTCAGTGGGCTACAAAGGCACATGTATTACCGGACAAAGTCTTTGCTACATTCCTGAACTAAGTGAGCTTTTGAAAACAAGGAAAAATCAAGTGTATTTTTCATACTACGGAATATTATAAAACATTAACTGTCGATATGATACGTTACATTTTAGCCTGTCATACAACATTACTGTGCTTTATCTTCTGAATCAGAACAAGGTTAACCCATTTGAACAAAGACTAACCCTTCTTCAACAGAAAAACTTAACTGTATAATTAACAAATAGCCACGTTATTATTATTTTAGTGCATTTTCTATAAGTGATCAGTATTGAAGACTGTCTTTAAATCAACAGTCTTCTCCGTTTTTACTAGTCTGTTTATAGTGAGTTTTGGTTTAACTGCACTGACTTTTCTGTATCATAACTTACTTACAGTTCTGTATAGCATTAAAATAGCACAAAAATAAATACTTGTTGCATCTAAAAGAACAGCTTTTTTTTTTCTTCTGAAGTTTGCACAAAGGCCAGGCAATCAAGCAGTCTCTGAGAAATTCTAGGAGTAAGCTGCCACAACCCAGCAATGTAGCACTGAAGACACTTCTGAACATAACAAATGAAACTATTCCTTTTTATTTTATTTTCCTTTAAGCAGAGAGTTGTCCAAAATAGACAAAAAATACAATTTTAGTCATTTTTTCCCCAATTGAAATGATTTGCTATCATAGTTAGTCCATCTTTTATCTCCCAAATAGTTTCAACTCTGTTAATGTGTGAGTGTACTCTTTTTTTTTTTTTTTCTTATCAGGCTCTCGGCAGCATTTGTGATTCATAGCAGTCATCAAAGTGATAATAAACTCATTCACAATACTAACAAACATGGGGCTCCCAGTTATTTACGAGGCAAATTCACGGCAATGCTGGGCAGTGGAACAGGGGAGAATCAAGATGGTGTTGATTGATAAATTGACAGGTTAATTTACAAGTGGATAATAGGAGTTAGACCCAGGGGGAGAAAATGCAGGCCTATATTCTAGCTTGGTTGCACTGCCATCTGTCTTATACTTGGGAATCTGCAGAAGCATTGCTAGTCAAGATCAGTTGCACACTCATTCTTCCTAAATTAAAGACAAAGACCCCTTATTTACTGCAATTTTAATTTGTTTGATGGATTGACACAGCATACAATGGCTCCCCAAGTGACATATACCTAAACCGATTTTCAGAATTTCTCTTCGTTTAACATTTTAGCTGATTCTGTTGGAATCCTTGTGTGTATGTGTGTGTGTGGCTTTTGCTGGGGAATAAAAGAATATTTTTTGCAAATTATAGTAGGATATTTGTATTTCTGCAATTCTGTTGTTCAATATGTGAATATTGTGTTTGTTTCCTGTTTAATATGCATCTATGCAATACTTATAAAGGTTATAAATTACACAGGATTCTTCATTTTTTTTTTCCCCAGATGATAAGCCTGTAGAAAATTCATGTTGTTTTCCCAGTACCTGTACAGCTAGGAGGAATTAAGCTTTATATGAACAGTATTTCTTATGCTGGGTGTAGAGCACTATGCAGCTGTTGTCGCTCTTCCTAGTTTTGTAATCCATTTTTAAGTCATTCAGTCATTGGTTTTATGTCACTGACCATTGAACTAAACTGGTCATTGCATTTCCCAAGCTGACCTGAAATCTGACAGAATTCAAGATCAAAGAACTATTGCATTATGGAACTCAGACATTAATAAATTCCACCATTGTATTAAAGTTCTATCGGGGGGTGGGGAGAGAGTTGAGATGGGAGAAAAATTAGTTTGATTTCTTCCATTTTAAAATATAAACTTTTAAGAACAAAACATTATTATTATCAGCAACATGGTCTCCTTGCAAGCTGTGACATTTTAAACTTTTGCACTATGACTCCAGAATAGATCCCATACCATTGGTTCTTTAAAATTAAGGAACAATTCTGCTACCTTCCCTTTCATAAGCAACAGTTCATCATATGCTTATTTTTTGCCAAACCCTTTTAGTGTCCGAGGTCTGGAATATCTGGTCATGTATTCTAGGTTCATATTTTGTAGCGCAGAATTTTAGTGGGGTAAAAGCACCGGTAAACCAAATTGCTGGGTTTATATTATACTAAACTATGCATCAAATTAAGAAATGTTTCAAACACCTCTTAAATCTCGATTCTGCACTGACTCTTATTCCATGTGCCCCAGTCGGGGAATGGAAGTCAGTGAGATTGTACAGAATGTAAATCAGAGCAGCCGGTCTGTCAGATCGCTATAAGTCATGCCAATCTAAATGAAGCTGTGAAGGCATTCAGGGCAAATCCTGTCCTCCATGCCTAGCCTAAGTACGGGGACTTGACACAGGGGGACTCTGCAGGGGTCAGGAGGAGGAATCATCCTTCTCCTGCATATAGGGCACAGATCTGCTCTCTTGTGACAATTCTAGCCTCTGAGCTGTAGCAGCCTCCAAGCTCCTCTGTGGTTGTGCCTGTCCATCACTGGGGTAAATAGCTAGTGGATCTGCATATTAACAAAGGTAGTGGTCTTGCGGTAGCTCACTCCAACCCCCACATCAGCATATAGGACCCCTGCCTGCCCTTTCTGCACAGTGCCAGTCTCGTCCCACTATTCGTGAAACCACACCATTTGCTGACCCTACGCTGGTCAATTAAATCATTCATTCCATTACATGAAATAGGGTGAATTGTTAAGAGAATGCACGTGTAGCAAAACGGACAATGGCACTTGCTTTTGCAAACTTTAAAATTTCTCCTGTAAAAGGACGAAAGCTGTTACTTCCAAGGTACTGAAAATATAATACAGAGAAATAGGGCTTTTAAAGAACATGCTTTCTAAGCGCATATCTTTCATTCTCCCTCTTATACACAGAAGCTGATTCAGGAAGCTGTAGTGGGTTATGTATCCAAAGACTTGGGCCAGACTTCATCCTGGCATAGCACTTTTGAAGTGGAAACTAAATCAATGGAAATGCAGCAAAAATATTTATCTATTTATTCATCAGCCTCATCAGTATGTTATCTAAGCAATTGTCCTTAACTAATTTTCACTCTTCTGTGTGCATATGCTTCTGTAAAGTAAGTTGGGTCCTTTTATTTAAAAATTCACATTTTGCCCATTTTTGTTGTGCTTACTAATTTTTCTTTTAAATATGTGGTTTTTTCAACTGGATTTGTTCCTTAACTCTTCCAAAACATGTTAGAAAATCTGCACATTCCACTGAAAATTAGAAATAGTTTCATAAGTTTTTCTGAAGAATGCGAGGATTTATAGTAGCCCTAAAAAGCTAGGCTTTTTTTTCCCCAAAAGGAAGCAAATAGACACAGATATAAATGTAACAGTTGAAGGATTTTATCTGCATATTGTAACTGATCCTTAATTTTTTGAGCATAGTGGTAGTTTGGAAACCTACATGGTCAGTGTGACTAGATTTTTCTCCTTCAAGTTGACAAGATCATCATAAAAATAATCACTTGTCTAAAGAGAAGAAAATTTGAAAAGTATAATAAGGGATCTAGTGCATTTGCATCCTCAGGGCAAATTCATGGCTGGTGTAAGCTAATAAGTAAAGGCCCTAAAGATGGAGAAAGTTCAGGCTTCTACGACTTCCGGCTTCTCTCTGGTCAATGGAAGTTGCAGATTCCGGCTGACAGCCTTGAGGTGAGGACAAGAGAATCATAGAAACTGGGAGGGACCATGACAGGTCGTTGAGTCCAGTTTGCTGCACCAAGTACCCCCTTAAACCATCCCTGACAGGTGTTTGTCTAACCTGCTCTTCAAAACCTGCAATGTAGGAGATTCTACAACCTGCCAAGGCAACTTATTCCAGAGTTTAGTCAACCTGACAGTTAGGAATTTCTTCCTAATGTCTAGGCTGAAACTCCTTTGCTGTAATTTAACCCCTTTCAGTCTTATCCTATTATCTATGATTAAAGAGAATAATTTTTCTCCTTTTTCTTCATAACAACATTTTAGGTATTTGGAAACTGTTATCCTATCCTCTCTGTCTCTTTTTTTCTAGACTAAACAAACCCAGCTCTTTCAATCTACCCAGACAGGTCAAAGGTTCCAGACCTCTAATCATTTTTGTTGCCCTTCTCTGGACTTTCTCCAGGTTCTCCACATCCTTTTTGAACTGAGGTGCCCAAAACTGGACACAGTACTCAAGTTGAGGCCTAATCAGTGCAGGGTAGAGTAGAAGAATCAATTCCCGTGTCTTACTCACAATACTTCAGTTAATACACCACAATAGCAGTGTTTAGTTCCCCTCTAAGGTCTCCACTGGATGAACTTATGTCACTTCTGGCCTCAGTCACAGTTTCCCATTGTGGCAGTATCCTGGAGAAGAGAGAGATGTTGGTAATGGTAGGTAATCCCTCTCATAGACTCCAAGGTCAGAAGGGACCAATATGATCATCTAGTCTGACCTCCCGCACACTGCAGGCCACAAAAGCTCACCCACCCACTCCTACAGATTGAGTTAGTATGGAATTCACAGCTATGTTTGCTTGCATCTCTATATTTGGCTTCTAGAGGCTGATGTTAGGTCTACTATTGTGTGTGTGTGTTTGTAGAATTTGTCTTGTCTCTTTTAAAGACCTCATGAGGTCTTTGGCACAGAGACTTTTTCCAGATACACACTGCCTAGCACAAGGGGGACCAGACTGTGCCTGGCACTTCTAGGAAACATGATAGTAATAATAATTATCACAACATAATAATGCCTAGCACTTATATAAAGCTTCAGATCAGTACTTCAAAAAAGAGCTCAATTTCCATATCTAGGGACACTGGGGCTCAAGGAGGAAAGTAACTTGGTCAGGGTTACACAGCAGACTCAGTGGCACGGCAAGGAATTGAATCTCGGTCTTCTTGAGTCTGAGGCCAGTACTCTATCCATCTCAATTACATGTACACATTTCTTTTTGCATGTTTGTGGTTTTCAGTTGAGTTCAGCTGACACTGAATTTTTTTTGAGATATTGTTATATAGCACTGTAGCAGAAAAGAATTAAACAAGAAGGTGCAGTTGGTGGTGGGGTGTGGTACAACCACAGGGAATAACCAGTGAGTTAAACCCAGAGAATATTTAGACTCACTGATTTTCATTATTACTTTCTTCTTATTCCATATGTCACATCAGGTGTGATGATATGCTGCTTGGAAAGGAGATCAATGCAAGTGGATAGTAACTGATTCTTGCTGTGCAAGATGAGAATCCAAAGTCACCTGGTGATTCAGGAGAAAGCAACCCTAGATTTGCCATTACTCTGTATTTTGTTTCCCCTAAGCTCAGCCAGATGGAATTTTACTTCACAAGAAGAAAAAAAGCAGAAAAGACAGAGAGAGATTCTAGTCTCAGATGAAATCTATTCCCTCTTAATTGAAGCACGTTTAAAAACTTAGATGTTCTTTCCAACTATCATACTTGAAGATTGTCTTAGTTCCTCTTTATTATTCAGAATAGTTTCAAATAAAAGTGCACATCTCTTCTCAGTAAACATTTTATGAATCAATCCATGCAAATAATGCTTTCTTCAATTGTGCACTTCCTAAAATAACATGTTGACATCAAATCATCCTGTTCTGAAGAGTTTGTAATAATAAATAATGATCAATGCTGCAGCCTGAAGGATGCATCAATTATATTTATTTTACCCACAATCGAGCTTCTCTCTCTGTTGTGAATTTTTTCTCAGTAATTTTGAGTATTTTGTTGTAAAGTGTACTTCAGTCTAATTGGTGATGTGGTTATTGACTGCTGATTGAGACAAAATTACACTTTGCTTGAAACAAAAATTGAGTTCTATTATATGAAATCTAAAATATTGCCATAGTCCTGCTGGTCTGTTCAAGGATGCTGTTTATCAGGGATGAAGGAGAATTGAAGAACAGGTAGGACAAGGAAATAGAACTTGATGAGGCAGAAATTGGGAAATGTGGCTTGGAATCAGAGTCAAATCATAAGGGAAGAAGTACAAAATCCAAATTCAGGAGCTAATAAGCCCATTTTCAATGAAACTGGAAATTCAGGAGATTATGAACCTGTTTCAAATGAAACTGGTTTTGAAAGGAGTGTTCATCGATTATTTTAGCAATTGATCTTTTTTAACCTGTATTTTTGTGTATGGGTGGCACAGGCTAAGAATTGCAAGTTATTTGGGAGTAATGTGTCCTCTTTTTCTGGGCACTGATGAATTAGAATGATTAGTGCCAGACAAACGCATGGAGTTCTTGATTCTCTTTATGTCAGAAGCAGATGTTTGAGTCAGGTATCCTAGAAGAGGGTCTGCAGATATAATCGACATAGCCTCAATTATAAAAATGTTCCAGGGACATTCTGAGGGCAGGAGAGATCACAGATGTCATTCTAAGTGAACACAGAAGTTCCCTTTCAGAGCATATAAAATTCCCCTCCAGCCTGTGTCTTATTTTGAGCCTTTAAGAAACAGTATTTTAGCCCATGGGGAAAGAATGGTTACTAACTTGTAATTTCATATGATTTAAATGTGGCACCTGCAGGCCTCGTGTTTGGCATCACTTTGGAGAAACACTGAATATCTGCAAGACTGGGTTGTCTAGCCAGTCACCTGCAGCAAAAATCCCCTTTTGTGTGTTTGTTACATTTGAAAAATACAAAAAGGTTTATTTTAGCAGTGGCTGCTTTTATGTAGATGTAGCTTTGGTAAATTTCTCTTCTTAGGGAAGGCAAAGTTCCTACAACAGTGAACATAAAAGACCATAAATGTTAAGATATGCACCAAGGAGAAAGCTTGTAGGCTGTATAGGCCAGCATACATCCTTTCAAGAAACTGAGCTAGAAATAGCATAAAATAAATGACCAAATGAAACACCCTGCAAAGTGAACTAATTAGAGCATGGTTGCAGAGGTCTGAAGAATACAGTTAAGTTATAAACAATAGGGAAGATGAGGTGAGAAAATGAATTAATGTAGTATACAGATTCAAGTTCAAAGAGGCATCCTCCAATTGTACTGGATCAGATCTTTCAGATCACTGAGAAGTCCTATAGCTATAGATCATAAATGAAAATGAGTGTGGTTTCATCCTGGACAGCATGTGTGAACAAAGAACCACTCTGCAAAACAGCACAGTTGGTCCTCTTTGGTTAAGTCCCAGGACTTTGCTTTTACCTTTGGTTTGTAGAGGCAGAAACTGGAACCAAAATAGTTAGCATGGTTGTGATTCAGACCTTTAGTTATTTTGATTCAACTGTGTGTGGAAACTCTTAATTTGGACTAAGAGTGTTCTATTTCTATGTAACTTGAATTCATTTTTAACAACCTTCTTAAAAAGACAAAACCCCAAACTGAATTATCATGGATTTAGTAATTTTGTTTCCACTTTCTGCATAAAGCAGTCCTGAAACACATTTATCACAGTGTCTGCTGCAGCATATCTCAAGACCTTTTCTGTTTTGTTCTCAGCTTATTCATTGATGGATTCTATGTTTTAAAGCAGAACCTTGGGCTTGTGAGAAAAGGACAGGAATGGGACTCAGGACATTTGTGGTTCAGGTCTGCCACCAAGATACTATGTGACCCTGGCCGAGTCCCTTAACCTCCCCATACCTCAACAGAATGAGGATAATGTTCTTCTGCCCCACAGGATGTTCTGCACTACTACCTGAAATAATTTGGGTCAGATTTTACCACCTTTAGTCATGCAAAACAGTGCCATGCTCTGTAAACTATTGTGCTCAGGAGTCTGTCTGGCACTTTACTTATGCCTGTGCCAGAAAGGAGAGGAAGGAAGGGGCCAGGACTAGTCCAGTGCCCCCCAAAAGCTGATGAGGCAGCTGCTCTTCACACAGAGATATGGAAGAACAATGAGACTTCCTTCACAATGGGGGAATCTTCAAAACGGCAGGGAGAGAATGCGTCTCTTATTGTTCCTCCACGTCTCACATGCCACGTTTAGGCTCACGACTTGGTTCCTGGAGATGCCAAATGACTTTTGTCTGATGTTGAGCCATTGACTTCACTTGGACATCGGGACACTCAGCACTTTGTAGGGCTGGGCACAGACTCAAGTACAATGCACAGAGTATAGCTCCCCAACAATGAAAAGTCCTGTGGTACTCCAAGATCATTTAAAAATTATTTCTGTCCCTGGAATCTGCCAACAGGGCAAACTTGAAACACTGCAAGTTAAGGTAAAAAATATTTCTTTCCTGTTTCTTCTCATCCTCTCTTCCTTCCTCCCCTCCCCTCCCAAATTAGATTGGTCCTATCCAAGTCCTTTAAAAATTTTCTTATTCTTATCTTTTGGCAGTCTTCTGATGCAGATCTTTGGGGGGTGGGGGTGGAAAATTCCCTCTCTATCATTGACACTCCTCTCTCCATTCCCTTTAAGGGGTTAGGATGCTTCAGTTACAAGGAACAAAGTCTTGAGGATGAGTGGGTTTCTATCATCTACAACTCTTTTACCCATTATTTTTTTCTTTTTTTCTCCCTCAAGTTATTTATCTGATCACCACAATGCCTGTGTACTATATTTAAGGCAATAACCCTGTCTTCAGTGAACAGAATGGAATTGAATAGGGACTAGAGGCAGAGGTTTCTAACTCATGTTGCATCTCTGAATTGTTTAGCTGTAGATATTCCTACTGCCTCTATAGGGTCATGTCCTGGAAAGACAGGATCTGGGTGATCCTTAGAACATCCTGAAGCTGAAGGGCCAAATTCTCTTTTGGTGTAAATAAACATCATCAGTAGTTTTTAATGACAGTTTTCCATTTAAATGGCTCATAAATGGCTCTTCTCTCTGGATCTGATTCATCATCCGGTAGAGGCAGTGGCTAGCCATCTATCCACTTCAGTGGAGCTGACGCAGGCCCTACCCCAGGGAAGGCTTGATAGCGCATATGCTACTCCTGTTTTTAGGCTCACTGCCTTGTCCGCAAAACTAGGTATCTCTGGTAGGCCATGAAAACAAATCCCAAATTGGGAAGTGAATATTGTCCTTCTATTGTGCTCAGGTAGATGCATTTAGGTATTATGCAGGCAGGGGAAAGCACATCAGAGAGCAGGATTGTGCAATACATGTGTGACCCACAAGAGCTGAAGAGGTAAGAGAGTGGTCTTTTGGTATCAGGACCAAATCTGTTAACTTAAGTGGTTATTTGCTCTTCCTACACATTTGTTTTTTATACCAGAGCGATAAAGTCAACATACCATATCATTATGTGTTGGCATAACTTTGGGGGTGGGAGAAGTTATGGGCTGAGCTGAAGGAAGCGTTGAACTAGGTAAGTGTACAGGGTGGGAGAAAAGGTATGTTTTGTGGTTTCTTTTGAGCTAAGGTGAAGGCAGAGAGGAGATTTAGCTGCTGTTTCTTGTGGCAGAAAATCATCCCTGATTGTTTTTAGAATAGAGGCATATAAGTGTCAAACAGATAGAGTAGATCTACAAAGATAAATCCTGACCTGTTTGCCTTCTGGATGCACATGTCGTGGCTGTAATTTTGTCATGGTGAAAATGTCAAAAGTTATGAAGACCTAGTAAAAATGAAAGAGAAAACTCAGTGACAAGTTTTGAAGCAATCAAATGACCCTTGAGGGCCTGAATACCCTAATATAATTTTCCTCTGGTCTAAGGTGTGGCTTCTGCTCATTCTATGAGCCACCACCCCTAACCCTTAACGCTAAGTCCCTAGGCTCCCTGGGCTTTTGAAAAGTTCTGCGTGGGGAGGATTTTGTGTTGTGCTGCTTCTAGATCTAGTAATGGCTGCAAGTGCAAATGGCACCTATGCCTGGTGCTACTTGTCTGGCTCTGATTAACCCCAGAGTCTCATCACAATTTACTCAGCTCTTTAACCACACACCCACTTTCTGTCTCTGGTATACACAAATACATGCCTCTGTGTCACAGAGAGAACTTTTCTCTGCAAAGGATTTTTTTTGCCCCTCTGAAGCTGCTTTTATATTGTAATACATATAATGCGAGCCCTGATCTCTGTAATTTTATTCCTGTTTTCCACCATTAGCCCAGGAATCAGATCCAATGCTCCATCCCTGGGGCAAAGCACCTGAGTTAGGTCACATGACGAAAGAAACAGAGTGACTATCCATACACGATCAAAAGATTTCTCTTCCAGGGAAGAGAAGAGGAATCTGTCACTTAAAATGAATGGCTTTGTAGCATTGATAAATTATTAGATCTTACTGTTGGACAACAGATGCTATAGCATGTCAATTCCTGGCTAGAATACTCCAGAACGGTCCTTCACTCTCCTTATCTGAACTAAACTGACCATTTTTCAGGATCAGATCAGATTAGATCAATCTTCCCTCCAAACATGCTCAAGGCTGCTTCTTTGCCCCACAGCTTCCCCTGCATTCAAAGATCAGGTGGCTAGCTCTTGGCAGGGCCTAGCTGCTGCTTGTCTCAAAGTTTATACTTGCTCTGAGCTTCCCCATTAGTTTTGCCCAGGACAGCATGGTTTGTTGTTGCCAGAGAGGCCCAAAGCTATGGAAACGCTAAAGCTTCAGAGCACCTGGGGCTGTAGTATAACTGACAAGTCCTAAGGTGACATAGAGTCAACTGTAATGATAGAAGCCAGCAGTTTGTCACTATATTTCCTCCACATGCATCTGTTGCTGCCACTGTGAGAACATAGGATTGGACTCCACTGCCTCAGATGAACACTGAGTGAAATCTGGCCACATTGAAGTTGATCACAAAAGTCTTTTTGGCTTCAATATAGGCCAAGATTGTTCTGAGGATAGGGGAAAGGAGAAGGGATAATGCTTGACTACATTCAAAGTGGTCTGGGAATTTTGCCTCCTGCTTTGATGGGGGAAACCCAGCTCTCCTAGCATGAAGCATGGAAGTGCGTTGGCCTATAGCAAGCCTACCCTAAGTGTGGACTGTGTCCCCTTGGTGGAGCATGAAAGACCAGCTGAGGGAGAGAAATCAGGAACCTGCAAGTTTCCCCATGCTGCTCTGCTAACATGGTGAGGTTCAAGGGGGAGCTGATTGCTTTTATATTCCATAACGAGGAGGGGGAGAACTCAGTCTTCAAAAATTTGGGATATGCTGCCCTAAAGGAATTTTAGACGGAGAAGAAAGTTTCCCGACTGAACAGTGCAAGCTATGTTCAGCTTTGCTCAGTTCCTGGGGTAACCAACTTGGGTGAGTATGCTGTCCAGAGTAATGGGGTTCTTGGAGAACATCAAGCCCAGGACTTTGTCATAATTGGTGCATATTGAAAACTCTGTTAAAATAGTAGAATTTCACTTTAAATTTCAGAGAGGTTTTCTCGCCCTGCTTGCTGATGGGGGAAGTTTATAGGGAAACAGGCAATCCAGATTTAGCAGCCATCTGTCAACAGCCAACCAGCCTTTAGAAAGGTGGGTGACTTTTGCCTCTCTGTGTTAGGGAGAAGCCTGCTTTCTCTCTCTCTGCTTTGGGGTTCTTGAACACTATTGTTCTGAATTTTGGTGTTACATTGCAACCTTCCAGCAGGCATATTTTGGTTTTATTTAACTTTTCTGTCTGTGCTATGACCATGATCATTACAGCAAGAGGCGGGAACAGAGAAGAAGATAATTTGCTGCAGGGTTAAGGATCTCTGATGAGTAAGGAAGCACATCCAAACTGAATTGGGTTTGCAAAACTGCTTCTGTCGCACACTCAAAATTAATGTTCCAAGAAAGAAAAATACTGTAAAATGAAAAAAAAAATTCTCAAACATTTGAACTGATTTCATGCAAACTTTCCTTTTGTACAGCTAAGCTACTTATTTCCCCTGGAGCATGCTCAGCAATCCATTGCCTGTTAAGCAAAAAATGGTGAACTGGGTAAAAGGAAATTTGCTTTTTCTCCCCAGGAGCACTAAACAATTTTCATTTTTTTTTTAAATAAAAGACCTTGAGCTTGAATGCTAAATTTCAGCCTGATGTGCTGAAACAGTCAAAACAGAGAAAGCCTAACTAACCTTTCACCAGCGTAATAAAATTCTCTGCCACTATAATGAGTAACATAATTATAGCTTCAATTAATTATTCACACACACATACAGTGCTGTATTGTATATAAGTTTGTGGCCTAATTCTTATTTTGTGCTGGTTATGAACTGGTTTAACTCCAATGACTTAGTAGATTTATTCTTGATTTGCAAATTGGTAGTAGGGGCAGAATCACACCCTTTGCTGTGGAGTATATTTAAAGGACTTTTTACACTGGGCCTAACCTGGAAAAGAGGTAAAGTTTCTACAAAACACAGATAGTCAGACTTCCTCATTTCCCTTTGCTGAAATCTGCTTTTCTGAAGGGAATTCTCCATCATATCTCTTTTCTGTTCAGTCTTTCAGTCATAATTGTGCATCTCTGATCTCACTCCCTTGCCATGGAAGTGACTGTGATGCCATAGATGTATTGCTTGCAGAATCCAAATTGGGCCAAATCATCCAGTTGGTTTTTGGTTTGTTTGTCCCCCCATTCGGCGGTGATGAAAGCAGTAAAAATTCTAGTGAATTAATCCATTTTTATATGGATGGGTGACTGGAGATCAAACATAAACCCCATGCTGTTGCTCAATTCTTCAGAGTCTTTAGAAACCTCTCATGCATATCAGAGGCTACTCGCTTTTGAGCGATCAAGTATTGCTGTGTTGTGTGTGAGAGTTAAGGCACTTGTTACTACTTTTTGACCTCATCTTCTGTTCTCCCTCAGACCTGTAGGGATTTCACCGTCTGTAATTTTGTAGGCTGTCAGCACTCCATGGGAGCACGGGTCCTCAGGAAGTCATGTTGCCATGAAAGAGACAGGGAATGGAAAACACCAGGGAATAGTGCAGAAGCACCAAGGTCGTTGAGCTGATGTTCCAAGATCTGACATTCTCTGGAAATGTTTGAGGTGCTTGTTTCTTCTGTGGCATGACGAGGCATCTATACCCCAGACTCCCAGCAGAATAATTCTACGTAAACCCAATGAGCTTGACATCTTGACTTTCTAGCCCTTAAGTGAGCTTTTTTTCTTAGAAGAGAGGACCTAAATTTTGTGCTTTCTTACACTTGGGACCCCCTCATCATTCAAAAGAGGATTGCGTAAAGGAGAGCACAGTTTAGCACAAAGGATTTAGAGTTTGGGATTGGACTGGAAAAAAAATGTCTGCACAAAATGCTGCAAATCCAAATCAAGGAGCACTGTTCAACTTCAGAGAATGGTCAGACAAAACCAGAAAAAAAACTGAGAGAAGTTCTTTGTCTCCATTAGAGAGCCTCAACAATTCTGCCAGATCTCCCTTATTTAGAGAAATTAGCAGGGGAGAGGAGCCTGTTTTATAGCGTTCCTGGTCTCACCCATAAATTCCTCCACCAATCATACCATAACCTTCTGAGTGCTAACTTGCTTTCAAAATGGCCTCTTTCTCACTAGATCAAAATCTTTTTCCCAGGTGCAGATCCATCAGAATCACCAATAAACACAAACCACATGCTAGGGAAACTGGAAGAGTTCAGTATTTAGCACCTCTCAGGCTCTCATGTCAAAGTCCATACTACAGCATGATCTTGCCACTGCCTATCTCCATTCCTACTCTGATTTCCACCTTATAAACTAGATTTATTCCAGATGTATCCAAGTGAAAGACTAGAGATAAAGGACAAATAATGCTGCTGGAGTGATTGAGTGAGGCAAGGAACAGTTAAGTTAGCCAAAGTGAAAACCACCTACCCAGCCTTCTATTCCAGCCAATCTCCCCCTTTCTGGAGTTAAAGGACCCTTGTCCCTCTCCTGAAAGTGGAGAAGTTTCCTCTGCTCATGAAAAAATCTAGTGCCTCATTCTGTTGTCCAAGGTCAATAAAAATGGTAAATGTATTTGGCTGCAGGGACAGGTGCCATCTCTAACAGTAAAAATTATATCTTTCTCATTCAATTGTAGATATCTCTGTTTGGTTCCTACTACAAATTCCTGCCCCCAGAGAGAGTACCTGAGACTCTCCAAAGTCCATTTGATGGAAAGCCATTCTTTTTCACTCCTTGAATAACGAGTCTCATGGGAGAAAAGTTTCACACTAAAGAAGTCAATCATATGTTCTTGACCATTCTCTTTTGGCAGTAAAACTGTTTCTCTCTACTAAAGAGACTTGCTACTAACTCTGAAGGGGCTTCTAAAAGTCTGGATTAATTGAGGGGACATTTATGTAAATGAAATTTATGATATAGGAATATCTTTGATTCCTCATTCTATATAGTATTTGAAATGTTAGATCCTGAAGTAGTGTCAAACCATGGTATAAATAAATCTTCAACACTGTGCTGCTGAACTAAGAAGACAGTGAATTTTGTTTCTTGATGGTTTATTTTAGGCAATCCTAAATTGCTCTGAATTTTCCACTTGTGCATAGTTCTTGATAATTCCAAGAAGATATCCCAGGTATCTGATGAATCTTTGAATCAAAGTAGATTTCTTTCTCTGGTCACAGAATCATAGAAACTGGAAGGGACCACGAGAGGTCATTGCACCCAGCACCCTGCACTCATGGAAGGAAAAAGTACCTTCTTAAATCATGCCTGATAGGTGCTTGTCTAACCTGCTCGTAAAAACTTCCAATGGTGGAGATTCCTTACTGTAATTTAAGACTATTGTTTCTTGTTCTATCATTAGAAGTTAAGGAAAACATTTTTTCTCCATCCTTTTGGTGACAACTTCTTGGGTACTTGAAAAGTGTTATGTCACCCCCTCAGTCTCCTCTTTCCAGACTAGGCAAACCCAGCTTTTTCACTCTTCCCTCATAAACCAAGTGTTCCAGACCTCTAATAGTTCATGTTGCTCTTCTCTTGACTTTCTCAAATTTGTTCACATCTTTCTTGAAATTAGGTGCCCAGAACTGGACACAGTAGTTCAGTTGAGGCCTAATCAGGGCAGAGTAGAGTGGAAGAATTACTTCTTGTGTTTTGCTTACAATACTCCTGTTTAATACATCCCAAAATGGTGTGTGTTGTTTTGTGTTGTTTTGTTTGTCTTGCAACGGCGTTACACTGTTGATTCATGTCTAGCTTATGGTACGCTCTGACACCCAAATCCGCAATACTTCTTCCTAGGCAGTCATAGTCCATTTTGTATATGTGCAATGGATTTTTCTTTCCTAACTGGAGCATTTTACACTTGTCTTTATTGAATTTCATTTGGTTTACCTAAGACTGTTTAACCAGTTTGTCCAAATCATTTTGAATTGTGATACTATCCTCCAAAGCACTTGCAAACCCTCCCATCTTGGTATCATCAGCAAACTTTGCAAGTGTACTCTCTCTGCAATCATCTAAATATTATACAGAACTGGACCCAGAACCACCCCCTGCTGTACCCCACTTGTTACGCCCTTCCAGCATGACTGTGAACCATTGACAATTACTCTCTGGGTGCAGTTGCCGAGCCAGTTTTTCACTCTGTTGTAGCAGCTCCATTCAGGTTGTATTTTCCTAGTTTGTTAATGAAAAGATGATGCAAGACTGTATCAAAAGTCTTATTAAATTCTGAATATACCACATCTACTGCTGCCCCAGTTCTTTCATTTTAAACGTATCTTCAGAGTTTAAAAATAATTACACTTAACACAAGAATAAAAGGTTTTCCTTACCAATATATTGTTGATTTCAAAGGCAACTTTGACCTTTTTGACTAAGCAGGTTGCTGTTGTTTTGATCTCACTCGTAGTTAAAAATTAAAGGAAAATCTGGATTCCTACTCAAGCTCACAGTGGTCATTAAATTTCATGATATAAAAATCATGAAATCATGGAGACTAGAGACAGAAAAAGCCTTATTAGGTCATCTACCTTTCCTCCATAGTCCAATTCTGTGCCACTGTAGGATTGTTCTCTACACTAATATTTTGTGCAGAATGTCCCAAACAATAGGTTTCCACTTTTTCTTCTAGAGAATTATTCCATAGCCTGATTAATATCACCTGTTTAGGTAATGTCTTTAATTTTTGAATGGAACTCCCTGATGACTTCACTGAGTATCCTCTGTTTAACCACTGATGTGATTTATTCCAGTTAGAAACACCAATGTTTTTTTTTTCTTTAATTTCATTATCTTCTTCAGGCTTCTCTTCCCTTCATTAAGTAACTCCCCTGCATCTCCTAGGTATTTGTGGACTGGTGTCATGGCTTCCCTTGTTAATCACATAACCAAATGATACATCTTGATCTCTATTCATGTTTCTGCATAGGTCAGTGGTCTAAATTTTAGGATGCAGATGAAACACAGCAGGCCAACGTGTGCCATAATGTGTACCTTTGCATTCCCTGATACTGCTATCACAGCATCCCTGGGGCAGAAATTCATTATTGAAGTACACAGGATCTGAGCTAACTAGGTAACTAATATTGCCTCTAAAAAGTATATTCCTGCATGAGTAAATTTAAATAATATATATGCAAGATAAGGTCTTTACTTGTTATATTTCAAAAGACTCCCTCCTCCAGAACTCTTAGATGTAATCAGGGCCACTTGACAGCAATGGTTTTAGCCTCAGTGGGACAATACACAATATCTCGATGACTCCAAATATTCAGATTTTTGACTTTGTACTTGAGCTGTATGTCAACAATATTCATTTTGCACAATTCAGTGATCTTCCAACTATTATTCAAGATAACAGCCCCATGGACCTCAAACTTGATCTCAGCTGGGTATCTATATGAATAAGTTTCAGGGTTGGCTTGCCATTTGCAAGACAGACCTTCTTTTCATATTACCTGGATTCATGCTAGTTATTTTTTTATTTAACATAAACTGTGGACATTCTTGACTTAATTTTTTTTATTGTCAATTAAAAAAAAGTTTTGTATCACAAAACATTGAGGAATCTTACTACTTCCTTAGTACATTGATAGCTGCATAGCAACTTTTAATGCTACTATTGAAAGAACTTTTAAACATTTACAAAGGATGGAAGAAATAAATAATTGTTTGATTAATCCAAACAAGGGGCTGCACAGTGTCTGACATATGATTGCTAAAAACACTTGGTGGAATAAAAATAATTCCTTTATGCAGGTGAATTCCACTAAACTAATAAAAGAATCCTCTGTGTGTGGGCACACACCAGCATGTGTGTGTGAGTGTAATGTTTAAACATCATCTAGAATATGATAAGCAGTGAATAAATGAAGAATCTGTTAAATTATATATAGATTTAAACACATAATTATTAAGCCATGTATATTTGCTGAGACTAAATATGGAAATTTATTTTTCAAATAAACATAGGTCCCATCCCCTCACCATTTCCCATCTGAGTGCTCCATGTTTCAATGTAATCTTTCTAATGCTAAATTTTTTCTTCCCCCATTGACATTTCTTGTAGAAAAACATGAATACTTATTCATGTCTATACCCTCTTGTTGTGCACCTTCACTTCTGGGTGCTGTTCAGCTTCTTACCTCTAGCCTCAGGCATTGCTGTCTGCTCAATAGTTTCCAACCCCTATAAAGAAGAAACAAGATGACGTATTACTTTTTAAACATAAACTACACATGACTAAGACCCAATAATTCACTCGCTCCGACTGGAATCCTGAATGATTAAGTCTGACATCAGTCAGTGCCGGTAGTGTATTTTTGATAAACCACAGTTGTCTGTTGTATATGCTAACATCTGTATTTTTCACACCAGAGGCATCTGTCTCGTTCAAGAAAATGAGACATGTAGCACACTGCTTGTGCAAGTAGTAAAACTGATAGAAACTATACCGGTTATCATTCTAAATAAAATTCCTTTCCACATTGATGGCAAATGACACATTTGGACCACTTTTTTGCCAAAACTGTTCCAAGGAACAGACTCCTATATCCTATAACATGAAACATCTGGGGTCTCTATTATCACAGGCAATACTATCTAGCACAGAAAGAGATTGGTGGTGGGGTGGGGGACACCAAGACATAAGTAACTTTGTCATAACTATTTCCATCATCCTAAACAATAATTTCTGAAGTTTTCAGTTACTCTTCTTGTGCTACAGTATTACAGTCTTTTTAGTTTGTCAAGTTTCCTTGCTCCCGGAAGTTATTGAAAACCTTTCTTGTACGGAAGCTGAATAAAAAGATTTAGTTCATTTGTTATGTAGCATATAACCTCTGTTTTACCACCAAGTATTTATCAAGAATGAATTTGACCCTCACTCTATGCGTACTGTAGACTCGACTCAGTATTACTCTTGAATTTAAACATTGTAGTAGCTTATTAGCATCTGAAATTTAAGCTGTTTAGCTCATAAACAATGCTCTCTTCTGTTTCTGCTTTCTGTCTCCTTAGCTTAAATGTTGTATCATAGACCATTGTAGTTTTATTTGTTTAATGCCCTTAACTAGAAAGTTACTCTGTGAAAAATGTTGTTCCTTTATCCACACAGTAACAAGTAATTACATGTGACAGCTGCTTTGCTGTGTCAGATTCACTAACAACATTGTTGCTGCCTTTTTAAAAAGTATAACGCCCTAAATCAAGTTAATTTAAACCATGTGCCTAGATTTGAACTTCTAAAGCAAAGGTATGAAAGAAAAAGAATTACTCCAAAGCATCTTTGATAGCAAAGAGAGAAAGAGAAAGGTACTTTAAATACAAATGTGAAATAATTTTAAAATAATCGTGTTCTGGCTTAGCAATATTTCCTCTAACCATGGACTTGCAGTAGGCACCTAGTAACATTCATGGTCTAATTATAAGTTTAAAGCAGTTTGCAAAGAAACCAAAACAAAACAAACCAGTGATTTCAATATTTGCAATGAAGGGAATGTAGACTTTGATCACAGTTAAACTGATGGCCCATTCAATAGACAGATAGTTAAAAATGGCAACTGCTTTGGAGCATGTCTCTTAAACTGACATGGATCAGTTAATTCTCAAGAATGTTTATCAGGGAAGCCCTAAAAGGGTTAAGAAGCAGCTGTAAGAAAGGCTAAAAATGATAGACTGGAAGAATAAGAGGTAGTAAAAATTGAAGGATATAAAAAAAGCAGAGGGATGTGGCTGGGGAATAATAAAATAAGAGAGAGAAGTTAAACCAGTGACCCTTGTCGGCAGTGAGAAGCGGGAGATTAGAAAATGTTTCATGCTAATTTCCATGGAGATTTCTTTAATTTATCGAAAATTACTTTCTTCTGCTTTGATTTGCCCAACTGCCTGCCCCCTCACAGCTTTTTCGGGGTGGTCCTACCTGTCACGCCATGCTGAATATGGGCCTCATTTGCCCCCACACTGGGCCAAAGCGTCATGAGATTACTGAAGCGGCTCTGACGTCTCTATCAGCTTATGCCGCCACAATGCCCTATTCCCTTTTTCCCCCTCTCTCTCCTCTCTCATTCCCTTTCACAGCAGAGTCTTAGGATTCCTGTCACATGATGGCTTCATCGGAGGCCCCTTGCTGAAGCGCTTTCACTTTCCTTCTGATCCGTTCAGCTTGGTTCTCTCTGCTGCCTGGCATATCAAAGGAGATTTGTGGGTCATTGAGCCATGGACATAGAATATAAAGTCATCAGCCTGCCTGGCAGAATCAAAACAAAACAAAAATCAGTCATCATTTACCATCTTCATCCTTCAAGTGGCAGGAGATCATTAGCCTCTTTTATGAATGTATATTGAAAACATTTAATATTTAAAGGATAATCAGGATGTAGAGAGACAAGCTGAAAGACCCTGTAAGAAGCTGTAATATTTAAGGTCTATTGGATTATAGTGGGATGTAGCTAGCGAGATGTAGCTTTCTATCTCTGATTTTAAAAGCACAGGGAGATATTAATGGCACAAACTGATATTTTTAGCTATCAGGCTGGTGTTTATACAGAAAAACGGGTCTTTGCTTATAGTCTGCAGCCTGACTGTGGCCCATCTATAAATGGATTTTTTATGGGCATCAGAGCCAGATCACTAGCTTGTGTAAATACCCTTATGAACACCAAAAGAGGATCTGGACCCACCTCTAAGGAGAAAGGCTGATGATGGCAATTCTTCTAAAGGAACTGTTACCATTTACCACGGTTAGACCTGCCCACAACAAACTCCAGTCTTCATTTGGCCTATTTAACACTAGAAAAAGTAGTTGGGAGGGCTGGATCCTGTGATACGTTGGGCATCTTCAACTCTGTTTGACTTTCCAAAAACTAGCTCATACCCAGCAACCTGCAAGTGGTGCTCTGCACCACAGAGAAGTGGACTTGGCCACACCTGCACTGAAATGTCCATGAATTGTTCATTAGAAACATTGCTGAATACTTGTGGACCCATCTGAAGTCATTTGGAACGATAGGTGCTCAACACCAATGAAAAATGGGCTTGTTAGTCTCAAACATTAAGCTTAGCCATAGTCTTAAATAATTATCTAAACACTCAGTCCAGAGTGAACACGCATATTAATGGAGTTCCTTCTAGTGTAGTCTAACATCACCCAACCTGCAGGATGGTTTAGCGCTGGACTGTTTTTCTGGCAAGTGTAGTGTGTTTTGGGGCCTATTTAAAATTCCTGAATGCTGTCACTAAACCCACGAGAACTTGGAATGGCAGATGGAAGATGCCTCCAGAATTCCTGACTCAGCTTTGCAATGGAGCATGAGTGTCATCTTGCAATTAAGTGAATTTACTAATACTTCATCTCAGCGCAGTGAGAAATTCTCAAATTCACCAATACCAGGAAATTCAGTAAAGCCAGAGGAAAGGCTAAGGAGACCAAAGAACTTGGCTTGTTTAGCTTAATCAAAAGAAGGCTGATGGGAGATATGATTGCTCTCTGTAAATATGTCAGAAGGATAAATCCAAAGGAAGGAGAGGAATTATTTAAATTCAGTGCCAATGTGGACACAAGAATAAACAGATATAAATTGGCCATCAGGAAGTGTAGACTTGAAATTAGACACAGGTTTCTAACCATCAGAGGAATGAAGTTCTAGAATAGCCTTCCAAGGGGATCTGTGAGGGCAGAAAGCTAGCTGGCTTCAAAACTGAGCTTGATGGAGGGGAGGCCTATTTTGGCAATAGATTAATCTTTAACTACTGGTGGTGGATTAGCCAACAGCCTAAGATGGGATGTTAGACTGGTGAGTTCTGAGTTATTACAGAGAATTATTTCTTGTGTGTCTGACTGCTGTGTCTTGCCCACATGCTGAGTTTAACTGATCGCTGTGTTTGAGGTCAGGAAGGAATTTTCCCCCAGAGCAAAGTGACAAAGGCTGTGGGTTTTTTTCACCTTCTTCTGTATCATAGGTCATGGCTCACAAGCTGATGGATTCTCTGTACCTTAAATTCTTTAAATCATGATTTGAGGATTTTAATAACTCGGTCATTAGAGGTTTATTTCAGGAGGGGCTGGATAAGGTTCTGTGGCCTACATTGTGCAGAAGGTCAGGCTTGATGATCAGATTCATCCCTTCTTACCTTAGAGTCTGAGTCTAAGTGATCAGGAAGTAAGTCTTCCCACTTATCCGATTAACAAATCTTGTGCAGAGGTGACACTCTGCCATTTGATTATAACTGGAAGGATCAGTATGGGACTTCTCTGAATGGTTTCAAAGCAGAGACAGGCCAAAAAGACCCTGCCCTATATTGGCGGGACTTGGTGCTTGTGCTACCAGTCTGTTAGTAGTTTGAATGGTTGTGTTATATCTCAGTCGTGGGGACAGCAGTTTTGGATCTCTTGATCCTCCCTTTTCAAGACAATTATGGGAGCTACCAGTCTCAAATAATGAGTCACTTGCTATAGTCCTACATCAACAGAACCTCTATGACATAGAAAAACCAAATAAACATCTTTTCTGTGAAGTAGAAGAACGTCTTATATATTTAAGGACATGAATAAGCCAGGAAAATTAATCAGAACAAAGACATCAGTGGGCCAGATCTTTCACTCTATCCATGCTGTGCTTGGAGCAAGGCTCAAGGGATGAGGTAAAAAGGCAAAACTAGCTGAATCCATTATTGTGCTGCTGCAGTCTTGAGGGCAGCAGAAAGCTAATTTGGCTACTGGTGTAAACTAGAATGGCCCCAGGTCATATAAGTATCTGTGTATTTTCTACCCTCATTAAAAGTTATCTGACGTGTAGTGATGTATGTTTATCCTCGTCTGAATAAATCAGTCTGCTATCTATCTTTGTTGGCTTCTTCATATGCATACAGCTTAGTCTGTCATGTAATGTATTCATGCTTCTCTTTCTAACACTCACCATTTCAGTTTCCTCTTGTACACTTGGCTACATAAATGATTTCAAATTCCCTCATGATCAAACATGATCATGCAGAGCTTGAAGTTAGAGAGAATGTTAAGTGTTCTCTAATTAATTGCATAAATGTGGAATGCAAAAATTAAGTGTTAACTGGTCATATTTGTGTGCAGTAGGTTCTCTCAATATGTGCTAGATTATGATAATTTACCATGTGCCTGAGATATTAGCGATTAACAATTTGTATGACAATTATTTCCAAAGGTTATGAAGATTCTTTTTTACTTTTATTTAAGTGGCTGTAACGATCATTGAAATAGCAATGGAGGAATAGTGGAAACAAGAATATACAGCATACTGTTCTGTCAAACCCTCTAGCTGCTTTTTTCTTTCTTATAGTATTCCCAGCACTTTAATATTTATGTGTCACATAAAAGAAAATAGAACTAGTAAATAAGTGAAATTTACACAATTATGGTTCATTAACTAATTTATTGATTATATAAACTTTTTAATGGCAGGTGAGAACAGTTGCCTTTAGACAAATTATATATCTTCGTACCCTTTTCACCTGGGGCCAACCATTATATGACTCCTTGCTTTTTTTGCTTTACTAGACTAACAGGACTGCCCCTTTAGAACTTGTATATGATTCTTGTATTTGATTTTGAAAGATAAATGTCTAGTGTGTGTCAGTTTGTAACTTAGGGAGGAATATTTAATGCCCTTAGAAGTTAACCTTAAAAAGAAAACATCAGCTTTACTGTGGTGGTGACCTTGTTCTGGTAAATCGTAGCATTTTCCTTTCCTTTGCACTGTTAGAGTGAGACATTTATATCAAGGCTAAGTTTAAATGTTTCCTTTTCCAGGTCACCCCCTGTGGCTATTTCTATGTATATCTTGGGGGCGGGGGAGGGACGGAAGCAATTGCATTAACTACAAAGCATCATGCTAGTGCTGTATGAAACCCATCTGTCTCATTCTGTAGGTGTTAATTTCAATTGAGTTTCTTGCTAGATGAACCCAAAAACTCAAAGCAAAACTCTGTTAAAACCAGTGAATTACACATCAAACCCCTGAGAAACCACAAATTGTATACTATTTGGATGTGAAATCGTAAACTGTCTCAGACTGAAAACTTTCATAATGTAACCAGTTATTCAGGAAAGCCAGTTTTCGGTTTCAAGTTTGTAATGAAAGCTCAAACTAGGACTGTTATGTAATTTTTCATGTACATTTTGCAAAAGCACAGCTTTAATTCAAAGTTGTGCAGATACTGGACAACAACAGAAATTAGAGCTAGAAGAAAAATAGAAAAACATCTGAAAAGTTTTGTGAAAAAATTCTTTCCTTTTTTCATCGACTTTTTTTTTTAATTATGATTTTTTTTTCAACTTGCAAAGAAACACAACTGGACAACTGTGACAGGTGTTGTGGCAGCAGAGAGGCAATATAACTAGATAAAACGTGAAATCCTGCCCTTGTTGACTTCCATATAGTGAAAATTCCATCTCAGCGCTTTAGCAAAAGACTAGGGAATGACAGCCTAGTCAGAAGACCATTTCAGTTGATTATGGGTCGTCTTTTGAATTAAAGGACCAAGGATTCCATGAGTTCTATCAGCTTTCCTCCATACTTGCCACTTTAATATGGAAGAACAAATAAGAAAAAAAAAACATACTCAGGTGTGGTTATGCTTACTGAAGCACCCATGTTTCGCAAGTCTGTCACCACCTTTATTAATATTTATTGTTACAGCTAGTCAAAGTTTTTAGAAAATAGCATTTTGATGAAAATTCAAATTTTGCTATTTTCCCCCATTTTTATCAGCTCTAATTATTATTATTATTATTGTAGCTTCAGTGAAGATGAGGGCCTCTTGCGCTTGGCACTCATCAAATATTAATGAAACCTAGTTCTCTATTATCACAACAGCTCTGTTGAAATCCCAGAGGGACAGATTTTTAACTGACTTTATTCTCTCCAGTGTGGGAGAGTGGAGAAAAAACACATAGCAGGTTGTGCATAAAGGCATCTTGCAACATGCACATACCCAGCCATGTTTTATTCCGTATAGAATGATGGCTAGCATAAACACAATTAAATATTGTCCTCTCTCCCTTCGGGATCTCAGCCTAGTGGCAGTGACAATAGATGTCTGTGTTTCATTAAAGTTTTGCTGGAAAACTTGGATAACATGTAGACTATCAAGTGAAATAGCCAGGAGAAACAGTGAACAGAAACCATCTATTATTCGTGTCTCTGTATGTTTGGTCATGGAATATACATAATTATTCAATCCAATTGTTGCTAATTTAGTCAATGAGCAAAAGTTTTTTCTTTGTTTTTGAAAGAGAGGCCGTTAGCTGTCGCTCTGTGCTCCTATCTATCAGCAGCTCAGGTTTGAGACTTGGGATGGCATTTAAGAAAGGAAATATACATTAAAATTCAGTATCTTCCCATATGGCTTGAATCTGCCCAGCCTCTTTCCATCAGATTGACTCATATGGCTGGACAGTGAAGAAAACCACGGCAGTTCTGTGATGGGGAGAGATGGGAGAGAATGTAGAGAATCTGTGGATGCCACAGAGCAATGCTTTTTAGGGAATTGATCCACAATAGCACAGATTGTAGAGGGTAGGGTAAGTATAGGCAGGTAGCAAGCTTCTTTACCCAGATGACCAGCTGCCCTCAAACTCAGCTGCAGAAATTACTGCAGCAGCAGCCAAGGAGCAAGTCTGCTGGAGGGAAGGGTGAGATCTCCACATCTGGAACTCCTCTGCGCTATGTGTGTTTACTTGATCTTTACACAAGGGAAAGGATTCAGCTTGCACAGTTGTTCAGTTAGGAGTCATAGAAGGGGAACATAAATGTTCCATTAAAACTGATGCCACTAGCATAGCTGAATTCAAACAGAAAAATCTCTTTGTTCGACAGGGAGATGGTACTTCTGACAAGTAAAGAGCATAAAGTTCGTTCTAATAATTCTGAAAAAAAATGTTGGTGTAATAAAAGAGGATAAGTGGTAGATTATGTGTTAAGGGCTTGATTCTGAGCTTCTTCACCCCAGTGCAGCCTCGACATCTGATTAACACTGATTTAAATGAGACCAGAATCAGGGCCTAGAACTGCAGTCCAGTAGAGCACTGGCATGTGTGCTTAACTTTCAGCGCATGCATAGTCCCAATGATTTGAGAGTAAGCATGTGCTTTATTGCACTGGAATTCAAGACTGGCTTCATTTAATTATCTGATTTCTTTAGAAACCATTGAAAAATAATTAAAACGCTATCGTTTACCTGAAAGTAAATTAGATGTTACAAAGTACTCAATTTGGCAGAAGCAAGCTTTCGGGATGTCAGATTGTAATGACAGATGCCAATCACTCAGTACTACCTAGGTTTCAGGACTATATTGTCATTAGTAATATGAAATAAAATTAACATGACATCAGTTACAGATTTTATGTCTTATTTGTGGTTACCTACTATTTATCATTCTAAAATATATATTTTTCCTCTCAAATTGTTGGATCATTGGAAGAGCAGAAAGCATGATCTGATAATTTATTACTTTGCCGTTACACCAAGTACTTAATGTTTGTATTTGGGATGGGAGGACAATTACAAACAAAAAAAAAAACAATTGGATATGCAGCTATTTTTAAAACTTCATTACGTTAGTTTCACTTCATCTGAGGCAATAGATGTGAGATTTCTTTGTCACACTGATGTAAATCTGGAGTGATCCAGTGAAGTCAAAAAAGCTGCACTGGGTTGACACAGGTGCAACTGAAGGATCTAGTCCAGCATTATTTGGGAAGAGTAAAATCAACACAGTTTTTAGTTTAAGGTATTATATTTTGGCATATTAGCATGGTGTGGTTTGGAGTGTAAAGGGGAGCTGTTCTTTTATTTTCCCCTTGCTTTGTGTCAGGTTCAGTGGTGTCTGCTTGCTGTAGACAGAGAAATATCTTATTTTTACATATTCAAAGTATTAATGAGAAAATAAAGTGATTCTAGCTACAAAATCTTCTACTAGTGAGATTGCTGAGTGGACCAAGGGAGGCTGAATAGCAACTGGCGAGCTGTTGGAGCAGAAAGAGGGATTCTAAAATCCCTGAAGAAAGTTCATAAAAATGTTGAAGTTACGCCAGCTGCAAAGCTGGATCCTGGAAAACTGGGGCAGCATATTCCTTAAGCACTCCTCTTGGACTTGCCACGGAAACTTGAGATTTATTGTTTTGAACTTTCACATTGTTCAGATGGTGCTCTCTGTCCCTGCCTAGGTGAGTGGAGGGCATAGTCATAAATCAGATTTTACTTAGACAATGTGTAGTGTCATGAACTTTCCTCAACATAGTCAACTGTCCTCTAGCACTAACTTTCCAGTGCTCTTACACATTTGGGTCTGCCTTACAGCCTCAGTAGAGATCACTTGTATATAAACAGGGAATCTGGCAGAAACTCAATCCCTTTCAGCAGAGTTTTCATGAAATGCTGTTATCAGGAGGGGAAGTTCTATTCCTTTACTAGAAAAGTCCGACATCTCATTTTATTCAGTTCCTGTCTTCGTTCTGTCCTTTCTCTTACTGATTTCATATGCTGTTGTTTCTCAGCCTTGATGAGAAGATTGCTGTTTCAGAAGATTAAAATGAATCTAATTTTATGATTCAAATCCACATAAACCATGGATAGTTATGGATGCTTGGACTCATCATGACAGCAAATTCAGCCTCGAATGGCCTGCAGGGAATTATGTCTTAACATGTTGTATCTCTTTTTCAGTGCTTGCAAGGCTATTTCTTCATCACCCTGTAAACTGCATGGTGGGAAATGCCAACAAAAAATAAGACACATCGGAACATAAAAATTCAGTGTAAATAAGGTGTAAGATAGACAGTAAAGCTACAAATGGCTTGTCCTATTTAAACCTACTGTGTAGGAAACAGAAATGGAAGATGCCGTTTCTGATTATATCATAAACTAAGAAAGCGTTTGTATATTTCTAGAAAGAAACTTATTTTGCAGAACTAGCATTGCATATTGGAGTCAGATTAGTTCCATGAATAAAAATGTACAACACATAATATAACATGACATTGCATTTGTATTCGCTATCATTAATGGTAAATGTTTTTCTATGGTGATTTACCTCCCTGGAGCTCTGGTTTTGAGGGAGGAAAGGAAAGGGGCATGTAATTGAGCTTTTTCGGCTGCAGCAATCACTAATTTCAGATGAGTTGTTAGACCACACGTGAATAACTTTCCTAAACAATGGCTTCAATTAGTGGTCAGATATAGCTTGCTGGAGTGTTAGGCTCTTTTCTCACCCTGGACCATACAATAGACATTTTGCAGATGTCATGCAGGGTTTTCACAACAGCAGTGTAAGATTGCCTTCTGAAGAAAATCTTCAAAAAAGGAGGTTGGGGGCTTATGTGAAGAAATGGATGCCTGTATTTCAGTGTTTCATTACAGTAATTGCTGATGTTACTGCTACTACTTAGAACGCATATAGAGAACTGAGGGAGTAGTGGGGAAATGTATTTGTGAAGTTGTTTGTTAAATTCAGTTTATGATTCATTCTGGCTATGATTATTCATAAAGCTGGTCAAGAAACAAATTTCTATTCCACAAATATTGAGGTTTCTTTGGTCAAAAACAAACAAACACAAGCAACCACCCAAAACATTTTTAGATTTAAAATGAACTTTTTCAAATTTCAGGCTTTCCATTTTTCAATGAAAATCTGAATATTTTAACTAAACACATTTTTTCAGTGAAAAATTCCATTATTAACAAAACTTCAGTTTTGATTATTTTTTTTGTCAGTGTTTTAACCAGTTTAAATTATTCTCTTCTTAAATTGTTTTTCAATTGCTGTCTGGCAGCTGTTTTTTTTATTCATATAAATGTGTGGGGTAGGGATTATTCACATGAGTCTTGAGTGTTTGTGCTTGAGTTAATGTATTTGAGGGAACAAATGTCTTTGTGGTGGACATCCGAGATAAACACAGAATTTACTTGGTAGGAAAGTGGCAAGAGAAAATTGAATATAAAATCTAATAGACAGCCAATAAAGCTGGTTTATATCCTTCTGTCTGCTTAATCTGGAGATTTCCATAGGGGCAGGCATGTTAGTTTGTGTACAGCAAAAACAACAAGAGGCCTGTGGCACCTTATAGACTAACAGATGTCTTCAGGCACAAGCTTTCATAGGCTCCAACACACTTTGTCAGATGCATGCATTCTTACGCCCAAAAAAATCTGTTAGTCTGTAAAGTGCCACAGGACTCTCGTCGTTTTAATCAGGAAAGAATCCAGCTATTTTTAAGTATGTCCCATAACACAGTGAAATAATGTTCTTTCTTCTAAAAAGTTTCAGGAAAACATTTTAAGGGTCAGAGTCTAGCTACCATAAATTGGGGAGCTATGCTGATTTGTACCAGCCGAGGATCTGACCACAGCTGTCCTAAAAATGCTAAGATTGGTCAGTTTCTGGATTTGTCTCAGTAAAGCCATCACCACCTGCAGACGCCATGCTCCCGAAACTTCTTCATGTTCAGTACCTATTTTAAAAAAGATTAATTTGCCCATTCAGATAGCAGAAAATAGACCATGTGATTTAGGGAGCCAGTCAGGATCTCAGATCCTAAAGTGATGGATGCTATTCTAAGACCCTAGCTTGATACAGGAGGTTGATAAAATTTAGGTGACACATGTTGAACGCTTGTGGTTGTGAACGATTCTTTGAAACATCTCATAACACCCTTATCTCCATCCTAATATGTATCCCTAATTCATGTCGAATGCTGAGGATCACAGTCCTAGGTGTACAGTTTTTGTAGATACCAGAAGGAGGGCATTCTTATTAGTGTTCCTAGGCCTTTGAAATTGAGTCCCTGTGTAAATACACAATAGTATGCCTCCAGATCCTGACTGAACTCTGGGATTTCATTTTCCCTGGGGCCAGTAGTGGGGAGACTTGTGTAATCTCTTGGATTAAAACAGTTTTCTCCATTTAGGGGAGAGGCAAGGGTGAGGAAAGCCCTACACTTAACATTTTCAGTAATAATAATAGTTGCTTTTCTTAATTCATCCTTCAGCTTCAGTTTGCTATAACAAGAGAAATCTTGTAAGCAAGCCTATTCTGATAGGGTTTCTTGACCAAAGAGGCTGGGATAAACTGTCCTGAGCATCAAAGAATAGTCTGAATCTGTCCAGGTTCTCCTTTCACTATTGAAAATCTGTCTCATTCTCTGTCTGATTGAGCCTGTTTGAAGTTTTCCAGTCAAAGGATTACAGGTTTTTTGTCTTCCTGGTTTTTATCTAGTTCAATAAGTCATCCTGAAAAGCTGAGAAAGTTACCAACACTAGTCCCCAACAAGGATGAAATTCACCTCATGCAGAAGCCCAGCATAAGACCTAAGTCACATCAAAATACCATGGAGATGATGGGGTAGAATTTAGGTAGCACAAAAGTAATTTATTTGGGTTTTTTTTTTTTATTGGTGCTAGCTGGGCCTGTCCAGAGCAAGGTATGGTCAGGTAGAGAGGTGGTAGAGAACCACTTGTGCCCTCCGTCCGCAGATCTGATTTGTGTGCGTGCGTACATAGCAATCTGACTCAGATATTTCCAGGCCTATTGGCTATGTATACACTGGAGGCTTAAGTTGACTTAAGGTGGCTTAAGTCAATTTAAGCAACTCCCTGCCCACATTTGGAGTTCATTAAGTTGACCTAAGCACTTGCTTAAGTCGACTTAATAACTCTGCCCTTAAAGTTAACTTTAAGGGTTAAGCTAACTTTATTAAGTCGACTGAACACAATATACCCATTAAAGTCAACTTAATAAAGTTGACTTAGTGCATTAGAGCCATTTAAGTCTACTTTATAAAGTCAACTTAAGCCAGGAGACCCATTTAAAGTCGACTTTGCCCTAGTCTATACTTGAGGGCTTTTCAAAAGCAGTCAACTGCCAGTTCCACAAGGAACATAAAATTCCTTGCATAACTGGTGGCAACTTTGTAAGCCGCCAGTACACATCTGGAAAAAGTTGACCACAAATCCCTAGCTGTTGGTTTTCCCCTATGCTTCCTGGCCCCCAGGACTTCTGGGAGCTGCACAGCAAGTTCAGACTCACTGTGAACCACTCCCAGAACACCAAACTGACGGCAGCAAATTTACTGCCATCAGTCTAGACATACCCTTTATTAAGTCAACTTTAAATGCATCCCTTGACTTCAGTTATCTTTATAAAGTCAGCTTAAACAAATGGGGCCTCGCTAAGTCGACTCAACAAAGTTGATTTAAGTCAACTTACTTGAGCCCTGTAGTGTAGACATTGCTACTGAGACCATCAGGGTGGAAACTGGCTTACTGGGTGTCAAGAATGTCTGTAAAATGATACAAACTTACAAAAAAAAGTTATGTCCATTCAGTTCAAGGGATGAGCTGGTTTTATACCGATTGTTATAAAGCAGTTTGTTGCCTCTAAAATTAGCCTTGTTTTGCATGTCAAGTGTAGAAAATTAGACTCAGCTGATAAACACCCATAGTTTTGTTTGCCTAGCTTACTCACACACTTACAAAACACCACTAATAGTGATGTTCTATGTACACAAAGACAGGATATGGTTTTTCCATACTTTTAGCTAGTGGCACTTAAAGTTCTGCAGATGGAGATGGAGCCATCGTGTCTAGGAGACCAAACATTCTGACAATCTTGCTTAAGTGCAGCCATTCATGTTCCATAACTAGCTATCCCAGGGGCCTGTACATTAAGAGCATCTTCCTATGATGGCACTATGTCTTCAGAAAGTCAGAGAAAATCCAAATTAAATGGCTTAACTTCATGTGCCTTGGACCTGCATGGGGACGTCGGGGCAGAAAGTAGTAATAATAATAGCAATAATTAATAGTAATGATAAGTGTCATCCCTAGTGAACTGAGCATACGGTAAGGCACAGTATCTGTGCAGAACTGATTGTATCCACAAGTAAGACTTTAGCTATGTATAGTATCAATTTGAGTTTAATTACTAGACACAATCTTAACTTTACATCATTAAGGTTAGTGAAGAATATATCAGTCACAAAGTAGAATAAAGATGTTTGCTATTGATTTCACAAGCTACGCCTTTATTCAGTTAATGCAACACAATGGTTCTCAAGTAAAACTTGTGCTTTGAAATAAGGTAGTAAGCTTATTCTTGGTTCTCCCATCATTTTTTTAAACAGCCTGATTCTGTGAAGTGCCTAGAATCCCTCAGCTTCCACTGATTTCTAGAAATAGATATGCTTGTAATTTCCACTGAAACCAATGGGAGTTGAGAGCTCTCAGCTCCCTGTGGGATTGGAAGTAAGTGTGCGTGTGTGTCTAAATGAACTATCAGAAAACCCTGATCTCCTGTGGGCACTGGGCTATTAGATTTTATGGGGCCTCTAGCTGCCATGTGTAGGGGAGGTCTGTATATTTGGGAGGGTTCAAATGCAGGCTTGGTCCCACTGCCCTCTCCTGCCACATAGCACCCACCTCTCCACTCAATCCCCACTGCCTGACACCAGCTCGGATGGGAGACTGCCTCACCCCCGTGTTTGGTGGTGGGGGCACTGGGCAAGCCCTCTGTGATGCACAAGGGTGGAGGGTTATAGAGGGGCCAGTGCATCATGAAAGGCTGGCCCAACACCCCCTGCAGGCAAGGATCACAGCTGGCTTGCTGCCCTTTGTGCCACAAGTGGGACCAATGGTGCAGCATCAGGCTCCCCCTTCTGACCGTGGGTCCTGCCAAGGCCCCCCTTCGCCTGAGGCCCTCAGCTGTGGACTGTAAAGCCCCTGCATTAATTTGGCCCTGCCTTGTCCTTAAGACACTTACGTGGGTGAATAACTTCACTGAATTTAGCTCACTGGCCATATTAGAAGGACCTGATCTGCTTGTGCTTAACACGGAAGTGAAATATACACATATACTTCCATGTCAAACCCCTTAGGTATCTAAAAAAGTAGATCCAGATGTTGTGTACATATACTTGCATATGTGTATGTGTAATATATTTTAAAGAAGATCGTGTATGCACATATATGTTTCAAAAAGCATTGCTGTTCTTGTTGCCAAAACATAGTAAATAAAAAAAATTAGTTGAACCATTAAGCTAACCCCTCACCCCTAAAAATCTATATTTTGAATTGTTTTGGCCTATTAACTAAAATGGAATTAATAATTATTACAAATTCTAAATTTTTTATCATCCCTGACTGTGCCATTTGTATATGTTCCTGAAGTATCCATGTGTATCTAGCATCTTTAAAGTACAGATGTTATGAATCAATCACAGTAGACCTTAATCTTTCCAAAAAAGTTGAGGCTCCAGTTTTGGGTTTGTCATTGTCACATGAATTCAGTAAGTAGTAGTGCATCATCGTGTTGCTCCAGGAACATGTCAAGAACCAGACTTTTATTCAGAGAATTGTATTCTCAGTCCTGGTTCCCATCTTGTTCCAAGTGTGAAGCAGAGGGGTGCAATTCTGCACATGAGACAATATCTTGATTTGGTTGCGGTAGTCCACATCATCTGGGATGGAGAAAAGGTTTCATCAGCTCTCCAGCCTTCCCCTCTCCTCACCTAGGTGCATAATGTCCCTGAAGAAATTACACTCTCACACCTTGGTATAAGAGTAAGTGCCTCTTCACTCTGCTTTGCAGTAGCATACCCAGGGTCACAATCTGACCCTTATAATTTATAGATAAATGTACATCTACTTTCCTACATAGTCCAGAAGTCAAAGCACATTTGTCTTCCTTCCTTAATCTTGCAACAAGTTAGCAGTCAGAAGACTCACATAAAGTTTTCTACAGGAAAATTGGGTTCCCAGGCTCAACAGCACTGAAATGGCCTTTGAATTGTCTGTATGTTTGTGATGACTTACTGTCAACAAAGCTCTACGGCTTGTGGGTAAGCATAGTTCTGGAGAGGCCTTTGCTTGTGTTGGGATGAGAAGAGCTAATAGTGTTGAGTGCAGAGGTGATCATCCATTCCTTAGAGTATTTATTACAATATCACACTGTTTCCATGTTTGCATTCATGGACTCTGTGCACTGCACGAAATGGTGCTTTGGGAATATGTGTTGAATTTCAATTCTCCATTCTTGGGCACAATACAATGCGGCTGGACCCAAAGACCATTAATGTCAATGTGTCTCACTACAATGGGCTTTGATCAAGACTGTGTTCTTAAGACCTGCAATGGCTTCTCTTTCTAATGTCATTTTTGCTGAGCATTTTTTTTATTGTTGTTGGGGGGTGTGGCAGGTACATGTTGTCTGTGTGAACTTTTGTAATCCAAACAAAGCAACTCTTTCACTAAGTACTCTGAATAATGGGGTTCATTTGAACCCAGGTCCTCAAAGTGAAATTGAGGGAGTGCAAACCCACAAAAACTGAATCCAGAAAATAACATAGGTGTTTTTTCTTTTTCTTTTTTACCCCTTCCTGCAAACCAAAGCCACACAGTCCCACACTGAACTATACATTATTTTATCTATCTATCTATCTATCTATCTATCTATCTATCTATCGACTAGTTTAATGAAAGGATAAAGGAAGACAGTGGGATTTTGTTGTAGATGGTTTATACACTGAATCATCTGGATGCTTTTATGTTAGATTTCTGAGTTACACCAATCAATGAAATTGGCCTGTGCTTTTCTCTGCCTTTCTTCATTTAAACGTCAAGGTGAAATTCAAAGGCTTGCACAGAGCTACTTGAGTCACACAGAAGATCACTGCCCTACTGGGGATTGTCTTTGTTTCAGCATTTATATGCTATTGGTTTTATCATCTCCATTCAGGTTTTGTGATTATTCTCAGCCCACTGTCTCCTAATATTCACTAGGCAATGCGGAGTGAATTCTGCCTTTGCGTTATTTAAGTAAGTTTACATACCAGCTAAGATACCTTGCGCCTTGTTCACAGGACCTGCTAATGACAGCGAATAACAGCAGAGCATTGTAGTCTGTCTTTGCATAACATGGGCACGGAGGGCCTGATCCCATCAGGTACTGAGCACTCTCCATCCCAATTAGTTTCAATGGGAGCTGAGTTTGCTCAATGTTGTGTGGTTGCTCAGTAGCTCCAGAGAACTGGGTCCTTACTTATAATAATGACAGGGAATTTATAAAGTGCTATATCTCAATATCACACCAGATAACTATTTTAGATACTAACATCACCTAACAAGCAGGCCAAAGCCTACTTAGAGAAGCCTCAGAGGATGTTTACTTTGCATCTTCATTTAAATTCACTGATACTTCTTTATTAATAACAACAGCAGTAATAATTAATAATAGGAAGTATCTCATCAACTTCACTGGGCTTTGGAACAAGAACTTAGTAGGGTTTAGTAAAATAAGCAAGGAGTCCTGTGGGACTTAAAGTCTAACAAATTTGTTTATTGCATGAGCTTACATGAGAGAGAATCCCACTTCATCACCTGTAAATTAGGGATCAGGAACTGACTCAGTACAACAAAATGTAGCCCAATGGCATACAACTCTCAGACCAAATCAAACTTAAATCTGATTTTAAGGTTGTGTAAAGCTGACTCTGTGCAATATTTTGTAGCGCAAAATTTGTGAGAGTGCAAATTTGACCCACTTCACATGTCACTTGTGGTAATGATACGCAGAAGCAGGCTGGGGACTTGGGATTCATATTTCACTACCCAAACTGGTTCCTACAGGTTCAATTGCAGGTCATAGGAAAACCAGAAAGGGACTATTTCTGGATCCCTTCAAGATCAAGTCTCATAAATTCAATAGAAACTGATAATTCCCTTTAAAATCAATGGAGTTACTTGAGATTCACACCAATAAATCTATCCATCTGAGACATTTATTGACAGAGTATCTAATGCTGAAATGTGAATTATTTACATGTAAAATTTAAAATTTTAGGTTTTATGCTCTTCCCCCTAGTTAGTAGATGGGCATAACCTTACCTCCAAGCATAGGCACATAAATAAGTAGAAATCTCATCCATATTTATCAATGGATGGGAAGTTTAGAAATAACTCAGCATTAGTGAGAATTGTAGTTCAACACCTTAACTACTAAGGTTTATATTTTTTCAGCAGTACAACACTAAGGTTCACTCACTGTTAATTTAAATTCAGACAAATGCTGTTGTCAATACAGCTATTATGTTTTCGGGTATTTCCAGTTCAAATTTCCTTGGTAATATCAAACTGAAATACAATAGCCATTAACCCTCATTAACCCTCTAGAATCACATGATGAGGAGAGGTGTTCCCAATAGGACAAAGAGGACAGAGGTCCTAAGGAAGAGAACAGAGTGTAAATTGAAGATGCCCTCAAAAATATTCTTACAGATGTAACAAAAAATAGAAAGATAGAAAACACAAAAAAGAAGGAGAAAAACCATGGGAGTGCTGAGGCAAGCAGTAATTTATTAATGTTTGTCTGCAGAAAAGTAAAGGAACGTTGCGTATCTGTTTTGCTTTATTATCAGGTTGACCTCTGTAAAAAGAAAAGCTGAAGTTAAATGCATAACATTTTTCTTTACAACATTTCCCCCCAGTTCCTTTCTTATGAGTACCCCTGTGGTTTCTCTATTTGTGAGTAGAGTGATAGCTCAAGTCATTTTAATAACCTCGGAGAAAGTGCTTCAGGACATATTTGCAGAGCTGAGGTTGCCATGCCACAGCCTTGTCTCCTTACCATGCTCCAGATATTGAAACTTCCCGTAACTACAATTACAACATAAACCACAAAATGTAGATTTACAGATTGTTTTCAGCAACACCCATTCAAATTTACTTATATTTACACTAGAAAAATTAGGGTAAGTGCTATTGTGACCAGAGACATAGACCAAGATCAATAACCAACCAATTCTTGGCTAATAAAGCACTTCTCTAAGGTCTATGGTTGCTTTATTCTGACTTTGAGGTTGGCCTCTAATGTCTTATCCATTGACTTTTCCCGTAAATATGTCTAATAGAGACCAGGCTGAACCCTGAGAAGGAAAGATACTCTGTTTGGTAAGAATTGCTAATTAACTAAGTATGTAAAACCTGTAGCTACTTACTGCTCTCAACATTTCTTCTGTGGATAATGTGGATCTAAAAGTCAAACGTTAACACCTGTTTTATATGCAGAGAATTTTCTGAGGGTCTAAACAGTTCAAAATCTACATTCATATTTCATATTCTTTCTAGTCAGTGCATTTTAAAATAGTGAAGGGAATGGTATTAGCAATTGCTGAATGCATTTGCAGCAGAGCAATAGGGTGCTTTTGTCATATTCTTCAGTCACATGTTTTTAAATATATTGACCAAGTATGTATTTAAATATATTGATTAAAGGGTAAAAAGATAGGGGTGTGTGTGTGTGTGTGTGTGTGTGT
>ML682019.1:13686344-14062633 GCA_007922195.1 Podocnemis expansa
TGTGTGTTAAATATGACACTGATGGTACATGCAGGCCATTCTCTAGCTAAATTCAAGGCCTGTGTGGTCAGTCCACCGTCAGCTCCTATCTGACTTTAGTGAGAGTTGGGGGTGTCCTACACCGTTAATTAGCAGACCTTCAAGACTCAGTCTTTCAAAGGGGGCTGCACATTGTAGCCCTGAGCCAGCAAAGCATCTTTAGCATGTGTAGCATTTTAAGGATCAGGAAGAGTTAAGTGAATCCCATTGCATGGCCCTGCTTCTCTTCTTCACAGCGTAAGAGAGAGAGTTCACCTGAGAGAAACCTCCATTATTTTCCAGTGTGTGGGGAGAGGAAGGAAACAGATCTATGGGAGGTGACCCTATCACACCTCTCACAGTGACGTCTAACTAGAATAAGGGATTGATTATGTGTACCTTTCTTGCCATATAGACTGTAGTGCTGTAACAACGTATAGTTATAGCTATAGATATAAAAATATTACCAGATATTTTCAGTATGTGACTGAATCACAGCATATTGAAGTCAGTGGAAGCACTTTGACTTCCTTGAAATTTGGGTCTGGTCCTGTATTAGCACCCTGACAAATTAACCTAATATGATAGGATATTGTACTTATAGAGGGGAATCAGTTAGCTCTGTAGAAAGCACCTCTCCATCTTGTCTAGCGAAAGATGGTCTTTTTTGTTTGGCTTTTTACCATCGTTTTAATATAAACAGCAAGATGTAACAATAATTGTAAGTGGCTTGCAATGTATATATAATACTTTGGGCTAATGGATATGTGTATGTAGTATATTCTTGGTTCATAATCTTTAATTGGCCTTAGAAATTATTAAAATTGGCAAAGAAAAGTTTTCTTTCACATTTCTGAATTTTTTCAAGAAAAAATATGTCAAAATTTAGATTTTGGTTTCCATCTGCTTTAGAATTGTCTTGTAAAAAGAGCAGCACATCCAGAAAGGCTGTCTGTGCATTTTAAAGTTGATGTTGTAGTAGATGGATCACACTGGGCTGTGGTGTAAGTGACCACAACCAAATTGGTGTCCTGACCTGAAATCATCTCTTCCTATAGAGTTTATCTTGGACCCGACTAACCCAATGATGATCAAGTTAATTAATGAAATACAGTTTTTCACTGACACACAGGCAGATTTTTTTCCTTCCTGGAATTTTTCTGCTGCTTGTTGAAAAAGTCTGAGGCTGTAGCATAGCTTATGGAAATAATGCAAATACTGTGCCACACTTAGTCAAGAATGGACTAATTTATGTGCACTTGTGGATCTATGAAATGTGTGCAGTGGAGCTGATAGAGTGGAGATGAGCTGACCTCCAACTGTTTTTTATGCTTTCAGGCTGGGAACAGTAGGAGGAAGCTCAAAGATCATGAACAATAAGTGCAAGTATCTGCAATACTGTCCTAGTCTGCTGGGATATTTCAGCAGGAGCAGCCTGCATGTTAACTGGAAGTGAGTTTCCCATCAGAAAACAGGTAATAGCGCTTAACATTCTTTGAAGGGTGCCTGATGTTTTGACACATAAGCAGGTCACTTGGCGAGGTTCCATTATACAATGTAATGATACGATGTGTTCAAGTGGTAAATCACCAGTTTCTGTCACTGAAAATTTTAAATGGTACATAATAAAGTTTGCTGTCATCTGAGCAAGTCACTCTCAGTTCAAACAGATGATTTTCTGATTTCTTCCGACTCCTCTTCCAATTCATTTGGACAAGCTATTTGTCTATGTTTGAGCTAGGGAAAATTCACCCATCTGGCTTGCTTACATAGCTCCTCAGCACATGCAAACCATTTAAGGCTGTGCAATGACTAGAGCAATGGGACCCCCATTGTGATTTAGTCCATGGGTATTATCATAATAAAAATAATATATTTGTAGAAAGGTCAATAATAATTCATATAACTTTTCATCTTCAAAAATTGATGTGGGGTACAAAAGTAAGTGTTACTATCTGCAGTTTACCAAGAGAGATACATTGGACCCTTGGCTCTCTGGCCCGTAGTGAAGCCTGGTGATCAATCCTGTGTCTCAAAGGGAGGGAATGGCAAGTCACTCACTGATGATGCTAGCAAGCCCAGTGTCATGTAAGCAGTGTAATGTAAAAAACAAACAGTTTTGGAGGGGAGATAAAAGCTCCTACTTCATGGCTTAAATGAATCTTGATCAGGAATTACGATGAGACTTTCAAATAGGGCTTCTGTGAGGTTTCCTGTATTTTCCTCTGAAGCACCTGATGGTGGCATTACCAGACAAAAATACTAGACGAGATGATCCAGTGTGACCTTCTGAGAATGTCTACACGATGGGCATATAAATTCCATCTCAAGAAGACATATCTCCTTTTGATATGGTCAAATTAGAATGAAAAACTGGAGTGCATCTATGGCAATGTAAAGGGCCGGAGGGGTGATCCACCCCAACTACACGCCTGTCCAAGATAAGTTAGCAAAAATACGTCTCCTTGAGATGTGAATTACACCCCGCAGTTTGATGTGTAGACACATCTTTTCTGGTTCTGAGAAGAATGTAACTGAAGTCAATTGTGTTTAAACTAGCTAGGCTCTAATCCTATTTTCTTGTTTCCTTCCACTTTACTTGATCAGACCCCACCATTTGTTAGGAATAGTATGCTTTTTGTACAGTTACAGGTGAATGTGTTCCGCTCAAGTGCATCCACAATAGCTACCAAGAGGTTCTTTTCTAGTTGTGTCCTTATATGTTTTGGGTTAGGAACGTCTTTCCAAGTGGTATGGCTCTGAGAAAAGTGGCCATGTTTGCATTAGTGTTTCTCTGCATTGTTACAATGAACAAAGCAATTAATATGTCTTTAATTTGCACCTAACAAAACAAAAAGGATGAGTTTATTCTGTGTGACATGTAGACAATTTTTTCTTTAAAAACAAAGTTTCATGCTGTGACTACAATTAGCGTAATTGTCAGCTCTTCTCTAAAAACAAATATGTATTAAGAGAAAAGCCAGTATTGTGCCCTCCTCTGGTGTGAAAATGAGACAATCAAAATCTATTGTAATTACCTCAGTGATATTATAATTAGCAACGATTAAGTTATTCCATGCTGCTTTTTTCCTCTTGGCTACAATTAAAAAAGTATATATCTTTCTGCTGCACATTACTGCTGATCATTTTACCTCCATACATGTCTGGTAAGTGGATAAATTAGAAGTAATTTTAAAGCACAACTCCGTTAAAACATATATCTCTCTATTTAACTGCTTTAACCCTTTTTGTGTTTTCTACATCTCTTAACATATGTGTAAAATATATAGTTGTTGGGGTTTTTTTTGTTTTGTTGGGTTTCAGTACTCTCTAGGCCACTATATCAAGCTGAGTGGGGAAAAAAGGGGATGCAGGGGGATAAAGAATGCTCCTATCTATTTATAATATGTATTGTCTAGATTTTCAGATGCTACTAGTTATCTTGGCTGCTCAACTACAGACATGTGAAGTAGCTTTCAGTCACAGGCATTTGGTTCCTGTAGTGATGAGTATGGTATAAAAACCTACAGAATAGCATAGCACTTTGACTACCATGCCTGTTGGGTTCCCTAAATATGAGGCATCTCAAAAGACTTTTGAAAATGTAGATCTAAGACCCCAATCCTTCTTGCACTTAAGTACATGCTTAGCTGTACGGCCCTGATGAGTGCTGCTGAGGTCAGTGCATACCCAAGGGTAAAAAATTTAAGCATCAGAGCCCAGACTCTAGGGACCTTCAACTTAACTTTTTAAAACATCACACACAGTACTTCCCATTCACGCCAAGTGAGTAGATTGTGTACTCCTGAAAGATATCATTAGCCTTCCAATAATAATACACAGTGGAATGCATCTTACGCAAACATTGACTATCCAGGAAAAAAATAGGGAATGAACATCAGTTGAACTTCCTTCCTTCCCTTTCACCAGTATCCCCTCCCAAAGGACTGGAGTAAATTCCATTTTATTCATATACATGGGGTTGCATGATTGAAATAACCCTGTGTTGCATATCAACAATAGCTTTATGCACAGAGGAACTTTAAAGTCCAAAAGTATATGTAACCAATATAAATAATTTTACTGTTGGCTTTTTGCTTCCAAATACACTTTATCTGTATTTTTAAATGTGACATTTGGGTTTGGTTTTGGAGCACTTAAAACAGGCAACTGTCAAGAGTTTATACTAATTTAGTCTCTCATTTAAAAAAAAAAAGTCATCAGTCACATCTCCCCCTCTAAATAAATGACTGTATCCATAAAAAAAATAGCAAACTAATTGTCAGAATTTTGTAAACTGAAGATCCAATACATATGATAGTTAAGTGACCTGCAATTTCTAGGAAGTCTCTCAGCATCCTTGGAAAACAAGGATTTGTCGTTTTCCAACATTGTAAACGATCTCACTGTAAATCTCAATGCTGTCAGACTTTAAATCTCTCCCTGATCATCTACTCTAGCTGTGCTTATTTTGACATCATTCCAGGACTAAATATGGCAAATCTGGGACCTTAGACCAGTATAATTTTCATTCCCTGCTAAGTGCCTACATTTTTAACTACAGAGGCAGAGCTCCAAGCCCCCAGCTTCCTTTGTGTACATATCACTGATGTTAATACTGTCTCCATTGGTATTTTGTCTCTGAAGTGAACTCCTAAGGCTTTCATTTTGTGAATGGAAATCTTTTCTAAAAAGGTTCCCATCTCCGACTTTATATGGAGCTCCACAATCTAGTCTCATTAGAGGCTTGTAAACCTCTCAGGCCAGCCATGATAAAACAACAAGAAACATTACTTTCTCCAAATTTGCCACCAAGAAGAAATCCAGGTTTGTTTGTTTTTTTCCTTACTCTTTAGGGTGGGTGTATTTGTGATCTTATAATAAAGGAGGATGTTTAGGGCTGTATCCTGTGATGTACAGAGCACTGTTAACTTCCATAGGCCTTAGTGGGCGTTTAGAGGACTTGGCACTTCCCAGGAAAAACAATCACAGCCCCGGAAATGGAATTCCGAATGAACTGGGAGACCAGATGTGGCCTCCTCCAGTTGCAATGCGGTTCTCCAAAAAACACTTTATTGTGTCTCCCCACCATGGTGTAACTTTATTATGGTGTCTCTCTACCATGGTGGGATCTGCTCTAAAGGAGAGCTTGACCTACTACATTTCGGGATGGTGGTTTCACAATGTGTGATGCTCTCCACATAGTTGTGAGATCGCGCAAAGAATTTGCTTGAACGTAGAAAGCAATTTTAACTGATTCAGTGGGGGGTTCTCCCCAGCCATTTGTTCCATTGTCCTGGATCTCTCTCTTTCATCTCTGCAGTTTAAGTTCTGAGTCGATTGCCACAAGTGTACATACGCATGTGGGTTCTGCCAAAGGGTATGAAAGGAGAAGACAAAAGACAGGACAGTGAATGAAGAGGTTTCTAATTCATGAAACTGATGAATTTGTACTGTAGTAGTAGTGATTTTTATTTTTAAAGTCACATATTGATTGAAACACTCTTCTTGGAAATAATCAGCTTCAGTTGTGACACGTGGGGGTTGGAAAGCACCTGGACGCTGCAGGGAACCTTTTAATGCCTTTGTTTACACAGCAGCTCTCTCATAAATAAGCTCATGCTTCACTGGGCCTGGATGTGTTGGTCTTTACACCCTCTTCCCCTTTCTACACTCCCTCCTATAGGTATGTGATTTTTATTTTTAAATACTACTTATTTATTAGCAAACTGACAGCTTTATATAAAGGCTATTAATTTGCAAGAGAAACACAGAGATCTGGAGTTTTGTTGTTTCTGCCATTCAGTAATTTTGAAGCAGGAGATCAGAGAACCATGTTTCACACAGCAGACCGGCTGATGCCCACATGCACACGCACTCATGCTGTTAGTCAGAGTTACTTGTAATTTGTGTTTTAAAATAGACCAGTTTGCTCACCCTTATGGGACAACAAGATTACTTCACAAGCAAATGCTAGGGAATAAAAAAACCAAAGTTGTATTACATTAAAATGTGCTAAAGAGGTAGCCCTGTTAGTCTAGTTCAGGAAACAAAGAGACCTGTGGCAATTCAGGACTAACAAATTTATTTATTGCATGAGCTTTCGTGGTAGAAAATCCCACTTTGTCAGACACTTTGAAGATGGTGGAACTTAGAGAATGGGAGGAAATAAATACAGGGAAATGTAAGTCATGGGGTTAGGTCACAATGTAACAGCAAATCAAAGCAGTTGTGAAGATCTGAACACTGGGAAGCAGCATAGAAAGGAAGATGAGGTCAAATCACCTGCTTCAAAGAGAAGATCCTGAAATTGAATTTATTTGAAAATTTGATTGCATTGCTTCAGGGCTTAATAGGGACTTTGGATTTTTCTCTCATTACAACAAGGTGATTTGACCTCATCTTCCCCTATGTGCTGTTCCTCAGTGTTTGAATCTTTATAACTTTTTGATTTGGTGTTAGTGTGACCTGTTCCCGTGACTTAAATTTCCCTGCATTTATTTCCTCCCATTCTGTAAGTTCCCCCAGCTTCAAAGTGTTTCACAAATGGTTTCTACCATGAAAGCTCATGCAATAAATATTTTTTTCACTCTCTAAAAGAGCCACAGGACTCCATGTTTGTTTTATATTAAAATGTTGATCTTTGTAACTTTGTAGAAACAAACACATGCTGCTGTAATAGGTACTTGTTTCTTTAAATCTTTCACTCTGTGAGAGACTCTAAATAATCCTGTAATTCAGATCTATTTCCTCTAAAAGATTTAGTTTAGGAGTAGGATAGCTCCTTTCTCTAGTAATGGGACATGGGTGACTGTGGCTTTTATCCCACAAGTTATGTGGACTTATTATTTGACTATATGAGCAAGTGTCATAACTGTTCTTGGTCAGTTTCCTTGTCTGCTTAATGAAGATGCCTAATTTAACCACATAGATATTGAGTCTGAACATCTTACACTCACATATTTTTAGTGCCTTGGGTAGAAGGGTCCACAGAAATGCAACATAAAAATGGTTATAGCTTTAGAGGTTTCTATTTCTATGCATGGGCAAACTGACAGAGAAGAAATTAAGAACCAGATGAAGACATCACCTAAAATTAAAACTGAACTGTTTGAGAAGTCTGAAAAATTTTGATGAAATTTTATGTTTTCCCATTGCAGTTCCAGGTTTGGAAGCTGAAACACAAGGAGAAAGGCTGTTGTCAACTTGTTACAATATTCCCAGCCTTGTTGAATCATTGTATATTAGAGGTCTCAAGAGAGACTATGTTCACACATTACTTGCAGAGCAGAGCATTTTGCACCCTAATTTTGGGGGATGGCTGAGCTGAAAAGAACCTGTTCCACTTACAATCCCTTTGATTAGAGATGGGCAACTCCCATCAGTGTAAGAGACAGCTAGGTATGAACACTGGCCCTCAGAAATACACTGGTGCATAAGAAGATGGGACTTTGAGAACCAACAGAGGAAGTTTGCATCCTTTGTGCACTGTGGAGGTCCCCCCAGCCTTTGAGTGCAGAAGTGAGGAGGCATCTGGGAATAGATGAAATTCTACTGAAGACCCAGCCTAAACCTATTCCATCTTTCTGTCACTAATACAGAATTAATGAGCTAATCCATTTCTTCGTTAATGATCAAAAGAAAGGCCTAGTAAAATGAGAAAAAGATGCTGGGAGCAGAGAGGCAAAAACAAACCAAGGGTACAGCTTGTTACTGTCCATGTTTCTAATCAAGTATAATGTGCAACTGCAGCAGTAAGAAGTGAAGTTAGAATGAGCAGCTTCCCATTAGAATGAACGTGGCCCAAGTTGTTATAATAAGGAAATGATCTTAAATCGACTGAGCTGTGCTGCCTTTTGTACACAAGAAAGGCTAATCCCATTAAAAGTAATGGCCTCAGATTGCTCACTCCAAGTACTGATAATGAGTTAAGTTTGTGCTGTTTGTAATGAGTCTTCAGCGCTCTTTCTGTTCTCATTCTTGAACTGTGTAGCATGAGCCATCACAGGCTTAATTATGAAAATTTCTGAGTGAAAATTATCTTTTTAGGAAGCAGCTGTAAATAAATACCACTGGGGACCTCATTCTGCCTGGGGCTCAGCACCCTCAGCTCTCATTCATTTTCCTAGTAACTGCAACTGTTCATTACTGATCAGTATATAAGGTCCTGTAATATGAGTCTCATAATGTTAAACCAGAAAAATCATATTTACAATGTAGGAACAATTTCTTCTGTTTCAGCACATGGAGACTTGTGTGTGAAATCATCAGAAGTGCATTTTTTTTTTTACTAATGCAGGCCTATTACTTTATGTGGTTAGGTTTCTAAAACTGCAAAGCTTGCATTACAATGTCACCCCCATCACACGCCATATCACATGACTGTGTGGTCCAAGGCTATTCTAAAGCTTCTGAACTCTCACTTCCAGCTTCAGTTAGGCATATGATCTCCCATATCCTTGTCCTATCAGTTTCTTGGCAATCTTTGGTCTTTAAAATCTGCTACAAAGAGTACTGAAGTCGATGCAAAAATGCCCATAGACTTCAGTGGATTTTGGATTGTGTATGAGTATTATATGTATAGTCCTTTGTTTATCATGGTAAGAAGAATCTTGCTAATAATAAAGAATTCTGAAAAATCATAAAGCTTTCTATGATGCAGAGATAATCTTGAATAACTTTACTCACATGAATAGACTCATTAAACTCACATGTGGCAAGCTACACATGTAAGCGTCTCCATGATCAGGCCCTAAACTGGGTTGCGTCATTATGTAACGCTTTTTCACAACATAAAAATGCTGAAAATAATCACACTCTTTAGGGCACACTGGAAGAGATTGAGCTATATCTTATACATAGGCAGCAACATAACAGAAGTCAGTAAAACCCAATTCTTCTGGAAGTCTGCTTTGTTTTTATTTTGTTTTCCATTATTTTTTCATTATTTACATATAGATTTTTCTTCCTTTTGTAATATTGAGCTAGAACATTCAATGCTAGTATGGAATATTAACTGTACAACACCTAACTTATGGTCATTGGATGTGTGCACACAAATATTGTAATAACTGACCAGAAAATGTGGGCAAAAAAATTTAGCATGCATTATCCCTCTCCCCCATTAATGTGCATTAGAGATCATTTCATTTGTTGAGTAGATGATTCAGCATAAACTGGTCTTTGAGAAATAATTCTTCCACTTTACTCTGTGATGATTAGGTCTCAGCTGGAATATTGTGTCCAGTTCTGGGCACGTCATTTCAGGAAAGATGGGGACAAATTGGAGAAAGTCCAGAGAGGAGCAACAAGAATGAGTAAAGGCTTAGACCACTTGACTTATGAGGGAAGATTGAAAAAGTTGGGTTTGTTTAGTCTGGAAAAGAGGACACTGAGAGGGGACATGATAACAACTTTCAAGTACCTAAAAGATTGTTACAAGGAGGAGGGAGAAAAAATAGTCTCCTTAACCACCCATAATAGGACAAGAAGCAAGGTGCTTAAAGGACAGCAAGGGAGGTTTAAGATTTGACATTAGGAAAATATTCCTAACAGTCAGGTTGGTTAGCTACTGGAATAAGGTTGTGGAATCTCTATCACTGGAAGTTTTTAAAGGCAGGTCAGACAAATTTCTTAAGAGGTTACATGGTCCAGCCATGAGTGTAGAGGACTGGACTCGATGACCTCTCATAGTTCCTTCCAGTATCTATGGTTCTATGATATAGAAGGGCTCCGATTCAATAAAAAATTATAAATAGTGACATTAATAAACTCTAATCAGAACTTGTTATCCAAATCAGCCTCCAGCACAATATTAATACATCCATGAAAAGGCAGAGAAAAAATGCCAGTGCTTTTATTCCAGATCCCTATTCAGTTCCTTTGCTGATGGCAGCCACATAAAAGTTGGAAGAGAACTTTGTTTTTCCATAAACCAGGTTTTCAAACCACCAAGTCTGTTTTACTGATTGAAATGGGGTTTTCAGTACCATGAACCTAACTTTGATTAAGAAAAAAAGACCAAATCTCTGAAACTTGGATTCCAGGCCTCAAACATCTTACATTTCATGGAAAACTCAGATGCAAACATGGCTAGCATCTCCTAACTATCACAAGTTCGAGGCTTATGTACCCACTTCTGAATTCTGTTGTTCATTTGAATGGTCTTCACACGTGAACTGTTGCAGACTTAAGTCTTTGCCTCCATGTGGCTATGCAAACTATCTGCATGAGCACACATGTACAACTGTTCTTATCTGTAAAAAAACAACAAGGAGTTGTGTGGCACTTTAAGACTAACAGATTTATTTTTTGCATGAGCTTTCGTGGGAGAAGATCCCACTTCCTCAGATGCTTTGAAGATGGGTGAACTTACAGAAAGGAATGAAACTAAATGCAAGGGGATGTAAAACATAGGATCAGGTCATACAGTAACAGCAAATCAGAGCAGTTTACAGGCTCAAACCATGGGAAGCCTGAAGTCAAATTACCATGTGTAATGGGAAAAGAACCCATAGTCTCGACTGAGTCCTGCTTTCACAGAATTTAGCTTGCATATTAATTCAACTTCAGCTGTTTCTCTTTGAAGTCTTGATGTCCCAGAACAGCTGAAGTTGAATTAATATGCAAGCTAAATTCTGTGAAAGGAGGACTCAGTCGAGACTATGGGTTCTTTTCCCATTACAAAGGGTAATTTGACTTCAGGCTTCCCATGGTTTGAGCCTGAAAACTGCTCTGATTTGCTGTTACTGTATGACCTGATCCTATGTTTTACACCCCCTTGCATTTAGTTTCATTCCTTTCTGTAAGTTCACCCATCTTCGAAGCATCTGAGGAATTGGGATCTTCTCCCACAAAAGCTCATGCAAAAAAATAAATCTGTTAGTCTTAAAGTGCCACACAACTCCTTGTTGTTTTTTTACTGGACTAGAGTAACACAGCTATCCCTTTTGAAATTGTCCTTATCTGATTGTAGGATAAATAGTATTAAATATTGTAGTCTTAAATAGTATTGCACACATAAGAAAGGTTTGCAAGATCAGGCCCTATATATGGTGTTTTTAATCATAGGACTGACTCAGCTCCACTCGATTTGTCATGCTTACCAGATGCAAAACCAGGCTTCTCACAAGCATAGGACTAAATCCACTGCTGTAGAAAGAGTGAATAAAGTTATCACACAGCAACAGCAGTACTTGGCTTCCACAGGCATCTTTTAACTTGAAGTGCTGCATTTCCTTTGAGTTTCTGTTAATTCAATTATTGTGAAAAATACACTCAGAGCAACACGACTGTTAAGGGTTTTCTTTTATCTTTGCACTGCACTATTGCATCAAGAACAACCCCACTGGTTTGAGTTTACAGTACTGCTCATTAGACTGTATAGATCTCCTGACTGCTGATGGTATTTCTGTCATGCACCTTGCCTTCCAAAACACAGAATTTGATGTTTTCCACTGTATTTTGCTGCTAAGTTCTCTCTCTTATTTCCTTTAGATTCAGAAGACTGGAAGGTAGGAAGTCAGGAAGTGTAGATGTTGAAAGGTCTCTGATGGCAATCGGTGTTGAACAAGTTGTTAAACACAAAAACTGGAACTCTTTTGTCATCATTCCCAATGTAGCATTGATTGATTGGAGTCTGAATAGGTATTGGTTTTAGATAAACAAGACAAAGTGAAAGATCAACAAAGACCAGATGGGGTTTAGAAAAAGATGGGAAAGATAATATTTTGCACTGATCAGACTGGGCCAGATTCTGCTGTCTGTTACATCAGTTTAAATATGAAGTCACTCCATTGACTTTTGAATAGTGGCTCCAGATTTTATAAACTAGTATAACAGAGAGCAGAATAGAGAAGTACAGTATGTTTTCTTCGCAAATGGAAATGATAAAGGCAGATTGAAATGAAAGAGTGGGACTTTAATAAACACTGTGCTCTGCTCTGTTCATATGGCTGAATTGCTCTTAGCCTATCTCCCTGTGTTCCTTTTACCTGCGATGTCCCATTAATAACACTCCTTTTAGGGAACAGGATCCCTCTGACTTCTCTTCCCCTACTCATGGTGCACGTTAAAGCCAACTCCAAAGGATCCTCAGTGATGCAGTGGCTGAAAATCAGCAGTTGCAGTTTCCAGAGATTCATTTGCTTTTTTTAAAGTATGATTTGTTTTGTATCCTTATCTTATGCCTTGTGCCCCAAGTCTCTGGTTCAAATGATTCTAAGCATTCAAAATTGGAACTCACCTTAAACTGTTGAAGTCTTGCATGGTTTTTTCTGCCCTAAGTCATCTGCCAAGACCAGGGGTCTGCAACCTGCAGCTCCTGGCTCTGGACCCCCTTCCCTACCACCAGGGGACTCGGCAGGCAGCCCGCTCCTGGACCCAGGACCCCACAGCCACTGGGGTATTCTGCAGGCAATCTGTGCCAAGGTCCATGTTTCACTCTGCCACCTGGGAACCCTGCAGGGGTCCCGCTCCACGTTCTGGGCTCCCACCCTGCCCCCGCCAGGGGACCCGACAGCAGGCACCCCAGGCTCCCAGATCCCCCCACCAGGCGGTTATACCTATTGTGGTTCTCAAAGCACATGATTATTGAAGGAATTTTGAAAAATGGCTCTTCTTCTCTTCTGGGTTGCCAGCCCCTGGCAAGACCATCACTGCAATCTACAGAATGGGACGTTCCACCATTCTATCCCCACGTGTACAGTTATGAGGCTTGGAAAGTGTGTTAAAAATATGAAATAAGCCTCTCAACAGACTTGTGAAAGTGTTCACGTAACTGAGAAAGGTAACCCGCTTGCCCAAGGTGACAGAACAAGTGAGTGGCAGAGTTGGGACCAGTGCCCCAGATCCCTGAGGTCCAGGGCTATAGCCTAACCACTAGATAAAACTCTGTCTACATGATAATGTAGCATGTTTTAAAATAAGGTATAAGCTAACTATTTAATTAAGAGATTGTTAATGTGCTTTATGCCTGTTATTTTAAATGCCTATATACTTCATAGCTCTGAAGCCACACATTTCTTTTGTGTTTATGGGAAGACCCTTTTAATTGTTTATAAGCTGTTTAGGCGAGTGTGAAGTGTCTGGCCCAAGCCCCCCCCCCTCCTTTTCGATTTCAGTGGGTGCATCATGGTGCTATAATAATAAAGAGGAGTGGAGAGGTCATTCAACCTCACAGTCAGACCAGGTGTACGTTTCCAGAGAACAAAAAAACCCTGATGCTCTCTCTGAGGCAAAAGGGATCTAGAGCTAGGGGTAGGATGTCCTGCAGGGATAAATCTTAGGAACAGCTAGCTCTGAAAGAAGTACAATCCTGCCTTATAAGACTTTAAACTAACCCCAGGAAGTGAGATAGAGATAAGATTACTGATCTCACCTGTTTACACTGTCTTGGATAACATTTACATTCTGAAATAAATGACAGATCAGTAGGGTCTGTTCTCCTCCTTACTTGGAGACTTGGAATTAATGACCCCAGGCTGTTGAAAAATGGGGGCTGGCACCTGATGTGGATTCTGAATTTACCTGTGCTGGTAAAATTAAGGAGGAGCTCAACAGATAACAATAGAGTTAAACTAGTGTGAGATCAGAACCGTGCCCTGCAGCTCCAGCCATCTTTCCCTTAAAATGAAGATAGATTGCTGCGCTTTAACTTTGAAGGTTCCTCCTTTCACTGTATTATGTCCCAGTCTTTAATGTTAGAAGAACTACCTCCTATGTTTAAGCATTTAATTGAATTTAATCCTGCAAATTATGCTTAGCTGAGCAGTACTGTTTAATTGATTAATACATTACCATTGACTGTCAGTGTTTTTGGATTTCTTCTCTGTGATATTGGACGTGTAGTTGACAGTAATTAAATAATCATTTCATCGCCAGCAGTGATTGAGTTGATCTAATTCAGTGGGTCTCTTATGTAACTAATAGTGAAGTTCAAATTCTTATAAGATTATATTGATGGATGAAGACCAGAAAGATAGATATTACATGTTGTACCTTGCATCCAGAAGAATCAGTAAGAAAGATTGCCCTGCTGGATTATTTTAAACATGGGCAAATAGTGACAGTTTTGGGTTTTTTCTCTTAGAAATTTTGTGGCACAACTTGGCTCATTTAAAGCTCAGTTCACACTACCCACTGTTGGAGAACATTAATCAGTGTTCTCACTCATTTGTAGTGATGTGCATAGAAGAAATTGCCATTCAGGTAAGAGGGAGAGAAATCTAGCCTTACTGTGAAATTTAGTTAAAAAGTTGTGCTTGGGAATTAACAGCATGTGTTTGTGTTCTATATAATTGTACATATGTATATGTGCCCCTGCAGTGAGAGTGTGTGTGCGCGCACGCACACACATGTGTACTACACCAACTAAATAGTAATAAAGCAAATTAATATCCTTTCCTTCACATACTCTTCCAATTCCCGTTCTGTAACCCCCATATGTTAAACTCTGATTTCAGTTTCAGTGGTATAATCCGTCCAAATCAATGTCATTACTCTGGGTTGACACAAATGTAACTGAGATCAACTTCTGGTCTAATAAGTGTAAGAAGAGTTATGAAATGCGACAAGTGGCAGATGAATCTTGTAAAATGGCCTTCAAAGGAGAGATCAAGGTACACTTTAACCCCCACTGGTCATGGATGCTTCTAGGGTATTGAAATTAATCATGCCATAATGGTGGGGAATAGATAAGATGACCTGTTAGAAGTTGTTACCCACGCAGGTGCTCAATCTCACAAATCCTCCCTAAGGGGAAAGCTTGCCTTCAAAGCCAATGGGTAGTTTTGCGTAATTAAGGATTGAGAGCATTTGGATGAAAATTTGCACTTGATTGTGTGTATGCGCAACAACCATTGATGACTATGGTTATTGGAGGAGGTAAAATCTGGGAGTGTTTTGGTGGCCAATTACAGGCATTCCCAATGTCCTTTTATGCATTTAAAGATGTTTATTAGACCTTGCAGCAATTATCAGTCTTCCATGTTTTCAGAAAGTGCTCAATACCCTACATAATCAAAATGGATGACCTAATTCTGCACTGCAAAAGTCCATGCAAGGCAACAGAGGCCATTAAAAATGAAGGGTCCTAATCAACCTGTCAGGGAGCACATAAGGAGGGGAAATCTCTGGTCTAGGTACACGGAACCACTAGTGAAAGCTATGACTGAACAGTGGTTTAACATTTAAAATTGATGGGAATAAAGAATGAAATACTCTTTAAACAAACAGATGAAATTCCATCACTGCCCTCGTGACAGTGATTAACTATCTGAGCTTTGTACTCTTGCTTTATGATGCCACTGTCACCCCCTCAGTGGAAAGGCAGCATTATTATGTACAGCAGGGTGTACATTATTCTATATAGTCTAAATCATTTGCCTATTTTCGGTCTCCATTAATGTCAAATTACAATGAAACTCTTAGGGAAATATCTGCAATGAGTCCATGAATGCTGGAAGAATTAATTATGATTGATTTTATTAATTAAGTTCAGTACCTAATGCCTTTTCAGTAATGGCATGCTTAAAAGATAGCGTCAAGATGAAGTGTCACACCTAGAGATTAGCTGAACAGGTTCAGCATAATGTATGAAGATTTGGCTTTCATGAAGGGATTTGCAGAACTCAACTCTGGTTCATAGAAAATGCTTACCTGGTAACCATCTCCAGTCTGACAGTTTTTGATCAAGTCTTCTTTTTCTGGTGTATTTTGTCACCTCCCTTACCTTCACCTTTCCAACCATTGCCTCATTTTTTCTTTCCATCTGTCTGACCCTCTCAAGGGTTACTGAGTCATCTCCAATCACCTTTGGTCTTTCCAAAGCCATTCTGCCTATATGTTTCCAGCCTTCCCACATGCTCTCCAGTCCCTTCAGATTCAGTTATTCATTCCCTATATTTATATTATCCATACAGTGTGTTAGAGTAACAACATATACATAAGTACCTGAGGGTTTACTAGTCCTTCCCTTCATGCTAATCTTTTAGCAATGGAAGTTTTCTACCAGGCTACCAGAACTTTAGGAAAAACATCATTTTGCTTTCCTAAATGCCACTTGTGGCTAAGAAGCCTAAGTGGGCATTTGTGCGCACACCTTTCTGATTTGCAGAGACAACCACCATAACTGAACAGGTAGTTAACAATACGTGTGCAATCACAAAAACGGTCATAGACTTCTCAAGGTTTTAAGAACAGACTCCATATTGTTTTCATCACTTATCAATTGTATTGCCCCAGAATCTACCTTCATATAGTACCTTTCATACTTAATGTATTCAAGAGTCTGATACTAGTAGAATAGTTCCTGTACGTACACATCTGTCCATGTCCCCATGTCCAGCAACAGAGCACACACATCAGAACTGGTTTAGTTAAGAAAGTATCATGTGAATTTTATCTTCATTCTGGATACACAAGGACCTTGGTTTATTGGCTTCTCTGAATGATGTCACTGTCAATTCTTGACTAAATTGCACTATTTTTATTCAAAGACTTTAGTAATAAAATATCTTTATCCTAGAGTACCTTCCTTATAAATATGCCTCTGTGCAACCATGTTTGAATCAGTCCTTGCAACAAAACTGTGTGTTAGGCATGTGTACCTTCATGTTGCAGACAGGAGAATTGAAGCACCAACCTTCTAAAGGGCTTGCTAGAAGTCATGCCAGAATAGAAGAGTCAGGAATATAAAATCCATGTTTCAGGATTTCTGTGCTTTAACCTGACAGCCATCTTTTCTCCCTAAGAAGGCTACTAACTGACACATACAAACCAGGAGGACTACCATCAGGAGTGTCGCTGGCCCAGGAAAAGGCCCAGGACTTGGCATGCTGGGACTCGGGGCTTGTAGACTGCCTCTGCAGCTGCCACTGTGGGCAGCCCAGCAGTGGACCTGGAACTTGGGTGCTAGGACTCAGGCTTGAGCCCTGTAAGCCTGGCACCAGCAACGCCCTTGACTACCATGATCTATATAAAGAGAAAGGAAAGTATTGAGCTGGGGCTGAAATCTGATTTCAATTCCTGGTTTTAGTACAAACTTCCTGTGTGACCATTAGCAACTCATTTAATGTGGCTCAGATCCATGTCAGTAAAATGGACATACCATTGCTGATAATGGGCGTGTCTACACTTTGTCGACTTAATAAAGTCTACTTAAAGTCAGCTTTATTAAGTTGACCTAGTGAGTCCACATTTCTCTTAAGTCGAATTAACAAAGTTGGTTAAGTTGACTTAAGAAAGTGTCCTAACAAAAACCGTCTGCTTAAGTCAACTTTACTAAGTCAACTTAAATAGGCACATGTTATTACACAGGATTTCTTAAGTCAACTTAGATGGCCACATTGCATAATCCCTAAATCGACTTAAAGAGTGAGAGTTATTAAGTTGACTTCATAAATGCCAAATGTGGCCAGAGCTTTGTTTAAGTTGACTTAAGAACCTAATGTAGACATACCCAATATTATCTCCTGTCCCAATGTTTTGTCTGTCATGTCTATTGAGATTGTAAGCTCTTTAGTTCAGAGGCTGTTCCTTACTTTGTAGATATACAACATGTAACACAGTGGAGTCCTGATCTCAAGTGGCTTGGAGCCTCTGGAAACTGTTATTGCACACCGATGGCTTGTGACCAATCAAAACACTAGTTACAAGGAGCAAATATTTTTAGCAGAGAGCTGCCCATGAGCATTCTGCTAAACAAGATTTCTTTTTCCAAACATTTAATGATTCTTTATGAAAAGTAAAGCTCTTCTATGAATTCTAAAATTTCTTGCATATCATTTGTCACTAGGAAGAGACTAAATCTATCTAATAGGTTCCTTCAATTCATTTGTGTGTGTGCAGGAGGAAGAAAATACAAAATTTTAACATATTTTGCTCCACTAGCATGTTATCCATTTAGAATTAACAGGATTGTACAGCTGATGGTGTTAGCTGACTTTGTTCTTATGACAAATATGCTAGAGACAAAATGCTCCAACACATAGATGCCCCTGATGCATTATGTATTATCTTGCAGAGCCGTCATGATGCCTACTGTAGATAATATAGCCTTGAGAATTTTTAGAGCTGAGGATATATTGTTTTAAAAGAAAGCTGCCCCTTCTTGTTTCTGTGCCATTGCTGAAGCTTGCCGAAAAGGGTTTCCCTTTTTTTCCTGCAGAATTATTTGTTTTTCCTGACACAAAGGAGAGTGCTTTGTCATTGTTTTCTGTATAACATTGATGGATTTCATGTTGAATGGGTATTGGGTTTTAGTTAAACATGACAGGGGAAGAGATTTATAGGCAGTGGCCACAGAGGTTGTTTGAAAGGCCCAATAATGCTTCACTGCACAGATGTGTTTTCAGTGTTCTCTGATGGTAAAGAACCAACCGGCTCATATACACTCCACCCTCATTACAGAGCTATCCTTGAAAAGCTGAGTGTTAACAACTATATAGGTTTTTTTCCTTTGGAGTTTCAAAGTAAACAGGATTCAAGGAGCAGCCTTATGTCAGGAATGCTGTACTAATGAGGACAAATTATATTCTAATCAGGTTTCTCCATTATTAATTCGCGCTCATTCTGCTCTCTTTTTTTCCTCCTCTTTGTGTTCAATTTAAAGTTGCAGAAGAAACATGGGGTGGAGTGTTTTTCTTCTTGTGCTGTTATTCATATTAAGTAGTCTATTCTCCTCTTGGTGTGGTGGTGAGTGTTAAGGGTTTAAATCTCTCCCTAATGCATTGATTGGATAATATAAATCACCACCCAGAAAAATCCTACATGGATCTCAGCAGTGAAGTGACACTAGGATAACAGAGCATATTTCTACATGCAAAGTACAAGTCCCTCTTTGGCTCCAGACATGACTAGATGTTTTAAAGATTTGCCTAGAGAGTTATTTCTGTTTCTTTCCATGGGGAAAATTGAATAAACAATGTGCTCTGCATAATGTATGGTATAATTACATTGTTCCACTATGTTATCCACATATTTTCTTAATAACTATTGACTAAAACTAACTTCTAAAAAATTACACAGAGGTCCCACTACAATATAAACAAAATAAAGTAAATTCAAGAGAATGCTGTTTCATCTTATTGTATTGCATGGTATTTTTACTCTTTTTGGTCAGGACAACCTGCCAGGAGACATTCCAGCAGAAAATGCACACCAGGTTGACTCTAGAAGTAATGAAGAATTGTTAGTGTATAAGAATAGTACTAAGTACCAGCTTACAGATCACATGCTCATTTGGTTTCCTCCACAGTCACTTTTCTGTGAAGCCATACTAGCTACAGCACGTTCAGAGCACTGTGGGCCTTATTAGCAACCTCCCAGGAGCTGGAAAGCTGCAGCTAATATGTCTTTATATATCTTTATTGATTTAAAAAATAAATAATCACACATAGCCACATTATTGGCTTGTGCTAACATTGTCTTTGAGACATGAATAATAATTGCTTGCTAGTTGAGATCACCTGGATGGGGAAAAAAAACCAAAAAAAACCCAAAGCTTTCATAAAGGAGCAGAATAGTAGACTTTGGTTCAGTTTTCCAAACAAGTGGTGCATGTAATTTCAAGCCTGCTTTGCATGCCCAACAGCCACAATTGCACATACAAATAATTAGGTGCATTAGCTCACAATTAGCCAATCTGCAAATGTAGCTGCACTGAGTATGCTATATGTACAAGTTAAGTGCTTGAGTACTTTTTGTTGTGCTTGAGGTGGGAGAGGAGATGATTGTTCTGCCCCCCCCCGCCCCCTGAATTTCTCTCACACGTCTATATGCAATCATATACCAAATTTATTTCATCATCTGCCCATTGGACTCAGACTTTCTATAACCAGCCTCACTGTGAGTCAGTCTGTTTTTTAGTTGGTTAGACCAATTAAATTCCAATACATGCATAGAAAATGCCCCTCCCATCCTTGCTTAATCCACAGACTACTACAACCCTCTCACTGAGGCTTGTGGGAAGAGTAGTGCTTCCCTTCTGGCCTTTGCTCAGCGCATGACCAAACAGTTACAGATGTTCTCCTTCAGGTAGCCAAAAGGAGAGACTTCCTAGTTACCCTCAAATCTCTGAAAAGGCAGGTTGCATATTCATTCTATTTCCCAACTCTTTTCCCAATAGGCCTTGCACTCAGCCCAGTCACATGATCAGTTTCATGGAACGCCTGTCCTTGAAGGAGCTGAGGCCTTCTGACAGTCATGCTGGGCCTTTTCTGTCCTCAAAGGACAGACAGACTGGGGTGTCACTGGCACCGGGCTTATGGGGTTCAAGCCCCACGTCCCAGCGCCAAAGCCTCGGGACCACCACGGCGGCAGCTGGAGTGGCAGCGTGCTTATGGTGCTCAAGCCCTGAGTCCTAGCACCCAAGCCCCAGGTCTTTTCCCGGCCAGGGGCGCTCCAGCAGACAGACCCAGCTGTTCAGCAACGCAAACACAGAGGGCTGCCCACATGGATCTGTTGCACGACTGATGCCTGCATCTAAGATATAGCAAAGTAGAATTATATCTGCATGTAGTGATTTGTGTTGATCTTTGTGCATCCTAAATCTCCAGTAATAGTGGTATAAGTGATAATATTTTATATGTTCAGGACCTAGTGCTTCTGCCATTGAATTGAAGATCATAAATATTTAAATATTTTATTATTAATGTTATTTAATATTATTTATTAAATACAATAGTTTAGAACACTTTACCATCTGACTAAAAATAGTGCATTTCATTCAAAGTCCAGCTGCTGTGGCCAAGTATCAGTGTAACATTTGTTCACAATGGGTTTTTTTTTAAAATGCTTTCTTTCCTCTCAGATTGGATGGCTGCTTTCAATTTGAACGTTGAGTTACCTGAACTGAATTATTTATCAACTTTAATTGGATTTGCAGATAAGTGATATTTGCACATCTTTTCTAGGAAAAATGGAATTCTTTCTGAGAACTTTTTAAAGCCCCTGCTTGAGGACACACAGTTAATTAAGCTTCACATTGCCTATCAAGATTTTTTTGTCTGACTTTTTTGTTAGTTTGTTTTGAAAATTCTAAATGACTGGAAATGATGTTGTAGTTTTTGAAAATTCACTGATTATAGAATAAAATGAGTGTTATAGCACACATCTTTAATCCAAATCTGATTTTTTATTGTTATGATTATTTATTTGTAATGTGGTAGCATCTATTGGTTCCCACTGAAATCGAGGTCAATTATATGAAGCGCTGTACAAGCACAGAGTGAGAAGCCCTGCCTCAAATAGGTTCACAGCCAAATAGAAAAGATAGAAACAAAGTGGAAGAAAAGAAGTGTTGTTTCTTTTTGCATGCTGAAAACTAAGGCAGAGAGAAAGATTGAGTGACCTGCTCTGGGGGCGTGATTGAACCAACATTTCTAGACACATGGATCAGTAGCTCAAGCAGGAGGCCAGCCTTTGACTGGTGCTACCTGCTCTCAGTCCCTTCTTATTGTTAGAATATGAAGTCAATATCCTTGTTGCTTTCCTCTTGTCCCCACTCTGATTGTGATTTAGGTACAGTAAAACAGGTGTGAAGAAGAATGAGATTCAAAATGTGACTAGTGCTGGCTATCAGATGGGATGAATTTGCTGAGGAAATGCTTGTGAAAAATATGACCCAATCTTTCATCCAAAAATGTGATTAAAATGATCAGAAGCATTGACCAGCTGTAAAAGTGATTGATACACAGTATATCTAGGACCTGATTCTCGGAAGTCCTGAGCACCACTGACTCTTGCCGAAGTAGCTCCTATTAGAAACTGATGATGTTGAGGCCTGTAACATGGTGACCTGGCCCCTTATGGGTCAAGAGGCCTTCAACCAGTTACCCCTGTTCAGTTAATCCCACCTCACTACTCCTGTGTGGGGTGTGGGACTTAAAGCGATGAAGCTCATCAGTTCAGTCCTGGATGGGGAGAATAGAAGAGTGCCCAGGCAGCTCCATGTGAGTCAAGAAGTTGGCCCTCAGGAGGAGGGTAGACCTGACCCTGATGTTTGCGTTAACTGGAGCTTAAGAGCTGGGTAGGTAGTGAGATAAGCCATTGCTGTAAGGGGGCTGAAGGCTGAGTACAGCAAGTCTTTAAACTCTAGTAATGTGGTGTTAGGTTAGATTTAGACCATATTACTCTGTTACCCTGGAAGGGGCAGAATACTTTAAAGCGACAGCTGGGAGGGTCAAGCACCTCTACCGCAAGAGTAGACTGAAGATTGGTGTGGAGAAACTGAGGTGTGGAAGTACTACAGCTCTGAGTCTCGCAGTGAGGTGAGTCTTCTAACAAGGCCCATGAAGGAGTGCAGTGTGGTGTGAAGAAAACAGATGGATATGAATGAGAAATTTTGAGGGTGTAGAACATTTTTCAGGGTTTCCAAAGGACAAAGGTAGTTCTTGCTGTCCATTTTATAAAGTTTTTCACTGCAAACTGCGATACATTTGCCATGCTTCTCGCTAGCCACACAAACTGCATTGGAATTCTCTGGAAAATGGACTCACCTTTCTCCTCCTTACTTGAATCAGAAGTATGACTATTATATTTTGGATTAGGGAGGCAAGTTTCAGAGAAGGGAAGTGGTATCTCTGGAGTTCACTGCTGCTGGGTTTCTCCCTCAGGATCTGTTGCAGCACAGCTAACTGTAAGTTAGAGCACTAGCCAGAGCTACTAAAACGTTGCTCAGCACTACACAGGTCCCTAGTCACCTCGTGAATCAGGGTGGTACAAAGTTTATGTACAGCCACCTTCATTGCTGCTAAAGGTGCAGAACGTCAGCTCAAACAGGGTCTGAACCTTTCAGTAATCCTTAGCATGAGTTCATAGTCATGGGTGGAGAACTCTGTTACAAAACCAATGGTTGTGGAATCTCTTGCAGTTGCACTTAAATATTAAACCTGGTCCCCTTTACAAGACAAAAATAAGTAACAGAGGTGACGTTTTAAATGCTGTTTTCAGTGGCAAATGTTTATAATCATTTTGCCAAAACAGCCTCCCCCGCACCAGCAAACTAAAATTTATTATTTAGTCATAAAAATATTAACACTTTAATTTCAGAGGGCATTGATGTCAAGCAATTACTCCTTAAATTACCTGGTAACTTTATAGGGTAGGTTACATGTAACTACATAGTAATTACAGGCTCCTGCATATTACTGTGTAATTATATTTGGTAGATTCCAAAAGCAATTACTGTGTAACTTAAACTCGTATGTAGAGGTCTAAAATGAGCATGGATTAGACTGTAAAAATGAGGTAAACACCATGTACATCCCAGGCCACTAGATCTCTTGAGATAGACTAGACAGTCCAATCATCAGGGATGTTTAAAAGCTTCCTGGGCAAAGCATTAAATAACATCCAGTAGAGACTGTGCTGTTTGGGCAGAGGGTAGCTGAGCTAACAGATCTTTGCTATCTGTGCTGTTGACTCAGTGACGCATTGTGGTAATTAGGGTAATCCGATGCCATATATGGATGGGGTATTTATTGACATGTTTGTGCTCTGTACTTCTAAAATTTAAGCACCCACTGCCTCTGTAGGCAAGAGCCACCCCTTAAAATCAGGAACGAACGGCTCTTCCCATGTCTATATCGGGCTTTCACAAAGTGCACAATTATCCTTTGCCAAGATGATCAAAGACACTGGGGCTTACTTGGAATGAGGTAACATTTGTTTACTGGTCCCCTCTTATTTGCCATCCTCCGTTATACAAACAAGAAGTCCTGTGGCACTTTTAAAGATTAACAAATTTTTTTATCACATGAGCTTTCATGGGAGAAAATCCCACTTTGTCAGATGCTTTGAAGAATATCCTTCATTGTGATTCTGTAATAAACTCTTGGTCAGCCATGAAAATCAGAATTGTTACCAGGCTGCATATCATGACCATGTGCAGAAGGCCACCATAGGCCAACTAAGAATACGTCCAGTCCTAGGTCAGAATGATGGGGGCAGCTGGTAAGAAATCCTGAGGGGGGTTCTTAGTTGTGTTGACTGACAACGTTCTCGAAGATTGAAGTCATGACAGCAGGTGGGGGTTGCCATTGTACAGGAGCAACCCTGTCAATCTATTCTATGATCATGCCTCCTGAGCCAACTTCAGAGACAATGGGAGTGATGTGGCAGCTTTCCTCCTCCTGAGGTGTCCAGCTGAAGCAGGAGATATATTGACTTCAGAGCAGGTTTGTTTCAGCAGAAACAGCGCAGAGGTGTTCTAAGGCAGAGCAGGATCTGAACTAAGTGTTGTGCTATGAAACTGTTTAATTTAAAAAAAAAAAGTACGGTCAGTTTGGTTACAGGCTTAATTTTCAAAGTTTCCATTTCTATATTTCTCATGTTGATGGTTTTTTTTTTTTCCTTTTGGTATGGCTTTCCACTATTTGAGGTTGTAAATATTTGCATTCACTGGCCTGTTTTTGATGGATTTCAGTGATTGCTGATGCTTGACACATTTACAAATTACTTGAAACATGACCATGGAGATTTCTGAGAGCTTTACAACAGATCTTTCTCTTTTTAATTTCAACACACTACAGATGTCTTTCATAGATCCTCTGTACAAATTATATCCCCAGCATATTTTATGGTGGCTCTAAATCAGTGTTTCCCAACCAGCGTGCCATGGCACAAGTGTGCCATCAGGCCTGAGCAAGTGTGCCATGGAATTTTTTGGAAAACTACTTGAAGAGTGCTGGATTGGCTTATGAACATTCATGAGTTCATTTGGAGACTATGTGGTGGTGTGCCTCAAAATAATTAAAGACATCAAACTGTGCCACGGCAGAGAAAATGATGGGAACCACTGCTCTAAATAATACAATTGCACTGTTAAATAATAAATCAAAACAGAAGGAGGGAATAATTGTGGGATATTTGGAAGGGGAAGTTCTGATTTCAAATTTTAAATGAGGCATGTCCAAGAGGCAGAGAGAGATGAGAATCCTTTTCTAGAGGGTAGATGCTACAGTACAGACTCTGTGTTTGCAGTGATAAGTGATGTAAAATGTCTGAGAAGGGCTGAATGAGCAGAGGAATTAGTTAAGCAAAGAGACAAACATCATGCTGGAGTGAGACCACTGATGGATAAAAACCAAACCAAGTATTTTGGGAGCTGCAATGGGTATAGGGACAAACTGGCTGTGGGCCCCTTGGTGGTAGGAGGAGAGAGCTGGGCCAGGGTGCCTGGGCAGGGTCCCCTAGTGGCAGAGGGCCCAGAGCCACAAGGGGGGCAACCAAAGAGTCGCATGCAGCTCTGGAGACACAGGTTTCAGACCCCTGGACTAGATGATCACCATGGTCTCTTCTGGCCTTGGGATCTATGAATGAGGAGCCAGTGAATCATGGTCACACTTTATATGATTCATAGATTCCAAGGAGGCGGCTGTATCGTTTGACTGAGGAAGAGAATGAATCATGGTCACATTTTACATGATTCATTGACTTCACGAAGGCAGTTGTATGATTTGACTGGGAAGTAACCTTCTATGTATAATGAACCATGGAAAGAAGCAGTGTTCTCTCTTTGTTACCAATAATATGTTGTCTTTACTAGTCTTTACTGAAATTTCAGGAGTTAAAAGTACAGTAGATTGCTTTGACTGTTACACCAAGTAAATACTTCTACAACCTGCTATTGATGGAGGTGTAGCAAAGAACAAATCCATTACCTCACAGGAAAAGGATTTTTTTTTTTTTTTGCCGGGGGCGGGTGGGGGGGAATCCTTGGTCAGGATCATGCAATTCTGAGCTCTACTGTGATCCATTCCACAGGCTTCCTTAGCACATAGAAATACTTCATAACCTCAGGTTTGACCTCCTATGAATAAATGTGTTTCTAGAAGGTACAGTATCAATGTCCTGAGAAACTATTTGGATGGTGAACAGTGATCTGTGGATCTGCACAGTGCAGCTACATTTGAAAAAAGATTCCTTTCAGTGGAATGGGAAACCGTGTATAGGATATGTAGTTATGTACAGCAGCTACTGATGCAGCTATATGGGGAATTAATCCTTGACTATTAACAATCCATGGCAAAATTTGCCTTGTATGATAGCTTGTATTTACAAATGGTATTTTGGTAGGTCTCCAAATATACTTAGGCCCAGATATTTAAGTGCCTAAGTCACTTTTGAAAATGAGTCTTAGGTTTTTAAGTCAATTTTGCTCTCAGTGCTGAGTGGAAAAAATGGCTAAACACCTTTAAAAATCTGGGCCATATGATTTACTTTTGCTGTTTGATTATAGTTAGCATTAATTTTGAAAATGAAAAAATCTGTTTGAGTCCTCTGGTAATGTTAGTTACCTTGGGAGCTAAAAAGATGCCACTACAACATGCCTATCAGTGCCTGTAATTAAGTGACTTATGGAAGAGAAGGTATAAACAGTCTGTTAACTTTATGGTGGTGGTATAAAATATGACAATATCCGGAGTAGTCTATTAGCAGTTAATAAAGAATCTTAAATTGAAGTTTTAGTGAAAATCAAATACCACCAAATTTCCAGTGCAAACATTGCATGTGATTTTGAGAAGTAATGAAGAGCCAGCATACTATGCATCCATCAGAGGAGCCTGGCATACCCTCAATATACCCTCTAAGTGCTGCAACATGAATTGAAGTAGAAACCTGAAAGTATGAAGAACTATGCAGAGATGCAATATATTGTGTCAATGTATACGGTCATGAAGCTTTTAACATTCTGATCACAGGCCTATTTAAGGTACATCTAGCCAGGGTGTAGCATAGTAGTTCTCATCCTTTTGCAGGTTGTGACACACTTGTGGCATATCATAATCCTACAGAGCACACCAATCCACCCCTCCTAAATCCAGCCAGTCATCACCCTAGCTCTCCATGGCACACTTACCACTGTGTGGTGACACTGTAATGTGTCCCAACAACGTGGTTGAGAACCACTGGGGCAGTGCAGAATGCTCACTGATATCTCCACTGGAATCAGAACCGTGTCATGGTGTCAATGTGTGCTGTTAGGAAGCCCTTAATCCTTGGATCATTAACACTATCTGAAATAATGGTATCATATCCAGACATAATATTGTATACAACAGTCATCATTAGAGAGAAAACACAATGATCCTTTGCAAATATTATCCTCCTGGTTTGATGACTCTCAGATGTTGTTACATAAACTTTAAATATGGTAAAATAGTGACACCATAGGTACAAGTATACAGCTATATCATGGACTTCTTACACTGACAAACACACTAGTAAATCCACCAACTTCAGTAGCAATGCTCACTGACATAGATAGGATTTTCACATGCTAGCCCATCATTTCCAATGAATGCGTATCATATTGCTACAAAAGACAAAATTTGCCTAATCTACATTGTGAATTGTAAAGAGGATGAAAATGTATATTAAATTTTGGATGTCACTGAGAAGTCTTTCTCGTCATCCTTGCCAAAAACAAACAAACAAAACAAACAACCACCCTCAAAAAACCAAAACCAAAGCAACCCCCCACACAAAACAATAGTTAAGTTTGACCAACTCCTAAACTATAAGAGTAAGAGAGGATATAATGCTAAGGGCTCCAATCCAGATTTATGGCCTCTATGTCCATAACACCTGTTAATATATGTCCAGATCCTTAGCTGGTATAAATTTCCCACAGCAACAGAGACAATGGTTCACACTAGCTGAGGGTCTTGGTGGAAGGATCTCACTTCAGAATCCTGAGCACCTGCTATGGTCTTCATTGGACAGTTTAGGATCCACGACACTTATATCAATCAGACACTTGGTGTGTTTATGCTTCACTGTTCTTCATGGTTTTATGCTTTAGTTTCACAGGGTAAATTTGGAATAACTCTATTAGCATCAGTGCAGTTGCTCTAGAGTTGTACCCTTATAAATGTGTTGTATTTGCCTATTGCCGCTAGACTATGTTGTTTCCATTTCATATCAAGCTCCAGTGGGTTATTTATATTCTTACATGCGATTTTATCAGTTAATCCAGTAATATTGTTTTTCTGTGTAATAAATTGATTTTTGGTGCATGACCAGTGTAAGGGATATTGCATCCTTTAGGCATCACGTATAGACAAGAAGCTATAAATGAGAGTTAATAACCATCAAATGTGTCTATTTCCTTTTCCTATAAATTAGAGCATGCTTTGCTACTGAATTTTTCAAGAAGGAAAACAGACTCCCTCCTGCTGATGTGAGGAAGTGATGCTAAATCTCCCTAAAGATTCACTCTGGCTTCTTACAGCTGTACGTTAGTACCTTTTTATATGCAATTTTACTTCATTTAGTCTTTAAGGTTGTGCCTGAGGTTAGTTTAAAAGGTTAGTTAAATGTTAATGGATGTTAATGCTGCAATTAAATTGTTAAATCAATTGAAAACTGTGGCTCCATCTCTATCTGTGTTAGTGCCGGCCTGAGTTGCATTGGCGTATAAATTAAAAGCTGTAAATCTAGTGAAGTCTAATTAGAGACCAAATTTCTCATTTATCTTATTTTCACAGGACTGTAAGCACTGATAGATAATCAACGAAGGGCTAAAACTTTTTAACATTAAAAAACTATTTTATCTATTTCAGGACTCAGGTGACTGATTATAATTCAGATCCAATTACTGTAAAAGGTCAAATGTGAAATGAAGTTCTCACAGACACTACAAGTTTTATTTTACAAGTTTGCACACAACCCAGCAGCATCTCCATCCAAAAAGCAGAGTGTAAACACATTACACAAGATTACGTAAAAGGAATTTTCAACTAACTTTCTATACATATCGCTTTATATTTGGTCCTTGGTATACATGTACACCTACGCTGCAATACTTAAGCAGGTGTCTAATTTTAAGCACAACTGCAGGTGGACCATGGCTTCAATAAAGCAGAAAAGATTAGCAAAGTATTTTAATACACTTGCAACAGTGTATAATATTCTGTCATAAATAACTAAAATGATAATTTCCTGTCATTGCATTGGACTGGTCACTGCTATCTTTCAGTTTAAAATAAAATAAAATAATATGCAGGCTACTGTGTGTCTGAACCAAAGGAATTTGCCAATATCAAAGCCTCTTCCAGCCAATGTAATGGTTTAAGGGGCACCCTCATTAGATAAAAATGCATATTTCTTTATCGTAGTTCCTCAAAGCTTAAAAGTAAAATTTGATCATGTTGCTTCTTTAAGAACCTGTCTCTAACATTCCCTGCTAGTATCCAAAGTGTAGATCTTAAAACTGAAAAGAGGCCAACAATAGATTGGGATGTAAGTACAGGACACAACATGAAGATCCTTAATTTACAAAACAACTTCAAGAATAATGTTTATATGTTCCAAATTAGTTTTTAAATTGCAGCCTCTTGGTCATGTGGGATAATCAGAAGTGTTACTTGTATTCATGTTCTTTTTAGAGATTGTTTGAAGAGAAATAGGGAGAAATGACTTAACTCTGAGGGAAAACTGAAGCTGTCTCAATCAATTATGACTTTATTGGAAGAAGTCATAAACTAGTATTCAGCTAGAAGGCCTTCTTTCAGAAAAGCAGCAGCTCACTTTTTGGAGATGTTCATTAAAACATAAAAGGAGATGAAATCTGAGAATGAATTGCTGAGTGGCTTGAATGTTCTGAACTTTTCTGTCTCTTCATTTTGTCATGAACTCAGATCTTCTAAGAACATCTTGATCTCAGACTCTAGGAAAAATGCCATGTTAGGTTGCGTGTCCCCTGGAGCAAACCAAAGGGTTTTCTGTTTTTATTCTACAAGGTGCAAAGAGTACCTGACAGCATTTTCTCTCTTATTAGCATCAGTTTCAGTGCTCAGAGACTTGATTTAACAAGTTGCTCAAAAAAAAAAAAAAGTGTGTGTGGGGAATCCAACACAGTTATAAATTAATGACAAATAATCAAATGTATTTCATGTTACATATGTGGATGGTGGGGTTGTTTTTCTGGCTACATAGCAGTTTTTCAATAACTTCTGGTTCCTGATTATTCACTTTACATTAGAGAAAATTAATTATCCATTTTAGTGTCACAGAGACACTATCATCAGAAGGTAAAAATAGCATGAGTTGTAAAGTAAATGCCAGATTAGAGGTAATGATAAATTGAACCATAAATATATAGGACTGGAATGGTCTTTGATGGGTCATTGGGGAAGAGACAGGGAGAGACAGGCCTTAGGGAGAAGATGTAGAGCAAAGGGATCCGGTTTTCAGCAATTAACCAATTGGCAACCTGAGGGTGGCCCTGCTTAGTTCTCTGTTTCAAAGGGTTTGGCAGCCTTCTCCAGCTGTCTGTTAACCCAGGGCCCTGCTGGAGTCTTCTGACTCCCTTTAGGGTCTGCAAGCATCTGCCTGGCTTCTTTGAGGGTAGAAGAGGCAACATTTATGCTGGTCTTTTTTTCCCCTCCTCATCCCTAAATGTTTGGGGGAGGAGATCCTTGTCCTGCCCTTTCTGCAAGACTCCTACCCCCAAGGAGGGTACAGAAACAGTAAAAGGGCTTCCTCCCAGTCTGCTTTCTCTCTCCCAATGCCTCCTAGGTCCTTGCATCTATAATCAGATGGGCTTTCCATTCTCAAAAACCCATGCCAGGTGGTAGGCTTTACTGACCAGTAGGAAGTACTGCCCTTGGAAGGCAAACTACTCCATCATAAAAGGGTGCACTCACCAAAGTACCGTAAAGAATGTGTTTCATAAAGCTACATAAGAAATCCAATATATGTACAAGGCAACTCTTGATGGAGACTAGCTTTCACCGATGGTCACTATCCTCAGTTGATAAAGGACTTCAGCAGAGTGAGTCGCTATAGGGAGCTTGATGGCATTCAATCTCCTTCCAGATAAAAGCCTCTAAATATCTTCATTTAAATATAGGTAAAGGTGCAGGTCTTCATTTATTCCCCAGTGGGTGGTGATGAGGATGGTGTTAAAAACAAAGAAAGAAACCCTAGATTAGATAAAATCTTCACACATTCTTTCATGACTGGAAGTGAGAGAGAGAGAGATTTCAAGCCACTTCTGCAAGTCTCTAGGAAAGGTACTCCCACTGTCACAGCAAACTGTAAGCTGGAAGAGATTGTTTAGGGCAAGTAGTTAGAACATGCTGTAAGAGACCATTCAAGGTAGAGTGGCCCATTAACATCTCTGCGGGCATAGGACAAAAAGAGGGGGTTAGTAGGTTATAAAATCTTGTGATAAACCATAAATCCAGTGCTTCTGTTCAAGCGTCTAGCAGAGGAATGAGTTTGAGCTCCAAGATCATGTTTTGAAAGTGCTGTGTGGCTTCCATTGGGGATGGAGACTGATTGGTCATATATAGAGTATTTCAAAAGGGATAGCCGTGTTAGTCTAGTCCAGTAAAAAAACAACAAGGAGTTGTGTGGCACTTTAAGACTAACAGATTTATTTTTAGCATGAGCTTTCGTGGGAGAAGATCCAGCAACAAAAGTTCTGTGGCACCATAAAGACTAACAAATTTTTTCAGGCATAAGCTTTTGTGGGCCCCAACCCACTTCATCAGATGCAGACACCAAGTGATTGCCTTGTGAAAAAAACATCACCCACAGGTGAAAAGGGTGTTTTCTTATGTGACTTCATTCAAGTGTATAGTAATTGTTTGGTTTCATTCACATAGGGTGTGTCTACACTGGCAAGTTAGTTCGAATTAAGGAGCCTTAATTCAAACTAATTTAGGCCCTGTCCACCATAGACTTTCACTAGTTTGAATTAAGTAATTCCCTAATTTGAACTAATAAAAGCATAGTTTGAATTAGTAACAACTGCATTTTGTTCAAACTAAGTGCTTAGTTGGATTCTTAGTTCAAACTAAAGGCAGTGTAGACCAGGATTAAGCCTTAATTTAAACTAAATAAATTCAAACTACGGCAGTTAGTTTGAATGAATAAAGTGCACTAATTTGACTTAATGTTTAAGTCAAATTAGTGCACTTTGTTAATTCAACTTAGTAAAGTCTGGTTTAGTTCGAATTAAGGTCAAACTTATTAGTTTGACTTTGTTAATTTGAACTAACTTTTGTAGTATATACATAGCCACAGTTATTAGGGCATTTAGTGCACTAGATGAAGTATAATGCATGAATCTTGAAAGTCATCTTGTTGGGAGTGTTGATCATTATAGTAGTGGAGATCTGTCTACAGGTTTTGCATCTGTTGTTCTGGCAAGGTCTGGTGCTGATCTGAGTTGGTGTCCTGGCCTGTGGGAAGTGTCCTTCTGATGATGAGTTTGGAGAGGTTGAGGATGTTGTCTGAAGATGAGAAATTGGATTTCAGGAAAGATTTCCTTCAGGATGGGATCCCCATCAAGTATGGGTTGTACTTGTTTGATGACATTCTCTATGGGTTTCAGCATTGGGTGGAAGGCAACAACTGGAGGTATGCAGTCAGGTCAAATGCTTGTTTCTCTCACCAACAGAAGCTGATCCAATAAAAGAGATTACCTCGTTAATATACTGGGACCAACACAGCTGAAGCTATACAGCATACGTGATTGGTAGTGTCAGCTTCACAGAACCTCAGGTAACATGGTAATGGAGCATACAATGAGCTCATACCTCGACAGAGAGGAAGGGCCTAGACTAAGAGGGGATAGCAGATCAGTTTTGACGCACATTAATAAAATTGCCATCTGAAAGACACTTGGAAAATGTCTTCCTAGAAAAATCTGACACTGGTTAACATGATCAATATCTCATTTTCATGAGAACCAGATAGTAACGTTTAGAAATGTACTAAACAAAATAAATAAATGCATTTTAAAGCCCAACCTATTGAGCAATGAATTTGCCCTAGTGACACTAATGATGGTGCTTAGCTGGAAATCCACAACGTGTATCGTTTTGCTTCAGCAATTACATGACATTGGAGAGGACAAAATGTGTTGAAAACAAAAAGCAAAGGACGATGATGAACATCCATCAAAAACAGCTATAGAGTGGCTCTTGGGAGAAGTTGCTGCTTGTGAGTATGCAACCACTAAACCGTGATGCTGAACAATAGCAACTGAGAGAAAGACAAGTGTCATCATCTTCATCTCATCCACACATGGCCAATCCTGGAGACATGAGCTATGTTTTAAAGTTAGCTGGCTGTTTCTCTCACCTTCCAGGAAACACCCTATCATCAGTTTCCTCAAAGACGGTTTCTCCTCTCCGCTTTTTTCTGGGGAGAATTGTTGTTTCTTAATAAACATTCACAATAAGGCATTCAGGATTCCCCTATCTCCCTTTTCTCATTCCAGCACTGTAGAAGCAGGAGTCCCCCACCATGGCAACATGGACAAAGTTTGTACTTTACAGCAGACACCTAAACATTTGTGTGATCTGGGTGTTTTCAAACAGTCTAAGCTTCTGCAAGCCTTGCCAGCTGTGACTAACAGTGAAAAGAAGAGGGAAAGAAAGCTTCTAGGGCCTGCAGCCTTCAGGCAGGCAGGCTCTAGGGGAAACAAGAGAAAGCCATTAACTAACCACAGTATTATCTTGATTCTCTCAGAGAAACGAGCTACGGACAGCTAATGAACTAGCCTTAACGTTTCAAAAACTGAATGCACCTCTGGGAGCTCTGCTAGAACAAACAGTGTGACAGATCAATGCCTGATGCCTATATCAAGAGAAAAGGTTATTTGCTTCTCTAAGGAATTATGGGATTAGTATATCGCTATGATACACTTTCCGTCCTTTCAAAAATACAATTTTACTTGTTCTTATTTTCTAGTTGTAAAGCTTATTAGCATGAAAGTTGATAATGAAGAATATTGAAATTTCTTCTCCCAGTCCCTCTGTTACTTCACTCAAGCTAGTCATTACACCATAGTACACTCTTTGCCTATAAGGAAATATCAATAAATTTGTTAGTCTTTAAGTGCCACAGGACTCCTTGTTTGCCTTATAGTCCTTTAGAGCACTGTTGGAAACAAAGTTGAGCCAAGGTTTCGGAGGACCTGGTGCAAAGTAGAAACATAAGGCAGGCTACCAAAAGGAAGAATGGTCTTGTGGTTGAGGTGTTAGCCAAACCTTGAGGAAATTTTGATTCAGTTCCTGTTGCCGCCATAAAATTTCTGAGAGACTTTGGGCAAATCACAGCTCCAAGCCGCAGCTCCTAGAATGTAAAATGGGGGTGATAATATATCCTTTGTCTTATCTGTAACTTCTTTGGACATTTCCAGGTGCTTGTACAGCACCTAGCACAGTGAGACCCTGGTCTTTGTTGGTGCTTTTGGAGACTATGGTAATATAAAGGATAAATTATAATTACAGCAATTGTAGTGGAGGAGGCAAGAGTGGGGTGTAGGTCTGAGAACTGAGTGGGAGGAGATTACTGTTGGGAATGAAGTTGGAAGGATTATGTAGGCTAGGAAAGTGTCATAACTTCTGACTGACTTGGTCACTCACTTCTTGCTCTATGCTCTTAAGATGGAGTTTGGATTCCTCAACTGTGAGGAGTCTTGCTGGTGTGTGTTCTGTTCACATGGTGAAGGCCAGTCCTGGAATAGAAATGTTTTTTTTTTCTCTCAAAGACACTAAGGGACCACAAGGAATGAAAAAAGGGTCTATCGATCTGGGGTTGGTTGGTTTGTTTGTTTGGGTTTCTTTAAAATCCAGTGCTCCTGACTCCATTTGGTAATAAAAAACAATGGGAGAATTTTGCTTTTGAATCAATAATCAGAATTAGGTAAAGCAAGAGTACTCTGTGAAAGCCTTAAAATGTCAGCCCCCAACCTCTTGAAAGCTGGTAGGCAGTCATGAGTGACTGCTGAACATTATTTCACGAAATCTGTCCACACATTTACAAGTGATTGTTTTTAGAGCTAACCCCCCTGGAAATTATTTTGACCTCATTCAGGAAACTGTTGTGCACATTTTACCATAGGTATTCGCTTTGGTCAAACTATCAAAACCACTTAAATTTATTTGCAAATTATTATTTTAATAGGAATTTTATTATAATTGAAATATTGTTCCTTTTAAAAAACATCACCAGATGACTTGTCCCAAAGATATTTGCTTAAGTACTGGCATTGAAGGTGGTCTGGACTTCCCTTTATGAATTAAATATGTATATTAAAATGTTAACTTGGAAAATAAAGTAATGTATGCTTTATTTCACCCTCAGCATGCCTAGAAATTGCATCTTATATAGTACTTACACCCAAACATAATCCCTTTGGGTTATTTTATGATATCTTTAGTCTAGATCGGTAACTCTTACTTTATTTCTATTGACTTCAGGGTGACTGCTGATGGACTGTGAGTTAAACTGTCCGAATTTGGCTGCTTGAAGTTAATGAGAGTTTTGCCATTGTTGGAACTGAAAACGAGAAGTGATCCTTAGATGATCACATGCTGTTCTAAGTACCCTCAGTTGAACTACAGTGTTCTGGCCTTTGTAGGATTCACTCAAACCCAATATTTAGTTCCCTTTCTACAGAGACCACTGACCTTCTCACATAAGACACAGACACTGCCAGTTTCTTTTGGATCTCATAATCTGTAATAGAAATCAGTGTTACTTAGACTTCCACTGATTGAGTAAGGTTTAATTTTTAATTTTAAGCAAATAGTAGTCATTTTATTGTTTAAAAAGAACATTAATGGTTGCCAAATGATATATTTAATTGTAATCTTGTGCAACCTTTATTTTATAAGTGGAGGGAAAAGCTGATTATAGACAGACCTGGTTCCAGATTTCTTCCACATCTGAAGGGGTTAACAGTCAACAGTAAATTGAAATTGTGATATGAGGTCAAGATTATCTCCTACCGTGATGTTGAATGCATCAGTGAAATTCTGAGGTCATTTCTCAATTTTTGGTCAGTCTTTCCTCAGGTAAAGCTCTTATTTGAAAGCTGGTGCCATCATATTGAACTGTGCATTCCCTTTTAGGCATGGAAATTTGGGAAAAGTGTATGTACCAACAACGTTGTAACTACCCTGTAGATTAAATGATAATGCATTGTTTCATCTAAGAAATATGAATTATTGCAGGTGAAACAGGAAATAAAGGCCAACAGCTGGGTACTGTATTTTTTGGATTCATTCTGAGCAACTGAAAAAGCTGAGAGCTGGTCTGGATTATTTGCGAATTGAATCTGCTACCTTGGTTAATGACAAGTTGTACCTTACTCCAGGATTTGAACATACCTACTCCTAGACTAATGCATTGTTCGATGTGAATAGGAGTTTCAGAGTCAGGTCCTTTATTAGGAAAAGGTGTAAAACTCATAGGTATGTGTACACTGGAGGCTCTGTTAAGTCAACAAGGTTGACTTTAAGTTGATTTTAAATCAACCTTGTTAAGTCGCTTTAGAATGTCTACACTGCAAATTCCTGTCAACTTGCCTGTGTCTACACTGGCAGATGCTAGACAGGGCCATCCCTAGGGCTTATATGGATATAAAATAGTTGACTTGAATGGGAGGAAGAGTAAACAGAAACCCCATAGTACACAAATCAAAAATGGCTCTTGGAAATATTGTAGCCTGGTGTGAATTGCTGATCTCCTGGGAAGGTATTTGCATTTTAGGGGAGGGAGGGGTAAAGTAACTTTTGTTTGTTAAAGTAGTTTGAGATTCTTCAGAAAATAAATATATTTATTATTCTTTGAAGAGACAATGGGCCAAATCCTGCTCAACTTATTCAAGTAATTGTCCTAATGAAGTCATCTTTCAATCTCCTCCACCCTGTTTGCATTGAAGTCAATGTGGCCACTGGCATGAGTAAAGGGCTGAGTTTTTCAATCAGTTATATGAAATCAAAAAATCACTCAACATTCTGGTAATGTTCCCTGTTGGCATACCACTAAGACTGCTTAAGAGTTGCTGTCCCATAGTAGCCATAGTGGAAGGGACTGGAATCTCCATCACAAAGCACCAGTTGCAAATGCTGAGGTCAGTAGCACTATAGATCTTCTCTGATGGTGGGATTGTTTCAGAAATGCAATATTCTAAAGTTCAGAGCATTCTATGTTTGCTAAATATTTTTATGGTTCTTATTTGTATTGGGGGTAGCACCTATTGGGGTAAGGAATCCCATTGTGCTAAGTACTATAAAGAGACGTACCTAAAATATGACTCTGGCTGTCAAAGAGTTTACAGTCTAAGGGTATGTCTTTATTACTGTGGTTGGTGCCGCACTGTTCCCTACATCGACAGAAAGGGTTTTCCACCCTTTCCAAGAGGCAGTGACTTGTTGCATTTACCATGGCAGTTAGGTTGACCTAGCTATGATACATAAGGGGTGAAATTTTTCTCATTCCTGAGTGATATACCTAGATTGATATAATTTTTAGGTGTAGACAAGGCCTAAGCATGATGAGATTATTGGTTCTCAAACGATATTAGTTTGTTTGTACACTGAGGCACAAGTGCTTGGCAGAATATCGATATATATGTATAGTGCTAACTATTCAATGAAAAATCACATTTTTAAAAATCCACAGAAATAGGAAACATTTTTATTAATTTAAGATTTGGGATCTGCATGCGATGACATCAATAGATGACCATATTGGTCTCTTCTGACCTTAGAGTCCATGAGAAAGCACTGGCCCAGTTAGCCCAGTGTGGTGTTCTTGACTGTTGCCATAGTCTGCTGCTTCAGATGAAAGAAAAGCACTCATGTGCGTCCTCACACACATACCAGAGCTCTCAAATTAAGGACCTCATTCCAGTTCCACTGTAGCCAACTAGAAAAGTCCTGTGGCACTTTAAATACTAACAAACATCTTTGGTCATAAACTTTCATGGACTGCTATGCACTTTGTCAGATGCAAGTGGGTTGCAGCCCACGAAAGCTTACGCCCAAAGAAGTTTATTAGTCTTTAAGGTGTCACTGGACTTTCATGGTTTTTGCTATGTACAGACTAACATGACTACCCCTCTGGATCTAGTCAACAGGAGCTTTTTACAGTGACTTTGCGAGGATCAGGATTTGGCCAGATCTCCAGTGATTAATGTGGATTTACATGTTTACATAATAATTAATTTGTTTCATTATTATTTTATTTATTTTTGTAGGAACTGAAGCACTTCACTCAGACAGGAACCTCACAACACTTCTAATAGTCATTCATAAACTTCACAATGAAAAGCCTCTTTCTGGCCATATAGAAGTGCTGAAATCACACTGACAATATAGCAAATTTCCATTTTGAGCAAATCTACAGTTTTGCCAAACGGCTAGAATTTTGGCACTTTTTTAAGGATAAAAGCCTGTATTCAGGAAACTTTACTTTACCTCAAACACACAAAATATCAGGTTCAACCCAAAGCAAAAGTTTAGCTATTTAGCAGGGCACTGTAAGGCATTTTGATACATTTGTTTTCCATCTGAGGGTTTGGTTTGGAAAGAGTCAACCAGAAGTCCTTGTTTATATATTTTTCAAGGAAAGATTATCATGGTCTCATCTTACTTCTAAGTGTATGACGCTGCTAGAGAAAAGGTACCCCGCGAGATCATTGTTGTATGGCTGAACTTGTGGATGCTGGCATATCAGGAAGCTTCTAAAGGAAATATTATATGGTCCATCAAGACAGTCTCAAATTTCCTGATTGCATATATTTAAAAAGGATAAGCTCCGATTACCTTAAGCGCTTGTTTAGTTTGCAATGGAAAAAAGGCGACTAATGTGGAGTCTAATCTGTCCGAGTAGCCCCAGCCCATCAAAGTATTTTGAAAATAAATCTAAATATCTGTTACTAGATGAACAAGAACATAAGGTGATGAACCAAGCGGATATGATTATGGGTGGGAGGGAATGTTTAGCTGAATTCAGTTTAAGGTTATATTTGTTTCCTGAATTGCATCCGTGGGACTTGCAGCACTTGGTTTTGTGTTTCTTCTTTCTCATCATGATACTCCAGATAAGAAGTGGTAACTATGTCTGAATGGTTTTAAAACTTTCTATCAGTAACCATAAAGTGACCATTTACAAATTGGAATGCCTTGCTGAGTGGAGATTCAGCTCCTTCTTACCAGACCTGTCAATACAGGTAGATCTTCCAGTTAAGACAACAGCAGGCGGCTGAAAAAGATTTTTTTTTCTTTTTTTTAACAATAGGTATGTTAGGAGTTTTACCAGAAGACAGCTGCTTAGAACAGCTGTCTGCTTATACACCCATCTTAGGAGAGAATGATTAATGAATTCACTTGGGCAGTGAGAAACTCGGTTCACTGATCCATAGTTTCAGCACAGGTATTGATGTGAAACTAATGAGAAATTTGATGCTCAAATTTGAATGTTTATTCCAATTACCCAACAACAGATCTAAATTAAAAAAATAGCTTGAAGCCTTAACCTTTTATTAGTAATATAGAAAGCCAAACTGTTTGTAACACATGTTGAAAACTAGAGGTGCTGCCACCTCCGCTGTTTTGGGGAAGGGGTAGAGAATGCCCATTCTTGATTGACTTTGCTCCACCTGTTTGATAATTGGAATCTCTTCCTCCTCTCAACCCTCCCACCCCAGATATATTTTTACCATGAACAAAACTGCTTCTCTCAGAGCTGAGTTGCAAGCAGCTGTGGCAGGACCATAGAACTATTTCATTTATTAAGTTGTCACAGCAATTGCTATTATTTATTATTTGTATGATGGTAGTATCTGGAAACCTCCTTTTTGGTGGGTTGTGGAAAAATGCAGATTGAGACAGGCTGTGCCTTAAAGAGCTTACAGTCTGAATAGACAAGGCAGACAAAGGGTGGGAGAAAGGAAGTGACATTAACTTCATTTTACAAGTAGGAAACTGATGCACAGAGGGGTTAGGGGACTTGCTCAGCATCACATGGGAATTCTGTGCCAGAACTGAGAATTGACTCCGGATTCAAAGTTCTGTGGGTAAATGCAAGACCATGAAGCCTCACAATAAGCTTTACACAAATTTGCTAATAAAGAAGGCCAGCCAACAAGAATTTTTAAAGGGGACTGAGCTAGTTCAGAGGTCACTTCTGCAAAGTGCTGAAGCGCATCTGTGAGGGAGGAGTGTCTTCAATTCCCGTTTAAGTCCATGGGACTGTAGGGTCTCTGCATTTCATAGGATCAGGTTCTTTAAAAACATAGCATTTTAAGGAAGAGGTGGCAATGGCAAATTGGAATTATTATTTATACATAACTTACACTGGGGTAAAACTTCCTCCTGGAGCCTTGAATATTGACTGTGCATAAGGCTGAGCCTGGGATCTCAACACGCTTTGTAATTTTATATACATCTGCATCTATATACAGAGAGAGAGCAATAACAAGTAATGCTTGATTTTTCTTAGTTCATGTAAGTATACAGAAAGATAAATTGCTAGACAAACTGAGTTGCCTTTGGAAATGAGTAAGGACACTGAAAATCTGAAGGAAAATATAGCCAAATTCAGCACAATAGGTCTGCCAATGCCTCTGAAAAACTCTAGGGGATTTTCCACTACATCTAGGTACACTGGAACAGGCCTCCAGTGTGGCAAATATGTGGGATTTTTGTAAGGCAAATCCATTCAAAGCAGGTGTGAAAACACAAATACATTGCTGAGTCAATGGTTTATGTCTGTGAATAGCTTTAAAAGAAAAGTGATTATGCAATATTATTTCGTGAAGCTTACATTTATGCCTAAATTATTGATACGTATCTTCATATTTTCAACTTTAACCACAACATAAAGATTTTGTTTGGAAAATTCTTTAGGGAAGCCAACAAAAAGAAACTCCGTGTGGTTCCTGGCTCCTCTGCTGCCTAGCCACCTACTGCCTCTTCATAATAATAATGAATTATTTTAATATTAGCATGTTGGCTCCAGATAAACGTTGCTGTGAAATAAATAGTGTTGCTAATTTATCCTTTTAAGGTACTTGCCACGGGTGGAATTAGCCAGAAATCTAGACAAACAATTTGCAACCTTTTTTTTTTCATTTATCGACCCCTAAAAGTTTTCAAATGGAGTTACAGACCTATTTGGAAAATTTAGAGATGGTCTTAGGACCCCATAGGTCCATGGACCACAAGATGGAAACCACGGGCTTGGATGATCACAGGAAGCCCTCAATTCATTGGATGATTGCTAACGTTAGAGGGCAGCTGCTGAACAGGTACATGGGAAACAGTGGACTGTATTCATTGAGTAGCTCCTTGCTGAGGCAGATCTGATCACTGGTGTCCACATTTGTGCAGGTTAATTGTCCATTAACTCCCATGTTGAAATTGTTCATGAAGAATCTAATCCAATGTCCAATGAAATCCGTCAGAGTCCATTCACAGGTTTTGATGGTGATTGGAATCCCTAGACAATGGAGTAACAACCGTGTACCCATCCCACACACTGTCTGTGGGAGTATGTGAATTTTGTCTTCCCCATCTCCCCCAAGTTCCTTCCAGAACACCTATTGAGGTTTGTGCATGGAGGATTAGGAAGCAATTTTCAATTCATTCTCACTAATTGTATTTCTATGTTGGCTGTAGGCCCAGTGGCCCTAGATGCTACACATACCTGTAGTGAGAGACAATCCCATTCCAAAAGAGCTCATAGCTCTAAAGTTCAGGGACATCTGCTGCATGCCAAAAAACAATACAAAACAAAAAAACCCGCCAACACCACCATGAACTGACACAAATTTTATTATTGTTTTGGCAGTAGTTAATGCCCATTAAAAAGGGCTAAATCAGTCAGACCAAAGCCTTCAATTCCCCTGCGAGATCTTTCCCTGTTGTGGTTTATTTGCAAAGAGAAAACAATTTTGTTTTTTGTTTTAATTTCTTCTCTTTTTAGGTGTGTGGGTTTCCTGTTCAAAAGTTTGAAGCCATTCAAACTATTGAGAAGGAGAAAAAAATCTGAAAGCCTTTGTAAAGCAAAGAAAACTTTGAAAGGAAATGACCCAATCCCCTCTTTGGTTCACACCTATCTGGTCAAAGAGTTCAGGTCTCCATGGAGTCTCCTAGACCTAACAGCACTCATGCGGAACCTGTTTGTTGTCTTTCAGGCTCTGCACTTTCCAGGGTGTCCCATCTCAACACGGCTGACATTCCTGGCCCAGCAGCCAAAAGGAATAAAATCTTTGGGGAGTACCTGAAAGTGAATGACTTCTTTTGGTCAGCTCAAGGTTGTTCACTTCTGTAACTCTATTACAACTCGTCCCTCATCTCCTTTTCTGACCACGGAGAATCTTATGAACACACACACACGACCTCCCTGTAGGAGCCTTAAATATTTGTTCCTGATTTTTTTCTTAGACTGTCAAAACTAAGAAAATGTTTCTTTTTTTTTTTAAAAAAAAAAGAAAAAGAAAAAGAAAAAAGCAAGCTTGTCACTATTCTTTTATCATCATACAGAATTGACACTTGCACACTTACTTGTGTTGATTCCATGAGTAGCACAGCACTCACTCTGCTTATATACACTTGATACCCCCAACTTAAGGGGGAAAAAAAAAAAGAAAAAATAGAAATTAAGAACAAAAGGATGTTCTACTCTCTGACCTTCAGGTTTTGCAAATCTCTCTGTCTTTTTTTGAATCATTGCAAAGCTAGTTTGTCGTTCTGAACTTTCCAGTTCAAAATGACCTCCTCCAACATCCAATAAATTCCATCTGCATTTCTATCCAAGGGATATTTCCAAGTGGTTTTCCAGCTGAAGAATAATTGACTTCAGGGGCACTACTCATATATTAAGTCAGGCATATATTTGAGTAACTTCCTGAGCTGGTGCCCAAATTAGGATTTGGAGAAACAACTGATGACAAAGCTTGCTCAAGTGGTTACTCTAAACCAGGAGTCTCAAACCAAATCACCATGGGGGCTGCATAAGGACTAGTGTAGGGCTGCATGAGGACTAGTACGTTAGCCTGAGGGCCTCACCACTTTTCATACAATGATATTGCAAATATCGGTAACAATAGTGTCATTGCGGGCCACAGGAAATAGCTTTAGGGGCTGCATGTGGCCCATAGGCCATGTGTTTGTGACCCCTGCTCTAAACACTCATATACAGTATGATACTTTTGTTTTCCCTGATGTTTTCCTCTACTGTTTCTTTTACCACCACTGGCCTGTGTTTTAGCCTCTGCCTCTTGGCTTCTTTTTCACCATTTCTTCTCTCCATCAGATTATTTTTTTGTACTTCTTAATCCCCCATGAATTCTCCAGACTAGAAATTAGTCCAGTAATGTGGACATTTACATTATATTTTCAAACTCTGCTCACGTGTTTTTAACATGAGGCTGAATGAGTTGGCCCAGCCCTGATGTTCATTGACCTTTTCTGGATCCTGGCCTGTTTAACAATATAGCATAAAAACCTAGAGACTGTTACATTTGGAAAGATACAGGACTTGATGTGTGATGAAACAACGGCAATGAACGCAGTCAGTCAACCTGGTTGTGTGCTCTTGCGTATTCTGCAGCTAAACAATGCTCTTAGCAATGACTACTATGGTTGTTTGAGTTACGAATAGCTGATCAATTCAACAGGCAGAGAGCTTAAGGAGAAAACCATGCCCAGTTGTTTCCATCCAAAACCTTCAGCTGAACTGAGGGCTCTGCAGACTCCTCTATCTGAATTCTAGAGCAGGAAAAATAAGAAGACAGTCATGACCTTGGGGCAACTGAAGACTCCCGCCTACTTCAAAGGTCCACCTAGTGGGCCCTGCACCCCTTAGAGCAGAGTTCTTGACAGATGAGGTTAATTAATCAGTGGTTTTTTGTCCACTTTCTTCTTTCATTTGACTTTTCCCATTCTGATTCTGCAGGGGGGGGAGAGGCGTAACAGCCAATAGGTCCACTCCTTTCGCCACATACAGCCGTGTTCAGAGGAGCACCCCTACAGGATCAGCTACGGTGGAAGAATTTCTGCTGCTATTATTTTCATTGGTCCCTTAACTGAATACAGTTTACTCACTCATCCTTGATAAATTAAGGGGCTATGACAACAGTGTGCGCAGTCTTGAGAAGTATTAGTAGGTGGGAGGGAAAGCACTGTATTTCCTCTGGAAGGCTAAAAGGAGAGAAATGATCTAAAAATAAAAACAGAAAAATTCACATTGAATACAAGGGGGGGAAAACCTCCTTAACCATAAGAGCAATTAGAGATAGGCAGTAGAATAAGCTGTCTAGTGAGAAAGCTGAGTCACCATCATTAGAGGTGTTCAGAAAATAAGGCTAGATAAAATCCTTGAGAGGGTCAGAGTGTATGGGAAAATCTTGCTTGATAGAGGGAACTGACCTGGATAACCCAGAAGGTCTGCTGCTTCGGTGACTCTTTATTTAAAAACAATGTTGAATTCAGGGAGAAAAAGAGTGTGTGTATGTGTCAGAATCTTGTAAATGTTTATTTTTCACTCAAACATGAAAGTTACAGAAATCAATCAATCTGTGTTTGCTGTTTTCATAAGACATACAGCGAAGGATCAATGGGGTACTTACTAGAAATATCTAGCATATTTTATCAGGATGGGATAGATGCTGTAGGCTAAAGTTCACTAATTGCACACCAGAACTATCATGATTCTCGGCTAAATGGGTGGCAGTCTTCAGTTTTGTGAACTGATATAAAGAAGGAAGTCATGGTTCCCAAGATGAAGATCTCGAGATACGGTATCAGACACAGCCAGGAATCACTAGGTGAAATTCTATGGTTTGTGCATTAAAAGGGCTCTGAATGGATAATCTTAATGGTTCCTTCTGGCCTTGGTCTTTATGAATGTGTGAAAGGCTTCAATTTTAAGACATTACAATCAAATTGAGGTGTAAACTGAGAGAATCTATCCTTAACTTCCTGGAAATTTGAAACAAATCCAGAGCAAATGACAAAAATCACTACTGCCATTTGATGAGATTTCAGAATTTTTGCAACACTATTATTTTAGATTAACATAAAAGAGAAGGGAAGTCAAGCAATGAAACTATTCCCAGTGAAATGTCCAGTGTTCTGGGTGCAATAGAGGCTTTTCTTCATTTTCTTCATCTGTCCTTTTAAAAACAACATGTGTGCCTCCCGGACTATCTTAACAATCTAAATATTGGGGTGTATTGAGGGCTGTGTTGGAATTATGAGCTATTACTTTAAATGTGTGTGCAGGGGAAAGGGAAGCAGAGTTCCTGGTCTTCTTTTGCTTGAAGGCTAGGAAGCTCTGTAGCAAAATGTTCATCAGAGGCAATGTGGAAAGAACCAGCCTAGAAGAAGGTGGGTTGAGTTGTGTCTTTAAGGTTTAGGTAGCAACCTGCTTTTTTTCTGCCTCTCTTTCTTTGGTTATGTATCATTCTGCATTATTGTATAAGAAAAGAAGTAATTTAAATCTTCCAGCAAAACATATTTCCAAAAAACAGTCTAGCAGCCATAGAATATCAAAGCTTTGGTTAGAAGATAAGTCATTAGAAAGAAGACTTGGTGGGTAGTCAGAGGTCAATTCTCTTAGGAGATGCTTTGGGCTGGACAGTTAAATTTTATCCTTTATTCTGGCTCTGACCAAAGTGTGCATGGAGCACATTGTGCTAGATGCTGCCCAAAATTATAATAAAATATTGTCTTCACCCCCCAAAAAGCTTTCAGCATGCCAGTGATAGACAAAGGCACAGAACCCAACTTTACTTGTCCACTAGACTAAAGTGCCTTTCTGCAACAAAACGAGTCTGTTATGGAGTGAACGCTATGCCAGCTGCATGTTTATAACTCATACAAGCAGTGTGGTTTGAGCTGTGCTGTTTTGCAACAGTTTGCTTTCAAGGCTGATGGCCTCCAGTCAGTGTTTATCAGTAAGCTACTTCTCAGGAACTGGGCCAGATCAATACTGTATTCTTTCAGACCTCTCTAAACCCAGCAGGGAAGGCAGTCACAGTGGTACAGAACTCTGCACCTTATGGAACAGATCAATACCCTGACAGTACTAAGCTTTGTTCCTTCACCAGCTTTAAGATGTTCTGCATGCTCTACATGATTGCTTAAAGGTTTGTTTTCTCTTCTTCTATATGACAACACCGCTCCCTCCCTGATCTTTCTTAATAGCATCACTGTAATTGCCTTGACATGAAATAGCAGCACAAACACAGAAGCTTTGCTTTGAGGTGTTTTGTCTTTTTTGAACATCTCTATTAGTAGAGGGTGTTGATTTGGCTTTAATGTGGAGTCAGAGCTTTAATGTGCGTCTGTGCTTATTTACTCCAGTTTACTAAACTTGCCAAACTGATTTTACCTATGGGAGTCATATATAGGAGTGTGCTGCAGCATGAAAAAAATATAATAATCATTACTAAGCAAAGAAAATTAGCTTAAACTTTGTGCTTCTGAAGCCTATTATGGTCTGTTTCATTTTGCCCTATCATCTTGTTTGTCTTAGAAGTACCGAGGGGCACATTTACCTTTTAAATAGTGCTAGGTGGAATGAAATCATATTTATTTTATTGTTTTTGAGTAGAATCTAGAACTCCCAGCAACCCAAATTTCTCTTTCATGTCACCCACTGTGACGAGTTGTTTATTTGGCCTGAAGCAGCACAAAGTACAATTGTTTTCCTTCAAATCCATTTTTGCTTTTGCTCTGTTTGGAAAATGATTTCACATTATGTGGTGTTAGCCATTTTAAAAGCAGCTACCACACCCATTTGAAATGATCATTTCCTTTTTAGACATAGAAAAAGGAAATGGCTATGTTAACCAGGCAGTGCCCTGTTGCAAAATGTTGAATTTTTAATGACCAATGTACCTATGGATACAATAATCATCTAGTCTATATTGTGTATTTTCAAATGATAGAAATAAGGGGCTAGCAGCTGAAGCGGGGGAGGCACACAATGGTTCTAAGTGCAACTTAGAGCAGCCATGGGGCTGTTCTGATTTACAAAGGCTTCCAAAGTTCCCTAGGGATCATTCCATTAGCTAGAAGTCACTGAAACATGGCCACATCCTCGCGTAGCAATGTGGTAGGAATACTTTTCTGCCCTGGAAGGACACTTGTAAGCCCTACGAAAAGGGAATGGAATCTGAGCCAAGGATCTGGTGCAAGGTGTCTCAGGGCCTCCTCCATTTAAATCTCTGACCATTTTCCCAATAACTTAAATGGAAGCAAGATAGGGCTGTTAACTAACAGCTCCTTTTCTCAGCACCTGTGAAGAAAATGCTCTTGTCTAAAGCCTCTCTGATATTTTTGGTGGAATTACCACTTCACACCTGAAGAACATCATTGCTTAAAACTGGGCCTCAGGAATGCTGCTGATTTTCTTTGGTAGCTGACTTCCCCTCCACGTATCTCTAAAAGACTCAGTCGCAGACCTCTTCTCACTTTACAAGTCTTTAGATGCAATTCTGTGTTACACTTTGAATCGTGTGTTGTAAGAAGTAGAAATCCCGGGTGCATTACCTTTAGAACAACTGCTGTCCACTTCTGGATATGTGCAGAACAGGATAAGATCTGCAATTTGTGTGTACTAGGATTATTGGTTTGTGAAGAAGATATAGTGCTTCTCTATGTTTGTGAAATACATTCATGCAATTCAACCAGACCATTTTCTGTAAAATATGGTTCACAGAATATATGTATTTTTTTCCAAATCAGATGTAAAGGTGAATTTTTACATCTATGTAAAGAAGTCCCATAAACCAGAGTACCCAAATTAATCATAGATATTTAAGCATATTACATTGCTGCTGCACTACTAACTAACATTCCTGGGTGGTGGATAAGATTCTTGTAAACTGTTGGCCAAATCCTTCAGTCTATCAGGCTTTCTCCCGCACAGAAATCAGTTTTACCCTAATAACAGTTTCTGGATTTGGCATCAGTATTTTCTTATGGTCATTTAGCCTCCATGCACAAAGGGGTCATGTAAACCATTTTCATATGCTATTGAAAATCAAATGCTAAAAACTTTGGATAATATATTAATGGTGTTTTTAGCCTACTGATAAACAAACATTTACATTACATCAGATTTCATGGATGCTTAGTTTTAATTAACATTCACTTGTATATGGAGCTGTGTTGCTTCTAACTAAATAACACATTAAGTCATGCAAGGTGGAGAGTTGGCCAATGTTCTCTCGTGGTATGAAGGTACATTTTCATGGAACCATTCTTCTGTGTTATGCCACTTCACATCTTAGAAGGTCATCTATCAGGCTATGTCTACACTTAAGAAGTTAGTACAAATTAACTTAGTTCAAATTAATTAATTGAAACTAATAATGGTTAATTTGAACTAAAATGGCCCCACTAGAAACCCAAAATTAACAAGCATGTCCATGGACAGGACTTGCAAGTTTGATTTAGGAAAGGGGCATCATGGGAAGTGTGGCAACATGTCCCCCAAGAAGGGCCATGCCCCCTCCCAATACATTGAAAGAGGAAGGCACCCTGGGATGAAGAAGGTCAAACTGTGTTAATTCAAACTAATGGTTAGTTTGAATTAACACAAATCCATTGGGTTGATTTGAACTAATAAGTTTGAATTAACCATTACTTTGCAGTTAAGTGAGGTTTTATAACTTTGAAGTAAGCGTTCATTACTTTGAACTAAGAAATTCCTTAGTTTGAAGTAATGAAGCCAGTGTACCCATGCATTAATTTAGTTCAAATTAATTCTCATTAATTTGAACTAAATTGTAATTGTAGACATACCCTCCTTTACGAGCCAGTGTGCAATAAGTGCCAACGTAGCTTACTTATAAAAGTATTGGGAACTGGTTCTTTTTTGCCCTAGTCAGACACTGTAGAGCATCTTGTCAAGGGAATGCACCCCATCCTCAGGAAAAAAAAAGTGACATCAAGTAAAACAAAGCAGCACAGTTGCAGATAATAACCCTGCACAAGACCCCACAGGCAGGTCTGTCAGTAAAGCCAAGAAGAAGACTAGGAGAGATGAGTTGACACCTAATGACACTGCTGGAGAGATTCGTCCTGGAGCTGGACATCTGGGTCCTTTAGCTACCAAGGTCATCTGAGCCGTCAGTTCCTGTGCTGAAGCTGAGAGAACACAAGCAGAGAGGAGTGTTTTCTATCACTCAGAACAATGAGAGAGGGAAACTGAGGGTATGTCTATACTGAAGGCAGCGAATGCACTTTTTCTGGGTTCAACTGAGTGGTCTGTCAAGATGCGCTGAGTTGATCTACAACTCAATGCTGTAACTCCAACCCTGTAACTGGAGGAGTGCTAAGTTGACCAGACAGCATTTCTGGTTGCCTTAGCGCAGCATGTACTGGGAAGTAAGTGGGAGTTAGTAAGGCGACAGGAGATACGCAAGGTATTTTATGTACCTTGTGTATCTCCCGTCAACTGCTGCCAAAAAGTGCAGTGAATGTAGGCTAGATGTTACATAAGAATCACATTTACAAAATATGTGGCATAGTGTGTGTGGAAGTGAGGGAGGGTTTGGTCCTTTTAGAATTTTGGAAGTAGAAGTAAAAGGGAAAGTTTGGTTTTCTCCAACTGGCAAATATGATTACCTACACAGTTAGGGGGCTACTTCTGTCATCCTTCCCTTCCATCATCATTCAGTCAAGACTTCCATTGGTTTCAGTGATAGCATTGTGTGATACATTTGCTGCATAGATATGTGAGGACTCTACCCTGCCCTCTGGCTTCTGTATTCCTATGGGCTATGACATCAGCTGGTGCCGCTGAAGCTTCAAGATAGCTGAATTCCAATCTACTAGATTCTGCTACCTTCTGTACCTGGACATAAAGCATGGCATTGAATCGTAAGAATGACTTTGTCATAAAAAAGGGAAGTCATGCATGTGTCTCAGGAGAAAATATTTCTGGTTTCAGAAAAACTCCAGTACTCATGAAACCCAGGGATATTAGCTAGAACCAGGCCAGGTATGTAGGATTCCCCACTCAGCCATGCTTGTGCATCTTGTTCTTGACTTGCTCAGCCTATTCTGTCATGGACCTCTATTTCAACTGAGGTTTTATTGCACCAAACTCAGAAGCGTTTTTGTGATGTGGAGCAATGTCCTTTAGGAAGGAGGCAGTTACTGCCAACTTCATTTTCATTTGTGATTGAAGGCAGGTTGTAATTTAAAGCCAGTCTCCAGAGGTGATACAGTAACATACCAAGATGCAGTAGTGCTGAACTAGACCTCCTCAAGGGGAGAAACTGTGAAAAACCTTATATTTTTAAATGTTGCTGAGTTATGAAAGTCAGCATCTCTAGCTTAACTTTTGGTTCATTTCTCTTGTTTGTTTTTAGGCTTTAAAGGTAAGCGTGCAGAAAGAGTGCATCAGAGAACGTGGGTGTGGAACTTGGGAATTAAGTTCAAATACATAAGACATATGAGGGGAAAAAACAAAGAGAGAGAGAGATTTCCCCTTTTTCAGCTGCATCAACAAAGTTTACCACCATTTTCCATAAAATTGTTATTTAACTTAAAACAGGCAAAACAGAAGACTAGGATTGAATAGACACTGGTGAACCAATTTGGATAAAATAGGAACAATCCTGAACTCCAAATTTCAGCATCTTTGAAGCTAAAATAAAAGCCAAGCTGATTTTGAGGTTAAAAAAGGAATTTGGCCAGTTATTCATTCTATTATTTTTATTTCTTCTCCCTCCTACTAGCATTGAGTTCTGACATGTGTTACAGACCAAAGAGAGTTTAAGTAATTTGAGTGCTTGGCCAGACCAAAGTAAATCTTTGGGCGGATGAAGTAGGGAGGGGCAGAGTTTATGGTAATGATGTGAGGGAATTTCACACTGAACATAGTAATACTGAAGTAATGATGTGAAAAGACCATACCATAGCTTTTCCTGCTTCTACCACCAGATGTAGTATGCATTTAGCTTATCCTAATGCATCAACACCGACTCAGAATTATAGAGATAAAAATGACCATGGCCTTGGATTTTTGACTTGTAGTATAAATTTTATAATCTCTCTAGGTAAGTGTACTTGCAGTGTCAGCATGGACTTGATCAACGTTTCTATATCTTGAGCCTAATTTTATTATGTTTTTGTTGTTTGTTTTTGTTTTTGTTTTTTTCAGAAATATACTTGGTTTTGCCAGGATATTTTTAGAAATTAAAGCCTAGGATTTTGGTTTGAGTCCTCTAGCCTGGTGTTAAAGGTTAATTGTTGTCTGGTGACTGATCCTGTCTTGAATGGTGAGCTAGAAACTCTCCACTCTAGAGGGAAAGTGAGTTGTCTCATTGGTCACTATGAAATGAAATCTATATCACTTGCTAAGAAACAGCAAATAGACCTTAGCATCAGGTTTTGAAATTAAATTAACCAGCTGGAATATCTGCTATCCTGGTAACATCATCAGCCATATCAAAGGTAATCACTGCTTTTATTGCTGTGAGCACAGGATACAGCTGGAAGTAAAACTGTGTTGTTATCAGATCTCAGTTTAGTCAATTTTAATGTACAGATCAGAGATTTGAGTCCTCAAAAGGGACATTTAAAAAGAGATCAGTGCCTTTGAAGTGATAACACACAGAAGCCTGTGGGGCACAGTCACAAAACTTCTGTGCATGGTGTGTACTAACACCACAGAAATGTCTGTTTCTTTTAGGAAAAAACAAAAGAAACAACACCCACCAACAAGCTTGCATTTCTGGGGCTATTCCATTCAACGTATAGTTTGGTAGAGTCCAGAAACCTCCTTATTATCTGCCCTATTTTAGTCTTCTGTGTAAAGCTTTTCCAAGTATACAAAGGTTTGCATAAAGTAGGAATTCAAGTTATAATTATCCCCATTCTTATCATGCATGACGTTAAGTTGAGGGCTCTGCTTTTTTCTGAGTAGCTGGGAATCACCAAAACCTTTGAAAAATCTGCTGTTAACCTGCTTGAGAGATGTCATGAAATACACACACAGCTGATGTTAGGGCAGCCATCTAAGGGTAAAAGTCATTTAGCTGCCGATTCAGCCAGGTTCTTAAGTTTGTGTGAAGTTCCATCCGTACTTAATATGAAGCATGTGGTTGAAGTGCCTTCCTCAATTGATGCTTTGGGGCAAATAGCTCGTGCAAAGCTGCTGTGTCATTAACACCCTGCAACAGGCCTGCACGTGGGAAGATGGAGTTTTACGTTGGATGTAGGTCTGTGAGGGAATTCTGCATGATGGCGTTCTAGGTAGATGTAGCCTGTCCCCTCTGCAGGCCCCAGAAGACATAGTTGTAGCTTGCCTTATGAAGGAAGACAAAGGCAGACGGCTAAAAACATTCCAGAAAATAATCATGGGACTCCAGTGGCCCTGGTATCTACACAGGTAAAGCAGAGAGCCTGCAGCCACAATTTGAGACACACATGAAATAGGTGCCAGCGGGGAGGAGGGATGGTCTGCAACCCCCAGGGCCTCAGTTGGAAGGCAAAATCAATTCCTATAATTTCTGCACTTGAATAGATGGACTAGATGCCTTGGAGGTGAGTTTCTCTCTCTGATAATTGCCAGGGGATCGTAGTTTAAGATGCTGTGTCATCAAGTTGCCAGGCCTGAAAATACACACCACATCCAAGGAGTGGACAGAAGTGATGAGTGCAACCTTATGTGCTGTAATAAACTGCTGAAAATAAGTGCCTCTCTCATTTTTAAGTATAGTGTTGTCGCCACAGTGCTATAATCCAGAGCATCGCCCGCTAGTACAGATGGCTAGCTGCTGTCCAGGGACAAATGATAAATTAGCAATTGCTTGTTCAGAAACCAAAGTAAACGATCTGATTTTGATAGGCAGGCCAGAGGACTGGCCAAATGCTTGTGAAACCCACGTCTCCGGAACTGCTGGAGTACTGAAACCTACAATTGATAAGAATCAGTGATTGAACAGCGGTTTTTATTTGTAACCTCAAAGACTTGTTTGGGCCCCAAGAAGCAGCTCTCTCAAACATGCTACAGCTACCACTTTAAAACGCTGCAGCAAGAAAGAAACTTTTACTTTTCTACTAAAGGAATTAAATTCTGAAAGGTGATCTAATCAGGTATGACACACAGGTCAATCCTGGGACCAGATGCATTGACCCCTAGCAGCAGGTTTAGAATTCCTCCCTTCACCCACCTCTGCTGCTTCTTTACACTGAACCACCCTGTTCCCTAGCTTAATTATTTCTTCCTCCAAAAGCAGGACCCATGTTTCTGCTGTGATGTAAAAGATTAGTGCTTTTGGCTCCCAACATGCCTCCGAATTCTCTCTTCACTGGAACTTCAAAGACGGTCCCGTGGCACGGGTGACGTGTATCTCCTTAGGTGCACCTGAGACGCAACATCTTCTGGTCACATGCGAATAACTGGAAGCTGTACACATAGAGGAGAGCATAAGATGGTATAAAACCAGGAGAATAAATTAGGACCTGGCTTGTTGGTGATTAACCCCATGCTAGAATTTATGAAGACACTTTCTAGCCCAGAGGCTCAGACTTTCTTCCTGGATTATGGGGGGCTGGATCCTTATAGAGCAGGTTAAAGGAAAAAGTCAATATCCTTATCTTTCAGCTACTAAGGAATTGTTCTGATTCCCATTAACTTCTATTCATCCTGGATCAGGCCCCAGTTCTGAGGTATAATTCTTGCATCTGAAGCTGGGAATGTATTCTCTTCTGCATCCCCATGAGGAAGAAATAGTTTAGTAACATAGGGTGTAAATTCTAATCCCTCCACAAGGCAAAGCCCAGCTAAGCAGTCTTTCTGCTGATGCCCTCAGTGACCTTGGAGAACACAAGCCTCACAGGCATGAAAGCCTACAGTTTTCTATTTGTAGTAGCAGTCATGTCTCTATCCATTTGTGGTGCCCCTAAATGGTTTTACGTCATCCCACTGGCAACTTCATTTCCCTTCCCAGCAACAGACTTGCACTTTGGTGAATGCTAGGAAAGATAAATATAAAAAAAGTTGCAAATGTGAAGAAAAGATGTTGCCTTTCTAATTTATCCTAAATTTTCCTGAAGTGTTTTTTTTCATTATTTGCCAGCCTTAGGTCCTAGTCTTCACCTGTGTGTTTTTTTCAACCAGCTCTTTGCGCCCCTGAACTTTTAATGGAAGAGCCAAGCTTGAAAATTGCTTGCTAAACGTGAGCAGCAAGAGACCAGCATGTGCAGATATGCAAAATGGTTTTTATGAAAGGAAGTGGATTGCCAAGGTGGTTGTCTTAAATTTTAGATGGTTGAGACAGAAGCATTGAATTTTGTCTGAGGAAGTACTTCTGGAATGGGCCCTTGTATGCTATCAGTGTCTGCCTTTGTGTCTGACAATCAAAAAATTGCCCCAATCTGACAATTCACTTGAAATAATGGAGAAAATAATCTGATCTGGTTTGCTTTGCTGTTTCCATTGGAGGTGGACAATGGCTTTTCCCCTTTTAAAAAAGCGACACAATGAGCCAAATGTGTGATTATGATTCCATTTATCTCATTTGAGTAACATAAGATAGCCCAATGCAATGTGAGTAACATGAGTTCACCACCCTTTGAATCTATCTAGGGGAGATTGGCGTATCTGTGCATTTTAGCTTGTCTGCGAGACTCTTATCTACTGGCTGCGCAGCATCAGTTGCAAATTTTAAACCTCTCAGCTCAACTTTGTTTATCAATATGTTACTTTTCCCCCTCCTTTCTAAGAATCTTAGCAGGAAGCTATTTTTTGTTGCTTGGTTTGTTTTAGGTAAACCCTGTGACTCCTTTAAAATAGCTGAACCAAGGGTAAGCAGATAATGCAGCATCACAGACAGGTGATCCTGATAACACTGTCTGGTGCCTGATAGACTGCCCTGAAACATCTGAGCCATTTGCAAGGTTGTACGCTGTTAACACTGGTTCTCTGCTATTGAGCAAGTCATTACTTTCCATCCCTGACCCATTGAAGCTCAGTTTAATCTCATTTGGGGCTTTCAGGTACTCTGTGTGGTAAGAGGTTGAGGGTAGAGAGAGACACTCAGAAGGAAGTGTTGAAAGCATTGTGAATGTGCATGGAGAATGTCATTGTTGTGCCAGTCTTGGACATGTTGTTATACTGCCAAAACAATTCCTATGTTTACCTGCACCCCTTTTGAAAAGACTCTATTAAAACCATCTTAGGAATAGTCTTTGTTGTTTTGATATCAAGTGTTTAATCCCATCCCTTTTCTTTTGAGAGAAGGTGGCATTAATTTTGAAAAGAAGTATAAGAAGCTGTGGCATAAAATAGTCCCTTCAAATACTGGACTACAGAGGGCTCATATAATTTATAAGGAGGATAAGATGCAGACCGGATACTAGATTTTGTCCCATCAAATGTATACTAGCGTCATTCACTTAAATGGGAGATTTGTGCAAGAAACCATGGGCTCAGTTTGGAATCCAATCTACTGCCTTAGTTTCCCTTCTCTCAAGTGGAAACCACTGACTTCCATCAAGAATGTCACCTCAGTGAGTTGAGATGACTTAGCCCTCAGTCTGGATCACAAGTCAATCACTTTGGGAGTTAATCAAGGTTAAAAAAGAAACACAAAGCCAGCCTTCTGCCCCCAGACTCTTGCTAGCCACAGGATTTCTTCTCAGCATCTGTCCTCTTTCATGAGGGTTTTGATCTCTTCTTTGGGTTAGCAGCACAGGGGAATCTATGGCTGCCTCTAATTATGGGTCTTGTATGACACAGGAGGTGTAAATGACTACAGACACAAATTTGGGGAAGTTCCTTTAAAATAAGTCTGAGAACAATGGGGCTAAATGGATCATTGCTCTGACCCATCTGGCCAGTCACAGGTTCTCACTCCCTTATATGTAACATATCATATGATTCACAAATGAGAACTAATATGAGAATACTGTGATTAAAAATATATAATGCATAACTTCGCATTGCACAAGACAATCATACTTTGCTAATTTAGTTACAAAACATATTGATTAAATGTATTTTACCACTTTAGCATACACTGGAAAATCCAATTAATAAGAAGAAAAAGAACTAAAACACCCAAATCACTGAACTCTGGATCATAAATATTAATCCGACCTATAGTATCTCCATATCAGAACAGTTACTAATTTTCTCTCAGCGTTATGGAAGAGATTTTGCTGAAGTAGCTGGGAAGAACATTGGTATTTCCTATTTGATATATTCATGTGCCCCTCTTCTGTTCAGTCTTTTATGATAGAACTATGCACTTGCATAGCAATTTTTAGTCAACTTGGATTTCATTTATCAAGGTAGCAGTAGTAGTATTTTAAATGCCAACATTTTCAGATTCATGTTCTGAACACCTCAAAAGTCTGAACATTTGGTTTAGTCCATTATAAAGACAGGGTCATTTGCAAAATTCAGAGCCTACTTCAACTTTTTGAATTACCTCCAAATGTTAGAGATGATCAGAAATAGGATTTTCATTTTAAAACCTCTGGGGAAAGCAATGGGTCAAGACAGCTGTGCTCTCTTGAGCCAAAGACAAAAACAAACATCAAGGCCAAAGGCTGTGCCCAAAAGTAGCTTGCGTGCCAGTCTCTGGTGCAAACAGATGCAGGAATGCCCAGTGAATAAAGGACTTTTCCAGTGTCTATTGAAACTAAACAGAAGACTCCCATTTGAGTTCAAGTTTGGACCAGAGCCTAAATGTGAGGGATAACTAACTTTACCATGACCCTGACTGAGCTGAGGGAATTGGCAGTCATCCTGTGAGGGGCTACATGGCTGTTGTTATATTTTCAGCATCTCTCTGTACTGCTGCTGCCCAGGTGTTCGTCCTCTGATTGGAAGAGCAGAGGAGACATTCTTGGGTGCATCTGTATGGTGAGGACCACTCCAGGTGGGATCACTATGGAATCCCTCTAGAACCTACCAATAAAGAGCCAGACCAGAAATGTGGCCTAGAGTTGAGTTCCCCAATCTGCCTATGGTAGCATGCTCTGGCCATCCTTCCATGGCCATAGTAAGGAGCAAAACAAAGGGCCTGAGCTTCAGACCATATCTTCCAGACCAGGCAATAACCACTGTGGTGATCCAGAGACCCTCAGTCAGAAAGCAACAGGCCAAGGACCAGCATAGCTAGGTAGCCAGCTAGCAGCCCAGAAAACAGAGTAATCCCTACGTCATGGCAAGAAGCTTATGGATCCATCTTGAAGAAGCAAAGGTGAGCAGGAGCCCTAGCTACCCAATCATAACTTTCTACCTAGCCCAAGATGAAAAACAACCAGAGTCAAGAGTCTCAAGAAGCAGCCATAGTTACCTAGACAACAGCCCAAGTAAGGTGCAAGAGCCACTCACAAGCACAGAAATTAATGGGATATTTTTTGTAATGTATGTAAAGAAGTATGAAAATATATCCATCCTATATGTAAATTAGGGCATTAAGTAATTTGATATAAAATCTCCAGATTTCTGAACGTTCTGCCTTAACGTATAAGGGAGTATTGTAAATGGGATGCCCAGGGGTCAAGGTCTCTGGCACCTAGCAGCCTTTTTAGTGAGACACCAGGTGAAAAAGCCAGTTGTGCTGAGGTCTTATGTGATGAGAAGACGTCTTCAGTGAGCTGACACCTCCAGAGAACTAAAATCACTTTATATGGTGGTTAGAGTGGAATTTAAAGTTCCCAGTGCTTTTCAGCTCTTAACAATCAGTAAGAATCAATGAAATAACAATAGATGTGAGCTGAATAAGAAAACAGCATATGGAAACATTTTCATATGCAGTATTTTTATAATTTTAATATTACAGCATTCATAAGGGAGTTATTAGATGTGTTATTGTCAAAATGAATATTGTTAAAAGTCATCCCTTTTGGAACTGCATGTGCGGAAAGACCTGTGTAGCTGTCTTTATTAGTTTCATATCTAAGTGACTTCCCTGGAGGGTTTGCTAGCTGGTGTATATTAGCAGTTTCATAGAAAATCTGTGAGGAAACTCATGTGTCCTTTCCTCTTTTCATTGTGGGTGGTCTCAAAAAGGGGGAAAGAGAAGGAGCTGAAATGCACACCACACCAAATGGAATATTGCTCTCAAACAGTCATTTTTCAGAACATTTTAGTAACCTCTTCATTCCCCATCTTTCTCTGTCACACAAGTCAGAATTTACAAGGTCATCCTGCTATTGGAGGTCTAATGAATTTTATCATCTTTTACCTTTTGTCTTAAATACCTATATTCAGGTAAAGCAGAAATAGTAATTTATAATATTCATATAGATTTGACTTCTGGAATTGTAATGATTCTGTCTATCTACGCACCCACTATTACGTACTGTATTTTGCACCAAGTGTATAATTTTTCTATACTGATGTGCAACATGAATGCTTTTTGTTGCAAATCTTGTGGGAATTCCTCTCATAAGCATTAAATATTTGGGATGAAATTCTGTCACCGTTGAAATCAATAGTAAAACCCCCATTGCCTTCAGTTGGTCAGTATTTTTCTCATTATTGAGTGATCTCTAGGGAAAACCAAGGGGGGTAGAAGGAGGAAGCAGAGGGAGTCTAATAGTTTCAATAGGCAGTTCTCCTCCTTGGTACTCAAACAAGTGTTCCAGTATTTTGAGGGAAGGGAAGATGCCATCTTTCAGATCAGATGTAAAACCAAGCACAAGTTATTGTAGCCATTTGAAAAAATTATGGTACTTTCTCACTAGAATGAACTTCAGAATATGCTGTGAGCAACATCAGCAAGAAATAGACTGATAATCAATAATTGGAAAGACAAAGTATGAAAATAGGTAAACAAATCGATGTGCAAGATAGGCAACGCCCTTATCTTGAAAGCAGAGTCGTGACGCAAAAATCCATGGAGTTACCTATTTAGAGAGTCTCACAACATCAAATGGAAGTGGAATGAACATAAAAATACAGTTTACAAAAATGTTTTCACCAGCTTCCAAAGGTGTCTGTGGTGTTGTAAGTTAAAACGGCACTTCCCCCCATGAATGCTGAAGTGCTAGATAAGATCAGATCTCTTATATAGATGTGAGCACTGGACATTTTAGAAAGGACACTAAAAGAAGACTCAGAGCATTTATGTTTTGGTGTTAACATTAAAAGAATGTTGAAATTAACTGGATAACAGTCTGTAAATGAAGAGATGATAAGAAGGGTGGATTTTAAAAAAGCACAATTATTTGAGACCATTGGTAAAATAACATTCTTATGTATATATAGCTTACTCATCACAGATCATCTTGCTTCCTGCACGCCAGTTGTCAAGCAAGATCACAGGCAAACCAGGAAGAGGAAAAAAGAGAGCTAGTTATGTTAGAAATACTATCAGGTGGTCTGTATCGAAAGGAGAGCAGAAGTTTTACAACTCTGTCATGATGAAGGGTATTGATCGACGGGGTGTTCATCAGAGAAATCAACTGAAGCAGAAAAATAGGTATGAATTCTGGTATCATGGCCAGCTTTCCACCTTTCTATAGGCAGAAGAACTTAGCGCAAGTACGCCATCCGATTTATTACATACATAATTTTCACTCATTTATCTTCTCTGTGTAAAGCTGCCTTCAGCTGTTGCAAAGCTGAATGTTTTGTATCCAAGGCAGCTGCACTCTGCTGACTCATAAAGGTGGAAAAAGACCTGTTAAGACTCTATTTTGGCATCAGATTTCTGCATGATATCCTCGCAAATGTTCACGTTTTAGTGGCAACCACTGAAGTCTTAGTGTTAGTGTTAGTCTTAAAGTGCCACACAACTCCTTGTTGTTTTTTTAACCACTGAAGGTCTACTTTGTGATGATCTGAGTGCTGGACAGAGGTGACAGTGGTGATATAGATGAGAACTGAAATGATTTTTCTGGGTTTGCATGAATGATACCGAAGTAGCTGGACCTAGCTAAAGCCATCAACATCATTAAAACCTCTTAACTTCATAGGTAGACACTACATAGCTATATCAATTCCTTGATAAAAATAGACAATTAAGATCATTAGACCAATGTATACATTTCAATACACAAGCTTTTGAGTATGGAAAGATTGCCATTTTTAGGTTCCACCAACTTCTTTATTGCAGTGAACTTCAGCAAATCCCTTCTGAGGAAGAAAATAAAGTATCATTTAAAAAAGTTAAAGTAGATTTAAGCAACCTACAGGCAACTATGTTATACTTTAGAACAGATGTACTATATCAACTACCTTTGCTTTTGGCAGTTTTCTAGCAAAAACTCCCCCCACATGCGCGCGCACGCGCACGCGCGCACACACACACTGAAGAGGAAGAGCTTAGTGGAGAAAGTTGATTATTTACAAAACAACAACAACAAAACCCACAGTACTTAAGGGGGTAAAGAGAAAAGTTATTTTTCTGTCATCCTGAATAAACTTTGATGTTTCTCCGTGTGCATCATTAAACAACTTCCACATTTCACCCACAGTGTGATTTTGCTGATGGGTGAAATGATTCTTGTGTGTAAGTGTGAATATTGTATGCGTTTATGTTGAGTGTATATGTATTTATATGCACGCACAACCATTTTATACACACATACACGTTTACACTTCACCCAAGAATAAAAGACAGCTACAATTTGAATGATATGCAGCAGCTATTTAATATAATATATTGTTTACAGTGTAGGTGTATATGTATGAGTGTATTACATGTGTATGTTTAGATACATGACATATAGTAGTGGTTTTCAAACTTTTTCCCCCAGGACCCAGTTGAAAAAAGTCATTTATACCCATGATCCAACAATCACATCTTTGAGCAATGCATTCCAATCTTTTCATTACAGCAGTCCTGTGGCACTTTTAAAGACTAACAAATCTATTTATTGCATGGAGCTTTCATGGGAGAAAAACACACTTTGTCAGACACTTTGATGAAGTGAGATTTTCTCCCATGAAAGCTCCATGTGATAAATTAATTTGTTAGTCTTTAAAAGTACCACAGGACCCGTTGGCTATGTCTACATTAGAGGGTTCGGTTAAGTTGACTTAACAAGGCTGACTTAAAGTCAACTTTAAGTCGACTTAGAGTGTTCACATTTTTTAAATCGACTTTATTAAGTTGACTTAAATCAGGGTAGCCACTTAGGCTAACTTAAGAAAGTTGACTTTAAGCAGGTCCCCTGGCTTAAGTCGACTTTATTAAGTCAACTTAAGTGGCTACCCTGGCTTAAGTTGACTTAATAAAGTCGACTTAGATAGCAACACTTCATTAAATCAACTTAATAAAGTTGACTTAATGCTTAAAGTCGACTTTAAGGGCAGGCGTCAAGAGGCCCACTTAAGCAAGAACTTAAGTCAACTTAATAAATGCCAAATATGGCCATGGAGTTGCTTAAATTGGCTTAAACCAGGTTAAGTCAACTTAAGCCTCCAGTGTGGACATACCCCTTGTTTGCTTTGCTGAGCTAGACTAACCCGGCTACCCCTTTGGAACTGGTCAACATTACATATAGTTCAGCTTTTCATATATGTACAGCCAGAATTTTTTTTTTAATCACTGTAACATTGAAGTTAAAATTTTAAATACTCAACTCAGGCTCACCAAAGGTGTCATTTTCGTAGTCTCTTTCACATCTTTTCAGCACACATGTAGGACCTAATATTACTGTCAGATAAATCATTAAGAGTTACGTGTCTGCAAGAGTGGAAATGAAGTGACAGTATTGCAAAGAATCTGAAGCATTCCATGTGTGTAATGTGGGGGAGTTGAGGTTACTTTATGCGCCTTAACTTTTGTGTTTCCTGACTTTTTTAGTGTTTAAAGTACATCTACTTGCTGTTTAACAAGCCCTCAATTAATTTCCTCTTTGTTAGCTTAGCCCCATACTGCACAGCATAACACTGCATTACAGTAACCTGCTAACAGTCAGATAAATTGATATTCCCTCAGTCCCACCAGTGACTCGGAAACAGATTGCATTACTGTCTCATACTCACATAACATGCTACATTGATGAAGTTATAGAGACAGATCCTCAGCAGCTAAAAATTGATGTAGTTCAGTGAGCTGTATTGGTTTATGCCAGCAGATTGCCCATACACCTTGTATTTCACAACAGTAATATAGATCAAGGAATTTTATTTTGCACTAGTTTTCAAATCCCAGTGACCCCCCACATTCACTCTCTTATTCTGAGAGGATCACGGCAGTTGCTTATGTGCTATTCCATTGCATCCAGTCCTGGAAAATATCCATGCACCTATGGGCACTTTGCTACTACAATTACAAAGAAAATGACAAAAGGATGGGGGAAAATAATCCTTTCTTTGCTTGTAGCCCTCATTAGCTGTCATGAAAAAGCTATCGGTGTGACCAAATCAGGTTATTCCAACATGCTTGTTTCCACTGAGTCCAGCCCTCACCCCTGCCCAAGGAGAATTATTAGCTTGTTTCAGTGGTGTCTTGGCAGTTCCTATTTAGTATGGCAAATGTCTGCCTGCAGTTGTAAGGTCTGATCTTGCTGAAATGATGCGCTTCTTCAACCGTCATTGAGAGACCATAGCACTTTGTTACACTGTCTCCTGTATTTGTATACGCTTCACCTGTTCCTACTCCTCCTGCACACTCAACACATACACACACCAAAACAGGAGAAATTCAGGAGATTTTGATCTGTATTTTCTTCTGTGTTTTAATTGTTGAGATTTAAAAAATATCCAGTGAGAGTTGGTTCTTATTTGCGAATTTTAGGATCAGTGTGATGATATTAACGGTATTGTGTTGTTGGCCTGGTGAATTACAGAACTATGTACATACATGTATCTCCAAGGCTGCTTCCTCCTAATATTCATCTGGCAAAATAAACAATATAAATTGAGAAGGGTCAAAGATGATCCTGAAACTAGTCATTTAAAAAATAGTTCAAATCACACATTTCCCAGGTAACTATTGGCATAATACAATTAGAAGAATAATTAATCATAAACAAATGCTGAAGTCTTACCTCCATTTTTAATCATTCCTTTTTTTTGGAGGGAATTATCGCTAAAGGTTACTAAACCCCTATCATTTTACAGGGCAGGGATGGCTGCATTTGTCTCTTACTTACCTCATGGAGACGTCATAGGACTCAACAAATGAATGACCTGAAAGTGCTTTTAATTCTGAAAAGTGCTAATGCAATGTGAGTTTTGCCTAAATAAAGACCCTGTAAGAACAGGAGGAACTGTCCTGGCAGTGCTATCTTCCTTCTAATTCACTATAGCCCAAAGAACTCACAGCTCCTTGCAAACAATCATTCACTGACCCTCTCTGTACCCTGAAGAGGTAGCTACGGGATAGAGGAATCACTCCAACCTTGCACCATTGCATCTGAGGAGTTGATTTACCATTTTACAGGAGCACTGCACAACAGTTTGTCAGGATGAGAAGTGAGAAATAAAACATTTATTGGAAAATTCTTTTAGGAATTAAGATGCATTCCACATACCTCCCATCCAAATATGGCCCAAGATCAACTTTAGCTTGCTTAGTTTGTGAAATTTTACAGGATTACAACCCACAGGTTTGGCTGTGGGCACTTAAACCTGTTAAGCATTTTATATTAAATGAGATGCTTATGCAATCAGTGTCATACTTCCTTTGATAACTCATTCAATGTCAACCATTACCATTTTTCATTTAATGGACACAGAATTTATTTAGGGGGGAGGGAGGAGACTTTTGATGTCAATTTGATAAGCCCATGAAATAGAATGGATACAAATAATGCCACTTTATCCTAACAATTGACAGTGAGGCAGTGAAGCAGAACCTCCAGAAAAGCAAGCCGGTTATGCTTGTGTAACCACGCAAGAGCCTTGAAACTGGTCGCCAGTCTCACCTAATGCTGCTGCTTCATGACATCTGAACAAATAACAGGCAGAGAGTGTGAGTTTGTGAAAGTAATTATATAAAGCTTAGAGCAGGAGACAAAAAACAGAGAAAGAAAGAGAAATCTTTCCCCACTTTGAGAATGTCCACAGCTGTGATGTCATCGACACAAAGATGATAATAAAATTTGTCCAGTGTGGTGTCAACTACACCTTGCTCCTTTTGTCTTTTCCCTCATATAATTTTGTAGCCATGTGTGAATCAGCTCATTAGTGGAGGAGAGTGAAAATTGAGGTCAGGGTATTTAAACCTGACCTGTGCAAAGGCCATGCAATGCCTAAGCCCACCGGGGGTTTCACTTCAGAGCCCTAGACCACCCTTGAGGGTGACACCAATTCAAGCCTCATTTTATAAAGGCCTTATTAATTATTGTCTTTATAAGAAGGAGAAGAAGCCATATAAAGAAATGTGTCATTCTCAGAGTAGGAGTAGGCAAGGAAAAAAAGCGAGCTAGAGAGAGAGAGAAACCGAAGATCAAAAGAGAGCTTTTTTTCTCTCTCTCTTTTTTTTTTTTTTTCCCTTTTTGCTTTTCATGCCTCAGAACCTCAAAGGAGGTCGAGGAACAATCAGACTTAGGGGTCTCGTGTGCTTTCTGGCAATTAGACTCAGCTGATGGGCTGAAAGGGATTGAATGGCAGGGTTCAAGGCCCTTCTCCAGAGCTTCAGACAACAGGCTTTTCCAAAGCAGCAGAGCAGCAGACACCACTGAAATCATTTCAAATGGAGACTTACAGCCAGGGATTCATTAATTCACCGGCCTAAACAATTACTGGAACATATAATGTCTCTATATACACTTTGATAAAGACTGTCATCCTAGACCTTCATTTCCCCCACTTTATTAGAGATTTTTAATGTCAGGTTTGAAAGAAGCCTTTTATTTCTGCAATTATCAAATTAAACCGTTTCACCCCCCCCCCCAAGGGGAGGGGAAATATAAATCCCAGATTTTTTTTATGTGTACAATAGATTTGAATTACAAGAAGGGTGAGAGAAAGTTTTGGAAAGCATCCTGAAACCTCGAGTCATAAATAAAAAGGGAGTCTGGGCAGTAAAAGAACCCATCCTCCTTCTTCCCTTTCTTAAATAGTGTGACCTGGGAGGAAAAAAGATTTAAATGAGTCTAAAGCAAGAATGTTAGATAACAAGGGACATGCAGTAGAGTTTCCAATAGACATTGGGAGAAATTGTCATAATTTCAGAATTGTCCGAACTGAGATCATTTATTTAGTTCACATTATGAATTGTATTACAATTAAGGAGGGGGGAGAGAAAGAGAAGGAATGAGAGAGAGAGAGAGAGAAGATCCAGTGTGAAATTATCTAAATGCCACCACTAGACGATTAAATTCATTCAGAGGCAGAGAGGACATGAACCTCAGTGCAGCAAGAGAGCGGTAGGTGACTGTGGTGCAAGTGTACAGTGCATCTCTGCGTCCCCATACAGAGCAAAGCTAACCTCAATGACAGCAGCATGTAAACCTTTGCTGGGAAGAGGCTGGTGGTCAGGGCAAGAAGCATGGCCATTGTCTGTGATCACATAGATACTGTGGCCATTGAACCCTGTATAAGGGACACATTGATCAGAGAGAGGCAGCTGCTTTTTCAGGCTGGTCAAAACTGTTTTTTAATGGAAAAGTACACTTTTAGGTAAATGATTTGTTGGTTGGTTGGTTGGTTGGTTTTGGTGGTTTGTGGGTTTTTTTTGTGTGTGTGTGAAAAGTGTTTGCTTTCTGAAGAAATTTGGAGCATGTAAAAATAAATAAATAATTAAAAATTTTAAAAGAAAACAAAAAAACAAACCCACCTTGCCCCCAAACCAGAATATTTACTGACTATGCTCAAAGTCACACCATTAAAATAACGCCATAGTCAGGGGTCTGTACGCTGCAGCTCTGGAGCCACATAAGGCTCTGTGGCTGCCTCCTTGCAGCTCCCAGCTCCATGCCCATCCTTACCACCTGGAGGCTCTACAGGCATCCAGCTCCTGGCAGGGCTGGATTAAGGTAGGGATTTTCAGGGCTGCAGCCCCTGGCCCCATGCTAAAGGGTGGCCCACAGCCCCCCAAAAAATCCAGCCTCTTGGGCAAGCTGCTGCTACGCACCTTCAGCCTCCCTGCCCAGGCCCTGTGCTGGCTGATCTGCTCACCAGCCAGCCAGGGGGCTGGACAGAAGTACTCTGACCTCTGGCGTGCCCCTCTCCAGTCTCCGTCAGCATTGCTGGCTTGTGCGCCCGCAGTTGCACCACAGAAGTGCAGCTCCCCCCACCATACTCCACCCCTTCAGCAACACTGGCCAGAGTCCCCCTCAACCCTCACTGCAGCACCAGCAGAGCACCAGACCCCCCGATCCCACCCCCAGCAAGGGGGGAAGGATAACAGAGATGCCCCAACGGTGGGCAACCTCGGGCCCAGAGGCATCGCTGGTACTGGGCTTACTGGGCTAGAAGCCCCGAGTCCTGGCACCAGAGCCCCGGATCTTTTCCTGGGCCAGGAGTGCTGCTGCGCGGGCCCCTTTGATGGAGCCCTGGTTCCTGGGTCCAGGCCCCTTGCCCTCACCAGGGGACCATGCAACAGGTGCCCTAGCCCAGCTCCTTCCACCCCCACCAAGAGGTTATGCCCACTGCAACTCTCAAAACACTTGGTTATTTCAGGAATTTAAAAAATGGCTTGTCTCCTCTTCGGGTTGCTTACCCCTGCCCATGGGAAACCACAAATGAGTGTCTTCCACTTCTTTGCCGTGTAGTCCTGCACCCATACAGTGGCCCAGCCTTTGTTCCGTAGCCATCCCACCACCTGAGGTGGGAACACAACCCTTCCCATTTGCAGTGATAGGAGACTCCAGAAACGGGTGTTTCTGCTGAGATTGGCATGGCCTGGCTCGCTGCACTCTTCTTCTGCCATGCACAATCCTTTGTTTGAGGGTGTCGGCAGGGTCTTCCAGAGCACCGAGTTCAGAATTTAAACCATGTTTGGCAGCCACTGGTTCAAGATATCTGCATACTCAGGAAGTTGTCACTGTATTGATTTACACTTGGCTCACATTTGCAGTCTTTTATTCCTGACCATGAGACAGAGAAATATAGCATCTCCTCACCCTTTCTTTTCACTTCTCTTTCTTTAAAGGAAAGCTGGGATTCTGCTAGAATCATATAACTCCCAAGTACTGGGACCCGAGACACATGCAGGGCCAGATTAACTGGTCTTGGGCTCTCAGGCTGCCCCCCATTGTGGCGTCCCCAATCGTTGGGGAGGGGCTCTGGCCAGATGGCGCTCCCGCCCTGGCCCCGCTCAGGCTCTCTGCCCAGAGGTGGGCGGCCCTGACTGGAAAATGGCCTGGGGGCTCCAACGCAAAATCTCAGAGCCACCAGCCTCGAAAGGCTGCACTGGAGCAGCAGCAGCTTTGCTGCAAGCCAGCCAGCCCTGTCACCCCAGCCAGAGTGAACAGGCGTTGGCCTGCCCTGCATATGGGGGCACACCAGCTGGCCCAGGGGTGGTGTGGAGTGCAGAGCCTGGCCTTTGGCTCCTGGGCTCTGCTCCCACCCCCAGCGCTCTTAGTACTCCTGCCCTGCCAGAGCTGAGTCAGGAGCAGGTGCCAGATTATCAGGCTTTTAGGAGCTGGAGCCCAGGGCCCCCTTTTCGGTTGGTGCCCGAGGTTTAAGTCCATAAAATTCCTGAGATAATTTGGCCATGATCACATGAGTATAGTGTCTGTGTCTTAATCAAGTCCTGGATGTCCTGTTTGTGGTTGTTTTTAGCTGTACAGAGAATGGCAAAAGCAAAACATGTAGACCAGAATGTACATGTGTGGCCTGAGTTATAAGAAGTCTTGAGTGAAACCACAATACTGAACTCAACTCCAAAATATTTGATTTTTCTTTAACTGTAGAAGTTAAACCAAAATGGACACAAGGAGCAGTGAATGAAGCAAGTCAAATGACTTGTATTATATGGTTTTATAAACTAGTATAAAAGTGCAATACACCCTTTCTATATCCTCTTTTTAAAACGTGGCATTGATGGTATGAGGGAAATGGTCTCACGACATCCAGCTTTGGGAAAATCCAACCACCAAAGACTAGATGTTATTTAGCACTTATCTGGGTGCATAGTAGGGTAGGAAATAGGCACTAAAGCATTAGGAATGAAGGAGTCTCTCCTTACAGTAAAGTTTGGAGAAGACTCAGGCACAGCTATAGTCTTCATACTTAGGAAAGCAAAGGAACTACCCTAATAAGAATAAGAATAAGAATAACAAAAACTGGTTGCATATGATGGTCTAAAATGGGTGGAGTTAGCAGAAAGAAGGCAGTACCACAGCCCCTTCTCCAGCCACGGTGTGTTTGCCATTTAGGTCAGCAGACCTCCTTCTGACCCCCCTTCCCAATTTCAGTGAAAAGTGAAATAGCAAAATTTTTGAAATTTACTCAAAAATGGATGGGGGGGTGACAGAATTTCTCACAAGCTTTTTTGACCAATTCTAGAGCTGGCCAAACTTTTCAAATATTAATAAATTTTGAAATGGTATAAAAGAAAGAAAGAAAAGAAAAAAGGAGAGAATTTGTCAACTTGCCCTAGTGGGAAATACACCACACTCTTTGTACGACAATATGTTCACTCCTTTTTGAGTAGTGCCACAACTGGACCAAAGTCCAACTGGCTTCTATTAGGGGCTATCCTTACATTGTGTATCCCATTTCTGGTGATGTTCTAGACCCACCCAGCCTGTAGCAGTTTGTGACACCTTAAAATCATAGAAAATCAAGGACCCACCACCTAATGCATTGCATAATGTATGGACAGCCCCTTAGACTGGATGCTGAAAGAAGGAGAAGGAAATGAGGAGACATTCAACACTAGAAGCAAAGCGTTTAAGAAGATTCATTGTAATTTTGAATTCATACTAGGAAGGAGGGGTTTTGATGGTCTGTTTTTTTCCATTTGGGAAGGGAATGACCACAAGAAAGCTGTGATGGAAATCTGTTAGTTAATTATTACTAGTGTATTGAGACCTGAGACTACACATGGAGATGCTACATTGTGGGCTATTCTAGAATCCGTTGTCTGTTTCAGTGCAGGAGGAGAAAGTAAGAAGGAACGGTGAACTAAAGTGAGTCATTGCCGGGAGGAGGTGTATAAATGGTCTTTCCCTTATAACAAATGGGTGTAAAACTGAGATTCATTGAGGGAAGTTGTAGCTTTATTGTACCAATGGACTTTCTTCTTAGCTGAAGGTTAACTAGACTAGCAATTAAAATTGCCTGTTTTGTACAGTAACCATGTCAGAGAATCTCTTCCTCCAGTGCCCTTTCTCTTTTGGATTTAGCATGGTAGTCATTGTCTCAGTAGCACAATAAACCTAGATTTATTTATAATTTGTAACTGGAGAGTCTAATGTACTGACTGGGCAAAGCTTTTGTCTGGATATTAGGTATAGTAATGTGCAGCATTATCTAGAGTTAAAAGAGATTAGATGCTATTCATTTATCTCTGTAAGACTCTTCCACTTTGACTAGACATGCAGGATATTTAGCTGCATGCCTTTGTGCCAGTTACCTGTTGAACTCAAGGTAGTGAACTCTGCTCAGCCTCTCTTTTCTGAGTGCATTCTTTCTCTGATAGCCTTGTAATGAGACTGCAGCATGGTCGCCGTCACCTTATGTTGTGCCAATTCCTCTCTCAAGTATCTGAAATATTAATGCTCATGTTTGTTCAAGACCACAGGACAGCACACCGGTGTACTAGGAGAATTTTGTATTCATTTGCTCTTTTCTCCTTCATGTTTCATCCCTATGGTTTACATTTCGGTTTAAACATAAAATAATGAGCACACTAGTTTGAAGTTTAAAGAAGCTCACTAAGGAGAAGACACTAAAATAAGATTCAGCTACAGCTGTGTAGTGGTTTTACTCTGGTTACACAAATTTTATCAATAGATGTTTGGGCACTGCCACTCTTCTCCCAATCTGTCCGTCCATCTCACAGTTGGAAACATGAGTGAAATTTCCTTCACCGAAATGTCTTCCCCTGGAGTTTGAGAGACTATTCTTTCAACCTAGCACACCAGCCACCTTTAGTTGTAATCTATCTCTTCCCTACCACTCTGCTTCATTCCCAAAAGCAAGTCCCTTTGTCCTTGCCCATTGCCCATTTATACCATTCTCAATCAATCTTCATTGAATGCAGCAGTACATCATTAACTCGTCTTCCGGCAAGCCATTTAACTCCCTAAGCCCTGGAGTAGATTCATTACACTACCTTCTTCCAGTGAATGGTCACATCTGCAGTTGTCTTAGACTATTACTCAGTGACACGATTCATCATCCACATGGGTGGTTTTCTGTTCCTGACCAAACTGCTGCAACACTATCAAAAGTGTATTACCAGCAGATTTTTGGCCAACAAAAATCTCCTGTTCTGCTAGTTTGCCCAAATACGTAACTTTGACTGAACTCTTCCTAGTCTGTTGTGACCTGCAAGGAAAATATGCCCCGAAGTGGCTCTTTCTCATAGGATCTTGGTAGCAACCCAATTTCAATGGTAAAGAAGGTGTTGTCAAATGGCACAGAAAAATCTGTAGTATGAATACATTCATATTTCTGTCAGTCATTTGGATGCTGGATCACATATCTCCCTGGACTCTCAATTTTCTATTATTGTTTATAATTATTATATTTTCACTCACATAATACCTTTCCAAGGTGCAAAAAGTGCTTGACAGAATTAAGACAGGTGCCTAGAAATGTCCAAATGTTAGAGGATCCATTTTTGTGAATAACAAAAAATATAATTTCAGTTTGAAGATCCCAGTTTCTAGTTTCGAATTCTAATTTAAAGTGAATTCTTGGTACTGTATGAACTTTCAGCCCCGTTCTCTGAGCTGCATTATTACTCTCACTACCCTAATGTAATAGGTGCAGAAGCTATTAGAAACATTTCAGTGACTGACGCAAGGTTACACAGTATCAGTAACAGGGCTGGAGATGGAATCCAGGACACCCAACTTCCAGTCCTCTCCTCTAATAACTATGGGACAATTCTTTTTTTTTCCCTCATTTTTTAAATTTGTTTACCTTTTGCTTTTTTCATTATTCTTTTTCCTGTAAGTTTTGAGAGTTTCCTTGCTTTTGTTGAAGGGAGTACTATGTAATATTGTTGTAGCCATGCTGATCCCAGGATATTGGAGAGAGAAGGTGGGTGAGGTAATCTCTTTTTTTACTAGAACATCTTCTGTTGGTGAGAGAGCTTAAAAGTTCATCTCTCTCACCAACAGAAGTTGGTCCAAGGAAAGAGATCACCTCCCCATCTTGTCTCTTTGAAGGAAGTAGTGCAGGGGAGGTTGTATTTGTGTTGCTGGAAAACTTCTTGATAATTCTGAGTTTATAAACCATAATAAAATTGCCAGTCAGTATGATTAGTTAGAAATAACTATAGATTAATTAGTCAAATCCCGAAGTTCTAACTGACTAGGAATGACATTAGGATAATCAAAGTACACTGATGCATATCACATGTGTTGAAAAAATAACCATAAACTTACTGTGTAAATCAGACATGTAATAACTAGTGAGAAGCAAAAGCTTTGTTTGGAGAGGGAGATGCTATGGTAATGCATCAGAAACTGTACGATGCCCCAGTGCTCTGATATATAGAGGCTGCTCCATTTCAAGTGAAGTATAGAGCTTGTAGGGATAGACAAGTTGGGATCATTTCATTCTTTCCGGTAAGATATTATTTGTGCCACTCTCCTCTGGGTAGGTTTAAAAATAGCTATTATGTTTAAAATTTGGTTGTTTAGACTGAAAGACCAATGGGAAAAGAAGCATTATATCTGTAGAACAAGGATTGTAAAGAGATAATTCAGCCTGGCCATTCTTTTGTGTACAAGACTCAGTGTCAGAGCCAAAATTATTCACTTCTAAAGGAGCTCTTCATTAGTAACCTTTGGAATAAAAGCTTCTCATTACCTTTTCTCCTGCTATATTATTAGAGGGCCTCTGGGCTTTCTTTGTAAGTTCTGTATGGTAATTCTTATTAGCTCTGAATTTTTTGAAAAGAATTCTGGCATGGGATATATATTCTTCTTAAAAACAACCCCTCATACCCCCCACCACCAAAATCACCTGACGCTAATGGGCCATTGCCAAAGCTGTTGGGACAATTTTCTATTAATTGTTTGAAGATGTTTATGAATTACTATTATTGTTTACTTGAGCAACAGTCACTAATCTCTATTTTTCTTACAGTAAAATAGTGTCACCAACCCACTGTAAGGGGCAGCTCTAAAATAGCAAACCAACTAGCTGACCCTGAAAACAGTTAATACCAATCATTTTCAGTGGTACTACATGAGATAGTAACCGTGGAATTAATTCAGCATCCCAGAGGTGTTGATATCCAGTTCCTAGAGAGGACTGAGCTGTGATGTATGAGGGGTTTTGCCCCGAGGCATGTGTTTGAATCCCACTTGTTAACACCATGTTGTGTGTGAGGAGGGAAGTCACCAAGTGCTTCACCAGAGAACAAGAAAGTGACCCTCTACCCAGAAATCACTCATGTTAAAGTTCTTCCTACATGCTATTCAGCTCCTATCTATAAATGAAGAGCCAAGAAATGGCTCCACAACAGCTGTTTGTGGGAGGATCAATCCCCAACTCAAAGTCCAAACTCATAATAATAAATGAGATATATCATTAAAAAGCAGATCAGCTTGCAGAGGAGATTAACAAACGCTTTAATGAGTCTGACATTTGGTGGGAGAGGTCCATGATGTGAGGAAATGGAGCATGGGGCAAATTGAAGAAACCAAAAGGCTATAAAGGGGAGAAAGAGGTCAAGAATTATGGGATATAGAGGGCAGATAGACCAAGTGGGGAAGGAAAACAAGAACTGGAGGTTATGCGAGTAGTAAGGGTAAAGGGATCAAGGAAAGTATTGAAGAGATAGAAAGAAGAAAGAGTGGGTAACAGGAGAGGCAGAAAGGAATAAGGGGGATTGAGGAGACAAGACCGACAGATGGCTACAAAGCCATTTGCAGTCATAGATGAGACTCCCATTGATTTCAGTGTGCTTTTCATTAGAAAGAGTCCAGCATCTCTTTGTAATCATAAAGTTTGTTTTACCCAGTCTTTAAGCCTGTGCTTTAATTATATTTAAACCTGAAACTTTCTTTTCTTTACTGCCGACAATCTTCAACCAACGAAGACCATACAGACCCAACAATTTCTGTTTTGAAACATTTGAATTACTTCAGTAGAGAGCTGTGATGCTGGTTTGCACAATGCGCATTCATTTCATAAGAGCGCTGGTGCCAGCAGTCTTTGAGGGGCAACATTCTTTGCAGCCATATCTTCTCTGGGAGCTCGGAAGATGAGGAATATATGTGCTGTGATGACACCATTCTGAGGTGTGTGTGTTATGCAGATTAAAAGATTAAGCAGTTAACTTGAGGCATCAGCAGTTGAGCCAACTGTATTAGTGAGCTGAAAAAGGCTAGACGAGTGAAATCCACACTTACTTTCAGCTTCAGTGGAGGGCTCACCAAGGTGAGGGGAACACAACAGTTGGAAAGCTCCAAAGGGGTAGCCATGTTAGTCTAGTCCAGCAAACAAAAAAAAGAGTCTGGTGGTGTTCTTAAAGACTAACAAATTCATTCATCACATGAGATTTCATGGGAGAGAATCCTGCTTTGTCAGATGCTTGAAGATGAGGAACTTACAGAACTGCCAACTTACAGGCGTTGGAAGTAAGTATGCTTAAAAATATCAGTTAATAATGGGTCAGTTCTACTTTTTCAAGTATTTTAAGGAATCATTGTTTTCCAGAAGCTGGGAGTGGCCAGCTGGATGTCTCACATGATGATTTGTTCTGTTCATTCCCTCTGAAGCCCATAGCATTGGCAACTCTAGGAAGACAGGATACTGATCTAGATGGACCATTGGTCTGACCCAATATGGCAAATCCTATGTCCTTAAGTGAGGCTTGTGTCCTTTTGTAGTTTTGTCCTGAATGAAATAACAGATAAATTAACAGAACTGGAGAATCGTTGTCTCACTGATAAAAGCAAATCCCCTATACTCTCTTCTGTTGGACCATAATTGTTCCAGGACAACTTGGGCATGTCTCAAGATCTCCTTGATTTGAAAAGATCCCCAAATATCCTAATGATCAGCACATGAAACAGAGAGAAGAAGTTCAAGAAAAGGCCAATGTGCTATGTGCTTTTTCTTTATGGTGCCTGCCTGACGTACCTTCAGTCCTTCATTGTTGTTCATCTGACTCAGGGCATATAATGTTGGCATACAGAAATCATTCAGTTCCTTTGGGTTAGTGTTCGGTGTTACTATCTCTCACAATTTTATCATATGTCTTGTAATATGGATTGTTTCTTTTACGGCCCTAATTGCTGAAATCAGGAGAATGTTTGATGGCTGTCTTCATAGCCAGCACATCAAGGTCTGAACTGGAGACCTCCACAGCTAAAAGCACAAGCTACTAAAATTTGAACTGAAGCTATTTGGTTACAAGTTGTAACAATTCATATCCTCTGCAGATCAGCACAGGGGGGAACTTGTTACCCAGAGTCACTGCTGGGTTGCAATTGAATGAATATCTCAGCTTTCATTAAAAAAAAAAATTCCATCCTTCATCATTGCAGACAAAAATCTGAAAACCTTGAAATGAATGTGTGTTAAAGGCTCGGAAATTGGACTGCATATACAAAGAATGCCACAAGCAGTATTTTAAAAATCTTATTACATTTAAGTTGCTGTCATGATTTTGGGGCCACACTAAGGATAATGCCTACAGTTGGAAATTCTGGTGTTTGCAAGCTTATTGGAAGCAACAGATCTTCAGGAAAGATCTGAATAAGGAGAGGCTGGAAGTCTGAATCACTGAGACTGGGCATTAGTTCCATTCATAATCACAGTAAGAAGATGATGGAAGGCAGGAGATGGAAATGAAAGACATAGAAAGGCTGGAGTGAGAAGAATAAAGGTGGAATTAAATCTGAGATCAGAGCATTTTTGAACCACTTGCTATAAGAATATCATTTTTCCCTAGTATCTTAGACCCAAATTTGCCCTTGTTCTCTCCCCTATGCACACTCTTCTAGGAAGTGTTGCTATGTGCCAGTTCACTGCAGTCAGAAATGGTTTCGCTTCAGTGGTGCTATGTGTATCTAGTTTGTAAAGCATTTGACTGTCTTCCTGGATGAAAGGTAGTATTTTGAGTATTATGATATCTTCAGATTGTCAGTTAAAATATGATCTAACCTGTGGGTTTTCAGCCACATTTAAAATTGGAGTAAAACCTGAGTGTTCCATCTTATTAGCCATGTCTTGTTTGATGTAGCATGTTTTTTTTAACCCAGTATCATTTCCATCTAAACCCACACCACAGAGAACACAAAGGTTTCAGTATTGAAGTTGAGGAGCGCTGAAGGGCATCTTACAAATGCTACTTTGTCACCTAGCAGGAGTTCTTGGAAATTTTTCAATGTTTTTCTTTTCTTTTGTGAAGAGACATAAAGTGCCTCTTTCAAACCCAGCTAGGGTTTCATTCCTGCCTCTGTAACTCTCTGAGGTGCATTAGTTGAGGCTGGCAAACTTTTGGACTCCTGAGAACACAAAGCAAGATAATCAGTGCAAACTCGGCGCTTGCGGCAACTCTGTTTGGGTGGCTGAGTTTCCTGCTGAAGGGGATAGAGCTCAGGAATGAGGGTTGTACAAGGGGATTGGAATGATGAGGTTAAAATGAAATGAAATCCTTCATTTCTCAATCCAAATAAAGAAGGGAAATGATCCAGAGCCATTCAGAAAACTCTGACAGGAGCTGAGAAACACACTTTATTTATGCAGGTTTGCTTCCCAGATTTCACTTCACTCTAAACTTTTATTTATGCCCCTTTTCCTGTGCCACTTTTACCAATGTTTCTCGACAACTCATTAACTTCCCTCCCGGTACAATAATCGACTCCAATCTGCTATTATCACGGAAATAGAAGAGGTAAAGTGCCTGTAATAGGATCCAAATCAAATCACTTTCACTTCACCCGGCTTTTGCTGTGAAGCCGAAGATTCCCTCGGGAGATTCAATACAGAGAAACACCTGCAGACACAGGCTGAGGCCTGGAGATTATATAGAACACGACAGGCCTAGCTTTGCACTAGCATTTCCTTAGTTACAAGATGGTCACATCGGCAGTAATAACCAGAGGCAGGACCTGATAAAGTTGTGACTCATTGGCAAAGCCGGGGTCTGACTTTCAGTTGATTTGACCTATCCTGAAGCAACACAACGGTTGACAATTTACTGCAGAAACAGCTATATTTAAATTTTCTTTCCTGAAGCGTTTGCCTTAGTCTTGGATGGTTTTGCATGAATCCCTGGTTGCGTTTAAGTGCAGTCCAGCCTGAAGAGAAAAAATATATCATTCTCCCCTAGCGGCTAGGAAAGGCCAAAGTAAATTGAATTTAATAAGGTTCAGGCTTAAGGGAAAAAAATCCTAGAATCTTTCCTCTGTCATGGAAGCTATTACAAGTATGCATGGGTAGTTGGAAGGCTCAAAGTACCCAGTTGCAACCTGCTTCTGTTGCAGGCTACAATTTTGGTGCCTTGCTTCTGGTGTGTGTTGGTTTATTAATTCATAACATTTTCCCCATGAATTACGTTGTGATACTAACAGGGAGTGCTGTGGTACTGTTAAAGAGTAACAAATTTATTTATCTCATGAGGTTTGGGGAGGGAAATCTCACTTAGTCAGAGGCTTTGAAAATGCTTTGTAAATTCCCCATCTTCAAAGAGTCAGCTGAAGTGAGATTTTCTCCCATGGAAGCTCATGCAGTAAATAAATTTGTTAGTCTTTAAAAATGCCACAGGACTCCTTGTTTGTTGTGATAAACTGGACTAATATGGCTACCCCTTTAGATTTTGATACAGGTTCATTTAGGAAATAACATGCTGATCTTACTGTGATTCAAAGAAAGCTGGAATGGATTTAAGATGAATGTCAAACATAATGGCCTAGAGATTCGAGGGAGTTGGCTCATCGGTGGACAAATAGCAAACTTGTCCATAAACCAAGGCTATTATTTCTCAGTTTAGAAGACACAGGGAAAGATTTTCAAAGGCTTGAAATGCAGTGAGGTGCCCAGCTCCCATTAAAATTCAGTGGTAATTATGTGCATAGCTCCCATTTGGGCCTTTGAAAATCTCTCCCTATTGACTCATGATAAACTGTTGCACAGAACACAAAAGTGTGTTAGGTTCCATACACAAGTAAGTGCCTGGCAGTATGTGCATGCAAACACATGCATTTTAAAATCTTGAAATAATGGTGGGGACAATAAAGACAACAAACAACAAAAACAACTACCTTGAAAAAAATCGATGCAAGTGGCATGGAGTTTGGGAAGATGAGGAGGGGTAGGGAATTTATCTACACTGCAGATAGCAATATGAGCAACAGCCTTTGCAATCAAGACAGAGAGAAAAGGTCTGATCTTAACCTGTCTTATATGGATTCTTATACTATCCTACTCACCCTAGCATCTGAGCGCCTTCCAGTTGGCAATGACACCTCTCATGTGGTTTATATCTTCTCTGATCCTCTCCTCAGAAGGAAATTTGTATATGTAGAGGAGAGTTTTGTTTCTTTGTATATTATGAAGCCAATTTCTATAGGGGAGGGACCAACAAAATAGCCGTTCTCACTCATGCTACTTTCACTCACTACTTGTCAGAATTTTACATGCTGCCCCCTCTGCTCCCAGAGATGGTACTTGGTCCTGACATGAATGCAGAGGACTGGACTCAGTGATCTTTCATAGTCCCTGCCACTTCTCTGCTTCTGTGATCATCTTGTCTTAGCTTCCAAAATATAATTTGCTCTCAGTGGGGCACTGTGCACCTTGCTCAGTTTAATAAACCAAACCCAGATTTTTTAAAAAAAAATCAGGACAATAAACAGACAAAATCTAAACTACTAAGAATTATCTGTTGTACTTGGTCATCCCCACCGTGGGAGCAGTTTTAAAGATCCACTTTATGAGCCATTTTAGGGAGAAATTAGTTGTTGCTTCCTCTAAATAGTGAGTCTGTAGGATGCATATACAGGGCCAATAAGCACTGTGCAATAATTCCAGTGAGGAGGTGCCAGCCAAAGTCATAATTCACCTAGGGTGTGAAAAAAAAAACCTGGGGCCAGTCCTGATAGCAGTGGAATAAGATACCCTTGCCGTGGTGTATCAGAGTCTTGCTGGTAACAGGCAAGCACAATATGATGCACAAATTGCATAGCATTATTTTTGCTTATGTCCAGGCTCCAATTAACATCAAATTTTCCTAGCTCAGGAAGTGCAATTACATTTGTTATGCCATTAATATAGTACAGCACAGCGTGGGACCAGCTAGTCTCCTCCAAAGACCAGAGAGGCAAAGTTTCCGGGGTGCAGCTGAGCTGTTCAGCCCGCCAGAAACCTGCCTGGCCGTGCCTCAGCTGGCTCCACAACCTTTGCTTACACCACTTGTGGGTGCCCGGCTGGGATGGGATGCCAGCCAGGCAATCAGCCACCCTCCAAGGCTGCAACCCGGGGCTGCTGCACCATTGCATAACCAGCTGCCTTTGGAGAGGACTTTGTGCTGCATGGGGCAGCCCAGCAAGGAGAGGAGGACTCAGGCCAGGCTCGAAGTGATTTGAGCCACAAACCCCACACTGCACCCTATGCACAGAGCGACCCTGCAGCCATAGGCTTTGCAGAGAGAGGCCATGGCACAGGATGCAGGCAGGAGTGGCCAATGCTCTCCGTGCTCTTGACCTCAGTCATGGGCTACGGGCTCCACGCCAAGGTGCGGTGGTGCTTGGCCATGCTGGGCTGGCTTGGTCCTGGCTGCTCCTCCTGCCGTCTTCCAGCCCTGGGGCCCCAGCACTAGCTACGGCTCGTGAGGCCACAGTGAGAAGGGAGGGTTCCCTCCCGTCATGATGTCACCCCAGCAGCTTAAGGATCACCACCAGATTGGTGGAGGGCAGGCCGAGGGCAGGGTCAGAACAGCCCCTGTATCAGGATCCGAGGGGGTGGGAGATTTAAAAACTCCCGTCCTGCTGCAGCTCTCTACAGGCTGGCGTACAGGGCTGTATTCCACCCCATTATTCTATTTTTAGGGGTCCTGGAACGCTGGCTCCTAAAATTTGTGGGTCCTGGAATGGCGTTCAGGGGTGTTCCCATGTCCTTTAACCCCTGGCTTCAGATCAAACCCTATATAAAGGCAATGGACCTATGAAAAGACTGAACTGCAGATGCACACATCCGTTGATAGCTTGGCAGGCACATCTGAGGAGAGAATTTGGTCTTGTTTCTGTGTATTATATACCGTGATGTGTATGAATTGGAAATCACAGGTATGAATAACCAGTTACTTCCTGTTGGAAATAATAGCATCTGATTATGATACGCAATCTCTGTCACACAGAGTCAAATAACTGGCATTATATAAATGAGAAATAAGAAATATAGATTATGTCATGTTAACAAATACTACCAGATGTATTAAGTTCAGTATGTTCTGTGCTTGGCAGTATTTACAGAATCAAGTCCTGTATTGACCATAATACTGTGGTTTAAAAAAAAATTAAAAAATCACTTTAAGTTCTAGTGGCCAAGAAAATAACACAAACACTATCTGTTCAGGGGGAAAAAAAAGTATATATATATATTTTAAAGGCAGCACCATCCATGGCATTACTTTGGGTCTTTTTTAGGGGTTTAGAGGCTAAAGCCTATAGGATTTGAAACTGTGATCTCTGACATTGCATTCGAGAAATGCAGAGGCCTCTTTCTCTTGTGTTTCCAGGTGTAGATGTGCCTCAGGTGTTAGTTCATCAATTTCATTTATAGGGAGCTTCAGGGTTGAATGTGAGGAGAATAAAAATGCTTCTTGCTGCCTGATAAAAAAAGTTACATTGACATTTCTTGGACTTCCCAATCCACATAACTTAGCAATTTGCTTAACTACTGTAAGAGAAGGTAATTTTTTCACTGTGTTCATGTTATATATGGGAAACAAAATTCTAGTTCACCTGTAAGAACAATAATAAAGGTGCTTCATCTTTATACCCAGCAGGCTTCATTTCAAGCATCTTGTAAATGTCATTCTGGAACTTCTTTTTGGACAAACAGCCGAGTCTCCTCGCATTGCATTACCCACACAGCATTTATATCATTAGAAAATTAAACCAGTGACTGAGAGATTTTGACTAATTAGGTTTCTTGGATAATAAGAGCTTTTTAATAAGGTACATATCACTTACAATATTGCTAATGAAATGTGAAAGCGATTCAGTACTGTGTAAGATAATGGCTAACTTGTTTAATTGTTAACATTTTTTCTTGCCTGCAATGACACAGTCATTATTTCGCAGTCACCACTTATCGTGAAATCCAAGAGGATTAATGGTTTCACTTATACCAGCGAAAATGTTTAAGCTGTCCCGATTATCAGTGCAGTTGGAAAGAATAATGGTTATTTGTCACTGCGTTTAGCCATAGAATGAATTGTTCTCCAGCCAAGAGTACCATTAACCCTTTGAGGGACAGTAAGAGTTTTACAATTAAAAGCAAGGAAGCAAAGATTTATGGATGGATTTTTTTTTGCCTTGAAGGCAATTTATTAACTTATGAATCCCCCTAAAAGCTAAGTGTATTTTCCTGGCAAATAAAAATGCACAATATATCTTAGTTATTTTTTCTTACAATATTTCTTCCCTATATAGAACTCGATTGCACCCATACATTCTTCTGGTGAATGAACAAATCCAGTTAACCTGAAAAAGTAAAAGGGTGAACGTGCATTCTGAAAAAGGTTGACACAGCCTCTCTTTTTCTTTTTTCTTTTTTTCCTTTCTGGATTTCTATGCTTCTAAATGCTATGTTTAACAGTGTATTTAGCCTACAGGTGCTCTATGATCCTAAAATCTATATTGCATTTGTTGAGCTTTTAAATAATAATGTTTAAACAGGATGATTTGGTTCAGATGAGAGAAGTCTGAAATTCCATTGTCTCAGTGAAAGAGGAATATCCGGGTTCTGTATATGAAACCAGCTCTGTGTACAGGAAAAACAACCAGAGTCCTATGGCACCTTCAAGACTAACAAATTTATTTAGGCATAAGCTGACAAAGTGGGTTGGAGCCCATGAAAGCTTATGTCCAAAGAAATTTGTTAGTCTTGAAGGTGCCAAAGGACTCTCATTGTTAATTCAGTTATTAAAGGGGTTTTTTTTGGCATAAGAAAGGAATTAAAAACAGAGAGTCGGTGTTACTTAGTTATTTTAAGTCAAAGGGGAAGCCAATGGAACTGTTAAATTATGCTGATTTTATATACTGTTGTCACCTATTTATAAACTTACATATATGCTTAATATTATGTCCTAAAAAGATTCTTAAGCAGTTGTTAGATGAGCTCCTCAACTGGTGTAAATCAGAGTTGGTCCACTGACTTCAGTGAAGCAGTGCTACTTTACAGCAGCTGAGTGTCTCACCTATAGTGAAGAACAAGGAATCCTTGAGTGTTTAATGCTGCCTGCTTCCTTTCTGGGCCCATCAAGGAGGGTGCCGGATGCCCTCAGATCCACCACACGTTAGTGAGAATTGAAGATTCCAGATTTCACTGGAAATGCTCAGCCCCTTCCAGGATTCGGACCAATTATAGAAAATAATTGGTCCAAATCCTAGAAGGGGCTGAGCCCACCTAAAAGATCTATTAAAGTGACTATAATTTACATGCACAAAAAGGAAAGCCAGTACAGAACATGTGTGCTTCTCAGTAGGTCATTCCCAGGCACAGTTATTAAAATGATTGCCAAGTTCCTAAGGGGCAGCTGTGTTAGTCTAGTTCAGTAAAACAAAAAAGGAGTCCTGTGGCACTTAATGACTAACAAATGTATTTATTGCATGAGCAGTAATAAATAGAATAGAATAGAGTAGAATATCACATGAAAGCTCATGCAATAAATACATTTGTTAGTCATTAAGTGCCCCAGGACTTCTTGTTTGTTAAAATGATTGTGAGAGCAACAGCCAGCAAAATAAAATTCACTGTAGAAAAAGCAGGTTTTTGCAGCCTTATCTTGGTGCTGAGAGAAAGGGGGAGACAGGGAGAAAATATTGCATAATGTCTTGGTGCTATTTTGTTCCTAAGGGCCTAATCCCAAAGCTGCTGAAATCAGTATTGGTCTTTCCTTTGACTTGAATGGGTTTTGGATCAAGCTCTCTGACTATAGAAAGTTCCAGAGGTTATCAGTGTCAGTCCGTTTCAGCAAATTAAACTAGGAGTCCTTTGACACTTTAAAAAATAACAAATTTATTAAGGCATAAACTTTTGTGGGTGTATGCCTTAAAAAAGTCGTTAGTTTTTAAAGTGCCACAGGACTCCTTGTTTGTTTTGACTGTAAAAAGTATAGTGACTTTACCTAGTTCAGTGCCTGGACTGTAGTTAGAGATTTCACTTGCTTTCCTGAAAAGAAGTGTTTTCAAATATTTTAAAAGGCCTTTTCTAAAAAGCAAACGCCAGCTTCTCCTTTCAGCTGTATATTAATAGACTCTAGTCTGTAAAGAATACTCTCAGTCCACTGTAAATACTATATTAATGAAGCCAGTAGTGAAAGTCATGGGAAGTGCACCTATGCATAGGTAGCTGAGGCATAAATAGAAATAATGTTAATCCACAATTTTGTTCTTAAATATATGTTTCCTCAGGTATTTCTAGAGCTGGCATGGTGCTGATTGGTGCCTGTAGGCTTTGGGCATGATCATTATCATTATTATGTGTGATTGGTCGACAAACCCACGGCTTCTTTAAGACGATAAACAGCGCCATTGCTACAGAAGCCCCATGAGGTATACTGGAACAGCATACCCCAGCAGTTTTGTATGGGAGAGGTCAGATGAAACAGCTGCCACCAGACAAAAAGACATAACGCACACATGCAAAAATAAATAAATAATCCTCCAAGCACACAGTACCATTGCAAAGGGTAGCCATGTATATGTGTGCATCTGTGTGTGAGTGGGTGCCTAATCTATATAATAGATAGATATTGCAATGAAAATATCTAAATAGTGTAAATGTGGATGACAGAATTCTGACCCAGTTTGGAATTTCTGATTGACACATTTGAGAGACACTTATCATCAGCCCCTATGGATTTAAAGAAAATTGGTAATGGGATCATAGGATTTGTTCCCCTAGCACTGCTTTCTTGGTTTCCTTTCTCAGTAATGATTGTGCAGTTGGGTCTAAGTAAGTCTTCCAAAATGCTGAAAATGGCAGCTATTTCTGGGAAGACTGATGAAATGGGCCGAAGGGATTTTCCTTACTCCCAGGGTTAGGGTTCAATGTTTTTCTAAGATATGATGCAACAATGTCACTGTATCTTCTCTGCTAGCCAGATGCTGTTGTTGCCTTTTGGGTCTAGCTGACATTTAACACTAGCCACAGGCCAAGCCAGAGAATAAACTTTTTATTCCAGCCTCTGAACATTTCAATGACAAATAAAGCAGCTCACAGACACACATAATATATAAGTAGTGATGAAAAGTATGAAAGTACAGGAAAGGTTAAAAAGGGAAAAGAGTAGGTGGTGAAAAACCTCTAATCAAGCAAAAAGTTTGAAAATTGAACCTCCGAGTTTGTTTGGATGATTTTTTCATCTATGTTCATTCATTTCAAAATAATCTCTGATTTCAATCTACTAGGGCACAGTTAAAAACAAGTATAATTTTAGTAATAATAGCTTGTGTCTGGTAAGGCAAAAGTATTATCGTGCCTCTGACTTTTTGGTGTTTGTGAAGAAACTTGGGAGGAAATCCTGGCCTGCTGAAGTAAATGCCAAAATTGTGATCAGCGCCAGTGACACGGGACCTCATGCCTGCTGATCAGAGAGAGAGCAAAGTGCAGAAACAGTGAAAAGTGGATCAGATCCTTAATTTTGGTGTGATAGTTGTAATAACCTAAGATGTCATTAGGAGCACAGGTGAATACTTTTTGTTTATATATTGACCAATTATGCTATCGTGTTTAGGAAGTGGTTGTTTATCTTCTTGTTTTCGAAACAAACTAATAAAGGAGGGAGTTGTTTTTTTTCTTGTATTGTATGAAGAAAACAAGGATTTAAAACAGCTACACATTTAGAACATCTAACTTAGACGAATGAAATGTTTAGTAGCGGCACAGTAGTGGGCTACCTCTACTGAAATGGTGCCGAATTCCAGAGTCTTTTTATTTCTCTAAATTATAACCTCCCTTAATATGCCAGCTGGAAACCAATATTCTGATTTTATTCCCAGTATTTAATAGCCTGGATTTTGTAGCTTCTCTCCCCCTCTTCTAAAAGGCTAAAAATTTAATTGACACATTCCTGGAAATGTATTAGGTCAATTTAGAGTAAAATATGCCACTTTCACAGTATGTGGAATCCTGGTTCTTGTATGAAATACTGTTCTTAATTGATTATCATGTGCATGAATTTTCTGCATCATTTACACTTATAAATGTGCAATGCATGAAAAACCAATCAATCTTTTAGGTTTGAATGTCAACATCATCATCTTCCCCCATGTGTGAACCAGGGACAGCTAAGTGCCAGCTCCAGCACACCCTTCCTTTGCTCATGCAAGAAGCGCTTTCAATTGAAGAAAATGCATAATGTCAATAGGAAGACTCACAGGAGGGATGACTTCTCACATGAGAATAGGTTTGTGGGATCGGGCCTAAAGCCTGCCCATTATTGTTCGTCTGGAAAGAGGATTAAAAAAAGAAGAAGAAGAAGAAGAAGAAGATATTCTCCCTGCACAAGCGTCAGGAAAGGATTCTTCCCTAGCACTCAAGATAGTACAGGCAGCATGCCAGGTTAGGGCACTGGCTCTGCAACCACATCACCATGGGAGCATGCTCTTTGGCTCCTCCCGTCCCCAGCCATTATGTGTCAGCAGAGAAAATACAACACAGTCCAATAGCTGGAAGTTGAAACATGACATATTCAGAGTGTAAATATGTAAATAAGGTGTAAATAATTAACAGTGAGAGCAATAAACCATGGGAACAATGGACCAGAAGTCATGATGGATTCTCCTTCATTCTCAGTTATTAAATCAAGATTCGATTTAAGGGGGGAAAAAGATCTGCTCTTGGAATTATTATGGGGAAGTTGTGTTTTACAGGAGGTCGGACAAGATGACAGCAGTGGTCCCTTCTGACCTTGAAATCTATGACTCCAAGAATTCATCAGTCACAATCAGTCATGTACACATGGCTCTGCTGCTGGGTGTTTTGCAAATGCTATCCTAAGCCATCCTGCAGCTGTGGATGTGGCTGATGTTGTTCCAGCCCATCTTTCCTACCTCTCTGAAACACCCTCCTAGAAAGGCAGCTTTTTCCCTTTTTTGATCACTGCAATGTGCAAACCTAACCCTAAAATATGCATCCTATCATACAGTACTGTGATGACAGGCATTTCTTTTATGGATCAATGAATAATCTATTGTGTTACCTTACAGATTTAAGATGGCATGTCTCCCAGGGAAGGACTGTTTAGGGGCAGCTTTAACTTGCCTCTTGACTGATATAACATAGCTTTTCAACTGGCACTTCATTCACAGAAATTCCTGTGTCATGTGGTGGAATGATACAGTTTTCTAAATATCACTCCTATATCATCACGTGCCATAGTTTCTCCTCATCCCCCTCCATTTTAACCCCGTTTCTGCATGCTGTAGAAACCCTTCCTGGTCTCCTCTTTTCTAGCAATGTCCTCTTCAAAATTAAAATGGGGGTAGGGGGCTGGAAAGAATAATATGAGGAGGATCAGAGAGCCGTAAATAGGCATTTTAGTGAAAATGCACCTTTGTACCTCGTACTGGTTTTTATAGTTATTTTTCCATCCCATGACTATGAACCCTGGGTAGTTGCCATACTCACCCCTTCCTTCCCAGTTATAGCTCTAGGGAGGTTAAAAAATGGGAGGAATGGGTGAGCAGGAAAAACTGCTGTGCACAGATAAATTTCTTTATTACTCTACTAGGAAAAAAGCCCTCAGCTATAAACCGAGGGCTTTTTGTATCTTATTCCGAAACACACTTCTTATTCTACTGCATGCTGACTCTTAACCTGGGTTCTAAATTTTGTTTAATAAGGACTAAAAGAAAAAGGAAATAAACCCTGCTTGCTAATTTTTAGGGTAAAGCAACACAAACAAAACTAAGTCACCAGGATGGTCCCCGGAGTTTGTGCCCTGCTACAGTCTGAAAATGTATGTGCCTGTCAGTAAGACTAATGGGAATGTAGAATTATGCATGTATTTGGAGGGGAGTAGAATAGGCCCTCTTAGAAAAAATGTTTATGATCGCTGCAATCTGAGTTTCTGGGATGTGGCCAAAGGAAGAAAGAACATGGTTGACATTCATAACTACCAGTAAGTATTGCCAAAATAGTTACCCCAACTGAACAGAATCATCAATGACCAATGAGGCGTCAGAGATGGTGACATCAGCTTATGGTCTGCAGTGAGAACCAAAGTAACACAATAGTGTATTGTATCCTCACTATGCTTTGCATTGGTCATTGACTAGGTCATCGGGAAAGGAATCACAGAAGGCAAACAACAAATGTTATGGACTTACAGTAAAGCACAGTTGGGTAATCTTGCTGTAGCTGATGATAGCATCCTACAGAATTCCATTGGTCAGTTAATGGAAGAAAAGATGTAATTTTTGGCAGATACGGCAGAATAAGGCAGTTTGTCCATCAATAAGGGGAAGCCAAAATATGTGCTATAAATGTCCAAAAAGAAACCATTAGAGTGGATGAGGAAACTCTAGAAAAATGGTGCACAATGATGTGCTTGATATCCGGTAAGGAATATGAAAAGCAGTGAACAACTTTCATAAATTTGAAAAAAAATTGGAAAATTAGCATGATGGGCACTCTCACAATAATATAAAATTTTAAGCCAGGCATTGTGTGTGTCCTCCTTTAGGGAGCAAAATCCTGGAAATTGACGACAGAAATTGGACCCTGTACTCCAGATGTCTCTGAACCTCCAAGTTCCACAACTCCTGTTTTGTTCATTGCCTCTGAACCATCTGACATTGGCCATGTTCAGAATGCAGGGACCGGGGCTAGATGCATGGATGTGGCCCTGTATGTCTTAAATTGATAAGATCAGTTCATTCCACAGTAAATACCTGTGGCATATCTTCAGCGGTCATTGGAAAGAGTTTTTTGCAACATCAGAAATTCTAAGTGAAACAAACTAATCTAAAGCATTAAATGTGATAAGAAAGATGATGATAGACATATTTAGGGCTCGCATTAAGAATTCCAGCAACAGGAGTTCTGTGGTAAGTAATGATACAGACACCACCTGGAGACAGAAAAATAAAGGGCAGGCTCAGGAAACATGCCAGGAACAATAGGGAAAGAAGTTAAATCAATCATTATGACTCCCCAAAGCCTTTGTGTTTAGTGCATTATGCACTCTCAACAAACACTGCAACCTTTGCAGTCACATTCTTGCTTGTGCTGTTGTGTACTATGATAATGGGTTAACTAACTACAGTAGAAAGTAGGAATTGCTATTAGATCAGACCAGTGGCCCATCTAGTGCAGTACTGTATTTCTGAGAGTGATATGATAGTGCAGATCTAGCGCCAATCATTCAGGGCCTGATTGCACAAAATTTACTCAAGTGAAGTGGTGCTTACACAAACTATATGGGTGATTTAAAGCATGAGTCCCTGTGTAAGCACTAGACACCATAAAGACTGCAGAACTGGATCCTCTGTAGTGCTATGCTCTGGATCAGATGTTAAATCCAAATTAATTCTGCTGACTCTTGATGAGTGATTGTAAAGGAGATGGAATCGCATAAAATGGTATGAGTTTATTACGTAAGCTCTTCACCTCCAGAAGGTAAGGTTCAGATTTGCATTTAGCAGCCTCAGACTAGTCACCAGTGGGCAGTTGCCCACATTGCAAAACATCACACGATTTAACTGAAACCATAACAAAAGCCAGCCTCTTCTCAAGAGATGCTGCAGACTCATTACAGGAACTGAAGGGATGCTAAAGGTCAGAACCAAAGCACATTGGCAAATCTGTGTGTGGGAAGTTTGCACAGCACTGTGTGGTAGGCCAGATGGTACCATTAGAGTCTCACTTTCATGAGAACTAAAATTCACCAAATATCCTCCTCACCCCAAGACAAACACACACGTGCATGTACTTCCACACGCACAAAGTCCCACACAGTTTAGAGCAGTTGATGTCCCTGACATCCTTACCAACATTCCTGTTCATTTAACGCCACCACAGATTAGAGGATACCATAAGGTAACACTCCCAGCTATATACCAAATGTGGTTCATACTGATTGACACATATGCCTGCATACAAGCTTTGAATTACATATTTTTTCATTGTCCTTTGAGACACAACATATGGCAAGTGCCAATGTATATGGTGTGATTTAATTTAGTCAAATATCAGACATATAGACAGTGCAAATGGAAAGCAGGCAAAATATCTGATCCAAGTGACTACTAGTATAATTGACTCAGTAGAGCCAGCCTGCGTCATTAGTCCTATAAACGGTTGCATTTACATCAATAAAGCTGAAAAGCATGGAAATTAAAAGCTGTTAGGATTTTCTCTTGTGTGCATTTATTTGCATGAAGGGTGTATACTCCTTGTACAATATTGTAATGTGTTTGGTAAAGTGGCATTAGCGTAACCTGTGTCAGCCGTGTGCTGTATATCAAACAACCTGCAAAGGAGGGTTAATCTAACTACCGAATGTGCCAGCTTGTATACCAGTTCAGTGACCAGGCTCACACATTGTAAGGTTATAAATTGCAGGTTTCTGAGCAGAACAAATTGTGTCTCTTTCTGCTTGTTATAGATCAAGGGGTTTTTTGTTGGTTTTGGTTTTGTTTTTTTTCAAACATACAAATTACTGGAAAGGAACTTGGGCAAATGGTGGAGGACCAGATTCCAGAATCAGGCAATCAAATTGCTAGTGTTTCCATTAGGTTATATCTGCATTGAGTGGCCATGACATTTGATGGACAAGTGTACCCCAACAATATTTCTCTTATTAAAGAAGACTTGTCAAACAAGCTGAAAGCTCTGCATATAAGCGACCTTTCTGTTCACCTCCCATTGCGATGAAGATTTGAGCATTCCTTTTGAGCATTCCACTGTCGACATTAAAGAATCAGAGTGTCTTTCCATCTCTGCTGATGTGCCACTAGACCACTTAACAGAAAATTGAGAGAGTATATTATAGGGTGAAAGAGCAGAGTTCAGGGGTCACTATCATTCTCGTTAAGAGATGTTTCTAAGCTGTGCCCATAGGTGGATAAATCAATACTTTCTGTCTGAAAATGATCAGGCTTGGTAAAGAGTGCTTTAATTGGGCTGATTCTGTTTATGGAGAGCAAGTATTTATGGGGTTTCATGACAATAAACAGCAGAGTGGATGATGGCTTCCGTGTTCCTCTGCAGGATGTTATATGACAAGCGAGATGACAGAAGATTTTGACATTTCAGACCTCCCTTGAGGGAAAGGAGTGCAAAGTCTTAACAATTGGCCAAGAACTCCCAGAGTCCCAAATTGGGATCCATTGTGTGATGTGCATGTTGTTTGAAACAGACAGCATTTTTTCCAGGTAGCTTTCTAAATGTTACCCCTTAAAGAGGCTAAACATTAATGGCCTGATAGCTGAAGACAACCAATATTTACCCCCTACCAGTGTCAAGAATGCCTTCCCCTTTGCTGTCAAAATGGAGATTGAAGGAGGCAAAGGTTAAAAGGAAAAGGGAAGGTCAACATCTCCACTTGACTAAATAAACCAGGCTAAAACCAAAAGCTTTACTTATTGCAGTGGATAGAGACAATAAAGAAAGCTTAATACTGCTTTGTGAAGAATTTCTACAATGGTGTTTCTAACACCACCAAACACGCATTGTGTAATCAAATCAAAACATATACACAAACACATGAAAGATGGATGGGGGGCAGGGAAGATTGGAAGTTTCAGCCAAATTAACTGAAACTGACAGAAGAAGTGTAAAAGCAATCTCGGCAGCGTGTGTTTGCGTGTGTGCTGTATGTGTCCTGACAGTTATTTACTTTGAAAATGTTTTTGTCAAGATTCATGGATGTATTGACGGCCTCAATATGTTGTGTCCTGTTGCTTTTCTATTTTGAAATGTATATCTTGTAAAATTTTCATAAGAGATTCCATGCATCTGAGATAATCCAGGCTGTTCTGTCTTGGAAGACCGTGGAACGTCCCCGGCTCCCCCACATCTCTGAATGCAAGCAGTCATCGGAATTTCAGCTGGGCCGCAGGTTGTTAATTATAAATGACTTTCACAGGACATAGTCTTGATCCAAACGTTCCCAGTGTCCTTTACAAGGTATTCCCCTTTTCATGAAAGCATGTAGTCCCTGTCTTTGGCTCCATTTTGAGCACTGCATGTATAGAATTTTGCGTCAAAAATAATAGCTATGTCTACATTAGGCAAAGTTAGTTGAACTTGTTAGTTTGAACTAATAAGTTTGAGGTTAGTTCGAACTAGCCTTGACCTTATTAGTTTGAATTAACAACATGGACTAGTTTGAACTAACATTAGCTAACTAAGGGTTAGTCCTGGTCCCCACTGAACTTAGTTTGAACTAATGCTCAAACTAAGCGCTTATTTTGAACTAACTGGCAATAGTTACTAGTTTGAACTAAGGAATTCCTTAGTTTGAACTAATGAAAGCCTGATGTAGACAGGAAAAAAGTTACTTTGAATTAAGCCTACTGAATTCAAACTAACTTGCCAATGTAGACATAGTCAAAAAGCATACCGACCCCAAAAAGTCTACAATCAGTTTGCGTTTCTGCACCTTTATTAACATGGGTGCTCACAGAGAGCCTGACTGATGTAAGGACAGAGGGGTCATCAGTACCAATCAGCTTGCAGAATCAGACCTAAAAGAGCAACACTGAAGGTATGTCTACACTGGAGGCTCTCTTAAACTGACTTAACAAGGTCGACTTTAAGTTGACTTGAAGTCAACCTTTCTAAGTTGACTTAGACCAGGGGTAGGCAACCTTTCAGAAGTAGTGTGCCAAGTCTTCATTGATACAAGTTAATTTACAATGTCAGGTGCCGCTAATAAATTGTAATGTTGAAGCAGGTGTCTACAAGGTTACAACTATTATTGTATGTGTGTAAACACTAAAGTGTAACAACATTCTTATTAAAATCAAATTAAAATGCAATTTTTTTGAGTGTGACCCTTGCCCTTGCTTTTCCTTGCTGAGTTTTCCAATGTCTGGTACATATTTGGATACTTTAAGCTGCACGCACACCTGCTGACACCCTCCTCCTGTGAACACAGTAGGACAGAAGCAGCAGACTCACTGTGCTCGGTGGCTGCTTTCTCTCTTCTGCCCTCTTCCTGTGGGTGCAACAGGACCAAAGCCAGACTGTGGAAGGGGGCCAGAGGAAGCAACTGCCAAGCACTGTGCTGCACCTTCAGTCTCGCTGCATGCTGTGCTCCCAGGACGGAGCTAGCGGAGAGGGAGGAGCAGCCACCAGGCTTGGAGCTGCTGCTTCAGACCATGCAGAGCTACAGTGGCACCGTGGCACTGAGACCCCTGCATGCCACTGGGAGCAAGCTTGTGTACCACCTTCGGCATGCATGCCAGGGGTTGCTGACCCCTGACTTAGAGAGTCCACATTGAAAATTCCTGTCAGCTGCTTGCATCCACACTGGCAGGTGCTAAGTCAACCCTTCCTGGTGGGCAGGAACTCTGGGAGGGGGCCTGGAGGCCAATTAGGTTGACTTAATGGCTTTTCCCCTTCTACATTGACTTAATAAGGTTGACTTAAGTGTTAAGTCAACCTTAAGAGGTGGTGCTGTTAAGTCGATGTAAGGAAGGGCTTAAGTCAACTTAATAAAAGTCCAGTGTAGCCGTGGGGGTCTGTAGGTCGACTTCACCTTCCTTAAGTCGACCTAAGACTCCAGTGTAGACATACCCTGAGCATTCAGGCAATAGAGAGATATCTAGAGCAGGAAATAGCTTTCAGATTTTTGGTTTTAGTTGAGGAATTTTATACCAGTGTTCTGTCTAACTCCAGTATAATCCAGATCTGCAGGTGAATGGGTTAATGAGCAAATAAACACAAATTCACAACCCTCAGTCCTAACAATATATAGTGTTGTTTCCTGTTTCCTGTGATTGATCTTGTCTGAGTAACTTTAGCTCCGTGTTGTTTCACTAGGTCTTTTACTGCCACAAATAAGAGGTCATATGTGTGTGGGCTTATTTGGTGTTGGAGGTCATACTGAGTGCATGAGCTGTATTAATGTCTCCTAAAGAGTCTTTGATTCTGCAGTTTAGATGCTCTGGTACAACTTATGAGCCTACTCACTCTGTTTCAGATGCTGATTTCTAATCGGACTTGAAATGCTGTTGTTTCCAGTTTTCTGAAAAATATAAAAGCAACCTAATATCAGCTAGTTTTGTGTTCTGTATATCTTTTTCTTTTTTCTTTTTTTTACAGCAGAAATGAACTAGTAATTGTAGGACCTTGCTTTTAAAAGTCTATTTTTGATAAAATTATATTTCCAGTGGTTTGTTCATTGGTTTTCAAAGTATACACAAATGAAGACAGGGTTTCTGTGTGTGCTTAGGGGAGGGGAAAACAATCTTATACTAAGCTCCAGTTTTGATGGAAAATTTTATTTATGGCCATTGTTTCTTCAATAATCCCTAATAACTCCAAGGAAACTGCTACAGTCTGTCATTTTATGGACAGCTGAAAAAAAAAATAAAGATTATAGACCTGCTAGGCCTTAAGGGAACCTTTGAATATGTGCTACCCTATTTCTGCAAAAGATGGTTTCTTTGATAACTGAAAATTAAGCTTGCCTGGAAGAAATGTAAATATCTCAAATTTGCATTCTGAATTGCCATTGAAAATTATGTGCACGTACAATCATATCAAACCTTTCAGAGCTCAGAAGCCATGATAACGCTTAGCATTTACAGCTTGGTTTTTAGCACCTTTCATCTTCACAGCACTTCGTGTATCCTCATGTTACCCTGTGCTGTTATCCCTTCTTTACAGATGGGGACACTGAAGCATTGAGGTTGAGTGACTAGCCTGAGGCCACCCTGGAGGTGAGTGGCAGAGCTGGGATTAGAATTCATGGCTTCCAGGTCTGTGATCAGACCACTGCACTACCAGCAACACCACTTAATAGCAGAGATAGAAAAACACTTATGGGTACTGACAGCAAAGCAGTGAACATGATATCACCAAATAGCTATTTTACCTCCGAGTGTATGTAAAATATAGCCACCAGACATATACTAGCTTTCTTGCTTACATTATAAGAACGATAGGAAAACTTGGAATGTTCCAACATATGTGCAAGTACGTTGTTTGAATTAAAACCAGAGTGATGCATGGCTTTAAATGTAAACAGGATAAATCAAAGCATGTTTGCTACATACCAAACCCATTTACTTTAGATTTTGTTCCTAACACGCTCATTATTGTTCTCATTGCAGCAGGAGGAAAAGGCTGGATAAAGGATACGTACTATAGAAATTCAGCTAAAATTGACCTTGACAACAGTAAATCTAAAGGAAAAGCATTTGGTGCAGCTAACCCCTTGGCATATTGGATCTTTGAGAATTCCCTGGTGCTAAACTGCATTCATAGAAAATATTTGATCATACATTTCTAAACTGGAGAAATTCTCTATGAGACAGACAGTCTTCTTGCTCTTAGGACCTGTCCTCATATTTCCTGAAGCCAGTAAGGGGGTTTTTTGGTATCACCAAGGCAAGCTACAGAAAACGAGCTCATCAAAATCACTCACCATTGCCTAAACTCTAGACTCAGACCCGTGCTGAATACTTTTGAAACTTGCCTCCCCAAGGTCTTATTCATAAAGAACTCATACCCACTTGGGTCTGAAGTAGCTAAGCTTCAGGGACATACATGTAAAGTCTGTGTCTGCCCCACATTTCTGAGCCTTTTAGCAGAGCCGTTTACAGAGCTGCAGTGAAGGCAATTGGCTGCACGCTGGGAAATCGGGCAAGTTCACTAACACGCTAGTAGTCAGAACAGGAATTTCAGGCCTGCCTACTCCCTACATCCAATCTCAAGCAACCTTAACTGCATGTAACCTGTCCTGTTCAGACCCCAGTGGAGACATTATCAGTTGTACAACCGGATCATGGCTAAGCCATTCCTCACAAGGCATTTCAAGAAAAGAAAAAACCACAATACCAATAGCCAGACTGAGAGGTCTGTAGTAACTGTTCTAGGAAACAAAATCTCTGCCCTCTTCCCCACTCTCTCGATGAAGAGCGTCCGTGTGTAGTTCTGCTGCCTGAGGAAAATGATGAGCTACTAGGCGCCTATGCAGAAGTCCTGCCTCACCTTCTGTCCAGGATCCCTAAATTTGACCACGTATGTGGGATGGGCTCATCTGTAATGCCACAAATCCATTTGTACTTACTACACAATGGCAGGAGAGTTGAGTAGCTGCGGTAGGTTCTCGTGTAACCCTCAGGCTAGCAAAGCTGCTTCCAACTGAATTTCTTCCTTCCATTACCCAAATATGCATCTAGACTAAAGTACAATATGTTTATTTGTGCTGCTGTGACATGGAAACAGGATTTATACCTAGGAATGTTCAACCATACCACATGGCATAGGTTTGAATCTAAACCATGGGATCCTGAAGGTAAAAGGGAGTCATGCCCACTGCCTTGCCCTTCTCAGATTGCTAATGGGGATGGATTGCTGGCTAGCAAGATGGAAGGTATGGAAAAGAAAGCTGCCAAAAAGTAAAAAATGAGAACACCTGTCGTATAGGCTTAGCAGTATAATAAATGTGAAAATGACTGACAATAGTGCATAGTAAGAAGGTGTACTTATTAATAAAACAGTTAAAAGTGTTTTGAATATCTTAAATCATGAAAATGCATAAACCTGAAACTGACTTCAGCTCTCACATGACAATTGTTAAGAACGGGTCAAAGGAAGTTTATCTTTGGTAACATTCGCACAACTTAGCCCAAGTCACACATATCGTTGCTTAGCACATAATAATAAATAAATTCCCAAATAAATTGCATTGTACTGTTGTAAATAGCATCTGTCATTTCCAAATGACTGGGCTCACAGAGAGTTGATGGAGGCAATGGAAATAAAGCTCTCGTTCAGAAGCAGTAGGGCTATGGTTGCTCCCAGACACACACAGTCCTGTGGTTATACCAAAAAGCAACCCCATTTTGTATTTCGGACCTCTCATTTTCCTCCATCTTATGACTCAGGCACATGAGTTTAGTCAGTCACAAATGGAAAGCAATAACTAAGTTCCTAGATCTCTGAGGTGAAATTCTGGCTTCACTGAATTCAGTGGCAAATCTTCCAATGACTTCATACAGAGAGGAAGGAAGAGAGCTAGGATTTTACCCCTGCTAAACCTAAAGATGTTTCTGTCAACCAGCCAAGTAGAAACCTTCAGTTGTTTGATTTTCAGGAAAATATCTCAAAAACTGGTGGCGATGTTGGGGTTCTTTTAATGTGTATTAATCAAAATACAGCTCAGTCACACAAAGAATTTATTACTGCTCTTACTTGTTTTTTAATGTGTATTAATCAAAATACACTTCAGTTACACAAAGAATTTATTTCTGCTCTTATTCCATAGATGACATTGTCTGCTCCCCCATTTTATGTCAGGAGAAGAGAGAACTTTAGTAAATGTTTGATTTATTGGAAAGTGAATGATTCTTTGCAGTCATGTGGGGCTAGCCTATGTTTCAATAAGACAAATTGCATTGTAGCGTTCCACTGGCAGCCAATGATAACTCATGATCCAGACAGACTGGGTTATACCAGAATGGATGAAAAACAAGAGCAAAAGGCCAGGTGGCTGAAAAACAATTGTTCAGAGAATCATGTATTTTTTTTTTAAACTAAACATTGTTTTAGGCATCACTTTAAAATATTTCCATGACAATTCTGTAGTACTGCAAATAGTATATGGTAACAGAGAAAGGAGAACAGCTTTTCTCTTTCCAAGTAGTAAATTATCATCTTTATGCTCAAGAACATGCCATCATAAATTTTAGAGTCAGTTGTGTAACTAAAAACATGTAAATGATCTAGTGAATTAAAACCCACTGTAGGTATATGTTAAAAAGCTGTAGAAGCAAATGATACAAGTTTATAATGAAATAATGCCAATTGTGCAAAATAAAACTTTAAAACAGCTAAAGATGATTGGTTTTGACCTTTTGTTGCTATTAATAGTGTATCACTGGAGAATTTATTTAATTTTTTGTATTTACACTTCAAATAGGTCTGAATATTTTAAGATTTCAAGCATGTGTGTTTAGTTTCCACCACGACGGGTTACTTTTAAATGTTTCTCTATTTCTGTATGATTTAGTGCTTCCGTTTAAGTGGGTGACCCTACCATAACAGACCCCATGGTGATGGGTTTCTTCATGATTGCCAATATGCGTGTCATGAAGTGTTCCACTCTGCCTGTCTGCTCCAGTCTTGTAAATGCACTGAAGAGACAGGATATTGAAATATACAAGAGTCTTGCTCCCAGCAAGCTGACAGGCAGACCTAAGGGACAACGCAAAGTGCATACCTGGTAGGTCTAATTTTAGGCCTGCCAGCCCTGGCAGTGTCCCTAGAAAGAAATCTATACTCATTTCTGTCTGACGTTCACAGCTATAAACTGCAGCATTTTTTTCAATCCCACTACCAAATTGTTCATGTGAATTTTTTCAGTATTATTTAAGAAAAATGTCATCCCTTCAGTCTGCTCAAATAAAGGTACATTTATAGTTAAGTCATACAGCTGAGATCCCAGCCAGAAGGTAAATTAAAGGTAAATTCAAGAATATACAGTATGCAGTTTTCTTTTTAAGTTTGTAGTCTTTCACATTCTCTTAATCAGGCACAAAATCTACACAAATGGAGGAGATAGAAGTGTTCAAAATGAAAAGCTGCATTTGGGTTTGGGATATTATCATCTCACTTTTGGGGTGTTTCTCCATAGTGCATTTTCAGCACATTTAAGTGTGAATTCATGGCCACCGATGAACAGAATCGGAGACTGTCACTTCCATAATGCTGCTTTTGGAATATGAGTGGCTACTTTTACAGTTTGCTTCAACTTAAGTCCTCACTGAAAGTTTTAGCAGGGAGGCCAAGTACAACACAGCTGAGAAGACTTAAAAAGCATACAGTACTGGTAGCTGACCCACATCAGAATTGAGGCAAATCAGCAAGAATTGAGGCAAATCAGCTTTTGCTACTGCCACCTTGAGTACATCTGTTCTGTACAAGAATTAATTACTTCGTTTTAAAGTTCTACTGGTCTGGTCTTTTTTAAAAATATGTTTCTACAACAGAGAATAATCTGTGTCAAGAAAATGGTGATCTAAGTAACTCAGAAAGCAGCCAATATCATAGACAACATAATAGTTTTGCTATTAAAGCAATAATATTTACTGCTTATCCTTCATAACACTTTATTGCTTTAAAAAGCTGAACAAAAAACTCTTTAGGATCATCTTTATTTCTATTAAGTCTAGCACCATCATTGTGACATCTCAGCCAAACATGTAAGTGTTTGCAAGATTGGTCCCTAAATCATTAAAGGTGACTACCTCATGGGTGCTAACATTGGGTGCTGGCATAACACCAGTAGTTCCAATATCTTCAGTTACCAAAAATTAATTAACATGTATAAGTGTTTGCAGAAACAGACCTTTAAACCAAGACATATGACCTACACCACCTCTAGAAATCTCCTCTCTGGATTTTCTTCACCAGATATTCTCATCTCTCTTAAACTAGTCCACTCCACTTCCATTTCTCAAGGGACTAAAAGAAGTCCAGTGCAAAGCTGACATAATTTGTAGATTTCATAAGCATTATTCTATAGGTTGGCTGACATCTTTTTTGATTTAAACTGTTTTTTAGCATCCAACTTCACATACTGAGGAGTCATCAAATGTATTGCACACTGACTTACTGACACACCTTATAAATTGATACCACCAATTCATTCTGAGGAAGGGAGCCTGAATTACTACTGAACTATGTGGGACCAATGCACAAGTAGTAAAACCCCTGCAGCTATATGCACAGATGAAGCACTTTGTTTCTCATGCCCCTCCACTCATTTTGTACAGAGAGAGAGCCAAGAAGTGAATGAAAATGATTCTTGCAGGAAACACACCTCTGATGAGCTAAAATGTATAGAGCAGATTCTTACATTCACAGCATGCTTAAGAACCTAGTTTCCTCCTGGCATAGTCGCAACTAATTGCAGTCCAAATTAGATCCATTACCTCACTTTCATCAAGAGCATTGTATTCATGTACTTCACTGGATTTTTCCCTCTTGGACACAGCAGAAATGCTCAGCTAAATTGTCTTCGGAAAACCACCAGGCAAATTTAGTTTCACTTTCTGTGTGCTTGCCTCAAATCTTACTTATCAGTAAGCTGTGGGAAAAGAATATTGTTCTCCTAGGGGTGCTACTACTTGTAACTTCTTCAGGAGAGCAGGGAAAGCAGCAACAGGAATAATGCTAATATTCATGATGATCAAACCCTAACCATCTCCATGGTTCAGTTTGTCTATGCTTACCCACAGTATTTTTATAGCTAGAGTGTTGACTGTTGAGGTGGAATCATTGTGGTCTGTTTTTTACCCATTTCTGCAACTTAACAACACGTAGAGTGCATGTGCCTCTCTACCTGGATGTTTGATCAAGGCTTTTATTTATGATGGGACAGAATGAACCCTACTGGGTCTAGGAGTCACTAGAATTGCTGGTAAATTACCCCTGCTTTCACCTAATAACCACCTAGACAACACCTCTCTTTTACCATCCAGGAAGGAGACTTGCCAAGGAAAAACACACAGAGAGGCTACGTGTTTCACACAGGGTCAAGACAATGTGAACTGATGATGTGAACCAAGAAACCTAGTTTTTAACATTTAGAAATGAGAGTTGAGAGTCATAGAGACCAAGAATAACGTGCTTTGCTGTGATGCATTACTCCAGTTACCCTTTCTTGATTGTTCTCTGTGAAATCTTAAGAACTACTACTATTAATCTTACTGCATAGAGCTGAGTGGGAACTGGATTTTTCATTTTGTGGCAAAGGTTGTGATTTTGAATTTTCTTTTTCTGTTCCAAAATGGAATGCAAGCAAAAAAAGATCAAAATTTTCTGCAAAATGAAATTTTAAAAAATCATTTTGGGTTCATTGAACAGTATTGTTTAGAGACAATTGAAATGTTTTGTTCCAATTCTGAGTTTGTAAGTTGTATAATGCAATATAAATAGGGAAAAAAGGGAAATAAAAAGTAATTTCAAACATACAATCAAAATTTTCCATTCTCAAAATGCTTTCTTCTATTTTTCTTCATAAATGAAATGGCATCTAAATTGACACATTTCTGCAAAATTGTGTGCTCTTGGCAAATCAGCAACTTCCACTCAATTGCTGAATCTGAGTGGCAGCATAGGAACTAACTTAGAGTTTTGGGGGGGTTTTTTCTTAAAAAGGCAACGGCTGAAATGCACGATTTTTTTGCCATATGTGGTTTATATTATGGCTAGGATTCTTGGAAAAGCCTAATGAAATTAGGTGCCTCACCCTACTGAAATTCAGTACCTGGCCCTTCCTATTTTTAGGGCTAATGATGAGTCCATGGGTATGGAAAGAGTTTCTACTGGATCATCTATGTTATTTTTTTGCCAAAACAATTCAAGTGGCTTTTACTTCACAAGGATTATTGAGAAATATTCTTCAGTTTTAATTCATGCAGATTCACACACCCAAAGCTATCAGTGTTGTATGCTTTTTTAAAAAAAAAACCCAGAAATCTCAAATGTAGATGGAGTTGAAAGACTTGTCTGACTTTCTGTCAAAACTCTACAAAATCACAAAATTCACATACTTTCAGTGCAAAGGAGAAAATTGGCTCAGGTTCCCTCACAAAGAGCCCTGGCTTTGAATGATCCATGAACTAAGGCAACTTTCTGATGAGCCTTGGTTGAATTTCAAGCATCTATCAAATCCCCAAAGCAGACAAGTTTGATGTGATTTCAGTGTAAATATTACATATTGCTATCAACCTGGTTCTCTTCTAACTTAGACTTACAAATCAGAAGTAAATTTGTTTGAGTCAATGGAGGTAAACCAGAGTAAAACTTGTGCCAGTGAGATCAGAATAATGCTTTCTAAATCCAATTTAACAAATTATGACACCAATTTTTAGCAAGAATCTAGTACATAGATAGATAAACCTATATATTCTCTCCCCCTTACATACAGAAAAGTTTGAGGACAAGAAAGCTAGCAAACCCATCATTTTCACTACAGTTTCTTTACTTTAACATTTCCCTTGCTTATTTCCTCAAAGTTTCCATGTGCTGTGTTCTGCACTGAAATCTGCTTTCACAAAAAATGTAGGGTAACTACTTAGGTTGTCAACCTTCTCCTGTTAAAGTCAATAAAAAGAGCTCCATCCGTTTCATCTGGATTTGGATCAGGGTCTCAAACCACTGCAAAGAAGGCAAGAGTCAGAGAAGATCTGGTCTGTGTGTAGTTAATGAGAGCAAATTCTCATCTTTCTGCACCCAGATAATGTCCTCTTCTTGCTTCCCAACAGCCATTTTAGTACTACCATCTCTCTCTATAGGCCACACAATTAATGCTTATTTCTAACACTGAATGGACCATGAAGGCTTTCCTAAACTACTTTCTTTGTCTATCACCGTTCATCTTGCCTTTCCCAAGGCTCCATACTTCTCAGGATGTTTGTTTTTTTATGGGGTGGGGAGGCAGGTAGCATGTATCACTTTAAATAAATTCTGCAACTCCATGTTTCTATGTGTCCTCTGCCACCTTCTGATTCATGTAAATTAGCCATAATGTAATTTCCAGGGTTTTTTTTTTTGCTTATTAATGATTACTTCCTTTAAAAAAAAATCTTTTCAAGTAAACTTTTACTTCACTGCCCACTGCATTTTCAAGTAATCTCTGTAGGTTTTTATTACTTACTGACCCCTCCCCGCATCTCTGTCTGCCAAAAGACTAACAGAGACCAGTCTCCTTTCATCAGCTTCCCTTCTTCCTAATTTCTTCTTTCTTATACAAAATGCCTGCCACTACCTTTAACACCTGACTCAGTCTGGGGTGATAATTGCTTTCATTTGACACAGCTGGTGCATCTAGAGACATGTGGGTTCTGTAAATTGGGAATGGACAACATGGGTGGGATGTCTGGAAAATGTACAGCTCTGTTTCAAAAAAATCAGAACCCACAAGAAAAAAAATCAGATTCTTTTCTTGAAGTTAAATCTTGCCTTTCATTTAATTAGTCTACCTGGTTTATTTCTATGGACTTCCCTGAGGAATACTGCAAGACTTGCATAGCAATAACGGAAAGGAAATGTCTGTCTGCCAAGGCCCGATTGTGAGAGACAGAACCAGAATAAAAGACAAGGGAAAGTAATAGTGCAAGGATTTTGGCTGACCATCTACCTGCCTTCTACTTATTTAAACTGCAGTCCAGAAATACCATGCACATGGGTGCAACAAATTATAGGATCAAGGGTTAATATGGGCCCATCATCATGCTGCCTGGGTGCCCAGCCCATATAGCATTGCAATTAGTTTAATGCTACTCCTGCCCCCCCCACCCCCCCGGAACTGCAGTGCCCTGATTCTCATTCCCTTTTTTAAACACTGTTCATTTATGATCCATAAGAACATTTATTAGTGATCACAAAGGTAATTTGCAGCCAAATCATATTTTGCCCCAACAGGAGGTGAAAGACATTTGCAAAATATTTTATAAAAATGTGCTCTGTTTTCCTGTAAGCTTTAATAAGAAATATATATGGAATGCAGTTATGTCCCAGTAAGGCAAAGATGATGCATATATTTAACTTTATGCTTCAACTTGAACAGCACTATTCACAGAGCATGCAGTTGAGGATGTGTGTACATTGTTAAAGGACTGGGACCTTGGGCAAATTTTCAGTGTCAGGTTCTGTAGAAGTCATAATGCACGTAACTGGTGTCTTATTGTTCTGAGAACACTAGTTCAGCATTTAAAGTTCATGCAATAAATAAATTTGTTAGTCTTTAAAAGTACTACAGGACTTCTTGTTTGTTAGCATTTATAGCTTAATATAGAGGGGCATACAAAACCAGCTGCAAGATTCAAAATATCTGGATGAAATTTTGTGCTGAAAAAGGTTTTGTCTAAGAAACACTACAATTTTTTGCCAACTGATTTTTTTTTTTTTTTTGAGCTTGATTGGTTGGTTTTGGTTAGTCACACAATTCACAAGGTCTTTATTTCATGGCTGGCTGAGCTTATCCTATGTGGTCAGATGGCTTAGATCTGGTATGCATTAAACATCTGGCCATGTTAAGCATTCAGACTCTGAACTAGGGCTTTCCTATTTCAAACATGAAAAGTAAATGGGAATATTTTCATTTGTTGTAAATATATTTTCTTTAATTTTGATCATTTGTAGAAGTGGTTGAACAATTTCAAAAGCTGAAGAGATTGCTGGAGAAAAATTGAAAATAAATCAATAAATAAGATTCATGATGTTTTTTTGTTTTCTCAATCAGCTCAACTCCTGGTTGTTCCTGCATCATTACATCTGTATGAAATTTAAACTGAGGTTTGCTTATATCTAGGCAGTGGGCTGACAAAACTGCTTTCCTTCCCCACTAATTTTTTTTAAAGATATTGAGATTTATTCCCATCCTGAATCAGACAAGAACTTTTTTTTTTTGAAAACTAACCTCCCTCCCTCCCACCCCCAAAAATTCAAATCACGTCATTTGAACCATTTTGTTTGGATTTTGTCAATTCTGAAGCAAAAAGTTCCATTGTTGGCCCAGAAAACTGAAGCTTTGCACTTAGAAAATGTTGGGAAAGTTCCCACAACTTAAAACCTTTTCCTTTCCTGAATTTTTTGAGTCAAGAAATTAATCAAAACAAAAACTTTTGCCATGAAAAGTTTCAGTATTGATGAATTAGCCTTTTTTATGGGGAAAAAATGTTTCATCAAGAAACTCCTGACCATTTCTAGCATGTTTTCACAAGTACTTTCACTGCATGCTGATTCTTCACAGCATGCTATGAGTTGTGGTTAATTATGGGGAGATTGATTTATAATGTGCATTACATATAATTTGTCTGTGATGAGTCTGGTTTATGGCATGCTTTCCCATGTAGTTGCCTGCGGTGAGGTTTGCTATGTAAGTTTTACATATTGTTTGGAAAGGATTAAAAAGGTTTATCTTACAGAATGTTTGTCATAATCTGTTGGGCTTCGGGTGAACTGACGGTATATTGGTGAGAAGCAAGTTACTTTATTAGGTGCCATACCATATGATAATACAAAAGTGAGAGTAGCCAGTCTGCTCGCAACTTCATATTCAGCTCGCTTTCTCTGATTGCCAGTTTCAGTAAATTTATACATTCTCTTAACTAATATATGATGGAGCGAGACCACTGCCTGGTGTCAGTCCTGGATATAGAACCGTAACGCATATATTCCTGGGGAGTCGGGACATCTGTTTTTTGTGTATGTCAAATGTCAAAAAGGTGTCTGTGATTTCAGATATATTGCTCCACACCTCCTTGATCTTTGTTTCACAAGCCAACATTACAAAAGTTAGTTGCCACTGCAGGGCTATATTCAGATTCATTAAAGTTTGTAGCAAAACTTCCATTGGCAGGGCTGGTCCTTCTATAGAGTTGACCTAGCTTGCCACCGAGGGTGCCAACAATTAAGGGCTGGGCTGGGGCCAGCGAGCCTATCCTGCCCTACTCTACTCCCTGTCCGTGGCCAAACCCCCACCCACGGCTGGATCCCCGGCCAGGGCCAGATCCTGATGGCAGCGCCGCTCCACTGCCAGCTGAGGAGGAGGGCAAAAATCACTGTTGGCCTAGGGCACCAAAGAGCCTTGGACCAGCCCTGACCATTGGATACATTTCCACCTGGATTTGATCCTTAGTTTCATGTGATTTTTAATCATGCTGAATTGTGAATTTATGCCATTGCAGACTCAGAAGTGAATTTTCAGTGTATGGAGGGGAAAAGGGGGGTATTTTCAAGGCCTAAGAAACATTGATGGAAACAATATTTTAAGGGCTTGACTCCCGCAGGACAAACTGATTAATTTTTCACTTCTCCAAAATGTTACAGCACTCTTTACACCTGAAGACAGATTATGATGGACTATCATTTTGTTCAATGTTTGTGTGGGGAGCTGGTGCATGGCTGGTGGTCCTAAGCAGTAAAAACAAACAAGGAGTCCTCTGGCACTTTTAAAGACCATGAGCTTTGCTGGGAGTGGTATGGTAACACAACTAATAAATAAATGAGGCTATCCTTCTTCATACTGAATAGCACTTACTCTGCCCATGGCACAAGGTACTATTCAGCATAAATATCAAGCTTGGGCACCAAATCTGAATGGCTTGATCTTGCAAGATGCTGAGTGCCCTCAGCTTTCACTACATTAAATGAATTGCAGGTCTGCATTTTAGGGATATTTTACAAATGTATTTATAATGGAGGCATCATCCACAAGTATATGTTAGGAATATTTTTCCTCATACATACACTTTTTATTTTGATTTATTAAGAGGGCAATTATTCTCAAATATCATAGGTTCATTAAAAGCAGACCTGATCCTTCTCTCCTTACTTATTTAACTTCTATCTGGCAAAATAAAAGTTGAGCAGCCCAGCATGTGGTATGCAGCACCCAGTGTGATCATGCCCTTTATTTAGGCCAGAAGGATTAAATCCATCCCTAATAACACCAATATTTAACATATAACAATAGCATGCTTGTGAGGCAAGCTGAAGTGCTTTTTTGAGAAAGCCGTTAAAATGTGCCCAACTTTACCAATCTGAGAAGCACCTATTATGAAGAAAATGTTCCTGTGAGCAGGTCCTTCATTGTTAATCTTCATGGGTAAAGCTTCATAGGAGTTACTGAGATGAGAATACGATAGATAACGATAATTGCTAGATGCTGAGATAACAATGTTCCAAGGCCATAAATTGAGGAAATATCCATTTCATATCGGGAATTCTGAAAAACGAAAAAAAGGTTGATTGTAGGGAAGCTGTAAAGTCTGATTTTTTCCCCCTCATTTAAACCTGTGTCACTCCATTAACTTCAGTGGAGTTATTCTGGATCTAAACCTCTGTAAGCAGAAGGAGAATCAACTCTCCTTTTCTTAAAACAAACAAACAAAAAACCAATATAGTCTAATGAGTCACTTACTGTAGGATACGAATCCCTCCCTTCCTTCCATCTATGGCCCAAGGGGTAGATCATGCTCAGTAATTCTGCAGTTGTAGAGATGGTTTCCTTTGGAGGTCCTGCATGGCAGAACCTTTTTGAGGGCCTGGGGGGAGGCTACTGAAATGGGACCTCTTCCACAGGAAAATGCTTTATAGAAGGCAGAGGTTACCTCATTGCCTGTCCTCCACGGTCATAAATTCTTTCTGCTATGCAATGGACACAGCTGGTTCAGGGTCTTTTGACTTACACAAACACTGTCATCTTTGCTCAGTTTGGCCCAGTATTTACAATACCGTTCCCAGCTCATAACCATTTAGGAGGCACCATGTTCATTGGATTGCTCCAGTTAAATAAAGCACAGGTTAAAGTACCAAACTAAGTGCAGGACTAACTTCAGGTGGTTTTTCTTTTTCATAAAACAACCTGTATTATTTTTCTTTAGCAATTTGTTCAAGACTACAAATAAGACTTATGACTCTGAGTTGTAGCCAAGAGCTTACTAGAAAGTTGGGTGAGAGCTGTGAGCATTTGACCAAACCAGTGTTTTACAAAAAATATTATTCTTCCCAATAAGACATGTATTTGCATGACTGTGTGCATAGATATATATATATAATTTTGTAGCAGCATATTCCATAGTCTAGGTGCAGTTTCTGTGAAGTAATAGTAGAATAGAATACGTTCTCTCTCTCTTGCTTTCTCACTCTGTCACTGTCATATCTGTATCTATGTATATGATATATGCAAGCATGCATGTGTACACATATGCATAACTATTAACTAGGGACCATATATTTTCCACCCTTATTCACAATAGACCAAATTCTGATATGCTTATTCATAATGAACTTTGTCTGTTTCTACAAGTTGCCCCATTGACCTATGCATGGCTTGAGATCCTATTCAATGTGCATATGGGTATCAGAACCTGGTCCTATAAAAGTGACAGTTTAACAAATATCTGTGTATTTATTCAATGATCATCTTGTTTCCAAGTCTCTGTCAAGAACAGAATAATGCATCTTTCTTGCTTGAGAACATGAACGTGTAGATGAATTTCAGATGTATGAATTCATGGATCTGGCTCACATGCTGAAAACAGTGTTTTGTACAGGTGAAATGATGTGTACAAAACAACTGATAAACTGCTACCAACAGTCTTACAGATCTTAGAAATCTTTTCCATGTGTCTCGTCTTAAAGATAAAGTGATTGTCTCCATCCATACAGGAGTACCAATTAGTTTGCTGTCTTCATATAATTAGATAACCAAGAAGAACTTTTTTTGAGGTGAATTCTTACTACTTTTCTCCAGGAGTCAAAAAGACAACTACTGACAGCAACAAATTACAAGATAAGTTTCATAATCCACTCAGTGAATGCATTAATATTACAGTATTTGCTGAGTTAAAACAAGTCTAACATTCAATATTTCTCTTTGCAAACAAAAATCTATTTACATTAATCCAAACAAGAAAAAAATTATAAAAATGGCTCTTTGTGAAAGTCCTGAGATAGTAGCAAGACATCTGACTCTAGAAATTAACCCTCTGTTAATGAATCTTGCTTATGAACCTTCATTATGCAAGGGAAACCCTTTCGGTCACCTGTCCAGCTGCTGTGCGGTGTCTGTGCACGTTAAACAAATAGGCAAGGGATTGAGGTTCTGACTCATTAGCACCCCTTTATGTTTCCATAAGAATGCAAAATATAACAGAAAATAACCAGGATATCTCTCGGTTTGCTTCTGGCAACTACTACCTGTCTAAAAAGTACTTTGCTAGATCCTCTGCTAGTATAAATGCTCATTGAAGTGGATGAAGCAACTTAGCTGTGCATCAGGACAGGATCTGGGACCCTATGTATTTTAGTCTGATAGCATATAAATCTAATACAAGGAATTAGTTTTTTAAAAAGTTTCTGTCTTGCTTTGACAACAGTGAAGCAGGTCAAAAATGCTGACAATTTTTTTCCTGTTGAAAAATGCCAGAAAGTTTCACAAAAAATGTAGTTGAGGAGGTTACTCAGGTGCAGGATGTGGGTTTTTTTAGGTGGGGTGCTGGGGCTGTGAGGAGAGAAAGGAGAGCTAAACAGACATATAACTGTACCTGCTCCTGTCCTATGATTAAGGCATTTCCTTTAACGGAAATGGAAGTCTTAGTGAAAGACTGGAGTTTGAATCGCTGCTCCAAGTCGGGCAGAGAAAGGCATAGCGCTGATGCTCCAGGTGAGGCTCTGTCTAACCAACAGGTTAATTATGGTCTTGAGGGCTCTCTCCTATTCTGTTTCTTCACAATTTTTTAAGTCTCATTTTCATTCCCCACCAGAGTAAAAACAAATGTGTCAGCATCTCAGGTTTTTTTCACAACTTGGAATTGCTGTTTTTCAGCCAGCTCTGTGAAAAATCTGTGAAAGAAAATGTACTTTACACAGTAAAAATTTCCACTCTGATATAAATCCAGTATTAAACATCAGGGTAACTGGTTTACACCCTCTTACACTACCCTACTCCAATATTGCAGCCAAATTTTGTGAATTAGGTTTAGCTTAAAATGTATTCAGCTTTGTTTCCCAGCCAGATAAGATTCACAAACATGGCAAACTAACGTAGGTGATCACCAAGACCACTTTGGACACTGCTGATACTCCCTTTCTAGTTAGGTGCCTATGGCCATGAATAGCTTATGGCATTACTTGAAACCTTATTAGTATTGAGCATATTTAATATATGGTCTTTTTCCTCAAGCTTGAGGAGATGATGAAAATGCAGAGACAGATTTCTTCTCCCTACACTAATTTCTCTGAAAATTCAGGCAGGATGAATTTACAAAGGCTTTTTAGGCTACTGTGCTTTCCCTCTCCCAGTACGTATATATCTATAGATATCACACATAATATTGGTTTTCTTAAAGTAATTATAATAAAATCATGAAAGTGCTGACCTTCCAATTTGGAAGTAAATTAAAAAAAAAATCTCCAAGTTAACCTTCTTTGAATATTTTCTCCAATGCATCCACATGCAAACAAATAATCTGTAGTCTGAACCATTTCTTTTACAGGTTGGAAAAAGAAATGAAAATTGTTATTGTTTTATTTTTTAAGTACTTTAAGTGCTCAGGTTTATAATATCAACAGGCCTTATTAGCATTTGTCTAGATGGGTAATAATTATGCAATAAGTTCTTTACAAGACAGAGAAAAGAAGGGACACGGCTGAAGGAAAAGGAGCTGTCTTTCACAAGGAAAAGTACAAAATGAAATGTACTCCTGTAGTCTTTGATGTGGGAAATAATTCTACACATACTTAATTTTACTACCAAAAGCCATCCAGTAGACTTTATCAGGACTAGTCATGGTAGTAAAATTAAGCATGTGTGAAAGTTTTTGTAGCCTTTGGACCTTCAGTTGATCTTATTTTTGCCTGATTCTGAATTTTTGTGTGAAACAGTATGTATTGAGCTCTTCACTAAGTAATAATTCTGATACATATTTTGGTTTGTATCAACATTTCTCTGGGTAACAGTTAAAAAAATGTTGAGAGGTGGATTCCCCTCTTAATAAGTGTGGTTTCAATTCAGACTTTAAATTTTAAAATGACTATCAGCTAAGGAAATGGTGTTTCATAATCAAGCAAACTGATAGCAAACTTAAAGTTAAAAATCATAGACCCCATTATGATCATAGGATATAGGCCTAAAACACTGGTGTGTCTTTGTGACCAGGGTGCAGTTGGACTGTGAAGGTTAAGTGTTATTGGACGTCCAGTTCCATAGATCGGTGGTTTTCAAACTTTTTTCCTCAGGACACAGTTGAAAACAATCAGTTATCCCCATGACCCAGCAATCACATTGTTGAGCAATGGACTCCAGTCTTTTGGCAGTGGCAGCAGAGGGCGCCGTGACCCAGTATGCGAGGGTTTGCGACCCAGTACTGGCTCCCGACCCATGGTTTGAAAACCAGTGCCATAGACCATGAGAGAGAGAGAGACGCCTGCGTTAAAGAGGAGGTGCTGGGAAGTGATGTATGGGCATCTATTTTGGAGGTTCCAGCTGGATACTGAAGTTATTTTCCAAGCCTTTCTGTCGCGGGAACTGAAGCACCCATTGTGGATTCAGGATTTCACACTCCCACCCCTTTTAAGTTGTTGGTTAAACATGACAACTTAAAAGCAGCCCCTTTCCTACATCTCGAAAGAGCAAAACTGTCTGTCTGTCTTTCCAGGTGCTTTTTATGGCCAACTTAGCAGCCCCTTTCCTATATCTCAAAAGAGCAAAACTGTCTGTCTGTCTTTCCAGGTGCTTTTTATGGCCTCTGTCATTATGGTATCTAAAGCCACATCTTCAGAGTAGTTAAACGCCTGTGGATGGCCTGTGTCAGCTGACTCAGATACAGCCTGTGTAGACACTGAGGCGCAGGCTATCTTCACAGTCCCCCTGTGTGGCAGGGAATTATCGTGCCCATGGTACAGATCAGAAGCTGGCCACGCAGAGACTAGGGTAGAGCAGCTATTGGAGCCACCCAGGATGTGTGCAAGCTGTTGCTCTAGCTTTGAAATCTGCCATTTTTCACTCTGCTTTTTTAACAGTGCTACCTTGATTAAATGGGTCTAATGCTTCAGGGTGCTACATGTCTCCTGATCTGATCTAAGGACGCTTACTGCGCAAAAACCCTCTGAGCATTTTCTGAGCTTTCCTTACCAAGCCAAAAACCAAGCAAACAAGGAGGAATAAAAAAAAAAGCAAACAAACCACCCACCACTAACGCCGCCCCCCCCCCCAATCAGAATCCCACAAAAAAATCAAACATAATTTATAATGGTATATTTGTTAGGGCTTTCTGTCATGTTTTTTTCCCCCAGCTGATCCTAGGAGGAATTTATCAAAAAACTACAATGGCCCTACAACTGTTTTGCAATTAAACCACAAATCTGGGAGTATGCTGAAGTTGGACCACAGATACTTTAAAAAGGAAAAAAGTGAAAACTTGTCTTGTACTAATCACGGGACAGATCCAGGGTCTATTAGCTATCAAAGTCTTCCTGTGATTTCACTAGACTTTGGATCAGGCTTTCTTTTCCATACCTGAGCTCTTTATTTAATTTTTGAGATATGTTCTTTGAATTCACTTTTTCTGTGGAATGACTGTAAGTCTTGCTGGCACATCTAATGATTCTTTTCTTTAAGATCTGGGGAAAAGAGAGCCATTTTGTAATGCACACATTTAAGGTTAAACCAAAAAAATATTTATCAATCATTACTGGAGTTTCAGTAGTATCTCAAATTCTTTCACATGTACTATATACATTCACTTTTCTTAGAAAGTATGTTTAAATTTTAATTGCTCTCAAATTCTTTCACATGTACTATACATTCACTTTTCTTAGAAAATATGTTTAAATTTTAATTGCTATTCTGGCATACAGTTTATAGACAGACTCTTTGAAATTTTTTCACTTTATCTGAAATGGACATAAATCCTAATGATGCGAATCGTCTGTGCTAGAAACACGCTTGCAGATTTTGTAAGTACTTTAGTTGGACACATCATGAAAATATCAAGAGAGCATTGAACTTACATTTCCCTCACAAAAAGTGTGTTAATTTTCTAGTCAGTGGAGGCTGCTGATTTTCATTGCATTTTGCTGTGTGATCCTCAGAAGACAAGCATTTCCTAGCTGCGCTGAAGCTACGATCAAGCCGAGTTTTATTTTGTTTTGGAGTGTTTTTTTTAAAATCCATTTTTGGATTTCAACATCACAAAATTGTAGCCAGCAACATGCTATCATTAACAAACGTCCTTTGTTTTTAATCTCCTGTCTCGCTAGCTATTCTGCAGTTTCTTTTCTTCATAAATGAATTGCACAGAATCCTATACTAGATATCAGGTGGGAAATCTTTACTCACTGAAATATTAATGGAGTAGATTTTTTTTTTCGCTAGACACACTGGATTTTTAGTGTTTTTTGTCCAACAAAGGTCCCTTCTCATCAGTCAACATTGTCAGCGCTGAGGAAGCAAGGAGCATATGAAAAAAATGAGATGTGAGAGAAGCCAACAAGCAAACCTTTTTTAAAAAATTACTTTTGAACTTCAGAGAGGATACAGAGCTTGCTTGGCGGGGAATGCAGAGTCGGAGGGTTTTATTTAGAGACATGTGTAGCACATTTGTTTCAGTTTTATATCTGCTGTCAAAATATGATGGTTTTATTCAGTTTTTAAACATGCTTCGGCTGGAAACACTACATCTTTAAATTGTGTCTGTTCGATTTCCCTAGCTGCGCTCCCTCACCTTACCCAGGTGCATGTTAAATCAGTATTAATGACAATATCATTCTTGTGCAGTCATCTCCTGCCTGCAATTTGGTTTTAATTACCCACCACGTTGTCTTTCCCCCTCACTGACAGCCATTAAATAGGGAATGACACCAGAGCCACGGTGATGTTGAATATGCACTTCAGGAGGGTGGCTGGAGTCTTTTTTAAAACCTCCATAAAGCAGGCTGCAGTGCCTCTTAGTGGTGGGCACTGGAAAAAGGGGCTTACTGCAAAACTACTTGTTTCTTTACCTAATTTAGAGCTTCTGAGAGGAAAATAGCACCATCATCTAAGAGAGAAAAAAACCACTTCAAGATTAAGGCATGATTGGGACATACTGAAGTGTCTCTTCATTGAAATTTAACAGTAACTTTGATGTAGTTTTTATGCCTTGCCTGACAATCTGCAACGGTTACTCAGAAGTAGGTATCTTGTCAGTTAGAATGTCAGCGAATAAAGTCCTTGAGGCAAACTGCTCACTAAAGGTGAACCAGCAATCCCTAATGAATTAAAAACCCAGTTTCTTCTTCTCTACTGAGCCGCTGTCTCCTATACCTAATTGAGGGAATTTTAATGGCCTGTTTTATTCCTATATAGTAGTTAGAGAGAGAGAGCTTCTATGATATACAAGTATATATAAATACAAAACCATGCAAATTTGTAATTGCAAAAGATCTCCATCTTTTGGATTTGAAAGAGCTTTTAAATTACTTTTTTCTTTGGCCAGTAGTTTGAAAGTGATTCCCCCCACCCACGCACACATACAAAATCTTCCATATTTGCCCTTGTTAGAAATGTTACACTCTATGGAGCAAAATCTGATTGAAACTATTACCTTGAGTCATTACATTAAAGTCAGTGCAGTTAATCTGCATTTGCACCCCCGTAACTGAGGCAAGACGCCATATCACCAAGAGCCAGTTCTGTACTGAGCTCTATGCAAGCTTGTACCATGCGAGTGTCAGAAACAAAAGTGTTTAGTTAAAATGTTTATCTTTTGTTTATTAACAAGATATATTTTTCAAAGAGTTTTAAAGGGGAAGAAAGAGAAAAAACTCTTTTTAACTGAGAAATCTCTAATATCCCATCAAAGACTGAAAGATAAAAACTGCAGCTTGACTGGGGGAAAAAGTCTTAAAACTCAGACAATTAAATTGGTAAAGGTTGTCACTGCAATTCAGAGTTTGCCCCGATTGTGGACAATATTTGATCTTGTTAAATGTCATCTACATTGATTTGATTTATTATTTTTTAAGCGAATATCCTGCGAATTGTTAAATACCAGCCCAGTCAATTGTTGTCTCTTACAAGAAGATTTTGTGTCTGAATTGGGAAACTCATATGAACAAGCCTACCAGGAAGGTTTAATCTCTGATATATTGGTTTACAGCTATATTGAGTCCAGTTAGAATGATTTTTTACTTTCCTAATATGAAACTTGATGCTTGGAAAATCTGATAAGTGAGTTTCATTTCCCTGGAAATTTATTGCTTCTATTTCCAAGTGCAAGGAAATAAAACAAGTAAAAACAATAAGCAGTCTGTAAGGAGAGTATTAATGAGAGGTCACTCTTTTCTCATGTAGGCTATAGCTCAGCAGAAAAAGAGAACAGAGTTGCTTTTGGGGCAGTTTAAATAACAAGCACGCTATATTTTATTTTATTTATTAGGAATAGCCTGGTTCTCTTTTCCTTTTTAAAATCTGCTCCAAATCCTAACAGGATATTATGACAAGAATTATTGGGCCAGGTCCACCACTCCTGTAAATTGGTAAGTTCCCTTGATTTCAGCTCAAGATGTTGGCCGTTATTTTTTATGACAAAGGATGTTTATGCGTCACTCAGACATCTTTGGAATCCAGTACGGTTAATTTGTATATTTAAAAAATATGCCTATAGAATTCCAGCATCCCATCCGGATTTCAGTTTGGGTATCTTGTGTTCTGCTTATCTAAAATCCCCCTGTATTTTCAGTTGGGAAGGATGTTGTCCTTCACTTCTTTCTGTTAACTGCTCTGCACAGTTAAAATTCCACCCCAGAAGTGGCTGTATTTTAGCACCGGAGAAAAGAATTGCTTCCTATACAGCCTTTTGTATATGAAGGCAACTGAGCTCCACGTAAGTGCAGATGTGTGCCTAGGCAGATTCAGTTGTATGATCTAGCCCTCGATGGGACACAGACGGGAAAGCTCAAACACATGATAGAAAGGGTGAAGGTCAAAAACAGTGCAGAAAACAAAAGAATCTGAGCATAATTGAGAAAGCTGTAATAAAAATATAAATATCTATTTGCAAAAGCATTACGTGCATGGAGGACAGTGTTGCATACTCGTTCTGAATTTAACCATTAGGCATATCTTCAATGAGACCTTGTTGTTCATCTGCTTCTTTGTTAGGAAAGTCTCATGCTCTCTTTCCAACATCCAGTAATATATAATATTGTAGAAAAGTAGTTAGCTGTATGCTCTAAGCATGATTACTTTTTCAGATTCCATAGTAGGATTATTTTACAACTTTGGTTCATTTTCTCAAGGGGAAATAGTGTAGTTTATTCAAATTTCTCCATATGCTTTTCATATCCAATAAAACATTTGCATCAGAAACGGAAATACTGTATATCACACCCTAAATCTGGGCAGTGATGGAGAATCAGACTGAAAACTGATGGGGAGCTCTAGATAAAACAGTATTCAAAGTTGTGTGGGTTTTTTTTTTCCCCGACAGTAAAGTACCTCCAAAAAAGTAGCTTAAAATGGGCCATTGGAATCATTAGCTTTAAAATAAGCAAGGAGTCCTGTGGCACTTAAAGACTAAAAAAATTATTTATCACATGAGCATTTGTGGAGAAAATCCCATTTTGACATAGATTTTGCTGTTTGGGTTATAGGCTTTGAGCCTACAAACACACATGTAAGTAACTTTACATAGGTACATAGTCATTATGAACTCGGTCTGCTCACATACATAAAGTTACATCCATGCATAAATCTGCCAGATCAGGACTGTAGCTAGCTAATGTTTTAAACCTCAATCCCGCAAACATTCTGTGCTCTAACCAACATCTAGAGCCCAATCCTAATTCCAAAAGTCTTTCATTGACTGCGCTAGGAGATGGCTTAATCCCATACAGACTAGATGAAAGGCCATAATTAAATTCTTCATGCTGCCACTCCAAGTCATGACTCTATCTACAACACTATACAGCCATGTGCATTTTACAAAAAACCATGACATCATGGCAGTAAAGGAGGCAGTTGTTCTTGGAGTTGCTGATTAGAGAGAAAGTGAGAGAAAAGAGGGGGAAGGGTCTTCTAAAGCGAATGAGAAGAGAGGGCAAGGCAGCAAAATCAAAATATCTAATTGCGTCTCAGGGCCTGATGCTTCCAAAATGTGAAGGATGAGTGGAATATTTGTGTGCATATAAATAAGTCTTCGCAGGATCTGTGGCCTACAGCGTAGACAATTGTGATTCATGATTCCATGGAAAACCATTTGAACATTGTGGCTGACAGGGGAAATTTAATTATGAACTTGAAACTGAGGTCATTTTATACGTATTTTGAGAGAAAATTGCTGCAATTTGTAGTATTTATGAGCAAATATTACTTAATGTTGAGGGGGCAATTAATGTTTTTTACAAAATAAAAAGGGGGATATATGTGTATTTTTTAAGACAAATAGCTTTGCACTGGAAAGATTTGGAAATTTTTTGTTGCTGTATTCTCAACACACAGATTGCTCTTTCAATTTCTATGAAGTGATTCACCATTGGAACAATTTCCCAAGGGTCATGGTGGTTTCTCCATCACAGACAATTAAAATTGGATGTTTTTTCTAAAAGCCTTGATCTGTGAATTTTTGGGGAAAATGCTATGGCTTGTACTACCCGACTAGACCCGTTAAGGTCAGAATGGTCCCTTATGGTCCCTGTAAAGATTCTACAATATTTGCTGAGCAACTTATTTGACACATTTTACAATGTATTTTTAAAATAAATAAATAAATAAATTATTCACCCCACTATACAGCTATTCAGATAGTTTAATGAATACACTCACAAATAATTGATTTGATGTAAATTTTTTATATTTTTTAAATAAATTACTGGATTGGACATAGGTGAAAAGTTACCAGCAAAAAAATAGGAGAATGGACACAGAACAGGGATGATGAGTTAAAATCTCACCTGGTAGAACTAGACTACTATGAATAGAAGTCAATAGCTGGGTGAAGTCTTCATGTGTCCTGGAAAGCTGGCACTGTTGCAGCGGCTATTCAGCTGAGGATGGAGACTGTGATGTCAGGAATGAGATAGAAAAATGTCCAGAGACTGGATAGTTTGCAGCACTCATTCGTGCAAGCCCTTGGAGAAGTAGGAATGTCCACACTTTGCTAAGGGCCAGAACCTGCCTTGAACCTCACCTTGAATCTGATTGCTTAGTGTAGCAACAGAGAAATTCTTGCCAATTGTCCTGGGTTTGTTGACTGTGTAATCTGCAAAAAAAAAAAAAAAAACCACACCACACACACAACACACCCACACACACCACAACACAACACTTTTTAGTTAAGGCTTTGTTGTTTTAAAAAAAAAAAACCAAAAAACAAAGCCTGACTTAATCCTAGCTCTGCCACTAACTCAGTAGATGGCCTTGGCCATGTCACTTCACTCTCTGCTTTTTTCCTTCCCGGCTGTAAAATGGGGATCCCACTAAGCTGAGAATTTTCTGAGAATTGCTGTGGGTTTGTTTGTGCAGATGTTACCCTATACAAAGAGCTATCCATGAAATTTATGCCTGTGCATAGTGGCCAGTGCAACATTTAAGTTCCACATAAACTCTGTGATCCATGTACTGGCCCTCTATTTAATTTTGCCCTCCATAAATACCAAATATTGCTGTATTATAATGTGCTGCCCCCATTTACTCTCATATTTAAGTCCCTTCTCAGTCATTAAGCATTGTTTCAGAGTCCAGTTCAATGTCATTTTCTTCTCTTTCCCTAACTGGCCACTAGTTACATTAGAAAATAAAATTAATCTCAAGGGGAAAATAGCACTTTAAAGCATTACTAGTCTTTAGCATACTAAAGTGATTTGCTCTCCTTGACCTACCTCAGTCATATACATAGACAAATCATGTCAACACATGCAAAGCAGCTCTTGGAAACTCTCTCCAGATTCAACATGTAACAGCCATAAAGCATTTAGAATTTCACAAGAATTTGGTGTAGCTGTCCTTCCAGTTGCAGATCAGGATTTTTAATGACTGGGGCCCAAGCTGAGTGATGTACTTAAACACATGTTTATTTTAAGTGCCTGAGCAATCCAGTTCCTTTGCGCTTGCTCACATGCTTAAAGGTAAGCACATGCTTAAGTGTTTTGAAGGACCAGGACCTGTGAGAACTTCCAACAACCTCTCGGTTCATCACACAGTGTCAGAGGTTAATTCCATCCCTGACCTCAGGTCATTCTGAATTTTGAGCTCCTGTTATTCTTCCTACTCTCCATCCAGTTTAATCATATAGATTCCATTGCTGGAAATCAATGTCTTAATAGCAAAGATGAGAGTCTTGTGGCATCTTAAAGACTAACCCATTTCTTCAGGCTTAAAGTCTTATGGGCTGCTTTTGCCTGAAGAAATGGGTTAGTCTTTAAGGAGTCACAGGACTCTTGTTGGTTTTGCTGCATGCAGACTAACATGGCTACCCTTCTGAAATATGTTGGTATTCATTTCAAGCATAATTAAGACTAGGATTGTGCAAGGAACTTGAATAAATTAATTGTAAAACTGGCATTCAGTTTTTTTGAGAATTAGGTGCTTGGTGTCTTTAAAAATGCCACATTAAATATGTTGGGATAGATTCCACAAACGTGCGTGTGAGTGTGTTTACTCATGTGCATAACTATTTGCAGATTCAGGACCTAAATTTGCAGACTACTGATCTTGTGGGAGATTAGGGCTAGAAGAGTCAGACAAGGGGACATTATGCTACCCTCCAACTTGATTTCCCCTCCATCCAAATCAACAGAGAAGTTTCCACGTTTTTTTAAAACTTTAACAAGCATCTTGATCGTATGCAAAACCTTTAAAAAAAAAAAAACCCATACAACTTCACAATACTGCTGCAGAGTAGATGATGATGATGATGATGACGACGACAACAACAATGATCTATTGTATGTATTTTGAGGCCTCAATCACAGATGATGGCCCCAGTGTGCTGTACATTGTGTATACATAGAATTAAAGGACAAGCTCTGTGGTCCACAATGTTCAAACGTGAAAAGAAAGGCAAGCGGATATCTTTTGCAACCGAATCTCCAAGCTTTCTTTGTGTGCAGATTGGCAATCAGATTTTTTTTTATTGTAACTCTGTTTTCTAAAATGTTCCTCACTTTCATTAACAGTTTTTGAAACATTTTTTGTCATTTGTGGCCTTGTGTCTCATAATAATCATCTAATGGTTACTTTTCAATCATATGCTTGTCTTTAAAGAGTCAGCACCAATATATGGAACTGTGTTATAGATGGATGTGTGCTCTTGAGGTAAAGGCCCTAACCCATGTTTTTATACATATGGTACACACCTGTACCTTATTAATATGGTGATATATGCTAAGATTCCACATGCGGCTATGTGTGAACTATTTTAAACAGTTACTGCCACCACGTTAACAGTTAGGGTTGCATAAACTCCTAACTGAACTATTTGTTTCTGGTCCAGTTTATGAAATCTGAACCTCACCTTCCATGCAACTTTAGACACCATCTAACCATGAAGACATTGTTCAAATCAGCCTATATTCTTCATTAATTCATGTAGGCCCTGATCCTGTTCCCCACAAAGCCAAGCAAACCTAGCTGTGAGCCAGGTTAGCTCTGTAATTCAAATTTTTTCTTTCATTATTTTCACATTCCAGATCACTCCGGTCTTTATTACATGTTAAAGTTGTTTAACACCAGTTGATTTCCAGAAGTTTTAACAATTCTCTCTCCTTCCAAATATGTAATCCCTCCCTTAAAAAAAAAAAATTAAAAAAAACCCAAAAAATCATAATGTACTTAAAAAGAGACAGTTTTAACAATTTAAAATTTGGTGTGTCAAACAATTCTATTCTTTTGTCCACTCACACCAGTTTATTTTGAGACACAGAGACTGTTGCAATGTGAAAATAACTGCTATTGGAAAGATCCATTTAGCAACGATAGTTCTAAAAATGCCAGTTCAACTCACCGATCTTTACACTCTGTTTCTTTATTATTTGGTCACCAACCAAGAGGTTTGTTTTGATTTTTTTAAGCTGCAGGGAGAATATGAATGTCATAAATATTTCATTTTCATAGCACATCTTGCATTGTTCGTCACTTTCAGACCTCCCTGTTAGTCAACACAGTAGTAAATATCAGCACCTGTGGACCTTTTCCAGTAATTTATGGTTTCCATTAGATTTCCATTAGAGATGGACTAAAATGGTTTTGAAAAGTGCTAGCACCTTTAGACATAAAGATTTCTGCCTATCTATGTGTAGGGTGGGTGATATTTTGCTGTGCGGGCAATGTCAGTGCTTATGCTTGCTATTGATGGTTCAGGTTTTCAGTATGAACTCTCTGAACTCAATGCCAGTCAAAATCCCTTCAAAATGAATGATACCATATTTGAAAGAGGAATGGAAGGCAAAACACGGAAAACTATGCTATTCTAGAGCCATGTTGCTTGTCTTTTACTGCGTCTCCTCATCTCAATAGTACATTTTGGCTGCAGTCATTGTGTTTAGTGATTTGCCTGAATTTACCATTGGCTCAATGAAACACTATTTCATCAGCTTATTCATCATCCTGAGCAAGATAGGCATATTCAAATCCTCCAGAAGTAACTATTGTACATGGTATGATACTATCTTCTTTCCTTCAGAGAAATTTTTGCATGGTGACCTTAAAAAGGGAAGCAAGGCAAAATATTGGTATATGTGCATGTATTGGATTTAGATTTCATCAGATTTTTAATGCCAATCAAAATAGTTCACCTCGTCTTATTTACAGGGGTTCCAACCTGCAACAAAATATATTCTTCCTGAGAGTCTCCGGACAGCACTATGCAGGCAAATAAATCACAGTGAATAATTTAATCATGACTCGTCCATTGACCCTGTGCCATGTTTTCAGACACGTTGTGTCCTGTAAGTGCACAAATAGGCCCTTTGAAATTAATGGGACTATTTGCATAGTATGATGCTACCTAGTGTGAGTAAGAGTGGCAAAATCTGGTCCATAATAAATACCTGATATCCTTACTCATTTATAGTGGTCATTATTCCACAAATAGTCCTACAGAAACCACTGAGAGTGAGGGTAACAAAATCCAGTCTTTAGTGATAGGAGAGAACCAGTGTTTCTTCTTTAAAGAAAAGGTCATGAGAAAAGTTAACCCATGAAATGACAGGTTCACTGCAGGGCCAGCACTGCACTCAGCATTCCAGATGAGGCCACGCATTTGATTAATATAAAGAGTGGCCAGTTTTCCCTCTTATTTAAATGGCCCATACTGACCTATGACCGTAACAGGTGATTCATGTAGTGATTGTTTGGTCAATAGTTTTCCTGCTGCTGAATCAAATAGCACTAGCTGATATATTGTACCCAAAGTGTTTTCTGGAAGTCTCTCTGGGAGTGATAGGTTGGGATTTCAGCAAAACAAAGGAGTCGTCCTGTGGAACTTTTAAAGACTAACGAATTTGTTTATCACATGAGCTTTCATGGGTGAAAATCCCACTTGCAAATTCAGTCTCTCTATCCACATTGAAATCATCTTCTGTCTGTTTTATTTCTTTTTTAACTTTCTGTAGTACATCTTGCTGGCATCCCTAAGTGAAGCAGTGTCTCTTTTTGCCATCCTTCACCACTTTTCAAGATTGTCATTTAAGCAGTAAGACACTCCAGGGGTGCATATGTCATGCTGAGATAACGTCATACTCTGAGTGCATTTCCTAATAGTTTTCAGCCAGCCAAAGCATGACATTATCCCAGCAGGACATCTGCCCTTCACCTTCCAGATAGGGACCCACCTCCAAAAGGTCACCGTACTCACAGCTTAAAATAATATTTTAGCCGCTGCTGTTAGGAGTTCAAAGAAAGATGGGAGTGAATGCCACATGGTCACGAAATTCATAAAGCCCATTCCTCCTAGCAAATGGCAACTGGCCTGAGATAGCTCATTTTTTACAGAGTTTGCCTTTTACTTAGGTTTTAAATGTAACTTTAAAAAAAGAGATGTAATCAGTCTGCAGCATATAAACAGAAACCCATAGCTGCATTACAGGAAGCTAGCTTGTCTCTGTGAAAAATGCATGGGGGACTGACACATTGGAGGCAGCTCCCCTCAACATCTCACTTTTCCAGCTTCCAACTATCCTCATTCTGTTTCCTTCTTGTTTATCTCCCTCTTTTGCTTCTTTGTACCCAGGATGTGTTTTTTGTTTTTTTGTTGTTTTTTTTTTTTAACAGTGACATGCCAATTTTGAAGATACTGTAAGTGAAATGGTCAGTAGAAGTGGGGAAACAACTGGCAACAAATAACATAGCTGATCAATTTAACTATTTTGTCTATCCCTGGAACATCCATGAAAGGATTGTATTTTGGAATTTATTCATTACTGGAAATTATGTGATATTTTTTCAGAAATTTTGCCTGCCCAGTGCAATTTAAAATGTCAGTTGGGTTGACTTGTTGTGATGGGTCACATAAGTAACTTGGTTTTGTTTCTGTTCCCTTATCTGGTCACCATAATTGCAGTGGCAAACACGTGATTTGACCTCATCTTCCTCTGTATGCTCTTCTTCAGTGTTTGAATTTTTACAGAGGTTTTGATTTGCTGTTACTGTGTGACCTGTTCGCATGACTTACACTTCCCAGCATTTTTCCCTCCCATTCTGTAAGTTCCCACATCTTCAAAGCATCTGATGAAGCTGGATTTTCTCCCATGAAAGCTCATGCAATAAATAAGTTTGTTAGTCTTTAATTGCCACAGGACTCCTTCTTAGAATTACAGCTAGACAAGGCCATGGATGGATGCACAGCTAACTTACATAATGGGATATCTATCCAATCTTGGTTTTTCTACTCTACCTACCCCTGTAGTTTGTGGGTGTCTTGCAACTTCAGAAAGAACACCTAAGGCTTTGTGTTTTCACAGTATTTCTTTCTTGGCCAGTTCTGGGAAACCCTGGAAATCTCAGGAGCTTGATTTTGAACATTGTCAGCCCTTTGTTCACCATTAAACTCTATAATTTGGACTTTGCAAGCAGATAACATTTTCATGAGGCAGCTTAGTGAAGGGAAAACTACAGTAATATAAATTGCTTGCAGAGGCAGCTGGATCCTGTGAGAAGCCATGGGAAGAGAACTAGAAGCTATTGGTCCCTGCGTGACCGTTGCTTCCGTGCGGCCACGTGTGGCAAAACAACAGTTACTGGGCTCGGGGCCTGGTAAGGCCAAGTGTCATAGGATGTGCTGGCCACAGAGGGCTGGACTGGCAGTGCATTAGTAAGCCCGGAAGGGAGACCAAAAAGCTGTCAGTGGAACTAGGCAAACCCTCAGCTGGCTACTAAAATACACCCTGCTCCTTTACCTGGCTCTGGTTCCTGGCTTCCGACTTTGGCTCTGAATTCAACATTGGCTCTGATCCTACTCACTATGTCCACACCAGCTCCACCCACTAGCCCTGAAAGCCCACGCCCCGGCTGTCATATAAACATTTTAATGACAATCATGTCTTTACTAGTAGATTGAAAGATTTTACCAATTCATTTGAACATACAATAAGGAGAAGCATTTCCATTAAACATTACCTACTGACAGGTATACAGGGTCATGAGTTGTGGATCGTTTTTCTATTTATGCTGCACGTAATTGATTATGATTATCACTCAAGTTTAACCTGACATTCTTGTCTCCCATATCTTTCTTTGTATGTATACTGTTTTAGAAGCAACGAAGAGTATTTCATAATACTCTCTAAAACCCTATCTCATGTACTACATTTGTGGGTATGAATTTGATCAGGCCAAGCAATATGATTTCAAGGAACAAAAATCTCTTCTGTTTTTAAAGGTAAATGTTGCTTGAAGCTTTCCACGGTGTCAATGCACTAGTACTGATTTCACTGCTGTATAGTTCATCCTGGATAGAAGCTTGACCATGTAATATCACAATGGAGTATTACTTCAGGCAAGCTTTCTTCCTCTGTTCTCTGTAAAACTGTTTAATTCATAAAGCTTTGATGTTTAAGCTGGTCCTGACCTTCTCAGAGCATTTCAAAAGGGAAAATTAGCTGCTTTGCAAAATATAATGACCTAAATGTTGCCTAGCAATTCACGACACACATGTTCGAGTCCCATTGAACTTGCATTGACTTCTTGGTTTCTTTGGGGGAGAAAGGTGTTAATTTTCAAGACTCCAGGAATTCCTCTTTATTGACCTGCCTTTGAAATGTCATTCCTATTACATGAAGAATGCACCAAGACATAGGAAAATACCCTGTAAATACAACGTAAAAGGTTTTGTTTTGGCTCTTACTTAAATCTGATGATCATGATTAGCATAGCTACGCCTACTCTAGCTGAACCGTTGTTGACGGCCTAGGACAACTTCCTGGGTTTTAGTGGTTTATAATTTAGCTGTCAAAATATGCTCTGGGTTAGAGTTTGCCAAGAAAATTCTACACAAAGACTTTTGTTAAAAAAAATCCTGAAATGTTATTTATAAATTATTGAAGTCGGCAAAATACATCTTTACATTTTTTCCAGTAAGTGGCAGATCATTGTTACTTCTTGAGGAATTCACTGTAAAACAACATTTTAAAAAAATACTTTAAGTGTACCATGTACCTTTAAATAGATTGTAAAATATCTATGCCATCAAAGATCTTTGGATAAGAGAAGCTTCTCTCTTGTAACAATCCATTCACGCTAAAGATCCTTCCTGAAAAACTGAATGGGTGGCTTAATCCTGTGTGTGTTGCATGATCAAACATTGTTTGAAATTATTAAATTTAAATGTACTGTTTATAAATTGTCCTGGCTTTAAAAATATATCTCATTCTGCAGAGCAAATTCCATTAAATAATATGCAGTTTTTGTAAAAACAGAGACACAGACACACACACACACACAAACGTTTCTGTGCCCCTCTTCCCCAACAATTAAGTCATGGAGAATTTTAAAGGACCAGAACTGAATTTCCATTGGAGCTGCCTTTCTCAGTCTCACTTGGTTTTCTGTGTCCCTGAGGAGGACATGAGGTTTACCCTCTGTCTTTTTCCCTAGCTTTATCCCACTGGATTTGAAGCCCAATTGGGACATTAATCTGGACTACTGCAATACCATGGCCAAATCCATCTCTTTTAAGCCATGCTGAAGACAGCATGTCCTTCCTGGAGATCCATCATATGGTCCTTATTTAAGGGTGTATGGACCTGATCCAAAGCCCTCTGAAGTCATTGGGAGTCTTCCAACTGATTTAAATAAGCTTTGGGTAAGTCAGGCTGCTTAAGGACTGTGGGGTTATGACTTGTGGTTAACTGAGGTAAAAATTCACTCAGATTCATAAAGCTTACACGAGGCCATGCTGTCAGGAAGAGGAGGTGTGGGGATACAGGCCACTTGCGGGTAGATTCTCTGTTCCTTGAAGTCTTTAAACCATTATTTGAGGATTTTATTATTCAGTCATAGGTTAGGGATCTATTACAGGAGTGGGTGGATGAGGTTCTGTGTTTTGAATTGTGCAAGAGGTCAGATCATAATGGTCCCTTCTTGCCTTATAGTGTATGAATCTATGAAATGGCTTTATAAAAAGGAGAAGTATCTCTCTAGTAGTCCTAACTTCTCTGGAGTAGGGTCCAAGTAATCCACATGTACACGTATCCAGAAACCCTCTCGGAGATGGTGAGGGTTTGCAACCACTAAGTTCAGCCTATAGTCTGGAGTTAGAGAAATAGTGAGAGAGAAAGTGAGAGAAATAACTCTGGTTGCAGCCTTCCAGTCTGTCTGTAGGTTGGGGATGTATGTGCCTTTTCTGCTTGTTCTTGGTACCAAGCCAGATTCAGTCAGATGTGTGCGGTGTCTTTCACTCATCAACAAACACAATCGGAGAACTGTATCGAACATAGCTGTCTTAGGTACTAACTTCTAAAAGTTACACTCTTTCTTTTTTGAACCTGAGCAGATTTTAAAAAGAAGTCGCATTTTTAAAACAAGTTGATTTTCCCATGTTATAATTGCATGATTTGCGGTTGTAAATTTTCTTGTTAGTAACTAGACTTGATGCATTTTTCCCCTTCCAGTTGTGTATAGCGCTTCCGATGTCTATTTAAAAGGTTTGAAAATATTCTGCAATAATTTTACACCTGGTTTCAAACCACAGGTGCCATATTTGTTTCCTATGATGTTAATTAGGAGTGCAAATATCTCAATTATTATTTTCACATATTGTTTGTTAGACATTTTGTTTTGTTTTTGGCTCCAGTGGATGTTTACCTGAGTTTTTGTACTTCAGAGGGCAATTACATTATATATTAAATGCAGTCTTCATTGATTCTATATAGGTCAATCCTCTAAGGTGTTGAATACCTTTTAATTTGCCTAATCTTTATTGGAGCAGAGCATGCTTATCATCTTGTGGAACTTTGTCACTCAACCTAATAAGACACCAATTCAATACACTTCTGCAGGATAAAAAATAGTTTATAAAGGCAAGATCTTAGTTTTATTATTATTCTACATAAATGTCCCATAACATTTCTATTAAAAAAATCTATAAAAATCCATATAAATTTCTAGGGAGACAGGCCAAATCTCTATCCATCTGAAATTAACTACTAAGGTTTTAATAAAACAATGGAATATGTGCTATACATATTTTATGCTATAGAGATTCTTTTTTTAGCACCCTAATAAAACATAAAATTAAACTGCCTTCATTTCTCTTTGTTGCAACTGCACTTTTTTATGCATCCGTCTCTTGATAAAAACTGTTGCTCTCAACAGCTGTCTCTATTATACAGTTTCAACTGAAGCTAACTTTAAAAATCAATCCACAGCTTGTCTGTTTCAAAGGGTCTTGTGTTAGGACTATGTTTAAATATGCAGAGTTACTCTGCCAACTCAACCTGGAAGTAAGACCAGGTGAGTCCTATTCCATGCAGGAGTAAAAAGAGTGTGAACATCTCTTGACAAAGAGACCTAGGGGCAGTGTCAGAAGGATCCTGCTGGAGAACATTTTTAATCAGGTGACATTCTTATTTTACTTCCAAGATAATGCAGACAGAGGCTTGAGGTTATTTAATAGAACAGATAGTCAAGTTGGGGTCAGAAGTTACCAGTACCATAATTTAGAGCTATGTCACAGAATTGTCATTCCTTTTTAGCCACAGATTTAAAAGACATTTGCTTATTTCATAAAATAATGGGGCATTTGATGTATTTTGTGACCTGTTTGATTTATGAAAACAACAGATTGAAGTAAACTGATTAGAGCACGATATTATGTAAGTTCAGGCACATGCTTCCTCGCACAGCTTTGACATTACATTTCACTCCTGACCTGCACCATCTCCAGTCCAACTTACTGTTCCTCCTGAGGACATACTGCAGTCATGCCAGATTATGTCAAATGTGATGACTCAGTGATCTAATAAAATGCCAGCTGAAGAGCCGGGATTTACCTTAACCCATCAAATTCATTTCACTTGTGAAAATCCTCATATCCTGACAGTATCTGAACTGTGTCATTACCAACTACTTAAAGACTATGTGCACTATTAAACCGCTACTAGCAATTATTTCTACCAGCTGGTCATTTGAGGAAGTCTATGCAGAGTTGATCATAATCCCTGTTATGCAGTCCATACCTTGTACAACAAGGAAGTGTGATTGGTCAAAATGAGCTCTGTCATTTACAACAGCACAAAGCAATATCAAAGGAGGCTGGACAATACGTTACCCATCAAATCTTCTGGTTTTATGCAGTAATCCAATGGGGCATTCATCAAATGAGACCAAAAGCAATTCACAAGAAATCTTAGTCTTCCCAGATTTCCATCCCAAAGAATGAGCAAGGGGACAGGAAATGATTATCATTCAGACTTTAAGGTTGTGATTTTCAAAATCACTCAACATTGGCCAAACTCTGCATGCATTGAAACCAGTAGAAGTTGTATTATTGACTTCCCTTGGAGCAAAGTTAGGCAAATGCTGAGTGTTTATGAGGTTAACTCATCATTGTTTTACAACATTTCTGTATTTTAGAATTTCTCCTCTGCCTAACATCAGCTGAAGACATCTGATGGAGGAATATAAAGTATTATTTTCTCTCTCTTCTCTGGTACCACTAGAAAGATACAGTTTATGTCTTTTTAGTGGTCCTATCTAAAGGACTCTTTCTGGGTAGATGTTCTTTCAAGAGTAGGCATCTCAGTGAGTGGCAAATTCACCACCTTCAAGTTGAATTTTCTGGTGTGCTTGAGTGGCAATGAAGACATGGTCACTTGATCCAGAAGTCAATCTAATAGAACCACTCCCCAAAAAAGTTTAGCACTGTGTTCACAAGAACACATTTCCAGCCAGTGCATCACAGTGAAGCTGGCCACTAAAGGGAAGTTATGCAGTTGATGGAAGTTACACAAGCTTCTCTGCATAGCTTGAGTAACTCTTGTCAACTGACACCAAATTTTGCCAAAAGCCTAGACCAGCCCTCACTTAATGGGAGTTTTCTTTTGTTCGCTTCCAATAGATGATGTGACAGAGGTAGAAAGTATTAAGGTATGTAAAGATGCAGACGGATGCCTAGTGGAATTTTCAAATATGCTTAGATGTCTAATTGCATCATTGGCTGCTTATATATCTTTAAAATTTTGGTCCATACCTTTTAAAGTGCTCTCACTTCCATGAAATAACAGTCTTTGTCTGTAGTTTTGTTCTTTTTCACAGCTATAGGAAGTAATGGATCTTTTAATGCTGTAATTGGATCGGTGTAATGTTGCTTCTCATCTTTGTGTGGAACAGCTGTAAGATCTTTACTTCTTGTTTTCTGTTTTTTAATATTGTAGTGGTGGGGAGGGAAGAGATGTGGAGACTGACTCCTTGGTGTTGTTCATCACAGCCACATGTCTGGTTTTCTCCAGAAAAACAATCCTATTATTGCAAAGATAATGGTAGGAAGCCTTTTTCTGATAGACCTTTGACCTAGCACATAGCAAATAAGGTGCTAGAATATTTCTCCTACTTGAGTTTGGTTTATGAGCTAGTAGGATCTGCAGGACTTCTGTAAATTACAAAGATAGAGAAATAGCAGGAGCCAATATTTTCTTCTTCTGGAATATCATGTTCTCATTGTGTCTGAAATTTTCAGTGGGGTTTATTACACTCTCCACTGTTCAGCTCCAGAGTGAGATACTCAGTGTGTGAGGAAGAGAAACTATGACAAAAAGTATTGCTGCAGTCCGAGGCATGTCTTGTTGATATTCATGTGGCTTGAATCGCTTCTCACTTTGGGAAACATTTGGGGATAATGATGTTTTGGGGACAGATCCTCAGCTGGTGTAAAATGGCATATTTCCAAGGACTTCTATGTTTTTCAAAGTATCAATGCTAAGCTTATCTTCAAAGCATCTGACAAAGTATGATTTTCTCCCACAAAAGCCCATGCAATACATAAATTTGTTAGTCTTTAAGTGCCACAGGACCCCTTGTTTATCTTATTGTTCAGGAATATCATTAGTATGCAATCCCACAATACATTTTAAGTCCATTTATAAACTTCTTAATTCTGATGTACCATAATAAGGAACTTTATATACCTGTATCACTGAACTAAGCCTATCCTGATCCTAAATGAAATTAAATTAGTGGTGTTCATCAGGAAGGACTTACCCCATTTACTTTAAACATAAACTATTCCTAAGACCATTGTCCACAGGAAACACAAATCTTGATGTTTTAAATACCTTTTTTACGCCTTTTCTTTTTCTCTCCCTCAAGTGAGTCCCCAGTACCTGCTTGCAAATAACCACTGTTCATTTGCTCTGATGATTTTTTCTTTTTTCTCTTTATTAGGTACATTAATATAACAGGATGTTGGCTTTTAAGGACCATATTTCTTATTGTAATTCGTTTCCTCACTTGAGGCCTTATACTGTCATATACCACACAACTTCAATTCCCAATAAATAGAGTAGAAGGTCATGGCTCTCAGCACTTTGAAGAATTGAGTCCCTTTGGGTATGCCTCCACTGGAATAAAAGACCTGTGACATGACTGTGGCTTGCCTGAGTCAACTGTCTTGGATGTATATGTCTCAGGCTGTGGGTGAAAAGTTGCTGTGTGGACTTTTGGGGTCAGCTTGCGGCTTGGAATGGAGTTCAGGGTCTGGGGCCCTCCCCACTTGTGGGGTTCCAGAGATCTGAGAACAGTCTGAGTCTAAACATCCACACATCAGTTTTAAAGTCCCACAGACCGAGCCCTACAAACCCAAGTCAGCTGATCTGGGCCAGCCCCAGGTGTTTTATTAGTCACATCACAAGTATCTTTACAATCACAGAGAATCTAATCCTAAGGAGAGGATTATGACTTCAAGTGAGATCTAACCATCAGGAATAGGCAATAACCCCGTATCAGCAAGGATGCTATTTCCCGAAAAACTTGGCCAGCCAAAATCAAACAGAAAACAGGAAATGAAATTTATATGTAGTTAGAAGAGACAAATTCATCTTGGTTTTGAAAGCTTTGAGGCCTGGGAAATGAAACTTGTCTTCTCTATTCTGAGGTAGTCCCCCACTACAGATGCACGAATAGGCTGGGCCAGGTGGGGTAAAAGCTTCAAGGAAGGAGACAGTCACCAAGAAGAGAAGGCACTTCCCCAAAAATAAATACTATTGAGCAGCCTTAGGATGGGTTCAGGCACCTTTGGAGATCACAGGCAAAGGTTATGTCAGAAGAATATATTCTACATGTGGTACTATGGACATTCTTCTTAGCAGATGATTTGTTGTTTGCTCTGTTTTACCCTGTCTTCCTCAATCTTTCTCTGTCCTCTTTGCTTCTGTTCCTCCTTCCTTATTTCTTTCTCCTTCATTACTCCCTGAATATCAGTTTTAAGCAAAAAGTACACAACCATAAACTCCATCCAAGAAAAAACAAACTGAGGCCTTGATTCTGAAAACATTTGTCTATTCAGTCATGAGAAGTCCCATGAAATGATTGAAGTATTTCCTTCACTTTAGTGCCTACAAAACACTTGACAATGGTTAGGTCATTTATGTGCTGAAACTATAGCCTATTATCATGATTGTCTCATTGCTTTCTTGTCATGTCTTCCTCCCCTAGCTGTCTGTCTCCAGCTGTTGTCACTTGTGTAGTACAAAGTAAGAATGAAACAAGAGGACTAGCATAACAGGACAAGAATGAGGATAAACTAAGATATGAGGCCTAAGCTGAAGGAAAGTTCAGGTCTGCCAAGTTAGCATAAGTCTGGCTGTGAACCTATGACTTCACAGAAACTGGCAAAGAAGTAGACTGATCCTGAAGCACACGTAGTGACAAAAGAGTAGGTGACTCCCATAAGTGACACTTCAGTGGATGAAAAAGTATTTTATTATGATGACTTGAGATATTTTGCCCAAACCACATAGTACAAGGCTATGAGTAATATTGAACAAATGCCAAGAAGGTAGTAATTACCTGTGCCAAAGGGGGCAGAAGTGTAGTCTGAACTAGTGTGGAAAGGAAGGTGTGAGAGGCAGTGACTTTGGGCAGCTGAGGAGATAATGGAAAGCCCTGCCATTATAGAGCTGTCCTATAGTCAGGAGCGTTGCTGCCCTGGGGAAAGACTCAACACCTGGGTCTGGGCCCTGCCCCCATGGCCCCAATTCTCCACCTGGGCCCGATCCGGCCTCGGGCTCCTGCCACCACCAGCCTGGTCCTGGATCCCTGGCCAGGGCCAGCGTCGGAGCCAGGGCTGGGAGAGGCAAGCACCTCCACAAGTGTCCCAGACTAAATTCCTGGCTGGGGACTGGCCTGGGAGCGGCAGGCACTGCCGTGGCTGGGAGAGGCAGGTGCTGAAGCTGGTGTCCAGGCCCTGCATCTCCGGCCGGGGACAGGGGCAGGAGAGGCAGGGGCTGCCCTTGACATTCAGGGCACTGCAGCTGGGACTCGGGGCATGTGCCCCGTGTACCAGGCACCAGCAACACCCCCACCAATCATGAAGGGCACTCATGTTAAGTGTACCTGTAAGATACAGGTCACTTTTCGTTGTGTTTCATTGCATTAAACTTAGCCAGGTGCCTTCGTTGCTCAGCAAATCCACAGTCGTGTTGAATCATTCAATCGTGAGTGCTGTCTCAGTTACTGAACAAAGCTGAGATGACATATACCTGGGGGCACACACGCATAGCATAAATCTGACTAACACATACCAACAACACAGCACGATATCTATCTAACGACACCTTATACAATACTTGCACTGTAAGATCTTTGGGGTAGGGTGCCACTTTTCTATTCTGTTGGTACAGCATCTAGCACAGTGGTCTCCTAGGCTAAGTCTGTACTTGCAAGATAGATCAGATTAAGGAGTCTTAATTCAGACTAACTTATTCCCTGTCTACAGTAGGCTTTCATTAGTTTGAATTAAGGAATTCCTAAAAACCAATGAAAGCTTAGCTTGAACTAGTAAGACTAGCTGGTTAGTTTGAACTAAGCCCTTAGTTCAGTCCTTAGTTTGAAACAGTGTGGACATTTAAGTCTACTTTGATAATTCAAACTAAGGGGAGTTAGTTCAAATTAACGAAGTGGGTTAAGTCGAATGAATTGTAATTCAACTTAGTCCATTTTGTTAATTTTGAACTAATAAGTTTGAAAGTAGTTCAAACTACTTTCAAATTTATTGGTTTGAATTAACAATTAAGCTAGATATGGGAAGTGTAGACATAGCCCTAGTGCTTGACTGTGGCTTCTACGTGCTGGTGGTGGTGGTGGTTGTTGCTGTTGTTGCTGCTAATGGGATGAGGATCTATGTTTGTTTGTCTTGAGTGAAATCCATCTTTGTTTGTTTGTTTGTTTGTTTGTTTGTTTGTTTGTTTGTTTGTTTGTTTGTTTGTAAAACCTGGTATTCACAGTATGTGGCTTTTTAGAAATTGTAGATGTGATGTCACTTTTGTAATAAGTGCACTTTTTTAATAAAAATAAATATATATTTTTAGAAAAATAAATAAGTGCATTAAAATATTCTGTTACTTGAGCATCCCAACTATCTATTTAGCCTGAAACATTTAGCTAAAATCAACAGTGCAAGAGTTGGCATCCTTAAAATTAAGCTAATTCTTCCTGTGTTTTATAATGTGTTTATAGCAGCTGTTATCTAGTGTATACTGTGTCAAAGAAGCACCATCTTCTTTCCTCTCCTTTTTTTTCATTTGCAACATCTTTTGCTGGTGCTGGCTGGGTATGTGTGGGTGAAGGATAATTTGACTGCCCTCTGGCACTTCAATGTCTAGTATTGCACAATCAGGGAATCTGGTGTCACATTAAGGCAATTCTTATAATATAATCAAAGTTCTGATGTTGTACTGTCCTTTAGATGAAGCAAACTAATGAAATGTATTGACCCTCCTCACACACTTCTGAGGCAAAATGACTAAGCGGTATTGAAACTACATGAAATACATTGACATTGATTGTGAAGCCCATGTTCCCAGAGTCACTTTGGTAGCTGATGAAAGTGTCACATTGACAATATAGCTCCTTTTGAACAGGAAATTAATACTAGCCTGGTGGTAAGGAAAGTTCTTTCAGAATCTGTTTTGCACTTTCACTATTCCTCCTTAGAAAGAAATTGGAATGGTGGCTACTCCAGTATGTTCTATTGCTTTTGCTGAATGCAACAAATATAGAGGAAATTACAAGAAGAACAAGACAAAAGCATCTGTGGCATTCTGAGTTTATTCTCATGATTTTGTACATATTATTGATGAGAATTTCTGTTAAATGAGCTGGGTGTTTTCTATCCATTGGTGCATACTTAAAGGCAATAACTATGTTTGCCTCTCATCTATTTAAATATATAAGAATCATTGGTTCTGTATCAGAGGTTTGTATGTTGACAGAAGCCAGTAAAGTGAGAGATTGTCAACAGATCAGGACATTTATGTGGCTTGTGACCAGAGTCCTAGAATTAATTATTTCCCCGGGGGACAATGCCCCTTGTTTCCCAGGCACAGAGAGGAGTTGTAATGCTTTCTGGGTCTAGGGGACTGTGTATAATTATTTTTCATATTAATATTTCATATTTGCAATAATGCATATGTGATATACCATGTGCGGTATCAGTAGAAAGGCTATAATCCGCTAAGAATGATTATATGGTTTATATGTAGGTATCATGCCTGTATTAGAAATTAGAAATCTATTTGGTTTTTTGTATGTTCCAAATTATTTGATTTTAAGGCATTCCCAGTCTGGTTGTCTACAAAAACAGTGTCCTCCTGATGGCCCCTCAAGGGAACTCCCAGTTGAAGTGGGCATAGGAGGAAACCTGTTCAGCCAATCACCCAAGCTGACCATCCTACTCAACTTCATTTTGATTTGGCAAAGATCCTGAGAGCATGGGGAGGGCCAAAGGGTGATAAAATGCTGATAAAGGTGATAAAAGCCCCATCCCCATCTTGTCTTTAATCTTCAGTCTTCAGCCTGTCTACAACCAGCACCCTCCTCTGGAACTATTCTGCTGTGCTGAACAAAAGACTCAGACCCACCCAAGTGCTGGGTGCATACCAAAGGAATTGGACTAACCTGCAAACTACAGATTCTTCAAGGCCTTGCTTTCTATGGACTCTAAATCATCTGTAGGTATGTGATTCACTTTAACCCTTTAACATCTCTCATATTTTCTTTGGGTTTTTTTTTTTATATTAAACCTTTAGTTGTAGTTACTAAAGGATTGGCTAACAGCGTGGTATTTTGGGTAAGATCCTAGCCTATATTGTTCTGGAAGATGTGGCTGGCCCTTTGGGGTCACGAGAACCTATTTCTTTAAGAGGCCCAGTGGCTAGAAGGGGACCAGATAAGTTGATGTGCAATAAAGCGGACTGTTTCTATTTTGTTATGCTTGGTGATGACCAGAGTGGGGAATCAGAAGCATGTTTTGTTACTGACTGGGAGACTGGTTTAAATACCACCTGTCAGTGGTTTGGGGGTTTAGCCCCTGCTTTTGCAGCTTGCCCTGATTTTGTCACATTCAGAAGCTTATCCCAGGAGGCCCGGTTCACAGAAGTCACCTTGGGTGGAGGCCTCAGATGCTGTAATAAAGAACCCAGGACCTCACCTATGTTAGGAAGGGGGAGAAATCACTCCCACCCACCAGGGACAACTCTTGAGCCATGTCTTAGAGGAGAGGCTGCAGTGAGAAGATCAAGAATGGGAAGCCCCTTTATGTCTTGCCTCTCCTGATTTTTATAGTTCCTTCTCAGAACATTGTTCTTGCTTTCAGCACTGCTCCTGCTGTTGATCTTGGTCTTTCAGCCATTCTGTTTCTTGCTGCACTACCCAGATGAACAATAAGTTCCCTTTCCAACAGTGGTTGTTTCTTGTCTGCAGGAATTTCTTTTCTTTGATTTAATAATTTTTTAGTCATCCTGTGTTGTAATAATAAGAACAAGAACATGAGTATCCCAGGTTCCAGCCTCCCTTTGGTTGATGTGGCATGCCTTGTTGAGTTGTTGTTGCTTTGGCTGAACTACTGTTGTTGCTGGCCTTAGATCTTGAGTCCTGCTTTAATACTATTCTCTGCCTTACCACAAAGTGAAAAGCAGTGCCAGGTTTCTTGATCTGAGATGCTGAATCTACCCATGTAACCATTATCTTCAAGAGCCAAAATCATAACAGCGAAAAAAAGAAAAACAACCCTTTGTTTCCATAGAAAACTAATCAATTGACTTTTCAGGACGAAATTTTCAGTCATTGTCTATGATATTCTTTATGCTTGCAAAAATGCACATCCCAATTATGAGCATACAGAGCAGGGAATTAAGACCTGAATATACGATTTGCACACATCTGTCTACCTAAATATTTATATTATGCTCATCATGTGATATGTGAGTGCCAATGAGAGAGGAGACATTAGTGGGCATGCAATGGCTTGAGTCAAGTTGTAAATTGGGTCCACAATGCGTTATTTTCTGTGAAAATCTGTAACAATTTATGTGGGTGTGTGTGAGAGATAGATACACTGGTTAGAGGTGTTCTGGCTTAGCTTCAGGGCAAGGTCCCTGGGGGATAAAATGAACCAAGGGCACCGGCACTGCACTGGTAGTCTGCCTGTGCAACCACAAGAATGAATATGTTAGATGACAACAGGATATGTTCAAAAGAGGTAGGGATACAATGAGTACTCACATCTCCTTGCAGTCTGTGAAGGTCCACAGATTCTGACAGCAATTTGAATCTTCCCTTCCTCACCTGGAGTGAACTTTGGGAATGTTGGCTGCTAGTCATTTGTTCTGAATCTCTAGGGCATACCTCATGGTAATTGTAAAAATGGACATAAACTCGCCACTTTTCTTTAACACCAGTGTAACAAAGCAGAATGAAGTCCATGATGTCTGCAACCCTCTGAAACAATTACTTTGAAAATGTCTCAGCATTGTTTAGAGACACTGTCCTGTCCCAGACCGGTTACCAAATGAGAATTTGTTCACATGATGTAATGCTCCTAACTTGCATTATGTTGTCTGAATGACTTGCCAATTTTTTGGTAAGTGGAGATCTGTAAAATAGCTATAGAAGTAGCTTCATTCTGTAGGTGCAGAATTCATGTTCTTTATAGAATTTACTTCCTGCTGTTGTAAGTCATTGTTGGATACAATTAATTTTTGCCCAGTTTCAATTCCGGACAAGAAAGCTTAGGTGCTCTGAATAAGCAAAAAGATTCCAACATCCCCTAAAACAGTGGTTCTCAAACTTTTCTAGACAGCGACCCTACTTAGCAATAACAAAATGTTTGGGGATCCCTCCTTGTATCTACTACCAGATTGAGAACATGTGCCCTAACATATAATGTGCAATCTATTTGGTGTCTTTGATTTTTTGACTGAGTGTAGTTGCCTTTATAACATTAGTATTTTCATTTTGCTTTTGTTATATATTCATTATTAATTATTTTGGATCAAGTTGGGGTGAGAGGTACTTAATAAATAAAACATGATTTGGAGCTCATTCTATTAGAATTAGGTCATTTTATTCCCCATTAACCACTCTGTAAACTTTGTAGTTTACAAAACAAACAAAAAAAAAGTAAAAACATTTTTAAAGAAGCAGCCATTTGATTTTCCAGCAGTGGTCAGGGACAGAGATTATTTTATATATTAGCCATTTGCAGTACAGTACAAATCCCTGATACTTTCCTTTAGATGTAGTTAGAGGCTCTGGAAAGTCAGTTGCATGACTCTGTTTTTATGATGGTTAGCACAGAAGGGTAGCTATTTCATCTATGTAATGCTTCACCTTTTGCACTCAGGGAGCTTTCTTGGAGAGGCTATAACATTTTACTGATTGCTTTTGTAAGCAATCCAAAAATCAAGGAATCTTATGTGGTTTTCTTTAATGCAGTCTGGACGATGAATTTACATCTATATATCGGAAACACTGTCTTCTGCCCAACATTACTAATGTCAAAAAATTGCCACTATATAATTCATCAAAGTATTTCTATAGACTTTCTCCTTTATTATCTCTTCTCTTCCAAACAGTGTAATTTGCCTTCATTCTATGTCAACGAGAGGAACTTTAATCTTTGTTGCTGCAGTATAAGGTGCTGTACACATTAGAAGAATGGCAAGGGAAAGGAAGGAGTGTCTGGGTAAAAGTATATATTAGGATCCATTAATTAGTAATTGCAAGTATGGCAACAAAGTGATGAGTTAAAATAGCTGAATAAAGAGGAGCAGGTTTGCTTTAAAAGAGTTGCCTATTTTTACAGATTCTAGAGGGGCAACCATGGTAGTCTAGTTCAGCTAAACAAAAAAGGAGTCCTATGGCACTTTTAAAGAATAACAAATTTATTTATCACATGAGTGGGATTTTCTCCCATGAAAGGTCATACGATAAATAAATTTGTTAGTCCTCAAAAATGCCACAGGACTCCTTGCTTGTTTTGCTAATTTTAGAGTTCTTTCTGCTGCAACTAAGTTTTAACCATAACAATCTGGAATCTTGAATTGTCATTTACACTAAAGATTATACACTGCTTTTTAAAATACAGCAGGACTTTAAAAGTGGGTGTAGTTGTCAATTTGGTCCTATGTCTTATATTTATATGGTTCTTTTCACCTTTATATAGCCTAAAGTACTGGATATAGTTAACAAACCAATGTGTATTTGCATTGACCTATTTCAGGTTCAAAACAGAGCCATTATTTACCAGTGCACAGGAACGCTACACAAGAATATGAGGACAGAAACTGAAGAAGAATGCAATATCCAGTTTACATCCCAAGTGGGATTTGGAAAGGCACAATATAATCACCTGTGTTAGAATTTTTTGACAACAGTAGCCTTCCTGGGTGAAATCATGGCCCCGTTGACTTCAGTGAGGCCAGGATTTCAGCCGTATTCATACACATCTAAGAAGTGGTATGGAAATGTATAGTCATAAAAGTGCCCTGGACCTGGAGGATTCTATTTTCTTAATGAGTACTGTGTCCATTCTACACCACTGAAAGGAGAGAAGAGAATCAGACCTAGCATCTCTAATGGCTTCTCCAGTCTAGGTACCAGCTAGATGAATACCAGCACCATGACATAGAAGACAGAACTGTTCCATGATGGTTTCCAATAAACGTAATTTCCTATAAAAGTACTAAGCCTGCCAGTTCTTATCCAACAAGATCTGACAGGATCAGCGCTGCACAAGGTTTTATGACTAGGGGCCATGTTTTAAAATATCAAATGTTCTCATTCAATTACTACAGAATAGACAATGGGGAGGAGACAGCTGGGTTTGCGTATCAATGGAATGGAAATCTAATGTGCATCTTTGGTGAGTGATGAAAATATTTCATTCCTCCCCATTATTTTTTTTCCTCCTTCCAAAGGTCATGATTCAGAATCACAGGGGTTTGATGCTAATATCAGTGGAAATATTTTGTCTGTTTGATTTCATTGCTGAACTGAGAGGTTTGTGAGAAGTGAGGAGAAAACCTCAAAAGGTACTTACGGTTCATTGTAAAGACCAACCCCAAATTTTGAATTCCATTTTAAGTTTGTAGGGAATTCTGTAGCTAGATCTTCAACCAAATTATTTGCCTTTCCATATCTCTAGTCATGTCCCAGAGACTGAGTAAGTATTCCACTGGGTGGAGTCATCTGCAGTTGGCTGGAGCCACCCCTCTCAACTCCCACATTATGCCCTGGGAAGGAGCGCTTACCCAATACTTGCTAATGTAACAGCACCTAAGCACAGAGAGCCAAAATAAAATCTTTTGAGGCTAGAGTGAGCTCACAAAGTACTCTGAACTTTCTTGTCCCATGACACTGCTGTACCAGCCTTGGAAAAGATCAGGGAAATAGGACTGTGACTTTGCAGAACCATTGACCAAGATCCACAGCAGAGAGGGGATCCATTAGCACTCCAGAGCCTTTGAGGAAGGAGTCCAGGATCTTAGATCACCTGAACCAAGCTGGAAGTTGAGGTTTTGCAATGAAGGAAGACAGACAAAAAATTCCTGTCAGGTGATTAACCACTGGAATAAGTTGCCTAGGCAGGTTACGGAATCTCCATTATTGGGAGATTTTAAGAGCAGGTTGGACAAGCACCTCTCAGGGGTGGTTTAAGAGGGTACTTGGTCCTGCCATGAGTGCAGGGGACTTGACTCAATGACCTCCTACGGCTCTTTCCAGATTCTATGATTCTATAAACAAGTCATAAAAAGACTGTAGTCATCAATATTATAAACTTCTTCCCCGTATGCAACAGAAATCTCACACCTCAATTCTGTGGCAGCTGCCAACTGTATGGCTAAATACCGCAGTACAGCAGTGCCACTCTGTGAGCAAAAAAGTGTTTTATTTCTTCCCCTCTAAGATGAATATAACATTTTAGAAGGTGATTTACTTGAAAGCTGTTCCATATTTTTTCTCATTTCATGCCCCAGCTTGCTTCTGCTTGTTGCTGTGATATTTTTTGAAACTCAAAACACGTGGACTCTTTCAAAAAACACCAAGTATTTGAGATAAAACTGCTCTGAGCCTACGGCATAAAATGTTGGGATACATGAAAGTAAAAAAGGATGAGAGCTTTTCAATCAATTTGATGAAAAATTTAAGTTAATTAAAAGAATGCTCAATTTTTCCCTAGAAGGCGACACTGATCTTTATTATTAATGCATACTAGTGTTTCATAACTGCGCATAATAATGGCCTGTAACATCAGGCATAGTTTCATCCACAGCTTAATTTGTTACAAAATCTTTTCTGGCATTCTTAAATCGTGCCCTTTGCCACTGTATCCCTCATGCTCTTGGGCTAATTCCTAACTCCTAAAGGACATCTTATTTTATGTTTGCACCTGAGAATTAATTGAACAGATTGTTTTTTAACTTTAAAGCTTTTATTAAAAAAAATAAAATCAAATCATGAATAGACCCTTCATGGCTCCACTTTCATATGGCTTTTTGGTATTCATATTAAACTAATGGAAATATCACAGGATCAGAGTGGTCTCAGACACAAGAGAGATGGTGCAGAGAAAGAAATCACATTTCAAGTGATAGGGCCCTGTTGTGTTTATGAGTACTTACATGAGGCTGAGGGACTTTTCAGTGCCTAGAAATGGGGAAAGTGCTGAATTCGTGAGGGAACACAAGGGCCAAATAAGTCCGCTTTGATATTGCCAGTCCAAAGAGGATCAGTGCCTGTTTACGCTCCCACCTAATGGAATTAATCCTTCAGCACAGGTGGGATACGGTTTGTGTTTTGGGGCTGGAGGACCCACATTCAGTCCTTGCCATCCACTGGAGCATCTACCTACAAAGCACAGATCTTTACTACTGGGAGCAGTAGCAGCCACCTGCCCCCGTATGGATGAGCCACAGAGAGCACACAGACATGCTCAGCTATTTTGTTACTCATTAAATGCTACTCTGTAGAGCCACTACCATGTCCTATTCTGCATGAGGCCCACTTGTACTGTGCTGGTTAAAGAAATAGTCAAGTGATAATGACCAGATAGCAAAGCAATAGCCAGTTATCATTTTCTGGCAGGGCCCCTAAGCCTCCAGTGTGGCCCTGGCCAGTCCTGATTCTGATCATTTGACTGGAATCTTCCTGATGATGGTTCAGTTGCCTTGAAACTGGAGCATCAGGAAGGGGAGAGGCAGCCCAGCCCCTGATGCACAAAGGATACAGCAGCTGCCCGCGCCTGGAGCTCTGTTACAGCGCAGATGGAGAGCAGCCAACCCACTTCTGTCTGCTGGCAGCACCGCTGCTCCCAGACACCCATAGCTGCCCACTGCTGACTGGTCCACAGTCATGGCAATGAAGCTCATGCCTCTGCCAGGTGCTGTGGTGTGCAGGGTGGGTGGACCTGCTGGCCAAGCAAATGAGCCTAGGCCCACCTGGGCCCACCCGCACCTACACGCCTGCAGGTAGATGGCCAATGGGGATTTTGGAGAACTATTCATTTATTCTTATCTTTTTTTAGAAAAAAACCAAACTCTGCATAACTTGTAGCAATCAGGTTGAACTCTAGCTACAATATACTACATATTCCTATTACGCTTCGCCTCCTCACCTATCTGCTCCTTTTGTGTGTGTGTGTGTGTGTGTGTGTGTGTGTGTGTGTGTGTGTGTGTTATACACTCTTAATTCATCTTACTTTAAATTTGAATGTAAATTCTTCAGGCCAGGCACTGTCTTTGCCTTACTGTTTGAATAGCTCCTAGCACAATTGGGGCCCTGATAAGATTGGCAGTGACCTTAGGGTTTTTTGCCTTCCTCTGCAGCGTGGGATGGCGTCACTTGCTGGGATCATCTGGCAATATCTCATTTAATCAGTTCCCTGCCACTGCAGGGGTCTCAGGAAGTGGTGCATCTTGATCCCTTCTTTCCTCTGCTTTTGAAGCTTAATAGTTTAGTCCCCTGTGGATTGTCATTTTTTGGTCTGATTTTGTATGTTGCATTTAGCGTATGGGTGCTGGTTGGTGCCGGTGGCCTGTGATAAACAGGTCAGACTAGATAATCTAATGATCCCTTCTGGTCTTAAACTTTATGAACCAATCCATGAGAGAACACGGCCTCCCCAGATACAAACAATGATAATACAGGAATAGGTTATTTGTCTCCTTCATCACAAATAAGACTTCAAAGATCCAGACTCAAGTTCCATTACTCAGAGCTAATCCCAGAGCAGCTTCAATGAAGAGTTAATAATCTAAGACCTCACTTTTGCTGTCTGATCCATGCTTTGGGTTCTTATCTGAAGTTGGTGGTAGCTGGGCCTTTCTCAGTCAAGTGTGGTCCATTATGGAACTCTCTCCTGAGGAATTCCCACCAGAATTCTTGTAATATTGATATGTGCTTTCTTTTCTGTTCACCCTGTAGAGTGGGCAGACACCTAACCAGTACCTGTTCTTTGTGTATATTCCAGTGTACACTTATGGAGCTGTCACCCCAATATCTCTCTCCTTCGTGGCATTCTCTGCTTTAATACAAATGCTGGAATTCATAGAGCACCATGTCATAAAGACCAGATATCATTGCCTATTTCTACCATGCAGAAAGACATGCTTTTGAAAATAATTCTACAAACCTTTTCCTGAAGATCATCTGTATAATGTTAATATTTCAGTGTTTCTACCATACTCTAAACTCAGCAAAATTTTCTCTTATCATTTAACCCTCAGCACCCTAAAAGGTTTAGCATGTAGAAGAAACAGCATGCCCTAAAGTGAAAGAGAGAACACAAAGGGATATTTTTCAGAGCTCATTGACAATCCTCATTCTGTTTAAATGAACTAGAATGATTAAGGACGCAGATGTAAGGCAGCTAGCCTTCCCAAGCTGAAAGGATGGTTGTGGTGACTCAGTCCCCCTGAGAAGCAGAGAGTAACAGAGAAAGGATTCATCAGAGCTTCCCAAAGGACATGGGAGCCTTCTTTGGAAAAGGCAAGAGACACATGACTGTTCCCAGTGGGAAGCAGGAGCTCTTCAATGTGTGTGAGGAATATGCAGGTATTTTATTCTCACGGGCTCTGGTACCTGAGCAGCTTTATCTATAAGGAATTGTCAAAGTGACTTTGTGTTATTATTCAACAGAAAATTGCAGGAAAGTTATTTACATCTTCAGAAATCATGAGTTCAGTTGCAACACGGCAAGTGGGCTTCATAGAGTGTACAGTCTATGAAAGTGTTTATAGGGGCTTTTTGTCTACTGTATCTCATAGAGTGACAAACATAAAGTTGTCACTTAACTATATATAAGAAATATGTAGGTGTATAATTTACCTTGGAACAGCTACATATGGATATTTGTTTAAAAACTGCTTACAAAGTTAAAATTAAAACTCTGATAGTGCAAATACATATGCACATGTGATCCTGCTGATTTCAGTGGGATTACCCAAGTGCATAAAGTAAAGAATGAATGTGTTGTAAACATTTGCAGGGTCAGGAAGCTACTGTGGATGACCCACCCTCAAAATCTGCAATTGCCCCCACCAGACATTGGTCTAGGAGATCAGCTGACATTTACAGCTGAAGAAGGAAAGAAACTTTGGAAACCCAATCCTTGTAAGAACTAAACTTCTTTCTATTTCTCCCCTCAATATTGCTGTTTCCACAAACACTTATACCATAAGAAATGTAGAGGACAATAAACAAAGTATTTTTCCCCAAGATAAAAGTAAAATAGATTCAACTCTGTTGGGTGAGGAAGAAAACCAAAAGAAAGAGAGATCACAAATGAAAATAGTTTCTAGGTTATACAACATTTATCAAGTCGATGGGAGAAGTCAAGGTGTGAGTAGAAGCAAAATGTAACAGCAAAAAAATGGTGATTAAAAGCAACTCATTAGCTCAGTGTTACTGAAAACAATCGAGGGCCCCTCTGCCAACTTTCTGATTGTTACTGACTGCTCATCAAAATGCATGGGAGCTAGACTAACTCCTTCCCAAGTCCTATAGGCTTCCCTGGCAGCACGATCCACTGCCTTTGTACGAGAGGAGGATATGCACATGTGTGTGTGTGTGCGCGTGCGTCAGGGTATTTAATCGTATATATGTTGAAACATCTTAAACTCCAGTGGAAAAGACACTATCATTCAGTGAGCTAAACAACAACTGGGTCTCCTCAGTGAAGACAGCGATTCTGCCTAATCATGCAATGCTCAGCGGAGCTACGATCTGAACCGATTCAATTTACGGAGAAGACTTTGCTGTGTTTGCCTAAACTGACACAGTTCCCCTTCAAGGACTGAAAGATCATGACAACTCCAGCATGAGGCCTGTTGTTACAGGAAGTGCAGGGATTAGCGCAAGTTTATTGTCAGCCTCTGAGCATGGCTTTAGATGGTCACCACATCCTGAGACATTACTGATAGAACTAGATAACATATTTCTGAAGGGCTGCCAAAACATTCAGCCAGACAATGTTGAAGAATCTTGTTTTGCATTTCTAAGCAGTTTACCATTTCCCTTTCAGAACATGCAGTTATGTTCTGTGAAGAAGCCCACAGTATAATGAGGGACAGTGAAAAAACTAAGATTAGCCAAGACAGATAGTGTCTTGTAAGGGCCATGTCCCTGTTATCTTTTATAACGATTATACAATGAAATCTTCTAAAGGAAGTCTCTGCAGTGGCAAGTTGGCAAAGAAAATCTAGCAAGCATTTCTTTTTCATATATGCAGTGATATAATGGTCATTTCCCTGGAATAGCAAGAAAAAAATTAAGTGGAATTAGCTTTTCAACATGAAACCATTATGGGCTGTAATTTATTTTAGAAAGTGGAAAGTGTTAGGAGGGAAAAAACCCTTCTACTCATAATTTGTTATGTTCTGGACCCAGCTAATGACCTTATACATATGGTCTTGAGTATACTCAGTGGATACAATATATCTAAAATGTCACAGAGGATTGAGCCTAATTGATATCATTAGAGCCCTGGTCCTTTTACACTTGGCCTTTGAGATGTTGGTGTTTCCAAGAAAGCTGCTTTTGATTTATTTTGCTTTTTCTTCTTCATCCTTTTGCGTGCACACTCTTTTTTTCCCCCCCTCCACTCCCCCTCTCAAGTTCTACTCAAAGGCCAGACCTGTGGAAGCTAGGAACTCATGATCCAATTCAAGGGCTGAAATATTACAGCTTGCAAATGCATTTTGAAACTGGCAACTTCTAACAAGAGGCTCTGGATATGTGTGAGCAGCCCATGATTCTTATTCATCTTCAAAAAAAAAAAAGGCAATTGTTTGAGTAAGAAACAATAAGGCATTTCATTTTGGTTGATTCTCTCAGAAGCTCCGTTACTCCTTCCTTTAAAACAAGGTCTTTTTACCCCACCTGTAGCATAAAGCACACAGCTTCCAAATTAATTTATAAGGTAGCATATGCATTAGGTTCAAGCCCTAAGTTATCATATTAGTCTCTTTGAATATCTTAGAATAGGAATTTTTATAGCAGTCAATACTAGACAGAGATTTGGAAGCTTGGCATCTTTCTTCGCTCTCCCCCTGCCCCCAGATAACACAACCCAACAAATAAGTTAAATCTGACTGCGGTAAGTCTGCTCATGTGTTTTAGGTTACTTTTAAATTTCTCCATCTGTGTGGGGGTATTTTTAAGAGCGAGAGAGCAGCCCTCAGCCAAAGATCAAGAATTCAGAATGGTGCTGGCAATAACTAATACAGGAATGTGTCATCAGTATTCTGCAGATTGAATGTCTTTCATTTCTTTGTTATTCTTATCAAGTAAATTACATGCAAAACAATTAAACAGGCCTTTTTTAAAGTATTCTTCCACTTGAAAAGATTAATGGGAGAAAGAATTAAATATTTGAGTTGTTGATTTAAACTTTTTTTTTTTATGGACAAGAGAGCACAGTGAGGTAAAATGATCTACCTATATAGTATCTTCCATATACACAAATGAAGTCCATGCACCAAAGGGAAATTTGGGGAAAAAACAGAGTTGTGTACAGTGTTAGTAGCTGGAAAGATTTGTGAAGCAGATGGTTTTTCTGGTGGGTTTGAGAACAGGGAGTTTCGGAGAAAATTCTGCTATCATTCACTCCTGCACAACTTCAGTGTATTTTGAGGTCAAAAATTGGCCCTTGATTGAATTGTATGCATCAGTTGCAATAATAGAAACAGTGACCTACAGATCATATAAATGACCCTTGATACAAAAAGAATAGCTACTAAGATAGGATTTTACTCCATTTGCTCGCTCACTCAGAGAATCTTTGTCTCAAACTAGCACAGGGAAGACTTGCCATTTCATCTGTGGTAGACTTACCTTTTCCTGTATTGCTGAAAATCAGTTTAGGCTGAGACTCAATTAAAATGCATTATCATGGAAAAAATTATGATTTTACCATGTTTCACTGTATAACAAAATAAAGTCACCAGGTGGCAAGTTGCTCTTTAATCGTGATAGCCAGAACTATGCATACACCCACGTCCCAGCTGAATTACCCTTGTCGCTTATTTATTGAGAGTTTGATCCAAACTTCACTTATAACAGTGGGAGGACTCTCATTCATTTCTGTTGGCCTTGGATTTGGCCATTACTTCAGGTCAGCAGAGGAAAACACAGAGGCCAGACTACTCAAGGACAGCAGTTTCCTTTCTTAGCTTTGATTTGGCTGGAAATCCCAGGCAAAGAAAAAGTGTGGGTTTTGCAATCTCATTATTGTGAGAAACTGGCTTTTCGTGGAAAGCAGTTGCCTGGGGGTAATGAGGAGTGGTATCAAGTAACCTTGCCCCTCTGAGCGAGCATCCCCAGTCACCAAATGATAATAAGCCCTGTGGATGTCTGTAATGAGATTGTTCCATTAAGTCCATCAGGTATTAGCAGGAAGGCTGGTGTTGGAAGGACTTCATTGTGGTGGGAGAGTGGGTTCAGGGAAAAGAGGGAGACTTATTAAAAAAATTAATTGAAAAAGTGAAATCAAAACTAAAACCTGGCCCTAGGTCCTTTATTCATCTGCTAATTGAAAATGGGAGACATGTGAACCCAAAGTCCTCGTGAACAAATCCATTGCCTGATCTTTGCTGGCCTGAGACAGGGAGAATGCTACCGTGCATACTGTGAATGGGGAGCAAAAGGTCAGAACAATTAAAAGGATGAAATGCAAAGTACACTTTTTGAAATGTCATGCAAGCTAGCAGCATAAAATGCCACCCAAGCTCCTCTGTTTATTTATTGCATAGGGTCTTTTTGTCTTTCATTCATGTATTGCAAGGCAGTTGTGGATGCGGAGCAAACATAATCATTTTAAGCATTTCACAACCTCTGTTTTGCGTGTGTGTGTTCACCCCACCATCAGCTTACTTCCAGAATGTCCCCACACACTCCCTCCCCCCACACACGTCTAACTCAGTAAAATCACACTGTACCATTAGCAGCCATTACCAGCTTGTGCGTTTTTACGGTCAGGGAGCATTTGTGCATAGGCCTCCCTCTGGGCTCAGATCACATAACTATAAATTCACCCTTGAGCCTCTCATTCCTTAGTATCTTGCTACATCCTTGAGTCCTTCTTTTCTTTCCATCTCTTCCCTCACCCCTTCTCTTATGGCATATGCACCTTGACCCAGCAACCTTGCACATATGCAAGATACAAAGAGTTCACAAGCCGCGATCAACAATAAATAAATTTTGATACCAGTATTAAGTTACACCAATTGTATCCTCTGCCCATCACCTACCCCCACCATCATCATGAAAAGAATATGAACTTGACATTTGCCCACTGAAAGCAGATGGATGGTGTAGGTCAGCATTAGGTGCAACCTTAATACTGTTTCTTTGGGGTTCCTGAATGATGGAGCTAAAAAAATCCTTCCAGCGGGTCAAGGGCCACATTAGTCATTTGCTTAAAGAAGAACTGTCTAGAATTAATCAAAATGAAACATAGGTTTTCATGTTTCTCTCTTATTCAGAATCTTTAGGTCCTTCCCTCCCCCTTCCCCTTAGAGGAAGCAATATATTTTATGCTTTCACACCTTGTCCTGCCGAGGTTTTGTTCAGAGTGGTGTCATGGGCCTTCCCCCTGTGTGTATAGAACCATTTTAATCAGGATAAAGCCTCCCTGTGATACTTGTAAAGGTCATCTGAAACTGGTGTGTTAGTACCAGTGTAACCCAAAAAAGGAAAGACTCAGCCCTTCATGAAGAAGTTTGGAGTTGAAAAGAATGATTCTATTCACTGCATTTTTCCAACTTGAAAGGAAAGTTAAAAGAGTGGCTGTAACACTCAGAAGCGAAAAAAAACTTTACATATTTTGTTTCACTATAACCTGAGGAGAGCAAACTATTGAGAGAGAAAGGCTTTCATTTCTGTTTCAACAGCTGGATCCTGAAACTGATTAAGAACCTGACCCTATCACAAAATGGGTGACACTAATATTTATAGGCCTCTTTTTTGAGGTTGTTATCTTGGTCAGGAGGCACCAAGGCATTTATGGTGTATAGTTTAAATCAGATCCCAAAAGGAAAAGGTTTTGTTAGACTGAAGGCTCTGGGTAACCAACTCTCACCTGCCATGCGAACCGTTCCAGTGTTTTGATGTAGCTCACATAGAAAAGCTTAAGATAGCACATTAAAAAATTTGGTTTCTCTTGGGTTTTTTCCCCCTCTCCCTTTAACTCCCTCGGCTTTCAAATCCCAGAGCTTACTTTGGCTGCACCTTAAAAACATTTTGGAGATCTGACTTAATGGGACTTGGTGAAAGCTAAGCTCAAAGGGACGAGAACAACGTCCGTATTCTATGAACACTTCCACGCTGCCTATTCTACCCCCTGCCTGGACCAGAAAGACTGAAGCATGCCCCTTCGTTTAGCACTGTGGTACAGATGTAACAGGATTTCTAGAAAGCCAGGTCTTTATTAATTCAACTTGAACCTAGTTTAATTTCCACTGCCCCCTCCCCAAAACCTGACAAAATTCCAGTTTATTCAGATGTATTTATGAAGCAAATAGCAAAGCCACCCACTGTCATTTGCTCACACATTGGCATATGTATACATAGACACCCTCAGCAGCCCACATAGCACTGAGAGTATGCCCAGCTGTTAGATTTTATGCAATTTGAAGCTCAATAATTAGCACCTGTTAAAGACAAAAAGAAAAAAAAATTAAAGAATAAGAGATGTCACAAAACCTTGCAGGAAATAGCAGGAATCTGTGTGTCCAATTTATCAAGACCTACTACTGAAAAGAAGGTTCCTGTTATAATTTCCTATGATGTTCCTGTCACTATTACACTTGTCAGAGCTATGATATCAACAAAAGGTTTTTAGTATTTCTAACCGGGAATGTTTCGTCTGAAGATTCGCTGAAGGGAGACGATGAGCTTTAGAAAATCACACAGATGCTTAGTATTATCTTAATTTAATCTTTTTTTTAAGTATAAAATGTGCTGAGAATGAAAAAAAATCCCGTTACCGGCAGCCGTGATTGGTTTGTAAAGAAGGAATTGTTTCAGTCCCATATGTTACTTGGCTCAGCCTTTTCTCCGTCAAAAGAGTGTTCAGTGCAGCTGAAGATATGGGCCAGGATCCTTGCAGCTCGTGTCAATTGGTTTAGCTGTGTTGACGTCAGTGAAGTCCCACTGTTTTATGCCAAGTGAGGAACCACCCTCCAGGGTCCAAAAGTGGTATTGGACTGCTCTAGTTTAAGGGTATGTCTTCACTCATGGCAGCAAATTCGCCGCTGCCGAATCGATTCTCTGGGATCAAATGAGCAAAACTGGAGGCCTGCTCATGAAAGCCACCTCTGGAAAAAAAAGTAATGCTGCAATGAGGGGAGGGCATTTCCTGTCAGTACAGCGTAATACAGATGATGTGCTAATTAGATGTAGGAAGTCAACGGGACCTACTCTACATCGACTGCCACCAAATTTCACAGTAAGTGTGGACCAGGACTAGGACAAGCCAATTGAATTTCAGTCCTAAAGGCCATTCTAAGTTATGCCAGCTACTAACGACTGTCAGGGATCAGGATAGTTGTTAGGGATCACTGAGACACTAGACAGGCATGTCTTTTCCATATCACAGACCCTATCCCATTTGCAGAAAGGGAAAGTGGTCTAGGATGTACTATGATAGTATACAGCACCCAAGAATAACCTTATTCTGGGGACATTTGAGGCAGGTTAAGGCTGTTCCACTGGTGCAAAACTGTCTAAAGTTTACATAACCAAGGAGACATCTGGTCCATGAGTGGGAAGACTTAAAAAAAATGTTATATATTTAGAACATGAGGCACAAAATGTGATCCTAACCACCTGTGGCTCTGAAGGGCTTGATCAAAAACATGCTAAAGGGGTGCATTTTATCTGTGAAAACCCTTTTTGGACAAATATGTTTTCAGGGTATGTGCATTCTGTTTCCTGGATATTCAGGTGTTAATGCCTGAAAACTCTGCATATTTGTATCTCTTAGCAAATAAGACCCTAAAAATCTGAACACCATATTTCTGGGCATGCACTGTCTTCCTACATTCCTTCCATGATTTCATGAGGTTGACTTAAAATCATGAGACTTTTAAAAATAATGCATTTGTATTTTTTGTTTTCTCTGTGGATTTTGAAACTTTGAGTTTTACTTGAGTCACGTGTTTAAGAGTTTCTCCATCACCATGATGGGTGGAAAGTTACTTTGTATTTTACTTTTTAAATGAAAGTTGAGATCCTTTCTTCATCCCGTGAGTCCAGGAGCTTAAACGTTAGGAAAATCTCAAGAGTCATGAAAAATCCAAATGTTAGGTGAGTTCTTAAGCTGGTCTAATTAGAAGAATTTTCATTGAAGTCAATGACAGTACATTGAATTATGCTCCCTGAAGATCTAGGCCTAGCAGTTCATCCCTATGTATAATCTATCTCTCCGTATTTAGAACTCTGTGGTTCACTTTTACAGAAACTTTTTCAGTGCTATGGTTTTCCTTACTTAGGGACAAAACTTATTATAATTTGCATTATATTAATGCTTAGGAGCACCAGCCATGGACTGTGCTGTAAAAACACAGAACAGAAAGACCGTTCCCTAGAATCCTTGCAATAAGTCTAAAACAAGATACAACAGACAAACCGACAGGAGAGTACAAGGGAACAATGAGACAATACTCATCAAGATGGCAGGTTATGGTCTCAGTACACCTTGGCTTTATGAAGTTTGAGCTGCTGGTCATTGAATGTGTCCTGGAGTCATCCTGCTACCACACAACGTGGTGGCTCCTGGCAAACTGGGGTTTTCCATTCAGTGGGGGCATATTTATCACTGTTATCTATTGCTGCTGCACCAGCAAGTGCCTTTCGCTACAACATGCAACAGGTTGTATCATACATGCAGGTGGCCTTGTGCTGGCAGACAGCATTCACTTGGTGCCATGCAGCCCCAAGCAATGATAATGCTAAGGAGGTATATTACCCTGTTGCTGATTGCTGCTCTAAAAGCGCCACCTCACTCCATACGCCACAAGGGAGGATTTAATGATCATCCAGGGCAGGAGATGAACTGTATGAGTTGAAGAATTCCTTGCAATTCATACTTAAAATGTGAACCGGCCAGTTAGGTTAGGTTTTATAGACTGGAAATGTACGCCATTCGGTCAATAGTTTTGTGAGTTATCTTGGTGGGCCTTTCCATTAACCTTCCTAGGGACTTGATGTCCCTTCCCCCACTTCGTCCATTGGACTCTCGTTTTCACTGCAGCACTATAGTGAGAATTCAGAGATTATGGTACCAGGTAGAATCTTTTATATTTTTACTCGTGGCTAGAAGTTGTACCTGCTGGGTCAGGACTGGATTTGGCCTTGATGTGTGTAAGTGCATAGATAACACTGGGGTATGATGTATCTTCCCAAGGAAAAACTCATCAGAGGGAAACAGAAGACTTAAGAAGTTCCTTGAGCTTCATTTCATGGAGTTTTTCGCCTCATGTTCACCTCAAAAAACAGTGAGTCAGTTGCAGAACATCTGGTCCTTTAAATTAGGGATCATGTTGCTGTTCCTCAGTCCCCACAGAATGTTGATCACCCTCCACATCACCCTTTAGGAATTATATTAAGTAACACAATATGACCGATAACTATAATTGGTTCAGATGTTCTTTGCAGTCTCAGTTAAAAAATTGTACATCCAGCAACCAGCCATCACATCAGCAATTTCAGTATTTTTAAAGATGAAAGTCAATTAAATCTAAACATTAAGTACTCTTGCTGAGTGTAGGACTGTACAATGACCTATTTGCAGTGTCACATTAAAAGAAATATATGAGCAGTGTTCTCCTGAGAAACAGCCATAGAATAAAATGTTGGTTTTGGTATAAAAGCTAATCCTCCCACTGAGTTGTGTCAATTAAGTACAGTTAGGTGTAATAAAGAAAACATAGTGTTATCTAGGCCATATATTACTAGCCTCTGCTTTAAAAAGAGCAGAGAGGTCATTAATTTTAATACATGTTACTTAGTACTTGAAAGATAACCTTAAAGCGGTCCTTGAGTTTGTCTCTTTTAGCCCCCTCCCCGCAATCCCCGGTGGCTTGTAATAGATTTAGAGTGAAAGAAAAGGTGAAAAGAATTAACAATGTCACTTCTTACAATTTTAAGTGAATACAGTGTGTGTGAGAAAATTGCCAGACTGACAACCCTTAGGACTAAAGGCATCCTGCCATCCACTGAACACAGCCTGTAGCGGTGCAGACTTTCCTCAAATTTCCATGGGCGTTTGGTTCATCCTTGATCTGAAGATAATCTCCTCTTTTCTCCCATCCCTCCAGCTACTCTGCCTCTTTTCTGAAGCTGCTACCAAATTAGTTCCAGTTTCTGGGGTTGTTTTTGTGAGAAGGATGTTTGGCTCTTTTTATTTGATTATTTAGGGCTGAGGAGGAGGGGCAAGTGTGATCTCACCAGACTCTGCAAGGTGGTGAGCGTCATCTGCAATGCCATGAGCATGCTCCAATCTCTCTGGAGTTAATGGAAGCTGAGCATCCTTACTGTATTTTCTGAGGACATGCGGCAAGTGTGAGTAGGGGGCATGTACTGGATTATATAGAAAATGAAATCTATGGTCCAAGCAATTCTCTCATAGCTTTCAAGGTTGCTTCTTCACTGTCACAGTCTTAATCATTTTGTTGAGAAAATGTTAAACTAAACAGCATAACATATCAGCCAGAGCAACTGTTCCTCACTTGCCATTCTGTAGGCCACTGTTTAGCCAAAAGGCTTTTGTGCAGACCATCTTCCCTCCATATCTGACTCCTCACTGTTTTGTTTCACTCTGGACTGCTGGGGGAGGCTCTGTGAGCTACTGTTGTCCAGGAACCATAAATCTGAGTGTCTAAACTAGAGAAATCCTTAACTTTGGAGGACTAATGAGAAAGTTGGCTATCCAGTCCCTTTGGGATGCAAAGGGCTTTCCTCTAACAATCCAAGAGCCTGTGGGTTGTTAAAAAAAACAAAAAACCCAAAAAACTAGTTCTAACCTGAGCTAAAGTGTTGATTTTATTAACCGTCCAAATGCAGACCTTAAATCTGAGGGTGTGGAATTGTACAAAGGAAAAGTTTTTGCTACAGAACTAGCTTTCAAAAGCTGATGGAAAGCACAACTGTGTTTATACAATAGGAATAATGGTGTCTAGGGGGAGACCTGATTCAGTGAAGCCCACAGCTTAATTTTGATCACAAGCTTAAATCCAATTGAAGTCAAAGGGACTTAAGCACTTGCTTAAAGTTAAGACATATGGTTCAGTGTTTTGCTGAATCAGGGCCTCAATTCATTGGTTGCCTGCCACTTCATGCTACTAGCACACATCCTGTTGCACTTTGGAACAATTAAAAACTACGATGTAAATACGGGCCTTCATGCCTACTTGGAGCTGTATCATGCTGTGTTGCCTCTCAATCATCACAAACTAAATAGAGTCGGACTATGTCAATAGGTGGAGGGGGGCTGCCAAGGAATACCCATATTAATAAGAGCTGAAAACGTTCATCAGAAGAGTGTAGACAAAGTCAGATACTTCTGCTAGAGAAAGGCTAATTTCGTTTTGTTTTTTTTCCCCTGCATCTTGCCTGAAATGGTATCATAAGCCATTTGTAATTCTATAAGATTGTTCTTAAAAGCATGAGGTGAGCTGATGCTATAGTCTCTCTGTCGATGGAACTGCCGTTGCAGCTGAATTCCCCAGATACAGAGCAGCGATTCTACTTGACATCAAGGTATCCTTGCTCTCTGTCCCAAATTCTGTCTGAAATGGCCAGAGCTAGAGACTTCTTCTCATAGTAGCTTAGTTATAGAAGCCTTGCCTTGAAGATACCTTTGCAGGTCTCCTCAAAGCTTGAGGTGATATCCTGGCCTTATTGGGTATGTCTACACTGAAAAGTTTTTTCAAAATAAGGAGGCTTATTTCATTATGGAAAAAAAAAACAACACTATTTGCCTGTCCATGCAGGAGTTCTGTTATTTTGAAATGAGCACTTCATTATTTTGAAAAAATGAAGCACTTTTTCGAAATAACTAAATCTGCTTTTATTTTGAAAGAGTAATTCTTTCAAAATAGTTATTGTGAAAAAAGTCATTCCAAGCTGTGGAACTGGCTTTTTTCCCAAAATAATGGCCCTACACTTTTCCCTAGCAGGAAAAGTATAATTCCTACCTTATTTTGAAATAGAGAGTCTTCACTAGACTCCAATTTCAAAACAATAAATTCAAAATATTTCTATTTCAAAATAACTATTTTGAAATATCTTTGGAAGTGTAGACATAGCCATTGAAATCAATGGCAAATTTCTCCACTATTTTCATCTTTGGTATAAAGTGGGTTGTCTTTGGGCATTTTTGCTTCTCTCCAACAGCATTGCTTATTCCCAATTTGTGGTGCCTGGCGGAGGGGGCTGTTGTTGCTGAGCAGGGCGGGTTTGTTTGTTTGTTTGTTAGAATTACAAGTCTCCAAGAGAAACAGAAGTCTTTTAGTATCTAAAGTATGGTTTGTGGGGATGTTTCTGCTACATATTGGACACTTCTGATAGGTTCTATACAAGATTAAAAAAATACAAAGCCAGTGCTACAACCCTGTGACCTGAAGGAAAGTTCTGAGTAAGTTTCAAAGCTCCTTACTCTCACCAATAGAAGTTGGTTCAATAAAAGATATCAGCTGTCTACCTTGATGGCAACTTTAGTATATCGGGTAGGTAGCACTGTCTGGTGAATAAAGCACAGCGAGGAGCTCTGTGTTCTGTTCCTGACTCTATCATTGATTCACCAGGTGATATCAGGATATTTATTTCACCCTTCCATAGCTCAGTCTCCCTATCTGTAAAATGGGGGTCTTGATATTTTCCCTGCTTTGTCAGACACACTGCTCTACAGAAAGGCTTTATCATTTGAAAGAACAGTATTTTATTTATTTCAACAACACCAGTGAGAATTTCCTGAACTATGGCTTGAAAAGAGGCATTTTTCTTGAACAGCGTGGATGCTGATGTTCAATATCGTTGGGCTAAGGCTGACTGTGGGAAAGAGACCGAGAAAAATCCAATGAAAAAATAGAAAGGGAGAAATGAGCAAACATCTAATAGAATGTAAAATACAGTAGTTATCCAAGCCATTCTAGCTCTCAGGCTGGGAATGGCAGGACAGGGGCAAGTGTTCTTCTGTCAATAATACAGAGTCCGAATTCCCAGTAAGAAGAAATGTGTTTTCCTTTTGTAAACCACATTAAGAGGCAAGGGAAGTTTAAGACACAGGTAAAAGACCCTGAGACTAGAGTTGGTGGGGAACTTTTCAACAAACTTTTTTTCTTTGGTCAGAAAAAGCTGTTTCATCAATGCCTTTTTTTTTTCTTTCCCCTGAAACATATTGATTTAGATCCTGTTGGGAAGGTTTCTCAGGTCCAGAAAGGTAGAGAGAGAGAGAAGCTGTCATACTTGCCAATAAGCCAGTGGTTAAGGCACTCCCCTTGGCTGTGCATGATCCAGCATGAAGTCCATGCTCCTAACCAGGCAAATCAGCGACATGCACCTGGGTCTCCCACATATTGGCGATCCTGGGGTGCTCACTCTCTTTCTGAAACTCACAACAAATCAAAATGAACATTGAAAATTCCAATTCAGTTTTCATTTTCAAAAACTAGTTTTCCTTCCAATGCATCATGAAGACAAATATTGAAACCTCACTTTTTTTTTTTTCCTAAACAGAATTCCTGTTTTCCATCTGGCCCTATTTGTGAACTCTGGCTAGATTAGCAAACCCTGAGAATAGTCCAAAAGGGTCACAGACACTTGAACTGTATGATTTGCCCACATCCCTGTTGAATATAAAGACAAACGCTGACAGAGAGATGGATTAGACTGTGGCATACTCTCCATGTGGAAGTGATAGAAGCCCAGTCTCACGGGACTCTTAGATCAAGATCGGACAAAACACAAGGGATTGGTTTATGGAGAATGATCTTCAGATAGCACCAGGATCTGTTAAACTGCCTAATAAGTGCTTATAGCCTCCGAAGCCCTGCTTAAAGGTGGAGTGTAATTAAGCACTTTCCATTTCTAATATTTACATAAGTCAGACAAAGCATGTCTTTGTATTAATATAATGACAAGAAATTCTGGGCATCACGCCATTTATGCCAGTGCAAAGAGGATGTAAACCACGTTCCTACTCATTTGGTACTATGCTGGACTCTTTTTGAACTGGGGCAAATGATACTCTTGTATTCAGGTGACAGTGAATTGGGGCGATTATTGACAATGTGAAAATGATCATTTATAAAACAACGTGTGATCTGGTCCATTAGCAATGTATGCCATGCAAAGACTGTGGTTTAGGGTGTCATCCAAGAAAGAGTGCCATGTAGTACCAAGCCCAAACAGCTTGCTTAGGATTGATCCATTCAGAAGTGAAAGTTTACCCACTGCAGGCAGCTGAAACTAGGATCTTTACCTTTTTTGATGGTTTAAATAGCTTAAGGAAGAGTAGAAAACAGGTTGTCAAAAATATGGCAAGGCACCAGAATCACAAAGTCACTGTATTGACTTGCTGACATTATTGCAAAGGAACTTTCAACGACCCCTAGCCTGATGTCATCAGTGGTAAAGCCCCATGTACCATGAAAGAGATAACATTGGGTAAGCATTTCTTTAAGCGAAAATGTCGTTCATGCTCAATAGGCTCTGAACTACTGCAGAAAAGAAAGAAGGGTGGAAAAAATGAAAAGAAAAAGGTGGGGGGAATGGTTATTCTGTCTGTTTTGTCCTACAGGCAGAAGTGCCAGGACAAATCAGCAGGTCTTCGGGGGAATTTCCTAGTTACAGCAGATGATGCATCTCATAGGCCACTTTGACGGATTGTTAACGTTAGTAGGGCTGAGTGTGATTAATATGCCTGCTCCCTCAATGACAGGGAGGAAAGGTTCTGCTAAAACTGCACAGGGGTGACTCTGCTAGAATATGCCAGAGGTATGTTGCAGAGAGTGAATTTGGTGGAATAGAGGCAGACCACTTTAAATATGTCTGTCATGTCTGCTTCCCAGCTGTGGACTTTTGGATCAAAGAGAGGTGTACTGATTTAAGATGAAACTGGGGGTTTTCCTACTCTGAACTGGCATGGGGAACAACTGAAGTCAGGTTGGTTCCCCTTCCTTTGTCTGAGGGGAAAAAAAAGCAGATCAGGATGTGAGCAAACAGTACAAAGAGGTAGTACAGCAGCTCAACTGCAAATTATTATGCGAGTTTCAAACATGAGAGCTGTCAGGTTTAACAAACATAATAAGGGGTCACTCTTTTGTCTGCTAACAGATGTGTCCAACATTTGGATACATGCATTAGGATTTTGCATGCGTCAAAATGAATGTTTCTAATACTTTGACAGTAAATCTCTCATCACCGCTAAAATATACTGATAAATGAGAGAGAGAAACCATCTGAAAAGTCACAAGTGGCTGTCCAAAATATTAAGAATTAATGCCTGCAAATGGTTAACAGGGTCAATACAGAACTTGAACATTCCTGTTCATCATTCTGTGCTGCCAAAAAGGACCCAAGGGCAGATTTTCCTTCCACTTACACGAGTTTCACACCAGTATAGCTCTGCTGATATAAGTAAACTTATTCCTGATTTTCACCAATCCACTGGGGGAATAAAAGAGGCCATTGTGCTTTGTGTGTGTGTGTGGTTTTAAGGCAGGAAAAACACTCTTCCTATCTCTACTTACTCCAGAGATAGCAAGAACATAATCTGTGATACTTTACCTCTAAATAGCGCAGGTTGCTATTGATCACATATTGTCATGCATGCTTAAAGGGCGGTCAATCTACTCTCCTCTGGAAGAAGGCAAGCGGGAGGGAGTACATTCAGCTGTAAGGTGCAGGGAAAGCAAAGCAGAATATAAAACGTGCTAGTAATAATATTAATAGACTAATTTATATTCTGATAAAGGTACAAAGTATGCAGTGCTTAAACCACAGAAACAAAAATATGCTGTTGCTGATGGAACAGTTCTAACTAGCAAGAAGGTGAACATGTTCTTCCAGGGACATAATTTTATTGTTACTGACTCTTATTCAGAACCTTTTACTGCTTTCAGGCTCAGAAATTATTTGTGAATATAAGCAGTTCACTCGTTACGCTGCTAGCTGGGTGAATAACTCCATCATTCTGATGGCTTTAGCTTGCCAGCGGCTTCAGATGTCAAAAAGATAGTGGTGAAATATATATATATATAAAAGGAAGAATAAACTTTTCTGAAATACCTCAGGAAAGGAGTTTCAAACAAAAGCCGTGGAACTCACTACTACAAAATATGTCTGCCTATTCAGGGCTAGAGCTATAGATGTCAATAAGGATCTTTCATTGCCTTTGTCTGGAGTTGGATTGGGTCCTTGGACTAAAACATTTTAAGGGGACTATGTGCTAGATCTTCAAACCTTCCCAAGGTATGATGAGCTCAGGATTTGAGGGGGAAGTGGAGACAGATTAAACTGTGGGCTCAGCAAATAATAGATTTGTGAGTTTGGAGCAAAACTGAAAAATCCTTGCTCCCAAAAATCAGTTGTGTTCAAATTTAAACTGATTTTTTTCTTGCCACAGCAGCAACAGAAACCACAATTATGTGTGGCCCAAAATATTTTGTTGCATTGTTTTGTCCTACAGCAGAAGCGTAAACACAAATCAAACATTTTATTAGTGAAATTTTTATTAGTTTTTCATTTTGTTTTCCTGGAAACTATTTGTCTTTCCAGTTTTTCATTTGGGGGTATTTTTAGTAGGCCTTTTTGTTTGTTTGTTCTCTTTGTTTGTTCTTAGCTAAAAAGGTTTTTAAATGAAATGCCATTTCAAAATGAAGGTCAAAACATTTCATGTTGAAACAATAAAAATGAAGTATTTTGAAATAGTCAAACCAAATCCTTTTGAATGTTTAGCTGATACTATTTGCTGAATTCAACCTGAATTCACAAATCTTTTTTGTGTCCTGAAAGCCATTTTTTAGTCATTTTTCTATTTGCCAAAAGAAAAAAAAAGTCACCTTATTTTATTTAAACACCACCTTTGCACTTCCCCAATGCTGGGATCAGTGGGGGTCAGTGCAGCCTCTCTGATTAATTAGAGCAGACTCTGGACTGATTTAACTGATCTAACATATACTGTCAGCACTTACCATCATTATTCTGGCCCTGGATTCTAAGAGCTGAAGGCTCTCGGTCAGTCCCTGCCCCCTGCCGTGCCCACTGAGGAAAGAAGAAACATGAGACTGCACAGAGATGGCATATCCTCTTTTGTGTCTTTTATAGTCTAAATGGTTGCTTAAAAATAGTAGTAATAATGATTATTGAAGTAGGTACCTTAGAGAGCTGCAAAATAAAATTAGGTAGTTTTGGCCCTAATTCACCAAAGCGAGGAAGCACGGCTTAGCTGTTAGTACGACTGATCCAATTCAACCAGCAAGTGCTCCATCTTGCATGATTCCCGGCATTTGGACCCCACACTAGCAAAGCACTGAACTTCAAACATGTGAGCAGTGCAGTTGACTTCAGTCACAATAAGGAGGGATGAATGTTGGGCATCTATGAATGAGAAAAACATTTGCAGTCACGCTCTCTGGGATAAATCAAACCATATAAACTGACCATCAGATGGAGTCAGAAGAAAAGTGTCCTCCCAATGCATAGCGTTCATACTTTTTCGCTGGAGCGTCCAAAATGGCTAATTTAAAAGACAGCTCTAAGGCTAATTTAATAAAAGATTTTGGATCTATGGATCAATTGGAGGCACTTAAAGCTATTTACAAAGCTTAATTAATTTAAGAAATTACTAAATAATTCACAACAAACAGTTCTTTCATTTATTTCATGTATTTTTCAATTCTTAGATTGTTTAACAACGCAACTCAACATTTGCCTCTCTATTGCTTATTTGAAACCTTGATCTGCTCATCAGTCAGCAAGAACTGAGTATGAAAAATGTTCCTTTCATTAGTTACGCACAAAAGTCATTCTGTCAGAAGAGCAGCAATTCCATGGGACTTCAAAAATCTGAGACTAAGGGCAGATCTATACTTCCCACTATTTTCAGTGGCAGTCAAAGGTAGATATACAGGTTATGTAAAATAATTTGCATATCTCCCTCCAACCTCCCTATACCTAGAACATGCTCCACAGTGAGTCGAAGGGGCAGCCTGCCCTTGAATTCAGTGCTATGCTACTTACTGGGATAGTCTTCAAGAAGCAACTTCCCGAATTGACTGAGTGGGTCTTCACAAACCCGATCAGTCAATAGAGAAGGTCAATCTGGCGAAGGTGATTTTGCCACTGTCAGTGAAGACTAGCCCTGAAATTAGCTTTTGTATGACTTATCAGCTGTGTTACTTTAAAATTATGCCAAGCAATTAAAGCAATTTTTTAGTCATTTTGGTAACTTTACTAAAACATTAAATAAAATTGTTTCACACAATTTGGCCCTAGTTTTCTACATATAATCATGTGTCAGATTTGTTGCACTGCCATACCTCTGTCACTTCATATACTTATGGCATAATTCCTTTCAAGCTTGTATGCTGCTAGCCCTCTTACTGGAAATCAGATCACTGTGAGTCCATTGTATATCTTGCTGCTTCCTAATGGTTATCAGCTAATAAAGCTTGCGTATCTTCTGTGGAAGTTTCAACTAATGATAAATCAAAAAATTCTGGTAAAATTGACACTCATCTCCTCCAGCCATAGTGACAATAAGGTAAAAATTAAACACAATAATATCTCCTTAATGTTTCTACTGAAATAAAAAATACCAAAGTAGACGACTCACGTCTTTAGCATAACTACTGATTTCATTGAATTTATGCCAAGAATTAATTTTGCCTAAAATACCTGTGGCCAGTACAAGTGGAATGCTGCCTCATTTCAGATATAGAGGAGAAATGTTTTACACGTAAACATGTTCACTATATACCAAGATTATTTTCAGGGCATTTTAGTTTCATTCATTCATTCATTTTTGGTTAGAACTATTTCTTGTTTCTCACCCTTTAAGAGAAGCGCTGTTGTTACTGGGGCTCCAGATGTGCTGACCTGAGATGAAAGTTAAGAAAAAAATGCATAGAGTTTAGAACTGCATAGAGTTTAAAGCCAGAAGGGATCATGAGATCATTTGGTCAGACCTCCTGTATATCACGGGTATTTTAAGTTTCACCTAGATACCCAGATATTATCTCCAAAGTCATTAAAATGAAAAACATTTCAGTCCTCAGGCAGGGCCAGCCCAACGCGGTAAGCAAAGTAAGTGTTGCAGGAGGGCACCGACGTTCGAGGGGCACCAAAATGGGGACTGTACCATTGTGCTGCACTGTGACTTCACTCATCTGCCCGGGCATCTGCTGTGCTGCAGGGGGGTGCCAGAAACCCTAGCACCGTTCCTATCCTCAGGAAAGTCAAATCTGTGCTACAGACAGAGAACAAAAGAGACCAGGCTGCCACCAGTGCCCAAGGTGCCTGCTATGGCAGAGAATTGATTAAGTAAAATATTCTGAGATGATCTCTGTAGGAGAACCATGCTCACTCTACAGAGGAAAACAAAACCCCTTCAAGACCACTACCAATGTGTGGAAAAATTCCTTCTGGACCCCAAACCTAAGCAAGACATAAATCAAGGCCCACCTCAGAGCACTATTCCACTTTGTCTGGTGTTCCATTGCCAGCCATATTCAATCCCTTATACTTCACTATAAGGCATAACCCACCCATTCACCCCCAAAAAATACATTGCACCAATTAAAAATGAGTAAATATCAAACACCTTTCAAAGAAAGATAAAAGATTTTTTTTTCTGTATCTAAAGTTGTTCTGGAACAGATCCCCAGCTTGCATCAATTGGTGTTTGCCCATTGGTGTTGAAGAAGCTGCCATGTTACACCAGCTGAGGTTCTCCCTCAGGACTTTAGGCCAATTACGTCAAGCTGTTCCATGACTAGAAGTGAGTTCTGAATCTGATTATGAAACCAGGGATTTTCCTTCCCAGTGGAATAATATCCTGTTTCTAGCTCTGCAGAAATACACAATAACGGACTTTAAAGCTATGCCGTTATGCACATCAGGGAGAAAGAAGAAAGTTTTATCTGACAAGTTTAGGAAAAATGAATTAAGGAAATTTCATTGCCAATACCAATCGGTTACTCTTTTCTTTCTACACACATAAACATTATATACCATATGTATACATATATAGACCCCAGTCCTGCAGTGAATCCACTGGTTTCCTCCTACATGGCTCTCATTTCAAGATCTGAACCTTAATGCTGTATCACCTGGACAAAGGAATATAAGAATGCTGCCCAATTATATTAATATAAACATCACACCCAATTTGCAGTTTACACAATAAGTGCTGCAATTAGAGAAATTGGAATAGTGGGACAATAGGTAGGCTGAAGAGGGTTTTGAGTGCAGACTGCATATGAGTGAGCGCTTGTGCTTTTGGGAAAAAGAAAATTCAATTCATTAAATGACATCAGGTCTGGAAAGAAGCAACCAGCGACCTGCTTTCTTGGTCTGAGAGACGTGCTGGAGTGTCAGCCACTCTCCATATAAAGTATGGTGTAAAATATAATGAATAAGAAGAGAAGGGAAGGGAAGGGAAGAATAAAGAAAAATTATGTGCCAAATTCTGCCCTCTTTCAAGTGGAACTAGACTTAGCCCTAGTCTACGCCGAGGGTGCTTTTTGGCTGCATTCGACCAGCATTTACGCAAGACACACAAAATGCCTTGCATAACTGCCTGCAACTTCCGAAGCCACCGGACACGCTCAGGAAAGCCGACAGCAAATACCTTGCAGTTGACTTTCCCCTACGTCTGTGGGGGTCAGGACTTCCAGCACCAACTTCCAGGAGCAAAGCAGTGAGTTCATGCTCACCGCTAATCACACACAGAATATCAGCTAATGGCAGCGATTTTGCCACCGTCAGTATAGACATACCCTTAGATTAACTCCATTATCTTCCATGAAGCTACCCCAGATATACAGCCTCATAACTGAGAGTGGGATTTGGCCCAGGATGTGTCTGAAGTGGGTGTTTCATACACAGGGTCCGATACATAGCTTGTGAAAACTGGCAGGGCTTCATTGGTTTCCAGTTACAAGCGAAAGAGCTGTACTGATTTACACAAGCTGAGAACCTGTCCCACAATTTTTTGTGAATGTCTGTTGTGACCTGGTTTATTTACAGTTATGAAATTGGAATGATATTGAGAGGAAATGTTTACATTGTCTCTGAAATATAAAATATTAATGATATATAATGTGCTCTTTCAGGATCAGCAGAATGTACTGTAATTATGCTTTATTGTGTTCAGTTTATTAATTACCAGGGTTGTTTTTGCTAATCCCAGTGGCTTCAGATACAGTTTTATTTGAAAATGCAACATTTCGTTAACAAATCAGGCTTAAATTGTTGTCGTCTTGTGTTTCGAAAAGTATCTGGCTCACCCCCAAGGTTTTGAGAAGTTGGCCACTCCCCTTTAGTCATTATAGAAAGAGAACTGCCAAGATGAGAAATTACACCAGGAGGGTTGAATATTAGGATTAATTGTCTTGAACCAGTGCAGTGGAGCAGGTAGACAAGTCAAATCGAGGTGGGGATAATGAGGGCCAATAAGCAGCCTTTATTGTCTTCTTTCATAAAGAAAAGTATTTAAAAGAAACTATTTCACATCTTTCAGCACAACTAAAATTGGAATTTAAAGCTTCTACAGTTTCAGCAGTGTGAAAATTACCATGTTTAATAAAGAGGTTTTTTTAATAAATCTGGTTGAACAAAGATTGTCTATGGGCCATTACATATTTCTTTTTTCTTTAGTAGCTTGGCACCATATTTTCTCTGCACCTGGTGGGATCGGCCTCACCTTATTTATGGATCTTTGACCTGTTCAGTTGCACATTTCTTTAATCAATCAATCAATCAAATCATAGGGCTGGAAGGGACCTCATGAGATCATCGAGTCCAACCCCCTGGGAATTGAACCCAGGACCTTCTGCATGTTCTTTAACTTTGTTTCAGCTGTAAACTGTACCTACGGACTGCTCTGAAAATGCAATTGTTTTAATTCATTAAAGCTAATAGTAAAAGAGATAGAGGAGGGTCCTAAAAATTCAAACATAGGAGTGATTCAACTGATAAATATGAGTGCAATGAGCACTCTTGAAAGTTGTTTTTTTTTAAAATATGATAGAAACTGTCATAGGATAATATTCCATATATTTATCATCACCACCGCCTTCTTTGATTCAGTGCTAACCCTAGCCCTTCACTATTAGTGCAGCAGAATTTCAATATTCACACAACCAGGAAAGTTAGCCAGCTTCTTGCTCAACTGTGTGTTCTCTGATGACCTCCACTTTGCAGCTACCTCACAATGGCCCACATTTTAGCTGATATCTGTAGAGACTTTCAAACAAACCTTAGTTTTGACTTCATTCCTTCACCTGTGGAGTTGTCCAGTTGTCCATTTTTAGCAAAATTTACAGAGAAAATCATATAGGATATCAGTGTTATCAAATTCAAATCAAACACTCAGCTCCGGTCTGCACTGCCGGCAAAATTCAGCAGCAGTTAATGGAAGTTACACAAGCTACCAGAGTAGCTTGCAAAACTTGCACTGGCTTTTTTTCATTCCTTTAGCACACCATCTTCACTGAGCTGTGCCAACAGGAAATGAGGGTTTTTTTGACACCATGCCATGCCACTTAAAGGAGTAATTTTATTAGATCAGCTTCTGAATTGACTAGGCAAGTCTTTACTCACCATTCAGTCAATCCAGAAAAGTTGATCTGATGGAATCAAATTTATGGCCATCAGTGTAGACACACCCTCAGCCTCAACACACTGACAAATCCTGCACTTCATATTTGTTCCTTCTTCAGGGAAACTGTCTTTGACTTAAGTAGTTTTTCCTGAATAATGATTGAGTCAGTTATCTAGATTTGATCTTCAGTCTAGAAAAGTATCCTTACACTTCCTCTTCTGATCATAATATAGAAGTACTTATCTGATATTAAATATGCAAATATAACTAATATTGTATTACTTTTGTATTGTACATCACCGTACTGTTGTATTTCCCTGCTGAATTCTAAAACAAGTCAAACTTCATAATGAAATCCCTTGTGTCTTCCAGTCAGGTAAGATATTCAGGAAATGCAGGCATGTCATATATCAGTTCCATTATAAAATTAGTACGACTAGAAACAAAGTAAAGAGAATTGCGATGTATTTCATTTATTTGTCTCTGCATTGTTTCTTTTCTTGGGCTTAATTAATTTGATCTCCAACGGTATGTGAATCATTTGGTGGGCCATAAACTTTCTTAGTATGTCTGTGCCTTGTGTCACCATCAGTAAAATGGGTGTAGTAATACTTTTGTACCTGGCAGGACTGTAGTGAAAAAAAATCATTGTTTGTGATAGGCTCAGATATTGCAGTGACAGGTCTATGAGTGCTTAGATATGTTTCCTTCATATAAATTCCAAGATACTTAAAGAAGACACTTCATACCTTTTGTGTTTGAAAGGTGATGTGAATGTAACTAAGTAATCAAGCTACACTGTTTACCTTTCTGCCAGGCTTTTATATATGTTACTTATGAGCAGTAGTGTGCTAAAACTGTTCTTATGGCACTACAACTCTCTTTAAAAAGATATAGAGAACATAGCAACCAATCCACTGAAATCAATAGGGGGACTCCCACTGACCTAAATGCGTTTGAGTGGACCTATAAGAGATCAAATTAATTGATAACTAATTACCAGAAATGACTATGCCTTTGGAATAATCTAGAAAAAATTTGTTGTTTGATTTTTGAGTTATCATTTATAAGGAATTGATTGATAGAGTGTCAAAAAGTAATTGCAGCATTGAGAGATTGCTAAATCTCTATATGTAGGAAATATAAAGACTAACAAATTGATTTATTGCATGAGCTTTCATGGGAGAAAAATCCCACTTCTTCAAAGCATCTGATGAAATGGGATTTTCTCCCACGAAAGCTCAAGCAAGAAATCAAGCTGTTAGTATTTAGCACCACAGGACTCCTTGTTTGTTTTACTGCACTAAACTAACACAGCTGCCTCTTTGGAGCTGTAAGAAATATGTGACTTATTGCAATGTTATTTTTGTAGCAGCCTAGGTATGAAGGTATTTTACATTAAACGCCCTGAGTTATGTTTTGTAACTGTCCAATTGTGCTTTTATACTGACTGGTGCCCAGGTACCTTTATAGTCAGTTAGGCTCCTATTTAGTTTATCTTTGCACCGGTATGTTTGTCAAGAAGCCACCATGAACTTGCAAACACTCTCTCACACCTGATTTCTGCCCAGTTGAAATGGTCTGTGATTGACCTTTGTATGGAATTGTGGAAAACGTTCATCATGTAAATCAGTTGTTTGTGATGAGAGAGGAAGCTGCTTTTTCACTCCAAAGATTTATGTTTCTCCCACAAAAGCCTTTTGTATCTCCAGCTTTTTTGTTCCAAGTGAAGTTTTCATATCAGCTATTCTTGAGTCCCACTTAGTGAATGGTAAAGGTAGAATGTAAGTCACTTTCCAGAAGAAATAAGGTGGGAGACAACATCACTCTCTCAGGACTCTCCCCATAACTTAAAGAATGTCCAAACATATTCTCCATGTATTTTCTCCACCTTTTTGTCTGCTGATTCATTTTCCCAATCACTCTTTTTACCTCCTGTTTATACTATGCTTTTTGATAAACTGGTTGTGACACTCCAACTGCTTTGAAGTGCTTGTGCTTCAACATATGATCAAGTGTTCATGCAAGTGATAAAACTTCCAAGCACAAAACCCCATTTACACGTGCAAATTGAACACATGGGCCTGCACATATCAATCCTATCAGTTCTGTTTGCAGAATACAATATAAAGAAGTGGTTTGTGCACACAAAAATAAAGGGGAGTTGAAACTGCCTTGCAATTCTGGCCTCCACTTACCATCCCTGTATTTCATATATTTTGTGTGAAGTGTTTTAATTTCCAGAGAAGATAGGAAGAGAGAAAGAGAGAGAACCCCATGCATTATGTGCTCACTGCAGAATGGCTGCAAAACTTCTGTCAAGCTTTTGCTGGCTAGTGCAAAACCCAGCCTCAGTATGCCCTATTATTTTCTCCTTCTCCCTTGTTGATTGGCTCTAACTTCAAAACAGATTCCTTCAATTTCTCTTTTGCATCAGTTCTGTACTTTGGCAAAGCTTAAATAATAAATGTGTTTTATAGCTGTGACCATTTACCTCAAGGAGAGCAGGGCTTTTGTTTCCCAGAAGAATCAGACTTAGAGAATGAGAAGGAGACTAACTGAATCTAAAAAGACCAGTTTACATGTGGGCTGCAGGCTATTGGATATCATTAATATTTTTCTTTGCTTTCCATTCCAGCTAATGTCTAAAGCTGCTTGCAGGCATTTAGTACAGAGCACAGTCCTACTCCAATTTAACTCAATGCAAAAGTCCCTCGGTTTCAGTGATGTTACACCTGAAGGATAATTTCTCTCTGGTGTTTCACAGATATTATCCTCTTCCATTTTATCTATTCGAAACTGCTAATCAGTACTTTGTTTTATTCCCTAATTTCAGCTGGGATTTAATGGAGTTGCCCAGGTGTATTTCATAGCAATGCAGGATTGGAAAGAGACCTCCTCGGGTCACTGAATCCCCTGCTGAAGGGATCTCTGTCCTTTGATGGGAGACTAAGGGCACGGCTTCAGTGACAGTGGCAAAATTGCCACTGTCAGATCAACCTTCCTTATTGACGGACTGGATCTGTGGAGACCCACTCAGTTGATCAGGAAGCCCATCTCTGAATACCATCCTGGCAACTAAAGATGGACAAAAAACAAGGTATTTCCATTCTGAGAAGTAGATTTAACTTAGAGGAAAACACAGAGGAGCACCACATACCCCATTTCCACAAATAGTAGCACTAATAGTGAATGTGTATATACACACACGTGCAAACACTGAGCTGCAGCAGTTCCCAAACATTCCTCCTGCTGTGCAAAATTGCAATGTGTGGACAGCTTGACCTCATATATTTTATGTGAAAAAAAGCAAGGAGTCTTGTGGCACTTAAAGAAAACAGATTTATTTATCACATGCGCTTTCGTGGGAGAATATCTGACTTCATCAGATGCTTTGAAAAGGGAGAACTTCAACAACAGCAGTATGACCTGATCCCATGTTTACAATCCCCTGCATTTATTTTCATCCAGTTCTGTAAGTTTTCCCTCTTCAAAGCATCTGACGAAGTGGGATATTCTCCCACAAAAGCTCATGCCACAAGACTCCTTGCTTTCATTTATTTATTTATTTATTGCTTTACTAGACTAACACGACTGCCCCTTTGGAACTTGGCTAAACACATTTTATGTGCGTGAGGTCGCACTGTGCAACGGATGCCATTTTGTAAAATGGTGTCCTTGGCACACTCGGGATTCCTGTGATGCTGTTTGCTGATAGAGAGACCCCCACTTTGGATCAGGACCTCTAGGTTGGGAACTACTGTTGGATCCCAGATGTGTTTTTAAATTACCTCCTCCATTAATTCAGACTTTGATTTAGTGGAGATTTATAAACCTGCCAATGGTGTGGGGACAGTTCTTGTGTATGTGGATTCTAATATATGCTGTATAAAAATACATTCATGGGAAAACTGAATTATTGTATTTAAAGTTAATACAAGTTCTATTCTCCTTTGCACTTACATGCTGTGACAGAAACACTGCCTGCCTTTGACTCCCCTGTGGTTTATCTATTCAACAGCTTATACAAAGTAACTTCTTAGCTTTAGGAAACCTTCAAAGTTTCTTCTGTAGGCATGGGGTCCATGAAGCATCTCATCTGCAATAGGAGATATTTTAGCCATCATCTAAAATATGCCCTAGGTTTATACTCAACATTTTTTTAAACCTATAAAGAGATTAGTCATAAAAAAAAAAAAAAAAGGTCTAAGTGGCCAGAAGTCTCTCCAGTGGCATGGTGTTTTATTAACTGGAGGAGACATCACAGACATTATGCTGAGATAAATCTGACCTGACTTTTGCTAATGTTTTGTAGGAGTAGAATACCAGGCTATGTGGGAATAATTTTGCAGCTTTTCCTCCTCCCCCAATACCCTTCAGGAAACTAGTGTTGCTTTTTTAAAGCAATCTTTTTGTGAATTTTCTATTTCCTATGATCAGGGCTTTTCTCTTTACCTTCTCTCATACCAAATAATGCATTGAAAAATGTCAAAGGTTAGGCCAAACGACCAGAGGAACTAGCCACCTCCCATCTAGGAAGCACAAGTAATGACAAGGTCAGAATTGAAGTTCATGAATCCCTTCATTACCTCACTCTCCTACTTTCTATTTAATTTTTAAGGTTGCCCTGAAATGTGAAGCCTTCTTTTAATGCCTTATATGAGAGTTACTGTGAGAAAGGTGATCAAAAGGACTCTACTGGTTTGGGTGCCCTTTATCTCCAAGGAAGGTGATGCACAGCATCTGGAGATGATGGAACGCATGATTAACATTACCACAGAGAATGATTAATATCTTCTTAAAGCACCTACTTCCAGATTATCCATCATTTCATTAGAGTGAAAAAAAAAAGTTCTTTCTGAAAGGGGCTGTGCCCCTGAACCATGAATAACTAGCCCACCTCTTGACATGTTTACCAATTGAGTAGCAGAGTATGTTTAATATTATGTTGCACAAATCATTTGTTCTCAGTTTCTAAAAAGAAAAAAAAGACTGATTTTTAGACAGTAGTTTAATAAAGCAGTTAAGCCATTTTCATATGCATGTAAAGGTCTCATTTCCTTAAAAAAAAAAAACGGCTTCTGAGAAAATCATTTATTTTAATATTTCTGTCCTAAAATGTTACCATATTTTGTGCAAGGAATTTTTTTAATGTATACTAAATGCTAATTTGCATACACAGTCACTCTTTAAAAGGTGCACCTTTTTACCAGGATCGCATAAAGAAACTTGCTGCTTTTGCAGTGCTGCAGTTTAGGTATGTGGATTTATTTAGTCTTTTGACTGGATCATTGTATTATAGTCCAAACCCAACCTTGCAAAAGACTCTCAGGAAGAAGGTTTCTATCAATGCTGATGAATTTGCTGGAGGCTGCACCAAATCCACCAGCAGTTGCAGGCTGGTAACTTTTGGATCCAAATGACAAGATTAGGCAAACTGCTGAGACTCTGTAGGAGGAAAGAAACACCTATGCAAATTTGGCAGCCATCTCCCTGTTTACTGCTATCTGCATTCTCTTTTTACTAATGGCACTGCACATCCCTAAAGTTCAAATCGATATGGTGCTGCTTTGGTGTCATGCTTACATGCATATCTTCTTATGTTAATCCTATTTCCAGTGGGTCATGACAGGTGGTGGTGATGCACAATGCTGAACTAGTGATTATTAATCATTTGATTTATCACATTTCAGCACAAACATCTTCCAGATCAATAAGAACTTACAGGAAATTTGTGTGTGTCTATTTAATAGAATCCAAGTTCCAAAGGGATAGCTGTGTTAGTCTAATTCAGAAAAACAAGCAAAGAGTCTGGTGTCACTTTTTTTAAAGACTAACAAATTTATTTATTGCATGACCTTTTGTGGGAGAAAATCCTATTTAATCAGATGCTTTGAAAACGAAGAACTTACAGAATGGAAGGAAAATAAATGCAGGGAAGTGTAAGTCATAGGATCATTTGCTGTTCCTATGTGACCTGATCCTATGACTTACATTTCCCTGCATTTATTTTCCTCCCATTCCGTAAGTTCCCTGGCTTCAGAGCATCTGATGAAGTGGGATTTTTCTACCATGAAAGTTCATGTGCTAAATAATTTTTTTTAGTCTTTAAAAGGTGCCACAGACTCTTTGTTAATTTAAGAGAAGTATCTGTGGAAATTAATGGTAATATAATTTATCAAAAGCAATCTTTCTCCTTTTCATCCAATCAGTGTGGTGAGTTGCAGATTTTACAGCATGTTCTCCCTGAAGTGACTTGCAAAAGAAACAAAACCATCAGCAGATGATCCTAAAGTGGTACCTCTCCCACACACCTTCTTCCTTTGTTAGACTCTAGATTCACTTTTATTGTCATATGCCCAGATGCCACTGTCCAAAGTGTGAACTCTGGGCAGTCTCTTCTTGCTGCGTATGTAACAACAGAAGCCAGGAAGAACATCTCCTGAGAACTTCAGGCAAATTGTTCATTTAAATCCCTTAAAAACTATGGGAAGTAAAAACCAGTTGAAATGCTCCTGACTGTTTTCAGGAGCGATAAAACATCAGACAGCAGCAAAAGAAAAACTCACAATTTTTAACGCTTCTCAATATCCAGCATCCTCTTCCTAATGCCTAGGTTGTACAGGTGTGGTGTGGGGGAGACCAATGGCTCCTGAAAGGTGTGTGTTACAAGGGACAATGAACTTGAACATTTTTCTCTCCCTCTTTTCCTTCAGAGATCATGCAGTTGAGACTCAGTTGTGCATGCATGAAAGTTCTCTAAACATTAGTTAAACAGCAGCCAAAAGTGACCTTTAGCCAGCCCTGGCCTACTTCTCCTCTTGTTGGGGCTCAGCACTCCCACTCAGTTGACTACTTGTCCTACTCTTTGCCCTCTCTGCTCTGCTGCAGTCGTCCTGGTTTTTTTCCTCTATGCAACTGCTGTCCAAACCAGCTGCACCCACTACATCTTCAGCACTGGACCGGAGAGGGTATTAATCATATTTTTGAGGAGGACACTCTGCTATTTATCTCCCTGACATCTCCAGCATTTGGGAGCCCAGTGCTGCGCACAGACCATTGACTAGTAATATTACACATTACCGTGCTCCATTGCCTCTCCCTGCCCTCTTCATTGAGTGGCTGTTCAACAGTGGAGTTGTGTTTGTTCAATCAGACATAATTTATACCTTTTTTGTTCCTTCTGGAGAGCTCTTGTTAATTTTACGTTTAAGCACTGCATTTCCCATATAATCCCTGCTCCAACATCGCTGACACTGAAGATGCTAAACAAGACTTGATTCCAAACTCACTCGGATGCATTAGTTTTAAATCACCAAAGAGATGGGTTAAAAATAAAATGTCACGGGAGATCATCTTATACACACTCTAAAGTGCCTCAGTTTTACTGCATGTGTAAGAATATATATCTCTTCTGTCTTAAAAGGGAATTTCTCTAACATCACAAGATACTGTGATCCCCTGGCTCTTATCCAAAATGCAATGGGTAAAAGATTAATATTTCAGCTAATTTCTAATAAGGTTTCAAAAGTTATTTTCAAAAATTAAGATAGAGAAAAAGGTATTGTATAGCAAAATAACTAATCATTCAGCTTGGAGTTTGTTACCCTGTTGGATTCATCAAACTGTGTAATAAGAGTAGTTGGCCTATGATCTGCTTAATTTTTACAATAGACAATATAAATAGCAACAGTTATGTCTATAGGTTTGCGCAGGGGGTTGTTATTCTCTGTGTGGAGCAACTGATTTATCTGTGATTGGAAGTCCTTCTGAAATCAACTCCAAGTTCCTGCCTCTATTAAGTAAATACGTAATTAAAATGTTATGTTTTTGCTTCTGCCTCTGTCAAAGCTCTAGGGCAGATGTCAGCAAATGTAAATGGCTGTGTTTTCATTGAGTGGTCCGGGGCTGATTTACTCCACTTGAGAATCTGTCCCCTTATGTCACAGCAAATTGTCCTGTTGACAAAGCAGGCTGGAGGCAGCTCCCTCTGGAGTCAATTAGGATAGTGCATAACAATATTCCATACTCCAGAACGACTTCTGCTGTCTCCATTCCTCTGAAACTGCTCTTGCCAAGATCTCTGCTAACTTTCATAGCCACATCTCAAGGCCACTGTTTCATTGCCATTGTGCTTAACCTTTTGGCTGCTTCTGACAATGTTGATTATAAACTCCTTCTTGAAACTTTCTCTTCTGGTTCTCCTCCTAACTCTTTGCTGATTCCTTCAATGTCTCATTCAGTGAGTCCTCCTTACCTCTCTCACTCTATTTTTGGTCCTTTAGGACTCTGTTCTTGACATTCTCTTCTTCTCTGTCTACATCTTTTCTGTGTGTGACCGTGTCTGCTCACACAACTTCAACTATTTCTTGACATTAACAACTCAGAAGTCTACTTCTCTACTTACTTGTCTTCAGGCATCCAGTTTTGGATCTCCACCTTTCCCTCTTAACACCTGACTCTAGAAGTCTTCTTGTCAGCTTAAACTTAATATGGATAATACTGAAAGACAGCTTCATCACCATCATCTTCCTGTCACTTAGGCCTGTAAACATGGGTAACTTCTTGATGTCATTATTCACCTTACCTTTAATACTCAGGCTTTGTCCAGATCTTGCCACTTCTTTCTATAACATTCATAAGTTTAGACTTTTATCTCAGACATCACAGTTAAAAATCCATTCTGAGCTGTCATCATCTCCTTTTTTGACTACTGTCAGCCCTCTGTCCTCCATGGCAAACCCCTTGAAAACACAGCTGTGAAGATCACCCCCCTTGCCCATTGTTCTGACCATGTCTCTTTCTTCTTTCGATCCCTCTGGTCCCTCTTTTTTCACCTTATCAACTTCAAGCTCCTTGTCTTTACCTTAAACTCCTTCAGAGCTCAAACCTTGCCTATTTATCTGCCCTTCTTTTGATCAAGTCTTCCTTCCCACCCCCTTTGTTCTGTCAATTATTCCAGGCTCTCTACTTCTCCCAAAAGTATTTGCACTCTTTCTTCCATGCTGGTCTTACACATGGAATGCTCTCCATCAACAGTCCATAAAGTCACTACCGCCTACACTTTCAAATCTATCCTGACCCCCCTTTTCTTCCAACAAGCCTACAGAAAATTACCAACTAATAATGATGAAGTACAAGGGCAGTGGTTGATATCTATATTATTAGTTTATTAATCTTATACTTAACATCCTAACCACCCACAAAATAACTTGTAGCCATCACATTGTGCTCTTATTCTATGTAGCCACATATTCCTGTCATTATTGCTCTCAACCTTCTCCACTCATTCCCTTCTATTGCTCCTTACACCTTCTTATGTGTCTTGTTTTAAATTAGATTAAATGTTCTGTGAAGCAGGGATCATGTTTTCCTGCATATTTGAATTGCACCTGATAGAGTCCTAACACAAGGCAGAAACTCATATTTTCTACCTAAAAGTCTCCAACCTCCTCACAAATATTAATCCTCAAACACCCCCCAAAGACTGTATTATTCTGCTTCATAAATGTGGTATACAAGGAGGTTAAGAATATGATCAAGCGTAGAATGAAGCAAAAAAAATTGCATATGATCTTATAACTAAAGACTGTGTCATAATGCATATGCACAAAGCAAGGAGGAGACTAAGAATGGCTGCTTAGTTCTGGCATTTTCAAACTTTCTGCTTCTTGACTTTGCAATCTTAAAGGTCTTTTAACATAATGCTTTGTATTTAGTTTCCTAGGTTCTAAAAAAGTAAACTTAAATGGAAATTCCATTATGCTGACACCCCCTTAGGTCATCAGAAAGTTGCAACCTTTAGATCTGCGGCACAAACCTCTAGCACTTGAGCCAATAAAGTAAATGGTAATAATAATAGGCTGCAATAATAATACATTGTTATCCTCTGTGGGCCACCCACTGGATGAGGATTGAGAGAAACATTGCCATTGGATATTGTAGATATTTGGTGGCATTAGAGGAATGTTAGGACTCAGGAATCCAGGGGTTAATTTTGGGTTCTGGTGAGGAGTTTAATGTGATGGTTACAGACACTTCTGTCTCTGTCCGTCAGTGATACTCTCCTTTTTTTTTTTATCTTCTCAGACTCTTCTGTTGCTATTTCTCCTATCTATCTCCTCTATGCATTTGAGTCAGGTTGTTTCTTCAGTGATGCCACCTCCTCACATCATGATCATCATGAAGAACACTGGGAGATCATCTATGCTCTCAGTTTTGGTGCTCAGTGCCACAGTAGATTTAATCTGCAATTACAGCAATAACCCTGCTTTTGGTGGCATTGAGCATGCCCAGTATGGCTGGTGCAAAGTCCTGTGGGTGGAAGCATAGCTGCTGTGGCTGGCATAAAGTTCTGCAAGGTGAAGCATACTCAGCATAGGGAGAATGTTGCTATTTGCTACTAATAATGTGCAGAGGGTGATCTGCGGAGATTTACAATTTGGCTGAATTTGAATGTTTTATAAAGGCAGTAAAAGACGCATCTCCACTGTCTGCTATATTTCAAGGAACTGGTTCAGAGCATGGGACTGGAGCTTCTAGCCCTAATATTCTAGGACTCTTCAGCTGGGATGATTTAGTGGAAGTGGTCCTGCTTTTTTCCGGGTGTTGGACTAGCTGACCTCATGAGGTCCCTTCCAGCCCTAATATTCTATGGTTCTCAACAACGTGACTGTAACTGCTTTTTTAATATAGACAAAACAATTTTTACCCTCAAACCTCATTCTTGGAAATGACTGGATCTCTTTTCCCGGCACTTTGCCAAATATTTCAGCCGAAACCAAATACTGAATGTAGAAAATTTTAGCCCAAATGGGTAAACTTTGGGATAATAATAAGCATCAGAAAGTGTATTAGGCGACCTTAACTATGGAACCTGCTGGCTGCTGCATTTATGTCTTTTTTATCCTTTAAAATATTTTTTAACATTCATTTTTGAATTTTAGCACAAAGTAAAATAACACAAATACTCAGGGCAAATATAATATTTGTTTCATGACAGTGAATCAAATGAAATTCTTCAGCACATGCAGAATACAAAGGCTCATCAGTCAGAAAATTAAAGCACAGAGCAATACTTGTGCCTTCCAGAGCAAATGAAAAAAAATAGAGAGCTTTGCTGAGTGGTTAAAAACTGCATGCTACTCTCTGCTTTGCCACGTGCTTGTATCTTGAATCTTCTTCTGTTGAACTCAGTGAAGGTTTTGTCATTGACTTCAGTGGGCCAGTCATTTAATCCACCCTTCCACTTAGGTTTCCTTGAGTGTAAAATGAAGATAACACTAACATTACAAGGCTAGTGTCAGCATTACTTGATTAATGCTTGTAAAGCTCACTGAGATGGTGTTATAGGAATGCAAAAAATTGTAGTATGAGTAGTATAGATAAAAGATAGATAAAACCATGCCAGCAGGTGAAGTCAAATTAGAAAATTGATATTACTGTTAGAGTTCCTACAGAAAAATGAGTGGAGGGATGGACTTATCCTCCATTCTGCCATTCCTGGTTCTGATGTGTTATATTTCAGCTTTCTTTGTAATCTAGGATTTCTTACCCCTTAATGAGATAAAACACTAACCCAGCATTTGAAACTTCTCTCTGTACTTGGCTTTTGATCAGAAACTGAAAGCGAGGAAAGCCCTGTCACAGTAGCTAAGTACACTGCAACTGAATAGTTCGAATGCTCAGGACCTGGGCTGGGCAGGGCAGGTGATCTTGTTATTCCCAAAGCAAAGGACGAGACAAAGAGCTCTCTAGATTTATCTGCAGAACAAAACTATTGACCTCAAGGACTATGTAAGCCTATGTGAAATTCAGATTGCAATGTTAAGTAAGAGCTGCTTGAACAAAAGACAGAGCTTGTCAGTTACATGCTCACATTTTAATTAGATCCTCTAGCTGCGTGTCCTTTGGTCTTGAGCTGCAGGTGATAATAAATGCTTTGAGAATGGGAATTACACCAGGGATGAATCTGGCCCATCAGGTTTTTCAGTCAGATATTGTTTTGCCATTTCAGAGCTTTCTACACAAGGAGGTTGTGCTAAGTCGTAACTTAAATTGGTTTTCATCTGCTGTGGCTAAGGTGGTACCAAATGCTGTACAGAAATGTTTGTTTTGGGGGCACACAGGGTTTAGTTTCGTTCAGTTAAGCCAGTTTCTCAATGACGAACTCAGTCGAATTAAGCCACTTGGATATCAAAATAAGTGTCCACACAACCTTTGCACCAGTTTAATAATGCCTGTGGTTACACTGTGAGATTGGGTGTAATTCTGAGCTTTTAGGAGACACATCCATGCTAGCTGTCATCAAGCTACTTGCTAAAATTAGAGCATAGCCAAGGTGGCATAGGCTATGGGAAAGGCTAGCTGCTCCAAGTAGGTGACCATCCAAGATGCTAGACACTTACTCAGGGCAGCTAGCTGTTCGCACCGCCTGTGCTGACAAGTTACACTTTATTGTTTAGTGTAGTAGCTCATAGTTACCCCCACTGTGAATCATGGACTTCTCCTAGCTCAGTTTAAATCTTCTGCTCAACTTCTATGGATATAACTTTTTGTGGTAGGTAAACCCAGTGTATCCAATGGGTATGATATGAGGAGAGATTATAACAGGGCAAGGCACTAACTTAAATCTACGTAGCATGTCTTAAAATATCATTGTAGACATGCTGACGTGTGTTTCATTGCAGGCTTCAAGCCAAACTGGAACTCTGAGAATGTTATCTCCCTGCTAGCCTGCTGTGAAACCTACCTTTGCTTCTGTTTCTAGCTAGGTTAAAGTTAATAGGCATGCCTGCTCAAGATGATATCCTGCATTTGACTACAGTGAAAACATCCTTTGTAAGAGAATCAGTTACTATGATGAAAGGAGATAGTGCCTGAAAAATGCCAGTCAGTTGCCTTTTCTGTTGTATTGCATCACACATCAATGTCACCAAGTAAGACAGCAAGAGAAAAACCTGTTTATATGGTAGTTTGCTACTGTCACTTCCATTATCTGTGAGGTGCAGAGCCACATGCAGTAGTTTTATTTTAAAATAATTGGGTACATTCAGATATCGAACCTTTTAAGCATTGAAGCATGTCTCTCCCAAAATTGGGAATGCCCCTTTTTCAGTGAACTCCCCTTGAGTTTCAGTTAAGTGCCAGAACCACGCAGACATCCATCCTGTTTGAAAGTTTTCCATGACCCAGGTGAGGAAGATGAGAGCAGGCGCATCCTATCACTGCTTAATGTCAACATGGACCAGGGCAGAATAAGGCCCTTTTTCAGACATTCCCCTTGAAGAACTTGGAGAAGAGGCTAAACAGGGTAAAAGCAGCTGCAGGGGGAGGAGCTTACAGCTTTCGATCAGCATTAGCCAAAATTCAGGGTGCTTTTCTGCACCTTTGTTGAAACTCTTAGGTAGCACTAGAATCAGAGCCTGTACACCTAATACATCTCACTGCTGCTTCCTGTAGAGATTAACCAGACAGATGAACTAATTTTTTGCCTTGTAGAACAGAGGAATCAGGAATGCTAATATTTCACATAAGATACTTAGGTTTGCTGGAGTTTCATTGCTGCTTTATACTGTTTGATCCCACAGCTATTCCATGACATTCTTGTTTACAAAGTTCTGGGAATGCATGGAAAAATCGAAGTGTAATTTTTGGAAGAAGCTAGGGGGGGGGTGTGATTTTTCAATATTATTTTAATAAAAATTTGGGTCAAAGCTATCAGTAGTTCTTGTAATAACAGACTTGCTATCAGTGGGCACCAACGCTAGAATCCTTTGAGCATAGTTGATTGGACGCTTTCCTTTTTTGTTCTGTTAAGAAAGCAGATGTTTGAAGAATTAGGGCTTGAGTCATCAAAGTGTGTAAATCCATTGTAAAGTTCTGGAAGGCACTTATGCATGGACCTGAAGGCACTGGGGTTACTCACATGCTCAACTTTAAGCACACTCTTAAATACTTTGCTGAATCAGTATTTGAAACAACAAGGAAATCCCTGTATTGATAGAGAATGGGTAAAGTAAAGTTGGGGGGAAAAATAGGTAAATCTCCACAAATTAGTCGGTATAAGTAACATGATGGGAAAATAGGCATCCTAGGTGTGTACTAATAATCCATTCTCAAAGCTGCTATGGCATCTGTACAGTGGGAGAGAAATTCCCAATAATGTCTAATACAGATGTAGCCAGGGCTGGCGCTAGGGTTTCTGCTGCCCCCTGAAACCTATAAATTGGTGCCCTCCTCCCCCGGGCAGGGCCGTCCCTAGGGGGGTGCAGAGCCCCAGGCAAATTGCCTTCTGTGGGGACCCCCCCACCCACCAGCATTGGGGGGCAGACCCAGCCAGCCCAGGGGAGGGGCAGGTCCCTGCACTGGCCCCCCCATGCTGGGGACCAGGCAAGCAGCCGAAAGAGCATCCCGGTGCAGCGATGCTGGTCCGCCCACCCCACCACATGGGCTGCTCTGGGCTCCCTGCCGGATCAGCGGGCAGGGCATGGGAGGCAGCGTGGAGGGGGGGACAGCGATACTGGCTCTGTGCTGCCTCCCATCCCCTCCCCTCCCCACAGTTCTGGCGTGGAGTCAAGAGCAGCGCGTGTGGCGGGGAGGGCCAGGCAGGTGGACCAGCAGCGCTGCATCGAGCTGCCCTTTTAACTGCTCACCTGGTTCCCAGCATGGGGGAGGCAGCGGTGCAGTGCTGCTGGTCCGCCTGACCCCTCTTCCCCCCGACCACAGGTGCTGTTCTCTGCTTTGTGCCGGAGCATCAGGAGGGGGCCAGGATGTAGGGTGGCTGGGCTGGGAGGAGCAATACCTTTTGGCCAGCTCACCGATCCCTGCCAGCATGGGACAGCCAAGCCAGGGGTGCATCCCTCCAGGGCATTTTGGCACCTCTCAAACATTGGCGCCCCCCCACAGCGTTTACCGCTCTTACCATGTTCTGCCGGCCCTGGACACAGCCTGTGGAAGGTTGCTGCAACCACAGTTGAAATACTGTTCATTTCTGAGTGAAAGTGATATTGAGAAAGAGGAGGCAGCTCAGAGACCAAAAAGGGAGGCAGAGGAGACTATGATGATGATGATGATCAGGGAGCTGGAAAGAGGAATTTACAGGGAATGAATAAAAGAGTGAACTAGGTAGTGTAAATTGCTATCTATGTCTAACATGAACCATGAGAACAGCCTGCTAATGTATGAATAAACACCAAGGACAAAGAATCATTATGCAACTCATAGCAAGGAGAAATACAATTCAATTAAGAAAGGAAAACTAAGATTCAGTTTAAAGAAAAATGTCTTTGATTGTGAAATTTACTATATAGTGAAGCATCACTGAGAGAAAGTGGTGGAAGCTCTATTGCTTAGCATATGTAAAACTAATATGGTGAAAATAGTAGCAAAGCTGTTGTAGACAAAAATCCTGCATTGTCAAGACAATAGAACTTCATTATTATTATTATTATTATTATTATTATTATTATTATTATCAGTTTTACTGTAGGCCCTATTAGTCTTTGTTATGAACCAGACTTCATTGTGTTATATGCTGTATTGAGGCAGAATAAAAAGGGGATTCCTGACCTGAAGAGTTTACAATCTCGGAACAAGAGAGGAAACAGCAGATAGATATACAGGCAGGCAAGCAGGCAGATGGGCGAAGAACATAGGGAAACACTGAGAGAATATTGGTCAGCATGATAAGTTATTTGTCTCTTCCATCTCTAATATCGCTGCTTCTGGGATTCTAATAAGTGTGTGAATCAATAGCTTTATTTTCATTAACATTTTATTTTAAATGTTGGTGGCACCTTTCAAGTAGTGAGAACTCCCAAGCCCCCCCAGTAGCTGCAGGTAATATCCTGATGTTTCCCTTCATGGTGTTGGCAGATACTGTATATATTAACACATTGTGACAGGTGTCTACAGCATCTTTGAGTCAATCAAATTCTGCTAAGCCTCATCAAAAATTACTATTAGCTACTACATAATAATTAACAAAAACCCTGCAGAAGCCTGAACAATAAGTAAGAGTGATAACAGTTCTGCTGCTTTACAGTTTTAGGGTGTTTTCTGTCAGTCCATGTGTCTCTCCATCCATATTACCTGATTTTTTTTCCCCCTACTACACCCCTGTGAGGTTGGGAAATATTATCTCAGTTTTACAGATAGGAAACTGAAGCACAGAGATATTTCAGCATTTAGGAATATGGCCAGTGACTCTGTCTGCCTCAATATTTGGAGCCTACCTTGGTTGTGATTTTCAGAGGTGGTGACAAGCTCCAGTTCCCCCAGATTTCAGTTTGTGGTGGTGGTGATCAACGTTACTCAAAATCATGGTAGCTGAGATCAGGGCTTTCAAAAATTGAGGCACCCAAGCATTGCCAGGTATTTCTGAAAATTGTGACTTGTTCTAGGTCACAAAGGGAGTCTGTAGCAGATGCCAAGATTGATTCCAGATCTCCTGAGTTCTGATCTAGTGGCTAAATTACAAAACTTATTTCCCTTTCAAGGAATCACAGAGACTTTCTCCCTGACAGAGCTTTGTTTCATGTAGTCAATGAATTAAATGTGCCTAATGAACTTCAAAACAAAGTCTATGACAGCACCGTGTGCATGTGATGATGTGAAATAAGGTTTTGCAGAACTTTCATCCGCAAAAGGTGAGACACTGTCAAGGTAGGAATTCAGCATCTCCAATCTCTTTCACCTCACCAAGTCTGTGACCTCCAAAGCCTAAGTGGGTCCATTATGCTCAAGCAAAGCCCTCACCACTTTTCCTTCTTTCCTCCCCCCCAAATAAAAAGAGGGAGAGATCTATTTTTTGCATTAAACTAAGATGATAAAACATTAAGGTTTCAAATTTCCATACAGAAATCAGGAAAATAAAAGGCTTACAGTTCTGACAGTAGTAGCAACATCAACTCCCGTTTTTTGCACACATTGTTGCTGTAACCGTTAATGTTACTGTGCAAACCTTTTCATTTCCAGTTTTTTGAACATAGCAATCTGTAACATAATGTTGTTTGAATGAAGTTTATTTCTTTTGTTTGCATTATGGACCTAATCCATTGATGCAAAATGCAAGCCTCCCAGTAACTTAAATGAACATTGCATACAGGTCCTGCTTCCTGAGTTTGTTTATGTGTATGTATATAAAATGCAATATGTAATATATTGTATATACACACATTAAAAAGGCACATGTATGTATGAGTATATACTATATACGAGTATAAACATTCTGCTGTACATGTTTTTATTATCCTGGTTTTTAATCCCACCATTATTCAAAGTCTTACCAAATAGCACAGTGGGCAGCATGCCAGCTCCTTTCACATTCCTGCTAAAGTCACTTGGAATATATCTGAATGTGGCAAAACACATTTGCCAAGTTATGTGCATAAAAACATCCTTTGATCTTTGAGACTCATAAATATGTAATAAAGAACATGATTGCCCTACTGATCTGTCCTCCATCAATCTTAGGTCCCTCTTTTATTGATTCGTCCAAATAAGATACGATCAAGGTACAAAAGAGTTAAAGAAGCTATTTATTTTAATGTTTCCTTGGAGAGCTTGCATGTTATTGTGAGTACAAATTATATATATAATATTTCATGAATGATGTTTGTAGCATTAAAAATCACCTCTGCTCTTCAAGTTAAGACAGAACTCTGGCAGTCAGCCTTCTCTCCCTCTTTCTCTTATTTTTAAATCATGTATTAGTCTAGTATTGTAATTCATCTTTGAAATGTTCAGGAAATCATACTTTGCAGTAGATTTAGTATATGGGCTGTCTGGATTGTTTTGTGACTCTTGTCCAAAAACAGGGATTATCCAAATTTGTACAAGGGATAGAATAGGGGCCAAGAGAAAGCAGAAGCAGGCGTTTCAGCATTAATGGCAAAAACTTGTCCCGAAAGCTTCCGTGATGGCAATTCATGCCTTTGGTTTGTGGTTTCTTAGATGTCTTTAAACAACAGATTTCAAACAATGGCTCTATCAGGTTGTTAAAGTGAAATATAGTTGGAAAGAGTAAAAATTATGCAAACAATAAACAGTGACTTAAATGGAGAGGTAGTAAAATCTACATTTTGTTTCACAAGGGAGAAATAAGGTAGACTCTGTAAGTGTTTGAGCCATTATTCTTGCTTGCTGGAAGAAGAATGTGCCTTTCGCCATGATGCCACTTCTACTGACTAAAGGACCATCTGAGTTCACTTTGACATATTTAGTGCATCCCAACAGAGGCTGGTTTATGTCTGCTGAAGCATTTTTCACAACCACTTTATGGTGCCTGCTCTTTGGCAGTATACAAAGGACCAGATTTGGAAATGAAGCTACTAATGAATGAAATAATTTGTGAGCAATGCATGTCAGCTGAGTATTAGGGAATGAACTTTAACATTGAGTAACAGGGAGTGAGCTTTAACACGCTTCAGTAAAGCCCTGAAATCTGGAAATAAGTGGCAGAGGTGGGGAGCGGTTCATCTTTGTCATTTTCACTATTGGTTTCTCATATGAGCTTGCAATAATACATGCTGCAAAAAAAAGGATGATTTTTTAAGCAGCCACAAGGGCAGTGAAGAGCTCATTGAATCAATCTATGGGGCCTAAGAAGCAAACTGTTTTTGATACTAAGAGTGAATAAAAGGTAAGCAGCTTAATCATACTTTGCACTTCCACAGCACTTTCCATTTGAGGATCTCAAAGCACTTTACAAATATCAATTAAGCCTCACATAATTACCCCCTGAGGAGTAAACAGTATTATCCTTGCCTTGCACAAGAGAAAACTGAGGCTAAGTGATTTATCTATGGTCATAGAGAAAGTCAGTGGCAGAGGTGCAGTAATGTGGGGTAGGGAATGCAAAGCCCATGAGCCTCAATTCAGCTGCTTAACTACCAGAAAGTACACTTCTAGCTCACAGGATAACAAAAAGATAATGATTTAACACTAAAATTAAAAACGTAATACCCAGGAGATGTCAATATGATAGAACTTAGAGATATTAAGCCATGTGAGTATTTATGACATGGGTGTAACCAAAGAAATAGCTTTGTCCACAAAGTTGGTAGGGAATGAAACCTTTCACAAGTAGCTTGGTGCAACATGAACAAATGCTGTGCAGCCATATAAGTTCTTTCTTACTCTGTTGTCCCTTCCCTGTGACTCGTGCCCTTTGAGGTCCTCAGCACTCTCAGTTTGGTGCTGGTTGTTCTACTTTGGCTTCTTTCAAACTTCTAAGAAGTCATTGGTCAGATCCCTGATGCCTACCTCCAGAGTTTTCTAGCAGGAGGCTTTGGCTGACACTATGGGTATGTCTGCTCTAGGGGCTTAAGTCAACTTAAGGAGGCTTAAGTAGACTTAAGAAACTCCCTGGCCACATTTGGAGTTCATTAAGTTGACTTAAGCACTTGCTTAAGTCAACTTAGTATCTCCCATCCTTAAAGTCAACTTTAAGGGTTAAGTCGACTTTATAAAATTGATTTAATGCAATGTGGCCTCACTAAGTTGACTTAATAAGGTCTACTTAAAGTTGAATTTAAGTAGACTTTATTCAGTCCACTTAATAAAGTCAACTTAGCTTTTGTAGTTTAGACATAGCCTATGAGTCTTCAGGGACTTCTTGCCCTTCACAGCCAGCTAAGAAATTTCCTCCATTGGCCTTATGTTCAGCCAAGGATGCCTGACATTATATAGACCAGTCAGACAACCAAGCATTAATAGAGAAGCTCAATATACCTCTAAAGATTTCCCTGTTTATTATCAGTATTGCAGCAGCTTCTAGAGGCCTGAGTCATGGACCAGGACCATAGTGTGATTGGTACTGTATGGTGTGAATGCACTGTATTTAAATTGTCTGACTTTAGGAATTTCATAGACTTGTGGTTCCAACCAGAGTAGTACTACTCGTGCATTTACCTTTCATTTGATACTTAAGATTCCTCCCTCAGCCGTTTAATAATAAGGTGCATGTGCTGGGTCCCGGTGTGTTCATGCGGAGTGCCTCTCATTCCACCATTCATACATGGAGCTGGCCCGATTCCATTACAGACTAGGATACGTGCTTTTGAACAGCATAGCAATAGCTAGTCAATCCAAGGCTCTGGGGCATGATCCAAAGCCAATGTAAGTAATTTAATATCTTGATAGTGCGCTTTGGATCTAACTTTTTGACTGGAAAAAAGATATAGTTCCAATACAAGGTGCCATTCACAACCCTTCTTCAACTTTCTATATGTACATTTCTGGCATTTTACTGGTTATACAATAGATCTAAATACCGATCTTTTATTATTCCTAAGAGGGTTTTGTTTTTGTTTTTGTTTTTGTTTTTTGTTTTAGGTTTGGTTTCTGTTTTTTTTATTCCATATGACCACATTGTCCACACTCAATCTCCGAAAAGATACATTGAAGCAAACTATCTTGTCTGTTACTGACCACAAATGGAGCTAAATCAGCATGGGCAAGAACAGGATTTGTTTCACATTGGCAGTGTGGGAAAAACCAGGGTTTGGGTTTATTGCAATGTTATTTATTAATAATTAAAGGATTGGAAGACCTTTCATGTTTTAAATAATTGTGGATTTGGATTAAAATCTATCTTATCTTCCATACTGAGGGGGGAGGGTATTTTGAATATTTTTTCATTTAAAAAAAAATACTTTCTTTTTTCATCAAAAAAAATAACCCAGAAAACATGACCCATTTCTTCAGTGTTGTAGTTGTGTTAATGCTTGGATATTAGTGACATTAAATGGATGGGATAATACTTTTTATTGCACCAATTTCTGTTGGTGAAAGAATTTTTTGAGCTCTTGTAGACCTGATAATCTTGTCTCTTTCAAGACCAGATATTGCCTCAACCAACTTGTCTTTCATTTTTCAGTCTTGAAAAATCCTAGTAATTTAGGGGTTTTGTTACAATATTGCCATTAAAAAAAACCATTTTAACCAAACTAATAATATCACTAACTTTTTTCTACTTTCCATTTCCCTTTTCTTAAAAAAAAAAAAAAAACCTGAAAGATTAGAAAATGTTGAACAAAATGAAATTTTTGATCTGGCAACAATGCCATTTTTCATTTAAAAATACAAAGCAAAACAAAAAGATTAAAAATTTCAAGCAACTCTAACAGCAAAATGACCTCCAATCAGCAAGCCACACCCGTGAGATGGAGAGATCACTTTGAAGGATGAAAAAATAGGTGTGTGTAGGCCTATTCAATGTTTTTGTTTAGTCAGCCAGTAAGTAGGGAACAATTAGAAATAATTATGATGTAGGTGACTTTTTAGGCAATTATTGACATGAGGCAACTCAACTCATTTTATGCTTGTTACAAAATAGTCATTGAAGGTGACATGTTGGGTCTCTGTACACACCTGAAAGAGATTCAAACAGGTGACTTAAAGCGCCAAACTAATGTCCCAGTACAGGTAACTCAAATGGTAGGCACTGATCTAATTTTTTATTAGCCACGTCTTAAAAAGAGAAAGGAAATTGAAAGAGCCAATGTTTTGATTACTTTTTTTTAAAAGTTGGCTTGTTAAAGCTGTCTAAATTATCCAGTATGAATGGAAATTCTGCAACTTTGATTTGTAGGTGAAATTGTGATGCTTAGCTGCTTTACCCTGGTAGGATTAAATGTCAGGGCTCTCAGTTCCCCGTAGAATCAATAAGCCACTGCACTAGTCCCTTAGGAAATAAAATTGCAAAAGACAGAAGTAATTGCTTTAAATGTTCCAGATGTGTAAATTTCACAGATTTGGTAGACTTTTCCATTAAACTTGGTGCCACACTTTTTAAAATTTCTGGTTCTGCACTATCTGTTGAGACATTCAACAGAAATGTCCAGGCTGGCTCAGATTTTTAGCTGATGTAAACAGGAGTCAGAGAATCCCTGCTGATATATCCCAGCTCACTGTTTGGCCCAGGGTCTGATGGCTTCTGTATGAGTAGCACATTGTGATATTGCATGAGAGCTGTACACTTGGCCCTGAGAAGGAATGGAAAATGACTGCCAATAGGATTTTGACTCCAAATTCCTTTTGAAAATGAAGCTCAGGCTCCTAAATCAGCAAGGTAGTAAACAATGGATGATGCAGTGCCTAAATACTTTAAAGATCTGTGTCCTTATCTGTGTGCTTCACTTCTCTACATGCAAAAATTTCATTAATACTACTTCTCTTCCTCCTGGAAGGGTTTCGAGGCAGAATACATTAAACATTGTGAGGTGCTCAGATACTATGGTAATTGGAGCCATAAAAGCACCCTAAGTAGATTGACTAAAAAAGAAAGGAACTAGATACATAGTAGGAGAAAGGCTAAAGGGAAGAAAATGTCTCAGTCCTTGAACGCAATTCAGATATTTTTTGTTGAGAAAACGTGGGCCAGAGTGGGCCAACACCAGCCAAAGACTGATGGGAAATGTGCTGAGGTTCATGGCAGGTTGTGCAGGTGTGATGGGATATTTGAAGATGTTTCTTCTTCTCTGCTTTTCTCCTCCTTTTTAATTCCTTGCCCATATCCCTCATCCTTTACAACTCTTCAGTCCTGCTTAGTGTGTAACGTTTGCTGTCTACTTGCAAACTGCCAGCCGTCCTCCACTCTCACAGCTGTGCCATTCACGTACTCTATTCAGCCTAAAATATATGACCCCACTCTTTTCATTATTTCTGAGAAGAGAATAGGAGAAAGAAATAATCTTGTGGTGAACAGCCCAGAGGACTATGATACCCCCCCAAAATTGACCCCTGGCTCCAAGCACATGTTCAACTTGAGTCAAATATCGCTAAAAGACAAGACTTTTTGGTCAGGGCTACAAAACTAAGGACAGGATGAAAGGAAGATGGGGAGGAGAAGCAGGAAGTCTTGATGTGTGATGAGTGAAAGAAAAAAGCTTACCCAAAGTCCTACCCAATTTAAACATGCATCTCGGCGGTGCATATAGTAAGGGCAAATTAGAGGCCAGCAAAAAATGGAAGTGACTGAAACCTTGGATAACTGTATAACCCTCCTCAGATCATCCTGAGTGCATTTGGGCATCTGTTGCTAACTGACCACAGGTGCCTGACATAAGCTATGGCCTTAGATTCCAGGGGTGCTCTGCAATAAAACAATATTTGGAAAAAATATGTATTATATTCCTCTGCTTCTTGCAAATGGAATGAGTCACCAATGCAACCATTGAAACCTGGATCATTAATAGTATGCATTCCAAAGGTTTGGTGTATGTTCCCAATTTAGAGCAGTGAAATTAAATTTTATCCCTAAGCTGGTTGTTGTAAAAAATGTTCACAGGATATACTTTATGAATGAAGGTCTTTCTTCAATCCTTGCATAGCATCATTGACTTTAGTTTGTTAATTTGTTTTTGTGAGACTTATCCTGTGCTTGATAGAAGAAGAACCAGATTTTAACTGTAGAATACAGTTACATTCTGAAAAAGAGACTATTGTTATATTTAGCACTTGCATAGCCCTTTTCCTCCACAAAGCATTGAACTAATTAATAAGAAATTTAAAGTTGGCAAGAGCCAATGGCTTTTTGCTCACATTAAACAACAATAATTCAACTAGTCTAAGTATCTTGGCTTTACATTTTTTATTGTTTGCTCTGCCTTGTAATAGACTTTGCAAGAGTTTTGACGAAAGGAATGAATCCATCAATCCAGTTAGTTATTTAAATTACATTTGTCACTGTGGTATCAGATTGCATAAGAGATTGTGTCACTTATTTATTGCTTCTGTTTGAGTCTGTATATCCTTTGCTACATTCTTCTTATGCAGATTCTGAAAGCCATAGCCACAGCAGAACCAGTATCCCATATTTGCCTGAGAAGCAGAACTCAAGGGGGACTACTTTTCTCCTACCTTCAGTGATGGACGATTACTACAGTCTTTAAAGCTCTTCTGAAGAGAATGAAATGCTTCTAGCCACAGCGATATCACTGGGCGTTAACCTGAGGCAAACCTCCTCCCCCCTTGATAAGGTTAATCCCCACTACATACCTGGGGTTAGTGTTCACTGACACTGGGAGATACTGTCATGCTCTTCTCCACCCGAGGCAGTACGTCGGACACCTTTGCAGCTTTCCTGCAATTGTTTCTGTAGTTCATAGGCTGTAGTAGAGGCTACAGCTATTGCTTCCCTTTACATAACTAGTTGTGCCCCCGTACATGGGTTTGTGGGTCGCTGGATCCTTGCATTTCACACACCTGTTGGAAGTGCCCTTGTCTTTCCTCTGCATGAAATGCCAGACCTACCCGAGACCTGCTGTGTGATTATTGTGCCCTCTAGTGTCTGGAGGGCCCATGTCAGACAGAAACGTTCATACTTTTACTTTGAATACTACTACCACCTCCTGTGGTCCCTTCGAACTCTAGCTTTTATGATTCTGTGGTATACAGTGACTGGAGAATCTAATGTCTCTTGCACGCTAGAGAGTTATGCTTTGGAATCAGCAGGTCCTGAGCATTGTCTCTGTGATGAAGCTGCAGTCTAAGTCAGTGGTTCTCAACTTTTTGCAGATCATGATGTACTTGGCTGCATATCACGACCCTACAAGACACACCAGCCCACCCCTCTAGGCCAAATCCAGCTATCTCCCTGGCTCTCTGCAACACATTTACCACTGTGTGGCAATGCAGGAATGTGTCCCGACACAGTGGTTGAGAACTGCTGGTCTAAGCAGCCCTAGTGTGAGGTCTAGGTGATGTTTGTAGTATTCCTAGCCATCTGCTCATTACATTGTAAGGTTTGCAAAAATACGTATTAAACTTCATGTGACAGGGAGGACAAGGGGGCAGCTAATTTCAGGCCCGAGCTGGTTGTGAGTGTTGTAAGATTTGAGTTTCCTTCATGGTTTGTTTAAATCCTGTCCCCTGGTGCTGACTGGCATATAGAATGTCGGAGCTTTGGAACCACAGATGATTTAAAGCAGCCTTCTTGGAGCCAGACATCACGCGAGCTTTAGGTGACAGAGAAGAGGCATCAAAGAAACGAATGGCACAAAATATTTCTAATGACTAAACTAATAGGCTGTTGTGCTGGTGCTCCAGGGAGCGTGCTTCAACCCTGTCCCTGCATTCTAGTGTGGAATCACGGTCTTGACCTGTTCACATGGGTCCGTTGTGTGGGCTGGATGCATTCAGAGGAGCAAGTTGTGCTAGCCAGTGTCACATGTGTGACCTAGCACTGTCTAGCACCTCACTCAAAACAATGTTCATCAGACCCGGTATGTGCTCTTAGGAACCATTTTATGCTTAGGGGAGTTCATTTTCAAAATGTGTATGGGTTTCAGCACATGGCTCCTATTGACTTTAACAGGAATCAGGCTCTTAAAACCCCGTGCAATTTATCCCTTGGGGTTATGTTCATGTACATAACATCCACCACAAACATAATGGTTGTGGACATGCACATACAGTGCGTGTACATAGCTTTATGCATCAGTGTAGTGGGGGAGGGGAAATACATCCTCTGGATGAGAATAAATCAGCCCCATACACTGCTGTGCTTTGTATGTTCGTGGCTATAGAACACCGACAAATAATTTTTATGGTAAGCTAGCAAGATTTATAGTATAAATATTATATTACAAGGTTCAGGCATGATACCATTTTAGAACAGAGTCACACTTTGCTGCAGATCAATGTGTCACTTAAATATTTTCTTTGAAGGGTACTTTTTTGAAACACATCATAAAAATTCCAACATGGAGATTTCTCAGTTTGCTCCATCACAGTGTACATCAAAATGACTTTATTAAAATAAGACAATAAAAAGTTATAGTTTTGACTTTGGGGGAGTTGCAAGGGATTCAGAAAACGAGCAGTGTAGCTTTAATTGAAGGAGACAATGTTGTCAGTATATGTGTTCCTACAGTTATAAAACCCAGCAGTATAGTATTCATCAAGTCTGATTCCACCTGACACTTGACTGAAAGCATTTTGCACTAATTTGCTTTGTGCTTGTCTAGTAAATCTAAAAAGAATGAGTGAAGGGGAGATAGGTGGCCATTAAGCAGAATAAACAGCCCCTGGCAAGCAAATGAGTTTTACAGACTTGTTGCTTTTGGGGAAAGGGGAGAAGATTATAGGTTTCTGAATCAGTATGTGACTGGCTCTCTCACTCTGTAATCACAACTGTTTTCTTTGGCCCAGAGACCCAAGTGTACCTCCAGAGGGGCTACTACGGTGAAGAAGGAAGCTCTTCCTCTGAACCTCAACAGGAGACCCCGCTAGACATATGATTCATATTCCAACTGTGATAGAAGCCTAAATAGCAATTATTTTATCCTATAAACACCAGTGAAATAGATTTCAGTCTGGAGCTGATTGCTTTCCTTGGATAATCCTCTTCAAATTTTCCCCTACATAAAATATAACAGCGTTAGGGTGTTTTCAGGTCCCCACTTATGGTTCAATTTATGGTAAAAATGTTGGGCCTGTTGTCATCTTTGTCTAACTTTGCTGATAGCAGGCAGGAAATAGCTGTGTAAAGGCAGGAGGGGGGTAAATAGCTCACTCTGTGGTCTGTAATTGGTTCATATTTTTGGACTGTGAAGAATAGAAAAGGAGGCAGAGAAAGGCTGGAAGACAGCCTAATAAGGAACACATGGGCATCTGAAAACTAAACACAGCTGGACCAAGAACTACATATGACCACCCATTCCTTGCTTTCAGATTTCTTAGTATTGTTGTTGTTGTTAGCGAAGAATATATAGCACTGGATTTCTAGGGGCAGGATGTGAATTGTGCTGTGATAAAAGGCTAAATATCATGACTAATGAGAAATCAAAACAAGAACTTCCTTATTTATTTATTTTATTTATTTATTTATTTATTTGCTTGTTTGCTTGCTTGCTTGCTTCAGGTTCTCTTATCTCAGCAAGTTTGCTGTTGCCGCATAAAATCAGCCAAAAGCTTTCAGGGCTTCATTCCTTAAAGGATTTCTTCTCCCTGCCCCTCACCCCCCAAAAAAACACGGATGTAGGTAGAAGCTCATCGCCTGAGAGAACATAATGAGCCTTGATAGAGGATGTACTGATAGTGAAAAACATTCCCTGTCTTTGTAGGGTCAAAAGAGGGATAGCTTATATTTCTTTTCATCCCCAGCACGGCGCACAAACTGCTGCATGGAAAGGCAGATCAGAACCATTGTCCACCACACCCAGGCTGAAGTTGCCTCTCTTGGAGCATCAAAAGATGCTTCCGTGCTAACAGCTGCCTTGGGATCAGGACAAGCAGTCTTCTGTGTTTTGGCTACCTCCAGCCTACAAGTATGGGGTGGCAAGGGAAAGACATCCTGCAACCCCTTCCTCTTGATGTCTCTGAACCAGGGCAATCATAATGTGGCCCTTTTCACATAACAGCAGCCTCTGGCACTAGCAATGCTCCCTGCACACACCCATCTCTTTTATCTGGGCAAGCTTATCTTTTTTTTTTTTTTTTTTAAATTAAAAAGTGCTGCTGATTCAAGTATTCATCCTTGTTGTTACATGTAAACAGACAACTGAAAAAAAAAAGCAAAAAAAGCCCTAAGAGCTCTGGCTGCAGTTTTGCCATTTGTGTTGATTGTGTTGAGCATGAGCCACACCACTTCAGAAAATCGTCATCCTGCGTTTTCTAAGCCAAATGTTGTGCACTGCAGACAGAACAAACAGAAATGACTTTCATCCTTCAAACACTGAAGCAGCATTGCAAAGCCCAACATGAAAGGGTCTCCCTTGCTCTCTTGTCCACATAGGCCTGGAAATGGAGCTTGAAATGGCTAACAACGCTGGTAATAAAAGGGGACTGCTTGGCATCAAGAGGTGAGCTGGGGGACTTCAAAAGCTGGCGTGAGCCTGGCTGCAAGAGCATTTGGTCAGGGATTCAGGCTCCAACTTTTATTCTCTTCCCTTTGAAGGGCTTACAATTGGGCGAGGAGCTTGGAAATCAAGCATTTCTTTACATGAACTCTGCAATGGAAAATTACGAGAGAGCCAGAGATGAAAAGGAATGTGTCCTGATTATCCTGGTGGGTTTTTTTATTTTATTCCATTTTTAAAAGTCTGCAAAACAAGGGAAGAGGAACACTGTAATCATTGATCCTGAAAAAGGTTCTTCAGAGATTAGTACTATTAATGACAAAGTGTATCTCAAGGCTGAGAAGCAGAGTAAAGGAAAGAGACCCTTGTGCACTAAAAGAATACAAGCTCGTAAAAGAATGGTGCACTCCTGTAGAAAGCTGCATACGAAAGAAAATGTTGACTGTGGCTTAACTCCAGGTTTTGCAATCACAACAGGGGCTTAATTCTTGAAGTCTGTTTACTTCACCACATCCTGATTTCTCTGTCTTTTGTAGTTGGCGTGCCAAATTCTGATCTCAGTTTCAATTATTTAATTGACTCTAATGGTATTACTGTTGATTGACACTGGAGTAAATAACTTCATGGACTTTTATGGTGTTCCCCAATATTTAAACTAGTGTAACTAAAATTATAACCTGTCCCACAGTTACATTCTCATTATTTTTAATAAAGGTTCATTATTACAGACGGGGTTGATGCCACAACCAATTGTTAAGGTTGCCTAAAACTTTCCATTACAAGACCCTGTTTTCAGTTAACTTCAACTACTTGAGCTGAAATTTTCTATACTGGATGTCTGTCTTGAGCTGAATTTTTTTAAGGGGAAGGGACTAGGGTGGAAGGTTGGTCCCTTGCCTCATTCAGTGCAGAGGATAGACCAGCTCTGGAGCTCAGTTGGAGTGGTGGAGTGAAGGAAACAGTCATCTGTATAAGCTGTGCTGGCAAGTATGTTCCAGGTGATAGTACAACTAAGCTTGCCCACAGCTAAAAGGGACTTCTCCTCAACTGGTGGAGAGAGACAAGTGAATCTGGTCCACAACTGAATACTAGACACAACAAATGAATAAATGGGGATGGGAATGAAGGAAATAGGAGAAAATCAGGGAACTGGAAAAGGACAAAGCAGAGACCCCCAACACATCCTAGAGCTCCTCAAAGCTGTCAAGGGACTCAGTGGATGCTACCCACAGGAACACTGCTCTGAGGCATGACTTCACTGGGGAATGGAAATTGGCCCTGCAGTTGCAGAGCCACCCCCCCCCGTTGAACTTCCTCCTCCTGTAAGATGGATGGCCATCACCAGGAGGAGGTTGACAAAAGGTCCCATGACTTTGTAGGGTCATGGTTTGTGCCAGGACCATGAAGTGCAGGAAGAGAAGCATAGCTACTATCCCCATAGAAAGTTCTGGAGGAGCCAGAGGACAGGCTGCAATCTGATAAGCCTCAAGTAGATGTCCACCAGAATATCCATTTCAACACAGAAGGTGGCAGGTGTCCAGGTAGTCTGTGAACTATCCCAGTACACACTTGTGTTCATAGTGCCATGCAAGACCCGTAGAAGGCATGTAGTGAATGGTTAAGCAGATAACAGCAAGAAAAGTGTGGTATCAGGGTTAAAACATTTGAATGCTATTGTGAGGACTTGGATTATATACCTGCCTTGGCCACAGAGTTCCTGTGTGATAGTGCGTAAATCACTTAAACCAAACTTTTTCAGGTGGTCACTAATTGGATTCTTTCTCAGTGCTTGACTGGAGACCCTTGGTCAGATTTGCAGAAATCCTGAACGCTCAAGCTGCAGCTAAAGTCAGTGAGACCTATAAAGATCTATATTAAAAAAAAAAAAAAAAAGAGCTCAGAAAAATCAGTTCCAAGTCATCAAAACTTGGGCATCCAAAATTAGTGCCTCAATTCCCAACTGCAAAATGGGGATAATACCCCCTCATCTCAGAGAGGTTCTGTGAAAACAAATGTAATGTTTGTGGAGCATTCAGATTCTATAATGATGAGCATCATAGAAAGGCCCATGTGGAAATTAATAATTCTGGCTTCAGAGCAAAATTTTAATAGTATGCAGTCAATAAGGCAGGGGGCCACATATTGAACAATGAGAAGGAAACAAAATATTGAATAGCTGCTCATTAAGGGAGCACCATCCATTCTTTGCACTGAATGAGTCAGATGGTCCTGTGGAAAAAAAAAACACTATGTGATCATCTAATTAAAGATTATATAATAATGCTTACACACAAGGGGGCTGCATTGAGGTTGCACAAGCAACCTTAATTCTGGCATCTCCTAACTTTTGAATGCTTGACTTTCTGCCCTTAATAATGTTCTTTTAATGTGTTTTTATGTGTGTAATTTTATATTATTTCTCTGTAGTGTTTCCAACATAAAAGGCAGTACTAGATGTAATCACTTGCCGAAAGTGATTTCTCAGCATGTAAAATTCTTCCTTTCCTTTACTTTTATTTTTTAGTTCTAGGATAGATTCAAAAAGAAATACGCCTGATCCAAAGTCTATTGAAATAAATGGAAGTCTTAAACTGAGTTTACTGGTCTTTGGATCAGGCCCTTAGAAATTTGGTGCTAAAGAACAAGGATGATCTGGCTTGGAAGCTTTCAGAGAATTATAACTCTCAAATGCTGCACAGGTTGTTAAACAACTGATGGCCAAACTCATTCCTGGGTTAATGGCACTGACTTCATGCCAACCACTGAAAGGTGACTAATCTAGCACTGTCAATTACTGATTGCGACCATGGTCCCATAGCCTCATGGATACCCAAGGACCTTGCCATGAGAAGCAAAATGTCAATGATTTCCATCTGGCAAAATTTTTAGGAGAGTTATTTAGTCTATAAAATAGGGAATACACTTTTCCAAGTGTCGCAATTTGTTAACACTTTAATTTATTTCCCCTACATTCCCATAGCTTTATCTCCCTTAGGAGTCTGAGGAGGAGGAAGTGAAGGGTGGGCAGCAGCTTGGAGTTTGTTAAACTCAAACTCCTGCCTCTCCTGTCAATATCTATCTTTAAGTTTAATAAGACATAGAAGTATGAAGTTCACTCCAGTACAGAAGGGCCTCACAAGGTCCTATGTAACATCTAAATCCATAATGCACTAAGGACCAAATCCACTCTGCAGCAGCTCTAATAGAAGTGTTTGTTTTGAGGCGCTCCACAGAAGAATAGAGAAACAACCTGTAGAGTAGTTGGAATAGCCTTCCTGGTGCTGGTGTGCTACTTTTATGGTAGGGGAAGGAAGACTACATGAGATAGATACAGTGAATAAAGAATGGGACAGGATATGTAGAAGCAGTGCTTATTATTTAGTGAGAGGGGAAAGAAAATAAAATATGGAAATGGCAGAAGTGCTCAATGACTTTTTTGTTGCGTTTTCCCCAAAAAGGTAGCCATTGGACATCTAACATAGTGAAAATGAGGTGGGATCTGTGGCTGAAATAGGGAAAGGACAGGCTAAAAATACTTAGACATTTTAGATGTCTTCATGTGGCACGGACTGATGAAATACAGCCTAGGAGACTCAAGGAGTTGGTAGAGGAGATCTGAGTCATTCACGATTCTCTTTAAAAACTCATAAGCAATAGAAGAGATTCCTGAGGACAGGAAGAGGGCAAATATAGTACCATTCTACAAAGAGGGGAATAAGGACAACCCAGGGAATTACAGACCCGTCAGCTTACCTTCAGTACCCAGAAAGAAAACGGAAGAAATAATTAAGCAGTTGGTTCACAAACACCTAGAAGATAATAATGTGATAAGAAACAGCATGGATTTGTCAAAAACAAATAGAGTCAAATCAACATGATAGCTTTCTTTGAGAGAGTAACAAGCCTTGCTGGTATGGCAGAAATGGTAGATGCAGTATATCTTGAATTGAGTTAGGGTTTTGATATGGTCTCTCATGATCTTCTTCTAAACAAATTACTATACAGTAACTTAGATGGAGCTACTACCAGGTGGGTGCATAGCTAATTGGAAAACTAAACTGTTCCCAGAGAATAATTATTGGTTCATGGTCAAAACTTGAAGAGTATATTGAGTGGGGTCCTGCAGGGATTGGTCCTGGGCCCAGTTCTGTTTAAAATCTTCATCAGTAGTATAGGTAATGGCATAAAGAGGGTATGTACCAAGCTGGTGGAGTTGCAAGTGCTTTGGAGGATAAGATTTTAAAATTCAAAATTATATGGAAAACTGGAGAAATAGTCTGAAATAAATAGAATGAAATTCAATATAGAAAAACGCCAAGTACGTCATACGAGAAGGAGCAATCAATCACACATATACAAAATGGGAAATGTCTTCCTAGGAAGGAGTATCACAGAAAAGGATCTAGGGGTTATAGTGGATCACAAGCTAAATATGAGTCAACAGTGCAACACTGTTGCAATAAAAAAAAGAAAAGTTTAACATTATTCTGGGATATATTAGCAAGAGTGTTGTACGCAAGACATGAGAAATAATTCTTCTACTCTGTTCCATAATGATAATGTCTCAGCTGGAGTAATATGTCTAATTCTGGGTAACACATTTCAGGAAAGGTGTGGACAAATTGGAGAAGGTCCAGAGGAAAGCAACAAAAATAATTAAAGGTCAAGAAATCATGACCTATGAGGAAAGATTGAAAAGAATTCAGTTTGTTTAGTCTGGAGAATAGAAGACGAGTGGAGACATGATAGTAGGTTTTAAGTATATAAAATGTTGTGACAAGGCAGAAGGTAAAAAGTTGTTCTCATTAACCTGTGAGGAGAGGACAGAAAGCAATAGGCTTAACATGCAGCAAGAAAGATTTAGGTTGCACATTGGGAAAAATTTCATAACTGTCAGAGTAGTTAAGCACTGGAACAAATTGCTTAGGGAGACAGTGTTATCTCTGTCATTGAGGTTTTTAGGAACCAGTTAGACAAACACCTGTCAGGGATAATCTAATTACTTGACTCGGTGGAGGGACTCGAATGGGACCTATTGAGATCCCTCCTAGTCCTACACTTCTGAGATTCGATATTCCTTCTCCAGATGTGACTGCCAATGAGACCTTCAAAGCTGGACTCTGAACCATGTAGGGGGTGCATATATCTTTGCTTTGCAAATGCACACCTTTCCAGTTTTTCTGCCATCATTTTCTCCAAACCCACAGAAGTAGGGAAAGGACTTGTCCTTAAGGCTTACTTGAGCCGCAGGACCTTGTGGAAGTTCTCTGTTGTGATGAGAAGAGCCTTAAAGATTGTATCTGATACACTTTAAATAGTCCAAAAGTTCTCCATGAAGATTAGTTCTCTCTTCCACCTACATGTTTCTTGCACTTGTGGAAAACAAATGTCAGTGGAGTAAATGTGACTGGATGTTATATTTCAGAAAGTAGGAAGTCAGTGACTGCAAGGAATGTTTAGGCCTTGATCCTCCTTTGACATACAAGGCACATATGATACACACATACAATATGCTAACTTGTGTGTACTTATGCACAAATAAATTAGAAAAATGTACAAAATGATGGTAAATATCAGAGCCACTAGAGTGCAGTTAAGGTGTTTTGACTACTGCTTTGGAGTATCACTGAACATTATTCTTACTAAATATTATTCTTTGTTTCATTATATATGTACCCAACTGGGTGTCCTCTTATAGACCTTGTCCAAAGCCCATTCAAATCTGTGGGAAGAGTTCCACTGACTTTTCTAGGCCTTGAATTAGATCTTTCATTAGCTAATTCCAACATGAATTACCGTGTGCTCACCCCACCTAAAACCATTTTAAGATAGTGTCATTTTACAATCCCGTATAAGTTGGAGTTTATATTTCCCATCAATGGTTCTCACATCATGCTCCATAGAGCACTTCTTGGTGGCCATAAGAGAACAGGAAGGCCACATATTGGTTGCATATCATCCTTCATTCTAGCTTGTATTCACATTATAAGGCAGCTGCAAACACTTACCTAATCTTTCCATGTGTATAATTGCTATTGACGTAGGGATATTTTGCGATTATGACTAGAACTGGAGGTTGTCCATGTGATCATTAATTGAAGAAGAGGTATCCATGAAACAATTTCTTCTTTATGTTGCCTAGGCAAGCTGTGGAATCTCCATCATTTGAAGTGTTTAAGATCAGGTTGGACAAATAGATGTCAGGGATAGTTTAAGAGGTTACTTGGTCCTGCCATGAGTGCAGGAGACCGGCCTTGATGACCTCGAATTGCCCCTTACAGTTTCTATGATTCTATGTTGTGATCCAGCATTATCAGACAGCCTAAGAATTCCTGTTCTGCATTATACTGCTTAACTGTCATGGAAAATGTCACCACGAAAATGAGGTTATGTCCTAAAAATCTTTTAAATATTAAAATATATGTTTAAGGAATTAAATTTAAATTAAATTTGTGTAGCAAAAAGGTTTTGTTTTGTTTTGTATTGTATTTTTTTGTTTTGTGTGTGCACAAAAAGGCTTCCTGTGGCAATATGATTTAAAACTGATGTACCTGCTTTGAAAGTAAATTTAATTTTATAAGTCAAATTACAATATATGAATACCACCATTGTTATAGTATAAAACTTAAACTCAGTCTATAAGTTTTCAAATCATTACCTGACATCAGTCTTTCAGTTTCTTTTTCCCAACTTCTTTTCCAAAAGCACTGGAAAGCTACTTAGCATTTCTGAAGTCAAGGTGCCAAAATCGTTTGCTGGTGCTGAAATGTGTGTGTTAAAGCCTTAAATCATTACTCCAAATTGAGAAGTAGCATAATCTTGAACTTGTGGGGTGGAAGTCTGAAGACAAGAAAACGAAGTCCCTTCAGTATGGGTAAGGCTGTCCTGTTGCCAATAGAATGCTAAATGTGGGCACTTTAACAATTAAAGACTAAAATAATACTTGCATTCAAAATTTGTACAATTACTGCAAGGACAACAGAGAGGGAGAATCGTGGTTTTTTAGCTAAATTTCAGAATTTTTTATAGAACCAAAGCAAAAGGGAATCCAACAATTATTTCCAGGGTTCCCAATTCACTCTCTAACTTACTTGATGAGACTCTTTGATTTAGTGTTGACATCTCATCGGGTTTCTTGTGCTGTGTTGCCCACTTGCCAAAGCCATCTTCCTAGAAGCAAAAATGTATGTTCCTTTCCTTGGAGAAATTTGTAATATTAACGTGAAATAGACCTCTTACTTTTTCTCTGCTGTGGTCTGCCTTTTTAGTAGTTCCCCTGCTAGTGTCTCCTTAAAAACACATAGAGGTCAATGCAGGATTCAAATTGCAGTCTTCTAATCTATTGTGAGTGATACAATAATTATATATTAAATGTATGAATACTAAGAATAGAAAAGGGGAGAATATATTAGTTGATCTGGGAGCTTGGGATTTGCATACATCCAATATTTTTTAAATAGTTGTCCAAAAAAATGTGGACTTTATTAACCATTTTTGGCTACTTCCAGTATTCTGGCTGTTGACACTTTGTTCAACGATGCATAGAATTTGCATGACAGGAAGAAATGGAAAACATCCAACACATTATCAAAATCCTCTCATATGAAAGCATAGTCACTGAAAAACTTTCTCAATGCCTTTGCAAAGTCATTAGATGGTGACTGTATAGTGTAGCAGGTCTAAAGGGACATCAAAATATCACAGGGAACATTTTGGACATTACCCAGTTGGCCACCGCAGAACCATTTTATTTTGCCTGTGGATCTTTTTCTTTTTCAACCATTCTGTGACTCATGTACTGTAAGAGGATGCTGGCCCCATTTCTGAGGACTCGTGCACTGGCTATCTTTGGATCCCAGATGTTCCCCACAAAGCAATGGCTGCTGAGGACCCTTCTTTGAAGCATTGGCAAAATAAAGCATAGGAAGCATTTTGGAACAAAAATCATCTTTCACACGTAGCTATCCAGAAGCGGCGACTTCCATTTTGAGCAGGAAATGGCACAAGCATTGGAGCAGGACTGGGTTAATGTGCTGCAAAATGCAATGAATGAGTGAGTGGGGTGGCAGATCACAGAAATAAGTAGAATGTGTCCCCCTTTACCTGAGGCATTGGTGCACCTTAGGAGGCCCATTAACCCATTAGCCTCTAGAAAACATACATGCATGCAACAGGAGCCTGTCACTGATTGGCCTGGCTAGGAGAAGGTTAAATTAATCATCTCCCCTCTAGGGTCTGTCAGTGACTCTTGCTACACACTGACCTATCAGCGCCCTGGTGTCTTCCACCCCACACACACACATTCCCGTATGGTTCCTCGCCATTCCTCTCCAAGCTCAGTCCTCCATGTGGCTACTAATTGCAACTCCCCGTCTAGCATCTGTATAATGGCAGTGATGCTCTGGCTGGTCTGATTTTTCTACCTGGACAGGACCTGGCAGTGCTGGCCTTCCCACTGCCACTCAGGTTGGCCCTGCTGCATTGCTGTCATAAGGGAGCTCAGCAGGGCCAAATTTCAATGAGTGGCATTGCAAGTTGGTGCACAGGGTCACAGATCTGCTCATATTGCCTTGCCCTTCACCATGAATTAGGCCATTGGCATGTGCTTAGGTTGCCTGTTTCTTAATGAGGCACTCATTATTTGCCTATTTCTGGTCTTCGCTTGTTTGCTTGTCACCAGTCAATCAAGTGAGAAAAAATGTACTCAGAAAAAGGGCTTCCATTGCTCATGTACAACTGCAATATAAGTCAGGTGAGACTTTTTCTTTCACCAAATGGATAACTGTGAATCTTAAATTTATTTGGCTTGAGTCTGAGGAGAAAAAGAATTCCTCTTCTGTGAGGGCACAAGAAACAGCAGCAAGGTAATTTGTGAAATATTAGAAGGCATAGTTCATTGATCAGCTCTCTCTATGCATTTTAATTATGTCTTCATGAACTTGAACAATTGTGGGGCTTTTAGTAAAGCTCTCCTGAGCTCTACTGGCTTCATCAAGTTCAAAGCGACATTGTAAGTCGTTTTTATTTAGCGCCTACTGACAGCAAGTACTGTAGGTGGAGAAATATTAAGTACCACTTAAATCTATTCTTGAACATCTTGCTAGAAATATACTGGAATGCTACTGCCTCTGACTTCATTGAAATCCATTATAAACTCCCCCTTGGCCTTTTCTAACACACACCTTGCTACAACATGGAGAACCATGAAGAACTTAAATGGGTGAGTTCTACATCTCCAAGCTGGTGTTCAGCAATTAGCACTTGGGACCAAACCCAGCCTTCTGCAAAGTCAATATTTCTATGCAATTGCTTGTGTGTTCTTGACCCATCTGATACAGAAGTCAAAGGTGATGCTGACTAGAAAACAGAAAGTGAGCCTCTAAAGAGGGTTGCCGGAGTCACACATAGCTGTGCCATCTGGCATGGTTTCTGATGGAAAATCTCAGCTACGCTGAAGAGAGCTAGGGAAAAGCTTGCAAGGTGGGTCATCAGAAACAGAAACCCAAAGGATCCAGCTCCTATGGAACTCAATAGGAATTTTGCCATCAACTTCAATGGGAAAAAGCCCAAGATATAAACATGTTTTGAAGAAAGGCTTTCCTCGGGTGAATCAGTGCCCCACAATGGTGAAAGGACATGAGCATCCTTCATGAAATGAGGGATAGTGCATTAGAACCACTCATTGATGCTATTGGAGCACTGATAATGCAGCGAAAGGTGCACAATAATTGATAATGGAGTGGCTGCCAAAGGAGACAGCCATGCCTTGCCGCTTATTGTAAAGCGTTTCCATGTAAATGAAAATGAGCACTCCAGAGGTCTGACCAGCACCAGGGAGCCAGGTGCTGAAGTGTTGTTTTCATTATACTATCAACGGGACAGGATTTTTGTTTCGGGTGAGTTTTTTGTTTGTTTATTTAAAGATGCTCAGGCCCGAGCCATTTAAACATGGACCTTCTTCCAGCAAAGCCTCTATGTTCCCTGCCACTCAGAATGGTGAATCCTAGAGTTATTCTCAAATGCCTTTATTTGTTTGCCCCTTGCCCCAGAAGCAAGCCATCCTTCATTGTCATACCAGCTGCATTGTCTCTGCATGAAAACGGCACTCATCCTGGAGGGGCAAGATGGAATGTCTGGCCAGCAAAGTCTCTCATAAACCACAGCTTCCTGTTATGACAGTTGTGTGTGTAAACATATTGATTTATTTGGGTCAAACCGTCTAACCTGCATGGATGAGACTGGAATCAGCAGGTAGCAAGCCTTGTAATGGTGGAAAAAACTAAAATATGACTTAGGTTTTTGAAGGAATTTCAAATCACTTTTATTCTTTTTTTTTTTTAATGAACACTTTATACAAGGTAGCCTCCACATGCTAAAACCACATCTTGAATTTCTGACCCAGCCTGGCATTTTTACACCTGTGCCTTTCCCCAGGAAGTAAGTGGAAATTTGGGAAATGACAACTACTGAACTTTGTTCATTGAGAATAAAAGCAAGGGAATCATATTTTGACTTGCAAACTAGTTTTGATGAGGGGAGTCAGTGTTTGTTTGAAAGTAATGTCCTGTTATGGTTAGAAAAGGGGACAGAAACCATGGGGACACCCAAGCCAAGTTCTATACCTGGCTCTGTCATTCAATTAGATGCTGTGCCTCATTTTACATCTAGGTTTACCCGTAGTTATAACGCCATCTAACTATCTAGTAGGAGTGTTGTGAAGCCTAACTGATTTATATGATTGAAGTGTTGCAGACTGATCACAGAAGAGGCCCAATATGAAATATGTAAGGCCTGATTTTCAGAGGTACTTAAAGCACCTCCACATCCTACTGACTCTAGCTGGAAGTGTAGGTGCTTAATACTACTATTCTTTATATGCCTGTATACAGTGGCATAGCCGTGGGGGCGTTGGAGACCAAGCCCCCCAGCTGCCGAGCTGCCGGGGGGCACCAGCTGTGGAGGGGTGCAAGGAACCCAGGAGAGCACAAATGTGGGCTTGGCCCCCAGGTGCCTGTGGGCACCAGACACCCTTGCTGTGTCCCTGCCTGTGTGCGACTTGAAATCAGAACAATGAAGTGCAAAACATTATTATTAGAAAACAGAAAAGTGCATGTGTGTGAGGGGGCAAATTACATCTTTATAGCATTTATTGATTGATTGATTGAGAGCTAGTTGCATAGCATTTCTCATCAGTCAGTTTCTTTTGTACACAAGTAACAGAGATGTTGCTCATCCCAAATAGTCTAGTGGTATGTTACTTTTATTTGAAGAGAAGAGTTGTGCAAAAAGTTTATGTGCATATAGATATAGATATGAAGTGTAAACAGCTCATGAAATATTTTTTAGTGAAGGCTCCTGTGTTGATGCTAATGAAAAAGTAATGCCTGGCATATTTCACACTGGAGAGCCTGGGGACATAGATCCTTGGAAAAGCAATTCATACTCAACTGCTTTAAAAGTGCAAAAATGCCGTTAGCCTAAAGATACAGCTCTGCATAATTGTAAAGTGGAAAGGGGAGGGAAAGAAGAAAACCCTCCTCTGCCCCATGTTTACAATGGAGTCATTTATTTTCACTGCAGGTAATGGGTCATTCTCTCCAAGATGATGACAGTCATATTTCTGCAAAGAGGAGTTTTAATCTACCATATTCTCAGTCTAATCCCAATGACTCCTCAATAGCTAACCCAACAGTATGTCATTCCAACTCATTTACAGGAGCTTAGCCCTGCAAGTGGAGGTAAGGAAATATATGAAGGCCATGGAGGGAAGAAAAAAATCTATCCTGGAGAATGGTTTCATAATTATAATAGCCCATTTTAATCACTGTGATTGTTTAATATATTATAAACATAGAGAAATAAGGAGAGTAATTGTGCTTTAGCCGTCAGTCTTTTGTTATTACCTAAACTTATCGGAGATTCAGCAGTATATAATGTCAATACCTTGCGTACATATGAAGTGGCCTTAATTATGTGGGCAGCTACAATCCCTCTTGAGAGAGAGGGATGGATAACGAAACAGCAGGTAAGAAATGCCTGCTTCTTACTTCTTTGTTTCTTCTCAGTCCCCTGTAGCTAAGCCTGCATGGATGGCTGTCTCTGTCTTTGTGACACTTTAAATGTGAAACAAGTAATTTGGTTGAAAATTTTCAGTTGTTTTTTTTTACATGCTTCATATGCTGGGTTAAAATCCATTAGCATATAACAAAAATCTGAGCAGATGCAGTGCAACAGATTCCTTAAGGGAGTCCATATTTTTACATATTTTGTAATAAGGAAACTGTCACTCCCAGATGGTATCTAGCTAATAGTGGTGGTTTGCTTGCTGATAACACACTAAAAAATAAAATTAATTGTATTCTATTTGATGACAATGAAGCTATTATCATATATAATATACTCTTAAAGGAAACACGTCCAAAAGACAGTGTCTTTGAATAACCAGGTTTAATCAGTCTCTCTGCCTACACCTTTCCTTCCCTCCCACCACAAAAATAAATCCTTTGGAATTCCTTGCAATGGAAATATCCAGCTTCCAAGTGAGGTCAAAAGAGCAATGATCATTTGTGTCAGGACTTTAGGTTGTCAAGTCTTCGATACTATCATTGTAGTGATGACCGTTACACGTCAGCATACACCAACCATTTTAAGGCAGCACTGTCTGATGTATTATAACGAAGAGCAACAACTCCAAAATCTCAGTTATCATTGAGTGGTAGCTATTCATTACTGTCGACATTTTAATAGCAACCTATGTAAGATATTTCAGCTACTGTATCTACTAAAGGTCAGTGCCTGGGTTCCAGGATATCATGACATTTCAAGTTAAGGGTTTTCTATATATGTGTAGGGATGATCTCTATGGTATAGAAAAATTTCAATGTAATGTTTTAAAAAAAACTTGAAACTTATCTTTTCAAAGAATTTTTGAGAACACACAATGTTTGGCATAGGAGAAAAAAATGGTGCCTTAGCTGAAATTCCTTTCTTCAAATGTCTGTGAAACAATCCAGCCTTTTTTCAGACTGAGATCAGTTACCTCATAGTGGAAGTTGAATGGTTAAAGTCACAGGGATCAGGATTTGCAAAAGTGACTAGTGATGTTGGGTATCTAGCTTGAGGGGTATTAATGGGCCTGACTTTTAGAAAATACTGAAAAATCCTTTTAAGGTGTCTCAGGTTGGACACCCAAATTTGAGGAAGCCTTTCTAAAACCACACTGCATTTGGGCTGAGTTGACCCTTTCTGGCAGCTTCTGAAAAACACAGTTCTGTAATCTTCCAAACCACACATCCAGATCTTTCCAATTATAACATGTGGCATTTGTGGAACACAGTTTACGTGGAAAACAAACGAGGAGGAGGGTAGGATTTGAGGCAGGTAACATTGGGTAGGGTTTGAGACCTGCAGGCCCTGGTGCTTACCACCTTTCAATTTACATGTAAACTGTTGCCAAATCCAAAGGGGGTAGCTGTGTTTGTTTAGTTCAGCAAAACAAAAAAGGAGTCCTGGGGCACTTTTAAAGACTAACAAATTTAGGCTACAACTGTAGCTATTGAGCAAAAAGGCCAGCTCAGTTGGTGGATGGAGAGCTGTGAGGGAAAGCCCTGGAGTGAGTGGGAGAATGAGGGAGAAGAAAAGAATGAAGACGTCTGGGAGCAAGAGAGAACTGTGGGGTAAAAAGCAGGGCTTGCAGACTCCAGGCTATACAGGGAGGACCAGACCACTGCTCGGTCCTCCTGGGATTGGAGATGGAGGGAAAGCGCAGAGGCTCAAAAGTGACTTAAAGCCACCTTTGCATTTTCCCTCCTCAGCTGCACTGTGTGGTCTTCACCAGTTGCTTTTGATTGAGGACACCCAATCACACAACCCATAATGCTAATCTGAATTACTGGCATGCACTGCTGTGAAAATAGATCTCTAAAGTAATCTACTCAGATAATGTAATAACTACTTGTTCAATCACAAGTTGTCAATGAAATATATGCAAATACATATATATACAAATGATCAAGGTTCGAAAATCACCCGGAAAGTCTCCTCAGTGTATGTGACCTTTAGTAATTTTCATGTCTCAGTTAAAATGTTCTTAACAATCAAGCATTTTGCTTTGTTTTAATTTAGAAGTGGGACAAAACTGAAACTCTGAACCCCATCTCTTTTGACTTTAAGAGGGATGCCTTTTGAATACCTAAATCTGAACTGCTGCTGTGCTTTCCCTTCTAGTTTAGATTCAGAAAGAATAGATCCAGAGGGGCAGCCGTGTTAGTCTGTGTCCAGCAAAAACAACAAGAGTCCTGTGGCACTTTCAAGACTTACAGATTTCTTCAGGCATAAGCTTTTGTGGACTCCAACCCACTTCGTCAGATGCATGAAAGAACAGATTGTCATTTCCTAATCTCCCTATGCCTGAAATCCTCATGGGAATGCTCATTCTCTTAAGATTGAAATCTCATGAAAATAACTGCTCTCACCACATCTCTTCCATTTTAAATGGTGAAACTCTCTGGAGAGGGCTTATATTCGTGAGATTTCATTTTATTGCACAAAGTCATGTTGTTTCATCGGGCAACACTTTAGAAGAACAGCTTTGAAGATGCTAAAATCACTTAGCCCAAATCTTAATCTATATCTGATCCAGAAACAGACACTACCAGCTTGCCCTATTCCTTATTCATTAAGCACACAATAACCACAGTATTTTATTCAGCATGAGTTGCAGTAAATCTTATCAAGCAACGATATGCTTTTTAAATATTCCTTGCTTAATAAAATATTTATACATTCAAACCTTACTATTGTATAATTGATCTAGTCACTGCTCACCTTTTAATATCCAGGTAACATGTGTTCAATGACTTGCATGTATACAACGCACATACACTTAAAATCACTGTATATTTGTGAGCTTTGAGTCACTCTTGAGATCAGTGTGCTTCCTGATATCTCTGAGGCCTTCATCATTAGGGCTACACAGCTGATGTGTTCTCGCCTTAATGTTTTAATACTCTAACAGAGGATGTATTTTGTGCATGATTCATAAGGAAACCTGTCTGCTGGGAAGGAATGTGGGCATCATTAAAACAACATGAAATTCCACAGTAAGCCTGAGAAGAGAACTCGTTCTTCCTAGCCATATAAAGCATCTGCTTAAATTCTCATGCATAGAACATACAGACTTGTTAGGCAAGATTTTTGACAGACTATTTGGCACTGGGTAGAATTATCCCAAAGACCTGGCAGTGGAAATAGTTTAAATATTAATTTGTCAAACACTCCTCAAGTGAAATGCTAATTGATGCCTCATCAGGATTTGGCTGGGCACAACGCCGGAAAGGGTCTGAACACTTCCTGTGGCTTTCCTGTTGAACGGAAAAGGAGACATAACATGATGTACTTTGCTATGGTCATCATAGCCAACTTCTGGAAAACTTCCTTCAGACCTCCGGTTGCAAGGAACTTGATATTGCATAGCTCTAAACTCTAATTTAGATCAATTTATCAGACATACAATGTATAGGGGTGTTCAGTGAGAACAGGATTATTTAGAAATGAAAGTATAGAAACAGGTACAGGCCATCCTCACACTTGACGAATAATGTTGTTAGTAAGAAGTAATACTATTGCAGTATCCACGATAATATGAATACATGCAGAGTCTTGTGCTGAGAGGGAGCTATCAGGGAACATGAATAATAGAATTTTACTATCTTAGTACAAGAATAGATATATGCGATCTGCTCAGTGGCATTGAATTGGTTTGAAAAGGCTCCACAAGAAGCTGTTTAATGTCTCTAATTAACATTAAATATGAGATTGGTTATCTCACCTCATTCTTTCAGGCAAATTCCTTTTTAATATGTGTGTACACTGCTGATAGAAATACATGGTATGTTACGGAGGAGATATTTCCTGCCACAAAAAGCTACGTGGATCAACTTCAAACTGTGTTCCCAGCATCTGTAAGATCCCAAAAGTCGTTTCTCACTTCATGATCAAAATTCATGCATGGGAACAAGGGAAAATAATTCTTGGCATTGGCTTTAACCATGCCTATCACATCCAGTTCAGAGTAAAGCTGTTCATCATTTGTTCCTCTCGCTGGGTAGGGTTGGCCTTAGGGAAAATGGCACCCTGGATGAACTTTTTTTGGTGACTTTTAAGTACTGCTTTCAGAGTGGTGGGCGGCCTCTCAGTAGGTAGATTAGCCTAAGGTGGAGTGGTGGCAGCACTGTGTGTGCCACATTGCTGGGAGGGTGAAGACGGGACAGGTGTGAGAGCCTGGCTCCCACCCCTCAATCCCCTTCATCTCCTCCTTCCAGGTGGGCATGTCGCTTCTGCAACCTCTTGGTCATGGTGCCCTGGGAAGTTCCCTATATCACCTCCTCATGAGGCTGGTCCCATTGTAGTGCGATAATAATGGGTCACTTGTTTTCAGGTAAAAATGGGTTTGACCCTGTGAAGTTCTGAGCAACTCCTGAAAGATACAGAGCAGCAGGGAACACCCATGGCAGTTCCACAGGAGCCCTGGGCCGAGGTAAAATTCCAGAGTGGGCCAGATACAGGGTATGGAGAAGGTGAGAAGATGAACTGTTGATTTAGTGAACTGCACCAACATCCCAGTAATAAAGCTCCACAGGGCTGAACCAAAACAAGGGTTCATTGTAATGGCCACCCAAGACTTGGGTAAGGTGGGCACAAGCTGCCTCACTTCTCCCTCTGCACTGGCAGAATTCTGCATTAAATGTTTAATGTGAGAGGGATAGAGACATAAACAAAGTCAGTCTATTAACTTGCTTCATTTGCTTGAGATGAATCTCTGGCAAGCATCACACTGAAACTCTAGATTAAAAATAAAGCTCTTTTGTGATACACATTGCTGCTCCCTGGACAATTCCACTTTTGGGGGGGAAATCAGCAGAATGCAGTATTCTGAACTCTAAACAATGACTTGTACTGTACTTTGCAGTGTTGTGATTCAAAAGATCCTTTTCTCAAGCTGAGGGTGGAGGTATGTGATGCTAAACTGCTTCCACCTGTTGGAGTGACTTGCATTTTAAGCAGGGTTAACTGTGGAGCACCATTTGGAAACAGTTGTGTAGAAATGCTTGAATTCTCTTGGGGCAACTGCTTTATACACCTTGTGGCTGATGAGTGTTTCAGGGTTTAAACTTCATTTCTAAGTCAATCAACTGGGGATCAGGCAAAAAGACTGAGTAACAGTTTTACTAATCAAAACAATGTTTTGAACACATTTGAGCTCCAAAGAGTCTTCCTTGCTATCTGAATTCACAGTAAGAAGGCTCTGAGAGAAGAATTATGAAATGTGCTCTTTAAATTATGTTGCACATGAAATTTGGTTTCCTTGACTTACAGTGAACAATAATAAATTAATTTTTTTATTCAACTGATAAAGAGAACTTGGATAGCCAGCCTGCAAAGTTTTAAAAAAATAAGAGTTCATAAAAAGAAGGGTTGAGTCCTACAACTAAGGTACATCAGGAGAACTTTATTAGGTTTTGTAAAATTCAGATGGAAGGGAGAAATCAGGACACATCTCCTACAGTGCTAAAATAAAGCTTATTTTGTTTCACCTTTTATCACATATTATCTTGGAAGAGTAATGTAGGAAGGTGGAGCAACCTGTCTGTTGCTTCCGTTAGTCTATAAACTATAGTAAAGTGTGGATTCAGAACTGAACTTCCTCAAAGATCAAAAAGGTTTTGATCCAGATTTCTGATTGGACTCATTTTGAGTACAGTTATTAGAGATTCTTTGGTATAACTGGGAAGAATTTGTCTTGCTGAATATCTTTTAGAGATTGTGTGTTAACAGTGGGTTTAATCAGTGATCATATTTCTGACACATTGATTGAGGATGAATAATCTGAGCAAATAAGAAAAAAAAGAAACAACATGAGGTAGGGTGGCAGGAGATCGTTCCCACTTGCATTTTAGTTTTGAGTCCTTTACATAACAGCCAGGAGATAACATACAATATTGCACCAAAAGACATTGAAAGACCAATTTCAAACTATAAAATAAACTAAAAGCAGTAAGCAGTCACTGTTGTTACCTCTTTGGAAGAAAGAGATAAAGAAGGAAATTAACTTTGGGATAGCACTGTGTTGAAGAGAAAAAAATCACTGTAAATGATAGTAGGATTCAACCTCACACATCAAGAGAGGAACATTTTCAGTTTCCATTTATTTATTTCAAAGGCATATGTATATTCTCAGTAGTGCTATGTAAGGAACTCCCATTCATACTAGCATAGAATGAAGAAGATAATAGTAGAGCTTTGATTATCAAGACCACCCTTTCTCTTTTCCACTGGGCCACATCTCTCCAGGTCACATTTGTGGAAGGCAGTACTTTCAACTACAGTGTGAAATGAAGGGCATCCGTTTATCGTCGAATCATAGAATCCTAGGGTTGGAAGGGACCTCGTGGTCATCTAGTCCAACCCCCTGCCAAAAAAAGCAGGACCACTCCCATTAAATTATCTTTGTTACTAAGAGTATGTATTCCCTGACATTGGTAAATTTGCCTCCGTCAGATGGATTTTTCAGGATCAATTGAGCACAAGTGGAAAACCACTCACTTGACCCAGAAATTGACTTAGTAAATCCACCCCAGAAAAAGAGTAGTGCTGCATCAATGGGAGGGCATTTCCCACCAGCGCAGCATAGTGGGGACACCGTGCTGATTAGAATTTAGGAAGTCAATGGGATATACACAAGCTACTCTACGTAGCTTGCATATTGCCCGTTGACTGCTGCCTAATTTCCCAGTAAGTATAGACCAGGCCTAAGTTAAGGACTATGCAGAAAAATCTCCTCCTTGGTCACAGATGTATGCCTGAGGTTCAGGCAAACTCAAAATGCCTGCCTTACAGCGAGTATTGCTAGTACTTCAATAACAAGAGGCCCCACAAAGTATTTCTCCATTAGCCTCCAGTAAACCCTATGTGCTATGGCAGCTGGCAAAAAGCAGGGGCAGAAGGATGTGAAATCTATGCATTTGTCTTCCTATTGTATTTAAATCATCTTAAATGAGAGGTGAAGCCATTTGGCGGCAATCTTATATTAAGTGCTCTTCACTGAAAATGTTTATACATTGTGGCTGAAAAATGTATCGGTGGGTCAGATCCGCAGCTGGGGTAAATTGGCATAATTCCACTCTAGTTAATGGAACACTATCAATGTCAACCAGCTAAGCGGGTCAGGGCTAGATTTATTAATAGTTTTGTGCAGTGTTGTGTGTAATTTGGAATGGGATGAAGACACTTTAAGAGGGATTTGGGGCGCTGATGGCTTCCCCACAGAACTTGATGAAGCTGGTTACAATCCAGAAAGTCCCAAAATTGTTTTTTCAGTAGACATTCTTACCAGCCCTAGAAAAAAAAAAGTAAGTCTGGCAGGAATGATTTAGCAAAGATGGAGTGAATTCTATTGAAGGCCAGGTGAAAGCATTCAAAACGCCCTGTCAACTTGGTGACTTATTTTTAACTAGATGTTCCCCACAGCCCTTCCTCCTATGTACTGACCAGCTGAACTCCTTGGCATTTCTCTCAGTGGCTACGTCAACACTGGGGCTTAAATTGACTTAAGTCGACTTAAGTAACTCCCTGGGCACATTTGGAATACATTAAGTCAACTTAAGCACTTGCTTAAGTCAGTTTAATAACTCCTACCCTTAAAGTCAACTTTATTAAGTTGACTTAAAACAATATGCCCATTAAAGTCAACTTTATAAAGTCAATATAGTGCAATAGAGCCTTTTAAGTTGACTTAAGCTAGGGGATTCATTTAAAGTCAACCTTATTAAATCAACTTTAAATGAGTCCCATTGCTTAAGTCAACTTTATAAAGTCCACTTACTCAAATGTGGCCTCACTAAGTTGACTTAATAAAGTCAACTTTAAGTAGACCTTATTAAGTCAACTTCCTTGAGCCCTGTAGTATAGACATAGCCAGTGTGATCAAGCAGCGGTAGGTTCTTTGATCTAGAATCTTATAAACTTCTTGCACAAATTGTGTGTGTTAATCATTCATTAGTTTAGCAATATGACCTCCACTAAGTGAAGTGAAATAAGTAGAACAACTTCAAAATATTGTGACAAATGGGGTTGCTTGGGCACTGTGGGTTGTGTGCTTCGAGGTTAGCAGTCAGCTTCATCACAGCTCTCTCTCCTCCAAACTTCAGAGTACTGCACTCTCCTGTAGTCTCTTGCCCTGGGGCTGGACTCTTCACCCCACAGGCCATGGGGCCTGAGGCCTGTATGGGTGATCATCTCCTGTCTGACTGTAACTTTAGGTGGTTACAGCAATAGCTACTAGTCAGCTTTCTCCAGTTCTTCCTCACTCTGCTACTCCACTCCACACAATCTTCCAGTCCTCCAACCACCACACCCAACACTCACTGCCGGCTGCCTGCAACAGAGGCCTTTTCATTTACTGTGGCCAATTACTCCAATTGGTCTCAGGTTCTCCAGTTGGCTTCAGGTGCTCTACCTGAGCTGAGGTGCTCTAATTGGTCTCAGAGCAGCCCTGCCCTCCTTCACCTGGAAACAGGGATTTATTAAGCCTGGGGCAAACATATCTGCTTTCCAACACCCTCCTGTAGCCCTGAGGCTTGACTCCATCACACTATATTAAAATATTTCAATAAGCAATTCAGTCACCTCTGCAAAGCAAGAATTAAGAAACACAAAGCATCAGCGAACAGCAAACTGGGCCAGAGAAGCAGACAGGGGGTATGTAAGACTGAAAAGGAGAGGTGTCTAAAAATCCTTTCTTATGGCTCATTCCTGAGAGAGCCTTTTGGCTCCACGATAAATGTGAAAACAGGTTGTAATTATTCGTGGCAGCATTTTATTTATACTGAAACAAGAATGAATCTGACATATCTTCATGACAATTGCTGCTTGTTGAGTAACTGGGCGGGGGGGAGGGGTCGGAGGGAAGGTGTATACAAATAAGAGGACAAAGCCTCTTCAAGAAGATAAATTGATAAAAGTGTCAGTTCAAGCTCCTGGTGTGGCAGCTTGTTACATCTTAATTATGTTCCATGTTCAAATTCCATATCCTTCTTCCTACTGCATCTGTCCTGTACCCGTTGAACTCAATGGAAGATGCTTGAGAATTTCATACAGAACAGGACTGTCTTCTAGATTTTGTGACTCCTCACAGTTTGCTTTCTGGAAATCCTGTGTTTGTGCTCTGGTAATATATTTGTTTATTGTGATGATCTGAAGTAGCCCATGGTGAGTGGTACCAAACTCAGTTTAAGGGTAAATGTATAATGACGGCAGCAAAATCACCACCATCAGTGCTATCTTCTGGGTGCGATTGAGTGGTCTGTGTAGACCCGCTCAATCACTCCAGAAATTGCCATAGCAACTCCAGCCCCAGAACTGGAGTTGCTGTAAGCCGACCAGAAAGCATTTCTGGTCAGTTTACCTTAATGTGTAGTGAGGGATTAGCAAATCGTCAGGGAATACACAAGGTATTTTACGTACCTTGTGTATCTCCCATTGACTGCCACCGAAAAGTACAGCAAGTACAGACTAGGGCTTGGCCTCAGTTGTGACTTTCTTGCCAGTAAGAGGGAGATCCAAACTAGTATTATCCCTAGGTGGAAATTTGCTATGTAGCTTGGGAACATACCTAATTATGCTCAAATGGCTTTCTTTGTTACCCACATTGATATCTATGTAGTTAAAATTTTCTATTAATTAACTATGAGGACCTCCCCACCCCAAATATAGGAGTTGGGCTACAAATTTATTATCTTCACTCTCTTCCGTTGCCAATACTATATCCTACTCTTCTCTTTTAATTTGTGGGTTAATTTTTCACTTTTTCTAACACTTATCATAGAATGTTACTATCACTTTCTTATTTTTCATACTGCCCCTCTATGGCACTGTAACTGCTTTTGACATATGGCTCCACCTTTCCACCTTTCCAGCCCCCCCCCCCCCATCTGGAAATAAAAGAACAATGCCAGGAGACCATAGTCTCTCTCAGTAAGTATCAATTCACTGCATTCCATTCATGGCGGGGACCTGGATATAAAGGCATGTCTGAGCTCACGATGATATATGGTGCTTGGAGATTTTGAGTTTTGCTCTCATATTTCACCTACCTCTGTACTAAAAATTATAGATATAGTTTCCTTCCCTAGTTATGTGGCAGAAGCCCAACAATTTCAATCAAAAGCTTTCCTCTTATCTGCATGAAACCCAAAGTGTTGCAATGTTGAAATGTATTCATAGTTAATTTTCCATTTGTCTTAATGCCAGAAAATTCATCCAATCGATATTGAATATGTTCAAACAACTAAAAATAGGAACAAATGTTGATATAATCTAAGCCTGATCAACAATGAGAAATGATGAACAATACTCAAAAAAATGAAGGGAAAAACCTACTCTTATAAATTTCCTATTATATATTTTTCCTTAATGAGAAATTTGAGTCTGAAATTAATTCCAAATGTCTCAAAAGTTTCAGACCCAGTGTTTATTCATACCCATATCTGGTTTTTGCATGCTTATTTTTATTTAAATCATTTGTCTAATTCTGACCCAATTGTAGATTATGCGCAATAGTTCCATGTATCTATTAAGAAGAATGGCCCAGAGGTTCATGTGTGAAAAAACTATGGATGCAAAGTTGTTCATCTCTAGTCAGTACTTATTTTATTTTATTTTTATTTTTATTTTATTTTATTTGGTATGCAGAGCAACAGACAAATGAAAACTGTGATGTATAAGCCACTCTTCCACCCAATCAGGGCTGACCAAATAGTTTCCTATGCATTCTAACCATGCACTCTTTTGAAAATCAGAACTTTAAACAGTTTGTGATTTCTGGAGGCAGTAATGTCTTTAAAGGGGAAATGCAGTCAGTCAATGAAAAAGAACTTGCTAGAAATAATCTGTTTCTGGGGTCCTCAGCAGCTCAGTTTTGAGAAACTACAACTCCCAATATTCCATGAGGTTTTCAGGTTCTTGGCTCTAAGAGGATGGCAATGTTTGGCAGTATTAGTTCAATTCACTCTGAACAAGTCCAGGCAAGAAATTGAATGGATAATGATTTGCTAAGTGATGCATTTAAAGACTAACATGTATCACATGTGCTTTCATGGGAGAAATCTCATGTGATAAATACATTTGTTAGTTTTTAAAAGTGCTACAGGACTCTGGTTTTTTTTTTTTCTTCTGAATATGTTTACTGTAGTGAATTTTGTCAACATTTAGTTGTTGGGGAATTAAACAATGTGAACCTTTAAAAGAAAAAACCTTACAATTGGTACATTGCAAACATATTTAAGTAACTTCTACATTTAAAGGCAATAGGGCTACTCACAGTGGATAAAATTAAGCTTTGCTTCTTTCTGTGAACCATGATGTAGGTGCATAATTTTACCCACACTTGTAATGCAGTTGGTTTCAAAGTGACTACTCATGTGAGTAAAGTTATTTACATATGTAAGTGATTGCAGGATCACGCCTTAGGTGAAGACATGACTAGAAGAGGAAGCAGATGGTGGAGGATCAGGAGCAAGTGTTACAGTAACGAAATTAGTTAACATAGTGCTACCGAGCAAGTGAGTTTTAAATATTTTTTTAATCTATTTTAAACTGAATGCGACCCAGTTGTTTTCTTTTGCACATGTATGTGTTTGAGCACACAACATACAGTCTGCTACAGCAATACTTGGTAGGGACCCGATTGATTCTGCAATACCGTTTTACGATATAACTAATATTTAGTACAATATGGGAAACACGTACATCCACATGAAGTCTTTTATATATACTATGGTTTTTTAAACACTAGCAAACCATTGGTCTAGCTTTTAAAAATGCATGCAATAACGATCACTCATGTTGGGTTTTAAGCATAGTTGACCTCTTACACTAGTTCTAAATATATTCAATGTTAGTTTCAATTTACGGTCAGAATTTGAGCATATAGTTTCCACATGCCTATTGCATGCTGTATTTTGTTTTGCTGTTTGTAATTACTAAAGAAGCCAGAATCAGATCCAAATGGATCTGTGCAATTTTAGATATATATATAGTTCTATTCTACAGAACAGTGACATGGCATTTTACATACATTTTACTGCCATTGATTTGATCTCAATGATGGGCTACACTTCTGTCTTTTTAAAAAATCATTTTCCTCAACTCACTGCTTTTTACACCTCAGTTAGAAAAGGCTATTTATGGTTCATTTTGTTTTCCATACATTGTTTGTCTCTATAATTGAAACTTAAAAGCTAAGAGCAAGGATAATTCAATCAGAAAGCATATTGTTTTTACGGCTCTCCGCATGAATTCAAATGATCACAGTATTGTGAAGTTATAAATATCAGAATGAATTTATTTTTACTTGTAAAGTCATAGTAGACAGTGTCTCTTTTGGATGTGGGGGGGCTGATATTTACCCACATTGGATCCTCTAGTCTAACTTAAGCAAATGAGATATCTTGTCCCCTCCAGCAAGCACCTAGTTTGTTACTAAGACTCTTTCTATCAGCACGGCTACATGCACTGAGACTGCCCCTAAGGCTGAGTGTGATCATGTCGGGTAGGAAACACATAACCTTCTCATTTGAAAGCACCTCAGTTACTGAGTATGCCACTGATACTATGCTCTTGGCTGTTAGATGTCAGCTCAGTAAGGTTGAGAGAGAAAGCACTCCTGCTTTCTCTACTACAAAATGCCGTGTGGAATTACAAGAGAATAGCTTCATGCAAGCTCCACTGATACTGTCGGACACCTTTTCACCTCAAAATTAGCTAGTTTACTATAGAACAAATTGAAGTTCATATGTTTTGTGCTTTCTTTCCTCCATTGGTGTAAAATGAAACCAAATATAAAACATTTCCAATAAATGATATATATTTACAGTGTTGTTTACATAAATATGGCAATGGGAGAGCATTAAGGTAAAATAGAGTGAATAAGTTGAGGGTTACCTCCATATATTTTACCCAAGCTGGACTAAATGGGAATTTTTTAAAAAGTGCAATAATATGTAATATTTCATGAAACAACATTGCTGAAGAGCTGTGTTTTGCTTTTTGTTATAGTAAAGAAAATCTATTTATTTTAGAGGCTTATATTATATATTACATTATAGTGATTATCTTCAGACGTATGCCTAAGAAAAAAATTATCTTAAAGCTGTCCTAATTACAGTCAGCATGACTGTGAAATTTTCTGACTTATATAGGTTTAAATTACCCCTTGGAATTATTTCAGCAGAAATGAATCTACATGGACAACCAAATACTTAGCTAGATTTCTGCAGTATGTCTTGTAGGTGGTGAAAAGTTTAGCATCTTTTTCCTGTGCTTACCTACTTAAAACCTGTAAACCAATCGCTCCACTTGAAAACAAAAGCTCCTTGTCTTTAGTCAAAATTACAGAACCAGAAGTATGGTTTATTAATGAGATGATATATTTTTGACCCCCAAGTATGATCCCCATACATTTTCTTTTATTCTTATGGTTTTATTCCTATGACACTTTGATTTGGAAATGCATGCTTTTCACTTTATAAGACACTGTGTGTGAAAAAACAGCATGATTTATTAAATTCAAGAATTTCAGTTAGACTTGAATGAAATTGCCTCATAAATGCCTCTTCCATGATCAGATATAACACCAGGCATTACCTGCCAAGAAAAGGCACAATAATAAAACTCCTGCAAAGTTATTTTCTGCTTCCTGGTTATGAGATGAAGCTTCCCCTACTCCTCTCCCAGATATTGCACAAATGGGGATGTACTAGCATCTCCCAACTGGCTGCCTTGTGAGGTAAAAAGAAGAAAGCCTTAAACTTCACAATTGCCAATAATGAGCAATCATTACTCAAATTACACCAACCACTGATTAGGTTTAAAGTAATGAAGAAAACAACATGATCAATCATCATCAACCCAAAGGAAGTCAATCTGTGCTAGAGCTACAGCAAGATCTTAGTTCAGGGCTCCATCTACAGGGTTTTGAAGAGGAGAGAGTCAGAGGAAATCCATAGCACCACTGAAAAAGATTTCCCAGGCTCAGACTCTTCTTTCCAATTTTGAAACAACATTGGATATTTTAAAAATCTGTGTCAAATGAAAGGTGCCTGTTCCACAGATGAAGGCAAAAAGCTTTTAACAATGATAGTGTAGGTTGTGCAACCACGGCATTTTGAATGTCAGTTTAACGGAAAAAAAAAACCTGCAAGTGTGAAACTCAAGTCTATCAAATGATAAATAAAAATTATAATGATTGCTCTCACTGTGCTATCAGAGTCAGTGGAAAATTAGGTTTTTAATGAAATTTGTATTAATAGGCTTAGCCACAGAAGTAATGCTGGAAATTCACAAATTGCATGGGAAAAATCCCATTTGTCAGTCTTCATCAGCTGTTAAATGGCAATTTACAAATTAACTAAGTTTATTTTGAAAATCAAGAACAAATTCCCACCTACATATCCCTCTATCCCAAAATAAGATTTAATTTTTTTGTCTAACACATGAATAAAGTTAAAAAAAAGAAAAAACGCTTGAATAAGGCATTTCATCATCATAAAATATAAAATATAAAACAAACCAAATATAAAACAAAACAAATAATTGAAAAGGATAATTAAATAAAAAGAGAGGTCATTGAGTCCAGTCCCTTGCACTCATGGCAGGACCAAATATCAGTTTAAACCATCCCCGAGAGGTGAAGAATTATACGCTTGCTGTAAAAATTCCAAAGGATGGCTCAAAGAATCTACTATAGCTATAATCTCTTTTTCTATTAAATTGTACAGGTGTTTGGAGTAATTTCAGTAGAATTTTATTAAAGCCTTATTCCGCAGCACATTTAACATATGTGTAACTCCAAGCATGTATTTAGCTCCCTCTACTCAGCAAAGTACATGCTCGTGAAGATTTAGACACCTATATCAGCACATTGAAGCTAATGGAATTTAAGCACATAACTTTAAGTATATTTTTATGTGCTTTGTTGAATTAGAGATGAATTTATGTGTGTGCTTCAATCCTATTTCGATTATATTTGTAGACTCAAAGGCTATGTCTACATCTGCTTTTTTTGTTCGGACTTTCTAGTCCGAACTAAAAAAGCCTGAGGTTAGTCTGAACTAAAAAGTTAGTTCGAACTAGTTGGCATGGCAAGATTATCATGCTTTCTTAAATTTTATCCCCCCTTCCCCAGTAGTCACAAGTTGCTGAGATGAATAGTGGAGCTATTCTCTGGCCTTGCAGTAGAGTCCAGCACCCTGATCCTGCATGCTGCTTGGTATGTGGCCACCTTCTGTGTCTTCAGCAGGGTTCCATGAAGGCACAAGGAGTCCTCACAGAGAATTGCATGGGAGCAGTGTCTAAATAGTAGTTGGATGGTGTCATTATAGTGCAAGCTCTTTGGGGAAGGGACCATGGGTAGACTTTCAGAGGGGGGATTAAGGTGCCTGATTCCCATTAAAAGTTGTCCCATTGGCTTTCAAGGGAGGTGGGTGTCTAATAGCCACTTTCGGCTGTTGAAAAAAGTCCTGCCCATATGGCCCCAATCCTGCAAAGTCTTATGCCCATGATGAGGTTCAACAATGACAAGTTCAGAGTCCTGTACTTAGGATGGAAGAATCCCATGCGCTACAACAGAATGGGAACCGATTGGCTAGGCAGCCATTCTGCAGAAAAGGACCTGGGGGTTACCTGGGAAGAGCCTGGATATCAGTCAACAGTGTGCCCTTATTGCCAAGAAAGCTAACAACATATTAATAGGCCCATTGCCAGCAGCTCGAGTGAAGTGATTACTCCCCTCGACTCAGCATTGGTGAAGCCTTATTTGGAGAGCTGTGTCCAGTTTTGGGCCCCTCCCTCCAGAAAAGATGTGTACAATTTGGAAGGAGTACAGTGAAGAGCAACAAAAATGATTAGGGGCTGGAGCACATGACTTATGAGAAGATGCTGAGGGAACTAGGCTGATGTCTAGCATGCAGAAGAGAAGAATGAAGGGGGGATTTGATAGCAGCAGGTTTTAAGTACTTGCAAAGGAGTTCCAAGGAGGATGGAGCTTGGGCTGTTTTCAGTCGTAGTAGCTGGCAAAACTCAGACCAATAGTCTCAAGTTGCAGTGAGGGACATCTGAGATTAGGAAAAACTTTTTCACTAGAAGGGTGATGAAGCACTGGAAAGGGTTACCTCGGGAGGTGGTAGTATCTCCATCCTTAGAGGTTTCTAAAGTGAAGCTTGACAAAGCTCCTTCCAGTCCTGATCATCTGTGATTCTATGACATACTCGATTTTAAGCACATAAGTATCCAGTTATATGCACTGAAATCTTTTCAGGACTGAAGAATATTTGTGCTTAATGCAAAAAACAAAAACAAAAAGAACACTTATTGTTTTGCTTTTTATTTTATTCAAAAAAATTATAACCAAGTCAGTTATTAAACAGGCAGATTTCACTAGGATTTTTCCCCTTCCCCCAGCACACGGGTACACTGATAAACGTCACATCCCCTATAGCAGGTCGAGTAAGATTTTCTGCATTCTACTGAAAACTTCTTGATACATGTTGTTTGTTTTGCTAGCTAAACTAAAAATAATATTTTCTTATATCATCAGTGCTAATTTAGTTCCTGTATTCTACTATTAAAAATTATTTAAAAAAAAACTTGATAGAAGTAGTAGACAGCTGCAAGTTTGTTTTGCAAAATTTCAACATGCTTCTTGTACAAATTTATTTGGACTGTCCATCCTTGACAGTAATAATGAACTATTTCCTTGGAAACTCTGGGTATGGGAGAAAAACAGTGAAACTTCACATCGGCTTGGCAGTGAAGGTAAGAATGCTGACTACAGAGGAAATAACTTGTCAATGCAAGGTAAAGAAAGCCAGCTGATGATGTATTAAAACAAAAATAAATATATTGGCTGTGACGGGTTGTTTTCAAACCTGTTAGCACTTGTAAGAAGCAAAGGCCAAGAAAAAAAGACACCAATAAGATAAAGGAATATTGCGTGATGTCCTGCCATCTCATTTTTATAGGTGTTTCAGAATTTCAGTGGGAGTGGTGCCTGATTTAAGAGAGCAGGATATGGTCCAAAAATTAAAAAGATCTCCCATGTGAGATTTGTGCACCAGGAATTATGGGCCAGGTTGCTGCCAGGCCATAAACCCTGAGTAAAGGGTAGTTAACAGAGGTGCTGATTCAGGAGCAGAGCAGAAATTATTGTTAATGGGTGACTTGATTACTGTCTTCTGCAACTATCTACACTGGGAACAAATATTTAATGATAGGCTCTTCAGACTAACAGAGAAAGATATAATATGATCCAGTGGGTGGAAGTGCAAGCTAGACTGGAAAAAATGCGTATTTTTTTAACAGTGAGGGTAATGAACCACTGGCACAATTTACCAAGGTTTTGGGTGGATTTTCCATCACTGACAGCTTCTTTTAAATCAAGATGATGTTTTTTTTTTTTAAATAGACTTGAGGAAGTTCTATGTCCTGTGTTATACTCGAGATCAGACCAGCTAATCACAACGGTCTCTTCTGGGCTTGGAATCTGAGTCCCTAGTTTCCCTCTTGTTACAAGAAATAAGTAATCTGCCCTACCCTAGCACAGTTTACCCCCCTGTCCATGCAGGCATAATTACGCCGGCTGGTCCATTGTAGGCCAGGAGTCAAGGCCTCAACCACTCATTCTTGCTCACCTGCAGGACTGGGAAAGGTATAACTGGGCTCTCCACTACCACCACTTCAGTGCACAATACAAATAGCCCAATCAAAGGCTCGAAGCGTAGCTGACATCCATTGAGCTCCCTGCATGGATACTTAACAGAAGTCATACTGCTGTCCTAATTATCACATTACTGAGCTTGAACAAGAAACGGGGAATTAGTTAAGGTAACCCATTTACAGTGTGGTTTATTTTTTAAAGGACTGGCGTCTTAATCACTAGCGTATAAGGGAACACAACCACTCCTTCCCCTCCTTTGTGAATGGTGCCTATGTGCTCTTACGACTCCTGGTGCTCTTACGCCAGCAACCTGAACCATCAGTTATTCACACAGCTCAGGCAGGTTGGATTGTTCATATCAAACTCTATTGAATTTTCATTCCCATGTGGTGATATCCAAGAATGCTGTTCCTGTCCACAGACAGAGACTAAATCTGATTGGGTATCCTCTTTTTTGGTCCCAGAACTCACCTCTCTAATTAGAAAATTAAGAGTCAATGTGGTAACAATTGTAATGAAGATTGTAGCAAGGGCAGCGTTTACCTGTCCTACCACTTGAGCAATAATGGGAAATGGAATGAAACCACCTGGGAAAGCCGGCAAGAAAGGGGGCTGATGAGGAGTAGCTGGGTACCCCCCTGAGCCAAGCCTTATAAAGTTTCCCTGCGCAAGGTCCTAAGGAGGCTCCCAGACAGACAGCTCAGGAAGGACACTAAAAAGTACCTGAGACAGGGGCAGTTTGAGCCAGAGACTGCTGGAAAGCGGGTGAGTAACCAGCCCAGAAGGATCATGGACACCCCTGGGAAAGGGGGCTGCCCCGTGGAAGGGCTGGAATTGAGAAGACCCTGCGCCTAACCAGAAGCTGTATATACCTGTTCATTTCCAAAGGGATAGCTGTGTTAGTCTAGTCCAGCAAAAAAAAAAAACAAAAACAAGGAGTCATGTGACACTTTAAGACTAACAGATTTTTTTTTTGCATGAGATTTCGTGGGAGAAAATGCCACTTCCTCAGATACTGTGAAGATGGGTGAACTTACAGAATGGAATGAAAATAAATGCAAGGGGGTGTAAAACATAGGATCAGGTCATGCAGTAACAGCAAATCAGAGCAGTTTTCAGGCTCAAACCATGGGACGCCTGAAGTCAAATTCCCTTTTGTAATGGGAAAAGAACGCATAGTCTCGATTATGTCCTGCTTTCACAGAATTTAGCTTGCATATTAATTCACGTTCAACTGTTTCTCTTTGAAGTCTTGATGTCCCAGTCACATCTCTGATGACGGTCATTAACAAATCGTTCATCGAGTGATTAGAAAGATAGAAGTGCTCAGCAACTGGTTTCTTTGTTTTGTGATTTCTGATATCAGCTCTGTGTTCATTTATTCTTTTATGCAGCAATCGTCCTTTTTGTCCAATGTATAAGGTGTTGGGGCATTTCTTGCACATGATGGCGTAGATCACATTAGTAGATGAGCAGGTAAATGAGCCTTTGATGGAGTAGCAGGCTTGATTAGGACCAATGATGGTATCTATTGTGCAGATATGTGGGCAGACTTGGCAGCGTGGTTTGTTGCAGGGGTGTGTGCCTGCTTCAATGTTTCTGTTGTTTGATCTGTAGTTGCTGGTGAGTATCTGCTTAAGATTGGGTGGCTGTCTGTAGGCAAGGAGAGGTCTGTCTTCTAAGGCTTGGGAGAGAGAGGGATCATCTTTTAGAATAGGCTGTAGGTCCTTAATGATCTGTTGCGGAGGTCTGACTTGGGGGTTGTATGTGGTGACTAGTGGCGTTCTGTTGTTTTCTTTCTTGGGTCTCTTCTGTAGTAGATGACTTTGGGGTACCCGTCTAGCTCTGTCACTTTGTTTTCTTATTTCCCCAGCTGGGTACTGTAGTTTCAAGAATGCTTGATAGAAATCCTCAAGATGTCTCTCTCTGTCTGAGGGATCAGAGCAGATAAAGAGCACTTCAGGGAGCATTTTACAGACAATTAGGTGTTGATTGTGGGGGAGAGGATGAAAGCCAAAGGAGGTGAGTGCAGGCCCCATTACACACATCACAAAGTATTTTACAAATGGTGGTGAATTAGATAGTTGTGCTCCCAGTTTACAGATGGGGAAACTAAAGCACAGACATCTTAAGAGACTAACCCAAAGTTAGTCAGAGAGTCAATGGAGATAGAAAGCTGACTTCCTAATTCCCAGTTGCTTGCTTTCTTCATAAGAAGCGGCAAGGGAAAAAAAACCCTTAACACAGCCCCCACACTTAGTCATGGTATCAACTCAATTCCAAATCGATCATGATGCTTATGTGAAAAATGACAGTGACTCTAAAGGTAGCATAATACTTCCTATCTATATTAATTGTATCAATATAAGTGGCAATGAATTTAATTTAGCATGCAATATTTGCAAGCTGACCTAGACAGCACTTTAACAAGTAGATGTCTCCAAAGGTAGACAAGAAGACAATGAATCATCTTCATTTCACAACAGTAGGAAGTAAAATTCTAGACAGCCTGGTTTAAATGTATATTTTAAAAGGGATAGCCGTGTTAGTCTAGTCCAGTGAAAAAACAACAAGGAGTTGTGTGGAACTTTAGTGCCACACAACTCCTTGTTGTTTTAAATGTATATGCCTATAATAAAGTAGTGGCCTTCTAGAATGATGCTCTAAAGCTAAACTAACAAGGAGTCCTGTGGCACTCTTAAAGACTAACAATTTTATTTATTGCATAGGTGAATCCCACAAAAGCTCATTCATAATAAAATTGTTAGTCTGTAAAAGAGCCACAGGCCTCTTTGTTTGTTTCGTGGAACTAGCCTGGCATGGCGACCTTCTGGAACTAAAGCAAAACTAACGGCTTATAAAGATCAGCCATAAAATAATGGAAGAGGTGTTCAGAAAAATATAGCCACCAAAACATATTGTTATAAAGAGTAATGGTACTGTGACTATCAGAAAATCATCACATTAGTAACAGGAAAACATGAAGATATGACGGTTTCAAATAGACGATGGAATCCTGCTGATCAGCGTGGTGGTCCTGTGGATAGGCAACATCCATAAACAACCGCCCAAGGCAACAACATTCTTTATTAGATTGATTATACACCAGGTTTACTTATTGTAGTTAGTAATGGATGCCAGATCTCTGCTTTGCCTATGGTAACAAGAACCAGCATTGAGGAAATAAGCGTTACTCTTTGTATTGCTCCTGCTAGTTTGATGGAATTTTCACACCTTCAGTGTTTAAAATGTGAAAACATCAGCATGAATAATAGCACTCACGAAGGACTTTCTGCTGCTGCTAGTACTGGGTAATTCATTTGAGAGAAATAGTGGCTGCTACTCTGTCTTGTACAGTAAGTGATCTCATCATTCTTCCAACCTAAAATCAAGGGCTAGGTAAACTGGTTCAGATCCAGACGACAGTAACATACAAATAAAGCCTATTATAATATTATATAATTATAATAATGCCTTCTGCAGTAACAGACAAATAATACCTATTGTTCTGCAGTGGCTCCTAACGGCTATACCCAGGTGCTACTCTGACTAGTACGGGTGTTCAGCAACGTTCCCTTTAAGGGGCTGACGCAGCTGAGCAGCATGTGCTGCTCGCTGCGTGCCCCCCCATGTGGGCCCAATCCCACCACCCCAAGGTCCACTGCCCACCCGGCCTCACCCGAGCGGTGCAAAGCAGATCTCGGCCTGCCCCCAGCCGGCTGCGCCTCCCCAGGGGGTGGAGGGGACCAGCGCTGAGCTCCAGCACACAGGGTCAGGGTGCTGAAGCAGCCTGCCCCACTCCCAAAGAGTTTCGGCCGCTTCACCCCGGCCCCCCCAAGGCCATGGAGCAGGCCCAGTGAAGCAGGGAGGGCGAAGCGGCTGAAACTCTTTGGGAGTGGGGCAGGCCCCTTCAGTGCCCTGACCCTGCACGCCGGAGCTCAGCGCCAGCCCCCTCTGCCCCTCGGGAGGTGTGGCTGGCTGGGGGCAGGCCAGACTCGTTGCTCCACCCCGCTGGGGCGAGGCCGGGCAGGCAGGTGGTTGGAGCAGCCTCCAGCCCCTGTGGCCCCCCTCTCCCTGGGGGTTGCAAGGGGGGTTAAGGCCCCCTTCCCTGGCCACCAGAGCGGCGCTGCCAGGCCCCCAGCCGCTCCTCCAGCTGGGGGAGCGCTCACTGAGCCCACACAGATAGTCTGCACAGGCTCAGTGACAGCTGACACTGAGCGGGAGTTTCAAAAACTCCCAGCTCAGAGTCGCTGCCTAAGCAGGGACTGCAGCTGCCAGCCGGGCACAGTTGGCAGCATTCCCTGCACCAGGCAGCCCCAGGGGCTGCGCGGCCATGCTTAGAGGGAACATTGGGTGGGAGAGAAAGAGAATCAGCCTCCCTCAAACATTTGCCCAGAACTTGGCCTGGACTAAACTTCAAATTCTTTTACTTATTTCCTTGCACCTCTTCAGGTACTGCAGCAGAAAGTGAATATGCCAAACCATCTGTTTCTGGTGCAGCCGTGTGGGTAGAAATTATGTTACCAGCGGGTTTTCTGGCAAGAGAAGAAAGTGGTATTGAACAATGCATGTATCAGTCTAGTTTTAATGGTCAGGAAGAAAATGATTACCTGTGATGAGTCAATAGTAAAGGCCCATGTTGATAGCCATTGAAGGCTTATAATAAATCCATCACTGGAGTCTCTTATAATAGTCATACTTTTCAGAGGGTAGCCAGGTTAGTCTGAGTGTTGCAAAAACAACGAAAGTCCTGTGGTGCCTTAAAGACTAACAGATTTCTTTGGGCATAAGCTTTCATGGGCTCCAACCCACTTCATCAGTTGCATCTGATGAAATATGTTAGTCTTGAATGTGCCACAGGATTCTCATTGTTTTTGCAATAGTCATACTGAGTTAATTCCATGTGATGCCACTTGGACTTCAAATACCAACAATCTGAATAATGTCTGATCATAGTGTTGCTTCAGGATTACCAAATTATATATGCCCAGTGCAGACTCCATTGTAAGATTAAGGCTTCATAAAATTGAAAGCTGGAAGGGGCCAGTAGGTCATCTAATCAGACCTCCTATATATGATAGACCACTAACTCATCCCAGCACCCACACACTAACCCAACAGATGAAATAAGACCCAAGTATTACAGCTCACAGGAGAAACGAGTGTTGGGTGTCATAAACATAGAATAAGAGGGACTATCTTTTGCAGTGCTAGAAAAGGTTGTGCACTGAGCTTCTCCTGAACTGCTTGCAGTCTTGCTTGAAGCAAAGTGACAGTCAGTCACTAACACAAGCATAAACATTCATGCAGTAATAGGACTTTAACCCATTATTTTTAATGAGTGTTTGGAGTGTTCATCACCTCTCAAGACTGAGTCAACAGCTGACAAATTCCATGGAGAGACACTTTTAAATGCTGTATACCAGCTTTCTAGGACCACTGTTAAGCATTCTCTGGGCAGGTTGATACTGACGGTGGCACCAGTTTGATCTTTCTGGTTTGATCAAACGGTCAGTGAAAACCCCACTCAATTGATCCAGAAATCATTGCTGTAAGTCTACCCCCTCAAGAAGAGTAGCACTTAGTCAAAGGGAGGGTATTTGTGAGACCCCTTTATAATGATTTGCAGCCAGCTTATTATCATGTTGTTTTGTAACAGCTGCAAATTTTGCCACCTCATAGTTTGTCCCTTTTTTTAGATCATTTATGAATATGTCAACACCATCAGTCCCCATACAGATCTTAGGGGATACTGCTATTTACTGGACTCTATTTTAAAAATAGACCATTTCTTTAATCTTTGTTTTCTGTCTTTTAAATTGTTACTGATCCATGAGAGGAATTTCCCCCTTTAGTGAATGACTGCTTGCTTTGATTAAAAGCTTTGAAGATATGACAAAAGCTTTCTGAATGTCCAAGTAAACCATATCCACTGGATCACCTTTGTCTACATATTTGCTGACTTCCTCAAAGAAATCCAATAGATTGGTGAGACATGACTTCCCTTTGCAAAAGCTGTGTTGGCTCTTCCCCAACAAATCATGTTCAACTATGAGTTTAACTCTTTTCTTTACTGTAGTTTCATAGAATCATAGAATCCTAGGGTTGGAAGGGACCTCATAGGTCATCTAGTCCAACCCCCTGCCAAAGGCAGGACCACTCCCACTAAACCATCCCAGTCATGGTTTTGTCCAGCCGGGCCTTAAACACCTCCAAAGATGGAGACTCCACCACCTCCCTTGGCAGCTCATTCCAAGGCTTCACCACTCTCCTAGTAAAAAAGTTTTTTCTAATATCCAGCCTCGACCTCCCTAACCGCAACTTGAGGCCATTGCTCCTCATTCTGTCCTCTGTTATTACCGAGAACAGTCGAGCTCCATCTTCCTTACAGCATCCCTTCAAGTAGTTGAAGGTTGCTATCAAATATCCCCTCAATCTTTTCTTCTGCAGACTAAATAAGCCTAATGCTTTCAGTCTTTCCTCATAGGGCTTGTGCTCCAGCCCTTTAACCATTTTGGTTGGCCTCCACTGGACTCCATTTAATTTGTCCCTGTCCTTTTTGTAGTGGGGAGCCCAAAACTGAACACAGTATTCTAGATGTGGCCTCACCAGTGCAAAATAGAGGGGAATGATCACGTCCCTTGATCTGCTGGTAATACTTCTTTTGATGCAGCCCAGTATGCCATTGGCCTTTTTGGCAGCAAGAGCACAGTGCTGAGTCATATCCAGCTTCCCATCCACCATGACCCCCAGGTCCTTTTCTGCACTGCTGCTACTTAGCTGAATGTTTCCCAGCCTGTAGCAGTACATGGGGTTTTTTTCGTGCCACATGCAGGATTTTACACTTTTCCTTACTGAACCTCATAAGATTTCTATTGGCCCACTGTTCCAATTTATCTAGGTCTCCCTGAATCCTGTCCTTGCCCTCCAACGTGTCTACTGTTCCCCCCAGCTTGGTGTCATCCGCGAACTTACTCCTCCAATGGAAGTTCAACTTAGTATTGTGTAATTGCCAGGACTGCATATTCAGTCCTTTTTAAAAAATCAGTTTTACAATAGGTATCCTCGAGTCAACTGGTACAAAAGCTGATTTAAATGATAGGCTTTATACTACAGTTAGTAGTTCTGCAATTTCATATATGAGTTCCTCTTGGGTGAATATCATGTGGTCCTGCTGAGTTATTACTATTTAATTTGTCAAATGTTCCAAAACCTCCTGTCCCCATGCAGCTTGCAAGCATTTTACTCTTGTGACTGTTGATTTCCATTCAACTAACTTCCTCATTTGGTGTAATTCTCCTTTCTGAAGCTAGTGCTACTGTGGTGGACTTTTTGCTGTTTCCACTCCACAATGCTGTTAAGTTTAATTATGTTAGAATCACTTTTACTATACTGTTCACCAATAGTCATCTCTTGGACCAGAACCTGTGCTCCATTTTGGACTAAATCAAGAATTGCCTCTCTCCTTGTGCCATACCGCTATAGTGATTAATACTACAGAGATATTTATCTATTGACCCATACAGAATCATTTAAGAACACAGGGCACAGCACATGTTATACAAATGATAATCGTGCAGAGCCTAAGCATTCAATATTCACATTTTACTACATTTGATATGTGTTCATCTGTATTGCTATTCCCTTAATGACCGAATCCCTACCTCAGACCTTTTGCAGACTTGCACCCATAATGCACGTTCTAATTGTCCATTCATTTTACCCAGACAAATGAAGAATTGAATATCTACGTTCACCTACCTGTTGTCAATTAACGATGCCTCATTACACAAATCACTCAGAAAGCTGATGAGGTTTTATCTAACACAGAGGCCAGGTCAATCAATCGTCATCAGACCTGTGGATCTTCAATGGACATTGAAAGGTTAATTCAGTTCTTTGAGGCCTCCATCATGTCAGCAAAATTAGCAAGAAGGTGGCTGAGTTGTCAATTGAGCTCAGAGACAATTAGTTAATGATTAGAATGCTACCATCTGGGGAATTGATATTAAAATGAACCATCTCAGGTAAATTTGCATGAGTTTAGAAAAATCTATAGTTTGGAGGCAATGGGGAAGTCAGTTCCATAATGCATAATTATATATTTCTAAGGGATATACTTCAGAGCCGCCCTTGCCAAATTAACTCTCTGTCTCAAAAAAAAATCCTTGCCCAGTTCAGCTCATAAGCTTCAGGTACTTTGGTGTGCTAATCTGCTTAGTAACCAAAATTAGCAATGATTCTGCTGCCCTCTCTTCATTATCCCATTTCCTGCTAAATAATTATGGATTTGATATGTTTTACAATAGGAGCTGGGCATACTGGTTGTGAGTAAGCCAACACCCTGCTAAAAGAAAGACCTTTTAAACTTAAAACATTTTTACCACTTTAGGACTGCTTTTATTTAATTTTATTATTTTCTCTTCCTATATTTATTGCAAGGAGCAGATTTATGCTATGGTCATAATACTGTGCATAGCATAGCATATTTATATACACCTTGACTAAATGAAGAATAATTAATCTATATTCCATTTCATTGCCTGTTCAAGCTTCATTATAAGTAAGGTTCAGGCACCCGAAGAAATTTTATTATGAAAAATAAATATGAGGACTTGGACGGTCTAATTACAATGATAGCTGCTTTGTATCAGTTTAGAGATTTCCTTCCCTTTTGCATACTCCTCTAGGTTTAGGTTCATTTTTTGATACTCTCAACTAGGTCTAGCAATATTCTCCAATGTGTTATGGTGTTCAGTACTGCCAAGATTTATTTTAGGCTTTTAGGTTTCTTTCTACCTTTGATGGAAGATTACTGTAGGCTCTGGTTCTCAATTTGATTGTCCACCATTATAAACACCCCTTTAATAATGGACATCCACTTCAATATGACAAGACAATTTGTTGGCTTCCAAGAACAGCCTTAAGAAGATGTGTCATATATACTATAGGTTATCCTGTGACCCAATTGCCTTCCTATTGATGTGCAGATACTTGGCTTTGTGTGTCTGAGTGCTTTGACATACTAGTATCCAATTATATTCCATTTAAATTCAGGCACCAACGACCTTCACTTTTTTTAGCAACCATGACTTTCATATGTTTTAAAGAAAATGTCACAAAGGAATAAGGAAGATTTTAGATGTCTGACTTAGCTTTTATGTTCTTCACACCTATATCCTTCCCAAAACCATAGTGATTTTAGCTATGACCAGGATGAGATGACATTTGGTGACAAGGCCAAGTGATGACCAGCTGCTACCTTCTGTAACAGAAAGGGTCAGATACGTTGGTCTCTGGTAAATATTCATACATTTTTTAGCCCCATACTTTATAAGCAATAAAGGCTTCCCTTCTCCATCCTTTGAGTATAAGAGAGGAAAGAAGAACAAGGTGCTTTAAAGACATAACTACTTGAGTTTTCCTATTTGAAGCATGTGACCTAATTGTCTGGTATATTGATTCTTCATGCTATTGTAGTGGGCCCTTAAGAATGTTTTCTGTAAAGCATATTGAAAATTTCAGGTGTGCTTAAACAGTGTTAATGACCCTCTTTACAGGTTGATGTTACCCATCAAAGAAGTATTTTAGTGATTTGCAGCCATAATTTCCAAAGCAATTGTACACAGTAAATCTTTAGGGGTAAGGAAAAATAAAAATGTCATGCCCACTAAACAATTTTTTTTTTTTTGCCCAGCTGTCCACTCAGAGCTGCTGTGTTTAAACCATAACCCATGTTTTGCCTTCCAAGATTCCCCCCTTCCTGTAAATCCAAACTTCCAATTTAAACGCAATGCATCAGATTCCTTTCCTAAATACACGGTGTAAATCTGGAGTTATTCCTCTGAGTTAATTGAAGTACTTTGAATTTACATCAACAAAACCTAGAGCAAAATTCAGCCCAATAGCATTATATGGACAATCTTGAAGATCTGAAAGGCTTTTAAGCTTTTGTTTAATGTAATGGTTCCTTGCCTTCTTTGATTTTCAAAAATTGTTACATTATCATATTTCAGACTTGGGGGCCCAATTCCATGACTACTCTTCACCTGTTCTCACTGGCCACAGAGGGGACTCTCTTTCTTCCTTCAGGGATTAATAACATTGCCTTTGTGGCCCACAAGCTAACTGAACTTTTGTTAAATTTCTCTAGTGAGTGATTTTTATTTTTGGTTTTTCATTGAAATGCTGTGCTCATTTTAAAGATATAATATAGCTTCTATATACTAGAAGATTTCTGCTTTATTACAAAATTCCACAATAGCTGTTGAGAGCACTTCCAACAATTACTTGTCTCAGTTCTCTTTCCTGTTTTGACCTTTGATCAAAGACTTGTTAAAATGTGGTGTTCGGCTAAAGGAATCTTTTTGTTTTGTTTTGTTTTTCCACCCATGCCAACTACATTGTAGTCTATTTCTGAGAAGAAGAATGGGCTACACAGGAAGTACTGCGTGGAGAACGTAAACAGTACTTTGGTTGGTTCAGAAATTCTCTTTAGTGCAAGGAAAATTACTTCTAGGAAGAAATGAAACAGCTCCAATAAAATGAGAACATCCCTAAGCATTTCAGCCAAAATATTCACTGACATTTATTTAACTGCTTTCTTAAGTTTCATAAAGGTTTTTTCCTTTCTAAAAATTCTTGACCACTTCTGCCTTTCCTGGCTTTAGCCAGAAACTAAAATACAATGGAAAAGGCAATTTTCATGGTATTTCCCACTCCAATGTAAGTTAGAAGTTTTGCATGAAAGCAAGATTCCCTTGAAATTACCAGCTCAATAAGACCAACAAACGTCATGTAGGTTTGGATAAGGACAGCACCTCTGAACCCTTTGAAGTTCCACTCCTCCCTACTGAGCTTATTTCATTTAAAAAAGAAACCCAGGGCGATGTTTATAAGGGTTTCCAGTTTCCACATGGTTTTGATTAAAAACAGATGGTGTATCTGAAACAATTAAAAAACCTTTTGTTTAGAGGCAACCCACACATAATTGAATGTTTGATGTCAAACATCGTGGAGTTCAATATTAAGGATGGAAGCTTGAAAGTACACTGGAAATCTTGAGGGCTGGGACCTCATCAGGTACAGATAGGCATCTATGCTGTCCTACACCATCCGTGAGTGTGGCCCCAAGTTTCTTAAAAAGAATATTCAAAATAACATAAATAGCTAAATCCTCAGCCTATCTAACACCAAAGTCCTGCTGAAGACAGAACACAGCTATAAAACTACAGCCTTTGATTCTGTCATATGTAGAAACAATGGTCTTGCAAAGCCTCATTTGGGAAGAAGTAGGTACAAGAGCTGGACAAACTTTTTCCAGTTAAGCTTCTTCCCTTGAACAACACAGATATGAGTCAGCTGAAACATTCTTTGTGCCAGATTTGCCAAATTGTTGGGATTGGAAGAAAAAAACCAAACCAACAACACTACCTGAGGCACATTTCCAAAAAAATCAAAACATTTCCCATTGACATTCTTTAAACTAAACAATTTTTATTTTTTATTTGAAATGACTGTGCATTATAAATGTAACTTCAAATTTTATTTTTAAAAAGTTAAGTAACTCAAAAATTAAATGAAACTCTTTCTTGGACCTCGAATGAATTTATTTTTTTTTACTTGTTTGTTAAAAATGAAAGTATCTTTCATTTATGATCAACATTAATGAACTTCTTTTTACCTTTTGGTTTGGCCAGCAAACAGAAAATCTATTATTGGCATAGCTATACTTCTTACATGAGTGCTCCCTTTGGCTTTAATGAACTAATCCCACAAGCCAGGACTGCTGCTCACTTGAACTAACTCTGCAGGAGGGGGAACAATATTTTAATTAATATTTTATTAAGTTTTTATTTTTATCTTATGCCTATAGTGGACAGAATTGTCTCCCTAAGGATGTCATATAGGTCTTCCTCAGCTTGGATGCTGCCATTTAGGCATCAGGCTTCCCCTTCCATGTGAAAAAGGCTCTTGTAAGACTTTGGAATGGGGAACAGAGACACAGATATTCCATCAGAATACTGAGCACCATAATTCCCTCTAATCCCCTCTCCTTGCCTACTGCCAAGCAGCTGCAAGGAGATGTATAAAAGCATCAGGTGTGCCATAGCCAGGCAACCAGAAGGAGGATGGACCTGCAGAGCAGAGGATTTAAATATCCATAAATAACTAGGGGGTTCACCCATGGCAAATTCTACAGGGGCCTAAACATCTTCTTGTTGGTGCAATGGTTTTCAGAGAGCCCCATCAGGAGATTCTTGATGAGTTCCTTTCCCTCTTCTCCTCTCTTGTGGGTTTCACTGTCAGAGGAAATGATCATGGCCACATTTTAAGAAGTATGTATAAGTGGAGGGATGTGTATATGTATAGATACACATTATCTAAAGAAAAGGGACTTTAAGGCCAGAATGGACTATCATGATCATCCAGTCTGAACTCTTGTATAACACAAGCCATATAAGTCACAAAGGGGCAGCCATGTTAGCCTAGTAAAGCAAAAAAGCAAGGAGTCTTGTGGCACTTAAAGACTAACAGATTTATTTATTGCATGAGCTTTCATGGGAGAATATCCCACTTCATCAGACGCTTTGAAGAGGGAGAACTTTGCCCAGTGACTGTTCGTATCTTGAAGTTGAGCTAGAGCATAACTTTTGGAAAAGAGTCACCACAAACTTTGATGCAAGTCAAACTAGAAAATGCTGAGCCCTTCATAAGTAAGGGAAATTATCTTAAATTAAATTCTCTGGCCTAGTGGAAAGGGACCTCCTTTACACATACATCACTGTAAAACCTGTGTGCACCAACAGCGCTGTGTAAAGGGGCCACAATATAAATCAGAATCTGGAGATGTGTGGGTATGTTTATGCACACATAGTCTTCGCCATTTATTTGCATATTGTATATCAATGTTTGTGTTCCATACATCGTTACTTGTTTTGCAATTGCAAATGTTAATAACTAATTTTATTACTAAAAAAAAGCATTGAGACATTTTTAAAAATGTTTCATATTTACCTATATGACTTTAAATAATAAATAGGCACCCTAACACACACCCAATATTATAGCATAATCTTAAAATGCTGCTCTGTTCTTTGGAATGTCATTGTTTAAAATTGTAAGCTCTGCTGACTTGACTCAAAAGCTACAAACAGAGATTTTAGAACACATTTGGCTATCTGGCTTTGTGTTACTAATGTTGTGAGTTGCAGCAACAGCATGTAATGAGTGTAAAAGTCAACAAAAAAGGGTTTAAGTAGAACTAAATCTGTTCCTTGCCAAAGTAAACACTATCACTGATGCTGTTTAAAAGGAAACTCATCCTGGCATTAATAAAAGTCATTTCCCATCGATATTGTTTTAATACACAGAAGTGGGCTCAATGGGTTTGGGAACCTGAGAATAAGGAGGAATGTTTCACATGGAGCAATAATGTGGATGTTTTAGCTGGCATCATTTGCTCAGTGTTCCCAGCAGTTTGCTGTTGAAAGTGACTTCATATGGATTAGAAGCAAAGACGCAAAGCTGAAATCCTATCTAGGTGGAATTATTTGTTATTTTTATAAGAGCATGGATGTTAAATCCAGCATCACAGTCAAATCTCAATTGGCATAATTATACTCTTCCTACCAGAAAATTCTCCTAGCACTTTTAATAGAATGTAGTACTTAATTTTCTGATGGGTAGTGGTGTTATTTGTTGTTAAATAGTCACTGCTTTTTACCCCAGAGATGACTATATTTAAGTAGTGAATCATATTATGCAGTATCAGACCAGTTTCACATAGTTTAGTATCTTTCCTCAGGCAATGACAACAGTTATATGTTTCAGAACCTCAAAGTAGAAAAATTAAGAATAATCAACTCAGGGAGAACATTCTTATTAATCTTGGATAGTAGTTGCCTGTAGCATGAGGATTTATATCCCTTCTAAAACCTTTCTGCTACCTAAAGTAACTGAATATTTATTAGACATATGTGTCTAGTCCTTTCTAAAATCCTGCTACATTCTTCAACTCAGTAATATCTTGTGGCAATGAGTTTCATAGATTAATTCACACATTGTGCAAAAAAAATCAAAATATTGATTTGAAATTTGTTACTTTTCAATTTCATTGAAGGTCCCTTTGTCCTTGTACTGTGAGGAAGTGTAAATCAAAGTTTCAGATTCTGACAGCAGGGGGGTCCTTCTGACTTACAATTGTTTTATCCTGCTACAGAAAGCGAAAGAATATCAGGCCAATAATAATCATTCATGAATGATCTGAATAAAGCACATGGGGATTCTTCTGGATGAAAGGTGAAACTTAAATGTGTCATATTATTACTAGACCACCTTGCAAATAACCAGACAACACCTCCAGCATTAAAGACTGGAACTCTCCTTTCAGCTGAAGCCTACTGTGAAAGAGAAAAAATGGGAATTGATAAGCCTGAAAGAGCTTCCTAATTCATATTTATGTCTGTATTTGGCTATGTGAGTTCCCAGAAGGTTTCTCTTTTAAAACAAAACCCAAGTATATATTTTCATTTAGTTTAGAAACAGTTTCCCGCTGATATATTCAAATAGCTCCAGATTTCAAGACTGGATCAGTATTTCAGGAATGGGCGCTCTATTTTGGGCTTTTCAGGTCTGAAATTTCAATTCTGCTTCATCCCTAATATATTTCATTGTGTTCAAGCAGAGTAGTTGTGCTCAAAGGTATTTATTTATGTTTTGGAGGGACAGGACTGACTCTAGCACTGATGGTAGCAAAATTTCCAAGAATATTTATAAAATGCAATTGGTCAATCTATGGTTTTGTTTTAAATTTTTATAGTTCTCTTTACTTTTCCTACCTTTAGTCTAAATTGAAGGTACTGGGGAAGCACTCATGGAAAAAGCCTATTCCCATCAGGCTTTCAACAGATGGGCCAGGTGTTTTGGATTAAACAAGAACAGACTTGAACATCACTCAATATAAAAATTTTGAACTTCAAAACAGTTTAGTTAACTGTTGAATATAAAGCCTGATCTTGCAAATTCTTCCTCACCAAAGTAGTTCCTATTTATGTGAAATGTCCCACTAAAGTTGATAGAACTATTCTCATGAGTAAACATTACTCTTAAAAAAAGAGGTTACAGAATTGCACCTATATTTCACAGCTTTTTAGGTGCATCTGCTTACTTTTCTCACTGATGTACTTCTAGAAACACTTAAGCCAATGTAACATATTTTTCCCCAAAAGAACACTGAACAGGTAAAGTTTAAAAAAAATCAAGTAAGGTCGGTGAACTGCTATAAACACAGTGAGGTTTTGGAATTTACCTTAACATATTGAGATCTTGATAAGATTTAGCTGCTGTCTCATCAATATCTTAAGGTTTTTAAATTTGGATACTGGATGTCCAAGAGGTAATTTTCTGAGCATTCACTAAAACCAGGTGCTACCCATGAGTATTTTGGAAGTTACCATGAGTAGATATTACAGTTCTGAATCATTGGCCATCTAAGAAAAGCTTTATGAATATTTGGGAAACTGGTATAAGACTTAAACCGTCACCCGTGTGGTATGACAGGAGTTTCCTTAGACACTAAAAACAATGTGGTTCAAAGGAGTCAGCACACTTACATTTAAGGGAGCATATCACAAAGCAAATTGGGTCATCTCTGGGAAATATAAAAGCATTATTCCTCTGAGATTTGAAAAAAAAATGTAATTACTTCTTCCACCAAGCATGATTCTTTTAAATAACCTTCATTTTTGTCCCCTGGAAATGAAAAGAGGTTTACATTAAAAAGGCATTTCCTCTGACTCTGTGTCCTTGAACAGCACAAAATGTAAACTATTCCCTTCCCTCTTTCCTTTGAAGAAAAAGGGGCTTCAATCTTCTTCTGTGAACACGGTCCATTTAAATAAGGAGATGGAGTCCCATCTTTTCGATCAGCTTTCTTTGTTTGACTTGTCGGTAATAACACTTGAGCTGAAATTGTACAGGCGTCCTGCTAATTTAGTAATTATTGACACGGTGCTGGGCAAGAAATGATAGCAAACACAGGGAACTGTTAAGAAGAAATGAAATAAAAGATCTTCATATCATTGTTGAATAATGGTTGAGATCATTTTGTGCTCTAAGGAGGCCCAAGGCACCTTTTTCCATTTTCCTGACACATTATTAATTTATGCTTTGTAATAGTTCCAAATATTTTTAGGACTCTGTACTTTGTTTGAGAATCCAGAAGAAGTGAATGAGAATCACGAAGTGCACACACAGATGAGTGAGCAGTGTGACCTGCCGCAGCTTTTGATTTAAGAATGATCCCTCATTTCTCTACACCCCCACCCCTTTTTTCTTTCTCAATTTACATTTCTATGTACAGCCGCCTTTGATCTGGCTGAGATCAGTGTTGCCTCTGCAGTTGACCCCATCACATGCTGCTGGACCCAGCGACTGCTTTTGGATTTTACCCTGCTGATAAGCCTCATAGCAGCTTTACTTAGTTAAAATGGCTTCTCAGTAGCCTGGTGTGCACTAGTTTTCGGTGGTTTCAAGGAACTCTGTGAACTTCTGCTCATCTGGTATGATACTCTGTCTGCTCTTTGCTCTACAACAACATACTCGCAGGCTCAGAGAACATCCCATCATGAGTGTGTCTCAGACCTTCTAATTTAACATGTTGATTATTACAAAGTCTTTCTAAAAGAAAGCTAGTGTTCATTTGTGGATTTCCACATCACTTTGCAATCAATCCTCCACTTCTTTTATTGGTTCCTTTGCAGTTGCTGCAGTCACTTTCAAGTCTTTAGTCTGACACAATGCCATGACAATCACAGTCACAATACTCCAGTGAAATGACTTTAAAGTACCTAAACTCATATATCGCCAAGTCCCACAAGGGTAGCTAAATTAGTCTAGTTCAGCATAGCAAGCAAGAAGTCCTATGGCACTTAAAGACTATCAAATCTATTTATTGAATGAGCTTTCATGGAAGAAAATCCCACTTCATTAGATACTTCTGAAGTATCTGATGAAGTGGGATTTTCTCCCATGAAAGCTCATGCAATAAACAAATTAAGGTATGTCTACACTGGAGGCTCTGTTAAGTCGACTTTGCAAGGCCGACTTTAAGTTGACTTGAAGTCAGTCTTTTTAAGTGGACTTAGAAAGTCTGCATTAGAAACGCCTGTTGATTGCCTGCATCCACACTGGCAGGTGCTAGGTCGACCCTTACTGGTGGCCACAAACTCTGAGAGGGGGCCTGGAGACCAATTAAGTTGACTTAAGGGCTATTCCCCATCTACACTGGCTTAAGTTGACTTAATGCAGTTGACTTAAATGTTATATCGACTTCAAGAGGTGGTGTTATTAAGTTGACTTGAAGTGCTTAAATCGACTTAATAAAAGCCCAAGGTGGCCGCAAGGGTCTATAGGTTGACTTAAGCTTCCTTAAGTTAACCTAAAGCTCCAGTATAGACAAATTGTTGGTTAGTCTTTAAGTGCCAGAGGATTCCTTGCTTGTTTTGCTAAACTCGTATACTTTTTGTTAACCTCCAGCATGGGCTTCTTGTTATGCAATGGATCTTGATTCAGTAACAATTGCAATAAAGTACAAGAAAGCAGCGTATTTTCCTACCTGATTATTTCATTATGTGCCTTTTAAATCAAGCAATTATAGTGTAATTTAGACAATACAAGAACATTTCCTGCAAAGTATGAAACATAATGGTTACTCCTGTTTCTGTCAAAGCTATATGTATAGTGCTAGCTACCCTGAAATAGTGGAATGCCCAACAAGAGACAAAGTTCCAAGGGAATTCCAGTACCTGGAGTTAGTAGAAGGTTTGAGTAAGAAGTTTCACAAATCTTCTTAAAACTGTCCAGGACTTAAACCTTAAGAACCAATTCTTTACCAAGCTGAAACTGTGTTATCTCAATTGTGGTTCAAAGTTCTTCATTCCTTCTAGGAATGCCACTTAAATTAATGCATTGATTTACTTTGCTCCCCTTAAATTTAAATCTATAGTCTCATTGTCAATAATAAAATATACAGCTATAGCAAGCCTAAATACACTATGAGCTTTTGCTATACATTTCAGACATTGAAACCATGGTATTGATTTAGCTTCAGAACCAATGGGATTAAAGCATTCTGCATTTCCAGCTTTGAAAGTTATTTTCTATCAGGAAGGCTCATTTTTTCACCCTGACTCACAAGGACCTTTGTAAGGCTGGTTAGTGAGAAAAGGTGGGTAGATTTTGAAGGGTGAAAGACTTAATCATCTCTTTGGGTGTTTGCTGTAGCACGTGCATTGTGTTAGGGAGACAGAATCTGATTATTCGTTGTTGCAAGAGAGAGTGTGAGTGAGTGTAGGAGTGATGGACAATCCTTTTGTTCTTAGTATAATTTTTAAGTAAATAAATGTAATTTTCTTCTATGTAGGGCCTTTACATAAAGTGAAGTTTTCTAAAGGAGATATTTTAGGAATGTATGTACAAAGTATTAGACTGCTGAGTTTGTATATTGACATACACGTGAACTAGTATGAAAGGTGCTCCTTCATGTATTGTGGTCCACGAACTGATGTATGAAAAATATGACCTGCAATACTATTTAAGGATACAAAATACATAGCTGATGATTACACAAAGAGGAGTGCAAAGGTATATTAACTCCCAAAATACTAATTGATTCCAGTCCATTCTCAGTGGCACTGATCCTGTTTGTCTTAGTGTCGAAGTCTTATCACCCATGATTCTTCATAGAGGAGACAAATAGCATTTCCCAAGTTTGCATGGATATAGGTATATTACTATTTCATATTGTCGAGTACTGTTTTAGTTGCTTTTCCCCCCAAGTACTATAGTTGGAAGTTGCATTAGTAAGCCTAGAAATTAAACTATTTTACTTAGTTTAGCATTCTGCATTTATTTGTTTAGGCGTGTGCCTTATTTAGGTATGAAAAAGAAAAAAGTAACAGATTCCATCATACGAATTTTTGACTAGTCCCTGAAGGCTACATCTTCCACACAAGGAATTGTGTGAACAGTCCCGATTACTGTTTACAGGAGTTGTGTATGTGACAGACTCAAAATTTATCTCTGGGAACAATGAACAATTGAAAGCTAGTGGACATAAAATGGATCTTTAAGCACAGTTCAACAATACAAACATAGATTATGGTTTTTTAACTAAAATTTCCTCTATTTTAACCTATTCCTAAAACTAGCTCTCACTCCTTCACCCCTATATATCATAGTATAGATATATATAAAGATCCATGCAAAGAAATAAACAGAAGTCTTGATGTTTCTCTGGTATTCAGTAATTTCTTCTAGACTGTTTCAGCATTTTTTATTTTTCCTTAAGTCTGTCCCATTCAGTGGAGATTTTGAGCAGTTTATGGATGCAGGGAATAGATGAGGAGGGAAAGGGAAGAGATAAAAGTAGAAATGTCCTGGAGGAAATTTCAGAATGAAAGTGAAGACACAAAACTCTGCTAAAAATAATAATAATAAAAAAACCCTCAGAGGACTGAGACGTGCTAGTGCCCATGTGTTTGACTATATACGGCTATTAACATGTTCTCTTTCTTTAACCCCCACTTTCTTTAAATTTCTGTTAGGCACTAGACCTATATTTCTCTATCATTTCAGGAGACTATGAACTTCAATGGAATGAGAAAAATTATTGTTTGTTTGTTTGTTTTGTTTCATTTATCTGTTTTAAGTCCAATAAAATATTTAGCAGAGCTTGGATACAAACTAGAAATGGGCTCCTCACTGAATGGAAACAAAAGATGTAGAGAAGAATCATATTAAAGGAAAAACTGTATAATTTTCAGGAGGAAAAAAACTAAAATGAAATCTGTTTACTAACCCACCAGCTGTCACTGCTACTTCTGGCTGCAACATACTGCATACACTGAGCCGTACACTTGCAGTCATAGGCATTACTATAAGGTTTCAACTTCTATTCATTCTTTCAGCACAGGAAATTTAATTTTAGTACCAGCGCACATGCTGATTTATTGTTCTGCTTTCACATTTACATTTTAAAACAGATTTTATTTAATTTTTAAAAGAGGGGGTGGCAACTAACTAAAAATGATATAATAAAGGTAAAAGTTCAATAACAATATCAATGCTAAAACTTACTAGATTTTGCAGATCAATGTCCCTGGCTGCTCTCAATTCTTTTGTGGTGTTTTAGGCCATTCAAGGAGAAATTGTAAGTCAGAAGATACTAATGTAATGAGGATTGCATGTATTTTCATTATTTATCACTCTTAATATTACCCATCTAAGCTTGAGACATCATTGTTCTAATACAGAAGGTAAGAGACAATCCATGGTTCAAAGAGTTTGGAACCAAAATATACAAGTCAGACAAAAAGCAGAAGAGAGAAAGGATCATTACGTTCCTTTCAGTTGAGGTACAGAGGCTATGTCTACACTGGTGGCTTAAGTAGACTTAAGCAGGTTTAATTTGACATACAGAACTCCCTGGGCGCATTTGGAGTTCATTAAGTTGACTTAAGCACTTGCTTTGTTAAGTCAACTTAATGTGATGTGCCCATTGAAGTTGATTTAATAAAGTCGATTTAGTGCAATAGAGCCTTTTAAGTTCACTTTATAAAGTCAACTTAAGAAAGGAGACCCATTTAAAGTCGACTTTATTAAGTCAACTTTAAATGTATCCCTTTGCTTAAGTCAATTTTATAAGCTGACTTAAACAATGGGGTCTTGCTAAGTTCACTTAATAAAGTCAACTTTAAGTAGACCTTATTAAGTCAATTTAACTGAGCCCTGTAGTATAGACATAGCCAGAGAGAGTAAGGACCAGATTAATTAGTGCCTAAAAATACCTTTATTTCCACACATGTTTAATACACATAAGTGCTTGCTTAGGTAAATAATTATAGGCTTCAATGTGTGCTGAGTCTATTCTACTGAATCAGATCTAAGGGTCAAACGTCATACAGGGAATTTGTAGCAAAGCCATGAATTGAACCCAGCCCTTCTGAATTCCAGCCCAGAGCCCTAACTAAAAACTACCCTTTGTCCTCTTAGCTTTGTTATAATTAAATGTATCTGCCATATAGAAAATAATGCCATGAAAATATGGCATGGGGAAGGAAGGAGTTTTATAAAATAGAGGTTTTTGCAATGTGCCATATGTTAATGAAAAGCTATAGGTTTTAAAAAAACTCAATAAATCACCAAACATACAATTTGAAATGTTATTGACATTAATAAGTCCCCTTGTTTGGGTTTTTATTCTGATATCAATTAGCACCACAGGTCAGCACTTCTCAGACAGCAGAAGAAAGGAGGACAGAATAATAAACCTTAAAGATTAAATTAGCCATTCTCATCTATAGGGAGCAGGAGGAGAGCTTCTACAAGTGAGATAGAAGGCAAGTTGCCCAAAACTGTGTTCAAAGAAAGGCTGTGCTTCTGTTGCATTTGTTCCTGATCCAAAGGACATTGCAGTCAATACACCGTTTACCAATGACTTCAATGCACTTTGGCTCAAACTCCAAATGAGGATTTTTTTGGATCAATGCACTGGTGTCTCTTACCAACGATAGATTCATTTTAAGGGGCATATTTCAAAGGGCCCCAAATTTAGCCTTTATTTGTGTGCCTGCAATGTTGTGTATTTAGATGGAGGCAGAGTTTTCAAACTGTGATGTATGTGCTAGAGAATCTGTGAACAGAGAGCCCAAGTAGGAGAATTTGAACTTGGATTTTTGTGTATATGCATTTAATCACCAGTATGCACCAGTTGAGGAAATCCACCATGCTTACCAGTGGTTGAAAGAATCATGTGACTGCACATGTGCAAATGAAGGGCACTTTTCAAAGTCTGACCTTAAAAATATCTTGACCTGGATTTCTAAAATGTAAAAAGATTAAAACGTCCTGGGCAGTGGTTTGGAGATTTAATAGTCTTACCGATCATTTTTATGGGCATGACCATGTTTGCTGATGAGACGATGCAATGTGAACATGGCACCACAAGAAACTAGCACACTTAATCGTTTGTAAAAACCTAAACCTAAATAAATATGATTTTTTTACAGGAAAAAAAAGAGGAAGAAAAAACCTAACACCCCCATTTGCCGACTGGTCCTTTTCATCTTTATTTTGAACAGTTGCTACTCCAATTAAATTCTACCACCTAGCATTTTCAAACAGCTCTTAGTTGTTTCAGCAAACTCTTTTAATGGACAGCTGTTTTTGACAGCTCCTCCTGATTTGCCAGCGCTGTGTCATCTGCCAGAGCAGGAGGACCCATTTTGTATTCTGCTGCTGGCACTGAGGGGATATGCAAATGTACACATGAATCAGTTGTCACCAGCACAGACACACTGTGGCGAGATGATCAGAATGTGTTGGGAGTTTAGATGGCTTAAAGTGGGAGGGAGGAAAAAAAAAAAACAAACCCCGCCATGCTTAGCTTTCTTGAAGTGATTTTTATTTCAAGTCTCTCCAGTTTATTTTCACTTTGTGGCGCTCGCTAGATTTAGTTCAGGAGAGTGCAATCTGCTGCTCACAAATCACCAACCTGAAACTCAAAAGTTTCCGAATTATAGAAACATTTCAGGTAAACACTGTTAGAACTTCAAGTGCACAAACGGAATTTTAGATGGGACTGAACTTTTCAAATAGTTTAACCTCCAAGAGAGAAAAGTTCTTCTTGCCATGAGCACAGTGTAGAAAGAAAGTTTGTTTGTCTTCCCAAGGCATTCTGGTATTTGGTCTTAAGGCTTAGCAGTTGATTCGCACACCAGATATGCATTCACTTATGGGGAGAAATTGCTAGTGGGATTAGATTTTCCTGTACTGAGCATACCTCTCACTTCCCAAAGGCTCTGAAACTAAGGGCTGGCCTACACTGCAGGGGGAATTTCGATGGCAATACACAAAGCACTTAAAAAACCTTGCATTTCTCCCTTCAGCCACCTAATGCCTAGTCATCACAGAGTCTCCACAGTGCTGATTGAAAAGGAAATGCCTTCCTGTTGAATCAGCATTACACTACTTGCTAGGTAGATCTTAATACGTCAACCTCTGGCTAACTCATGTCTTTACAGACGCTTACTCAAACCCACACAATCAATGCTATACTGTTGGAAGTGCCACCAACAGTATAGCTGAGCCCTAAAATGCTTGATGTTCATTTCCTCTGCATCGGCAGGTAGAAAACAAAACTTTGGTGTTTCCACTCACCATTGCTGGTGGTCTCCAGGATGTAGACATGGCGTGTAGAATTTTGTGCCTGCTGAGAAGAAACTGTGTGTCATTACTGTTAAAACTTCACCAGCGGTGCAATCAGAATCTATCCTGCTTAATATTTTGAAATGTGAGTAACTAACACGAAGGGCTGTGTTTAGATACCTGTGGCAGGGAAAAAAAACACTTGCTGTTTAGAGGTGCTGGGGTCTACAACATCTACTGAAGTTTGAGATCAAACAACTTGTACTTAGTTGTTTAAATATATATTTGGTTGCCTAACTTCAGCTTTGTTCCTTTCATAAATCTACATCTTTAAAATACAGTTCTTCATGCTGCTGCATATTGAGCAGTTGAAATCAAAAGGTAAAAGAAACCACCCGCACCAGTACTCATAATGCATTTTTCTCTACAAATTCTGCCCTGGGCTACAAACCTTACAAAACTGACTTCACAATGGTATAGTTTGGTCAGAGCCTTAAGTTTCTAAGCTATGGGGTTGACCACCTGAGGTCCTGGTGAGTCTGTGCTTTTGTATAATGTAGGGTACAGAGGTAGATAAGGTGACATCATTGGCTTTTCAAGTCCTCATTAGTCTTACTTTGGCAAACCAGGTCCAGATATGATTCAGGTCTCAAATGAAATGAGCTGGTGAAGGGGGTGTCTCAGCCTAATTCTGCTGTCTGCATGCTGACGTTTCCATATCAAACAATTTGTCACTGTTGACTAGTCGTTGCTCAGGCAATGACAAGGACTAGACTATCCTGTGGCATGCTGTGGGTTAAGCAGCAGATTTTTTTGTGCTGTTAGCAGAGCTTAACTTGATCAGCCTCTCATTTTCATGAGCACCAAAATGCAGAGAATGAAATCCTGGCCCAGCTGAAGTTGATAGCAAATATTCTCTTTGCTCCAACAGGGCAAGAATAACACCCAGGATGAAAAGAATATAAAGAAATAAAATGACAACAAATCTGCTTTTTTTATTCACTATGATAACTTGGCCATATTTCTAAAGGTATTTAGATGTCTTAAGGTGCTGATAGGTCCTTAATGTGATTTTCAAAAGCACTTAAGCAGGTTAGGCACCTAAATCCATGAAATCAGTGGGAGTTAGGAGCTTTCAAAGAATCACTAGGTGCTTATTTGCAGCTGTAGATACCTAAATACTTTTAAAAATTTGGTGCTATATTCTGCATCTATAAATTGTCTTAGCTCTTTAAAACACATCCATTCTTGTAATATCTCCAACTGTAAATTGTTACTAACTGGCCATGTGACTGTTAAATCTGGCTCAATGCAAATAGTACTCAGAGTTTTTGTTTTGTTTTGTTTTTTGTTTTGTTTTGTTTTAAAAAAAGTAATAGCCTAAAGTTTTACTTTACATGTAAAATGGCATTTTTGCTTCAAAGAACATAATTTAACTTGACACAGCTCTACTGAGCTTTACAGTGGCTTAATCAAATACAGCACTACTTTAAAAATAGGGATTGCTTCAAACAGTGGATTAAGTTATTGGTCTTTCACATCTCAAGTGCTGAAGCCCATTAAGGCCCAGGGCAAGTGTGAAAAGCTATGTCATTTTAACTCAGTGTAAGTGGAATAGGACTTAACTCACATGCCTCTGTCAAGATGACATTTTTTATATCCTCGAAAGGAAGTGTTTTCAGGTATGCCTAAATCTGACCCCTGAAGAGCCAGCTTGCCACTAAACCAGCATTAGTGACTAAACAAAAGGCTCCATTCTTCAGTAAGAGGTTAGGTTCCTTCTCCCACTCAAAAACAATTATTAGTAATATTATTACAGTAATATGATCAATGCTGGCCACAGAGCAGACCTCAAAACCAACTAATTAGCTAACCTAAGATCCCATGTGAGGCCACATTGGGAGTCTTGACATGAAGCTGTTAATTGAAGAAAGCATCTCTTGAAAAATATTTTCAGATCTCCTTGTTTGTGAAGAAATAATCTTCAGTAATCCTGTTGACAAGGCTCCCCACAAGGCTCTTGCTCTTGTACTAATGAGTTTGTTGCCTTCTGACCAAATGCCTCTTCATGGGAAATACACCTTTTGAACCAGATTAAATCAAGTTTCTTTACACACACTAATCATTCTGAACCTCTCACACACTGAATTTCCAGGCCTTTGCTTACTTATGCCCTGATCAATTGCCAGTCAATACTAATGACTGTGATGTCTGTTTCTCATCACCGCATCCTCCTCCTTCTTTGGCACTTCATCATGTAACTTTGCTCTTCACAAAAGAGTTTGTTTAAGTCAAAAATAATGTAATCACTTGTTCTCTGTATCATAAATGAAGCCTATCAGATCAGTCAGGAACTGCACCATAACACTAGGCAAGTTAAATTTTTGCTGATATACTGCAGTTTGTGTTTTTCCTGAAAGCATTAGAATCCCCAATTTTACTCTTCCACCCGAAACTTTTGCCTAGTCATGAGAGACAGGGAATGGTCTATGGAGAAGTGAATCTTTCTCTTGTTGGTTTCTTTATATGAACCATTACAAAATGTTGATGTTTGTGATTTCTGTTAAAAAAAATCTAGGGCCTGACTCAGACCTCACATTGTTAAATCATAAGGTACTCCATTGCCATTCTCGCCTCCCCTGCCCTATTCTTTTCTCTTCCTTTCCTCCTTTTTCTTTCCAATCAGCGGGTCCTCTCTTTGGTAACCTTCTTCCTATACTTCCAGAAAATCATGGTGCTAGCAGAACTTTTGCCCACCCTCACATTGTTCACTCTGCTGATGTGCTCTACCCCTGCCTCCATGGAGGGTATGTTTAGTTTGTTTAGACAATGTAGTCTCATTGGATATGTCTACACTGGAGGTTCTGTTAAGTTGAACTAAAGTTAACCTTGTTAAGTCGACTTAGAGCACCCACATTGAAAATTCCTGTCAACTGCCTGCATCCACACTGGCAGGTGCGAGGTCAACCCTTCCTGGTGGTCAGGAACTCTGGGAGGGGACCTGGAGGCCAGTTAAATCAACTTAAGGTCTATTCCCCATCTACCCTGGTTTAAGTCAACTTAATAAGGTTGACTGAAGAGATAAGTCAACCTTAAGAGGTGGTGTTATTAAGTCAACTTAATAAAAGCCCAGTGTGGCAGCGGGGGTCTGTAGGTTGCCTTAAGCTTCCGTAAGTTGACCTGAGGCTCAAGTGTTGACATACTTATTGTTTCATTGTCCTCCCTCATCTGTCTGCATCCATCTGTTGCCTCTTGTGTTATAAACTACAGGCTTTTGTAGCAGATACTATTTTTTTGTTCTATGTCTGTACAGCACCTAGCACAATAGGGTCTTGGTTCATGGCTGAGACACTATGGCATTACAGTAATACAAATAATGAATAATAACAAATAATTGGAGTTCTGCTCCAGTGAGTTCACATGGGTTGACCTGAAAGAGACAAAGGAGCTAAAGACCTATAAAACTAGAGTCTTAGTTTGTGAATCTTTTTGTTTTGTTTTAACAAATAATTTAACATTTAACTGAACTGGTAATTCAGTTTGTTCCAGAGGGATAGACTGTGCATTTCACTAAACACTTAAAAACACATAATGAGAAGTGAGAACACATCTGCATAGGTTCGCTCAAATCTTTCTAAGTGTTACTACTGTTTCAGCTCTTGCATCTAGTTCTAGGATCTCCTAAAAAGGTAAGGAATGGACTCAGACTTTACACTACTTCCATATTCACTGGCCAACACAACTCAGCTAGCATAAGTGTAAGTATTTACTAAAACAAGTAAGAGCCTGGAGAAGAGCTGCACATTGAGATATGTCTCTCGGTCATAGTGCGTCCTAGGATGGAGTAGCTCATTCACCTTGTTCATCTTGGCTATGTCTACACTTGAAGGCTCAGTTAAGTCAACTTTAAATCAACTTAAAAGCTAAGTCAACTTAATAATGTCAACTCAAAGGCTACATCCACCCTGGAGGGCTCTGTTAAGTCAACTTTATTAAGTCGACCCTGTCTACAATGCATTGTTGACTTAATAAAGTCAACTTTAACACTTAAGTCAACTTTAAGGGCTGGAGTTATTAAGTCAACTTAAGTATGTGTTTAAGTTGACTTAATAAAAGCCCAGTGTGGACATGGCTTTCCTTAAGTCAACTTAAGGAAGGTTAAGTTGACTTAAAACTCCAGTGTAGACATACCCCTTGTGCCTAAAGGCACAATCCAGACCTGGATGTTTGAATAGCACTTCAAACATGGATCTGTGATAAACAGTAAGTTCTAAAAATCAGTAAAACATCAAATCTTATAGGTCTTACACAAGCAAAACTCCCACTGACTTATAATCAGAACTCCATAGCTGATTTCAGTGGAAGTTTTGCCTAACTAAGGAAATCCTTTGAGATTTGAGTTGTCAATTTTTAAAATGTTTTCTAGCTAGGAAGAAGTGAGTGATGTGAACTGTGGGTAGGAGAACACAAATGCCTAGATATTAAGAAAGAGGGCTGACAATCTCAGTCCTCACACAGCATTATTGTAGGGCTCTGGTCCCCAAATAATGGTCACAGTGTATATTAATGATATGGTTATACAATATTATAAAGGATTCATAAATGATATCTATATATTATAAGAATGCATTATATATGATTATAAGGCAAGGTTATAAGCAAGGTTACCTGCAGGCTGGACACCATAAGAATATGTAACAATTAACCATTTAGCTAAACAATTCATCATTTATTATCCACTGATAAAAATATTCTTTACATAAAGTGTGATCTAAGCATCTGTTTCATTCTTGAAAACAACACTGCCTGAGTGGACTTCCTATTGAAAAGAAGTTTTAATGTGACTATTAGGAAAGTAAAAGAATAATGTCATAGATTGTGGATGCATGTGATAAATTGAAAATTTGTGTTGTAATTAGCATTCACTATGGGCCTTTGATCACCTCACCTGCACGTAGCTCATTGATCTTTCTCATGCTGTAGCCCACCATTAGAGTAGCTTCAAGCTGATATGCTAAATAGATCGATCAATCAATTAGTAGTAAACACTGTCAGGAAAAACTTATCTTCTCCACCTCATGAGTGGCATGTCCCACCTTCCCCCCATTCACACTGTGCTGAGGTGCAGAATGGCTAAAACTCAGTTCCAGTTTTATAACACATGCCACTATGAGATTTATCGTCTGATACCTCGTGAACAATTGAGACTGGAAAGGGATGATTCATGACTCCACAAGGATTGCAATGAAAATGTTTCTACTAGTTTGAGAATTATTGCTAGTTCCTATGGTGTTCCTCCTTTTAAGCACAGAAAATATTTCTCTAAATCTTAGATTCTTTCAGACTGGAATTAACTTTCTAAGCACTTCTACTCTTCTAGTTCTGAGATGTTCTGAAATATTAGCTCTTAAAACTGACACTTTTTGTTACACAGCAAAAAGCCCAAAACTATGTTAGGTAAGTTTTGAGGTTTCTACTTTTTTTCTTCCATCTGGGTTATGGAGAATTAAACACACAGCACATAAGGAAGTCTGGCTTTGCTATACCACAGATGTAGAAAACCATATACATACTATTTTATAAGAAACTCAACTGTTTCTGACATGGGTTTCTTTCCATTTTGTGCCATGCCGTACTCAGCTGGCAATGTGTGACTTACACAGATTGAGTTGCGTAAAGGACCACTCATTGAGCAGCACTGCCCTGGGGGACAATTCTAGCCAATGTCAGGTAGAACTGCACTTTGACTAGTCTACCCAAACTTGCATAAGGGACGGTTTGGCTTCCAATCAAACTGCCCTATGACTGGATGAGGCATAGAGACGACTGAAAACTGAGTACTGTGCAATGGAATATCACAGCCACTGTACCTACTGATAATGTGAAAGCTTTAAATCCCAGCTCTCCAAGCATTTTTCAGACATTAATAAATAAGGCTTCCTAGTATTTCAAACCTTAATAGGAATACCATGAGAGCTAGAAATACAGCAATGGTATCGGGTGCCGTCATAATGCTCACAGCAGTTAGGGGACCATGCTGTAATTCCAGGAGTGGCAGCAGTAAAAATATATCCCTTTTCTCCTTCACTGGAAGCAGAGGTTTCTTTGGGGAGGAGGGAAGGGGGGTTGTTTGGGGACGGTGTTATTGTTTGGTTTGGTTTGGGATTTTTTTTTTTGAGACGTTCATTCAGAGTACTGACGCAAACTGACCATAGAATTTTCATATCCTAAGAAGTGTTTTTTCCACATGAGACTTTATGGCATGTTGTAAGTCACGGTATCCAAAACAGCAGAATGGTCTTTCTCACCTTTGATACTGAAATTCCATTATGATCACAGACAACTAATGAAGGGAACAAAAGAGAAACAATGTTGCAAAATCGTTAGAAGATAAAGGAGCCACTGTTCACACAAATATATAGTTTGGTACTATTATGCCATTTTCAGAAACTTGTTTACAACCCCCACTGTTCCTTACACTGGCACTTCCCCGGGAACAGAAAATGCATTAAATAGCCCTTCATTTTACAGTATCAATATGCTTTAAGTCAAATTGTGCATTCTTTGCACTTAATTTCCTTTTAAGCACAAAGCCCCATCAGAAAGTTTAGCTACGGGGGGTTGAAGGCGACGAGGAAGACACAAACATCCCTCATACAAACAATAAGAATAATGAAGTCTTTTAAAGTGTAAAGGAAAATAAGGGCTGATTTTATGCCAAGACTGTAGCACCTGTTCATTGATCTTTTTCAAAGAGGCAACAACAATAGACAGACAATAAAATAAAATGAAATAAAATAAAATAAATAAAGTGAGGGAATAAAAGCTAGAAAAGAAACAGACAGTGCAAGAAGCCAGTTACCCACAGTCAGTGAATATTGATGAGGCCTGGGATAAAACACACGTTCTTCCAAAACAAGTGGGTACCTCTCTATATTAAATAACCCTGCTGTTGGCCAGGCTCAACCACCAGGTATTTTCACTTAGAAAAATCTTTCCTGAAAGCTGCTGTCAACACTATGCATCATAGTGTTTTCAGGAACAGTAGTTATTCTGTTCACTCAAAAGACTTAGTACTGCAGTGGTTCATCTTGCAGATAGTGGCCAGATAGTAGATTTATCCAAGAAGCAGAGTCTTCCTTGCATTGACTGGAATGGGTTGAGTGGACATTTAATTCCTCACAGGGACTAAGAATCTAACAAGGACCTTAGTGAACTAAAAAATGACCTGAGTGAAGTTAATAGGAATTATATTAATGACTTCAGTGCCCTGCAAGACTTTATCTGATACCCACTGAAATCAATTAGAATCTTTCCATGGACTTCAGTGAGCAGTGGCTCAGCCCAAAGTGAGAAAATAATTATCTGTGCAAAGATTATTTCCACTGGTATGTTCCTCTTCACAGGTAGGTTACTCTCAACAACGGAAATGAAGTAAGTTAGTTCAACAGAAGGTGACACCAAGATCCACAGCCAGAAAGCTAAGGCAATTTATGTTGTTAAATATCATAGAATCATAGAAACAGGAAGGGATCATGAGAGGTCATCGAGTCCAGTCCCCTGCACTCAGGGCATGGCCATGTACCGTCTTTGACCATTCCTGACAGGTGTTTGTCTAATCTGCTCTTAATTCAATGACAGAGATTTCACAATCTTCCTAGGAAACTTATTCCAGTGGTTAATCACTGTGACAGTTAGGAATTTTTTCCTAACATCCAACCTTAAACCTTCCTTGCTGTAATTTAAGTTCATTGCTTCTTGTCCTATCATCAGCAGTGAAGGAGAACAATTTTCTCCTTCCTCCTTGTAACAACTGTTTGGGCACTTGAAAACTGCTATTATGTCCCTGTTCAGTTTCTTCTTTTCCAGACTAAACAAACCCAGTTTTCTCAGTCTTCCCTCATAAGTCAAGTATTCCAGATCTTTAATCATTTTTGTTGCTCTTCTCTGGACTTTGTCCAATTTGTCTACATCTTTGGACAAATTGATTCCGGCACCAATATAGTCAATTGAAGTTATTCCTTGACTTGAATGCAAGTGAGATCAAATGTTCACTGAGGAGAATCACATCAGCACTTAATCACCGGAACATCTCCATTGATAATAAACAGAGGAAATAACTCCTTTTTTGAATGGGATGATGACAGTAAGTTCAAATCACTGCCTTTCCTATAGAGACAAACACAAATTGGTGCCCTGGATCCAGAATTTCCTGCAGGTTTGGGGTGTGGCATGGAGGCTCCTCTTGAGCTGGGGGAGGGAGGACAAGCCAGTGAACAGAAAATGGGACTGTGGCCCAAATAAATCTCATTTGGTGACCAGTCACTGATAGTCATGTAGGTCAAATAATAATTCTGAAGGGAAAAGTTACAGACTCGATGACTTAACAAGCTTTTTTATTTTTCTGGTATTTCCCATATCCGCTGTAACATCCATGATTCTGTGACATGCAGTGGTATTTACTTAAACATGAGGCAAGCTCCACTGTTCTGTGTTCATGCCTGCATACAATCCAGTTCAGCAGGAACTTTTTGGTGTTGGCCCTGTGTGTGAAGACTCAACTTGTCCTTGAATGTCAGTAATTTCATGGGTTGCATTAAAAGGGCTTTTTGAATCCTTACCCTAATCACACCATAACTCTCCACTGTCCATCAGTTGGAAGGGCATCCCTTGTTTTAGTCCCACTGGTAGCTGTGTTCCAAACAAACATGATGCACTTCAGCACTTAAATTTTCTGATGTGAATAATTTCTTTAGGTCTTTACTTTGGAGTCTTTGTTACTTGTTGGGCCCATATTAGAGTTGCCAGGATGAGAGGTTTGAGTGCTGCCACTGCACTTTACACACAATTAACACTGTATTCACCAAGCCAGCCTGAGTCCAAAGTCCCTAGTACCTTTTATAAAGTAGCACCATGCATAAATTGCAATCTGTGTCTGCTTTCAAATGAGGTGTGAGACAGTTGTTACTGGTGCCTATGAACATGCAAAATTTCAAATGTTCATGGTCAGGTGGGGCACTAACACAATATTATCTGGCCTCCAGTGAATTCTTAAGTCTCTGTACTTTTGACCATCTTCTTGGGAAGAGAGACAAGCCTTTCCATAGGTTTTGTATACTGAGCATGTTGTAGTGGACAATCCAGGGCCAAGTGAACTGTATCAATTGTATTCCATCATTTATTTAGATAATATTTTGTTGGCATCAGTGAAACAAAGAATTATGAGTAATAAGGGCAGGTATTCAAAAGATTAGTAGTGTAGCATCAAGAATATCCAAAGAAAATGAGCCAGTAAAAATAGTAATTAATGGAATAAGTTTGAAGATTGTCAGCACAGATAAAAAGGACCAGTTAATAATACTTACTCTCTGAACAAAGATATATTTCATAACAAGCAAATGCAACGGCACCTAAGAAATTGAAATACAAAGGATATAGTATGATGAGCATTATAGGCAAAAGGCACACACAATCAAAGATAAGCCATTTGAATTTTGCTTGTGAGTTTATCTTCCCTTCCAAATAATTCTAACAGCTATTCATAGTCTGTATTTTCCCTATCAAAAATGATAAAAAATTATTGTGAAAATATAATGTAAAATTGTATCTTAGGATGGGTGAAAGAGCTCAGTGGACAAAATAAGAACCCACACTTGCCTTTACAGGATCAAACCCCTAGTTTGATGGGAATTTAGGTAAAGACTTTTGTGAGTTAATTTATCCAGGCCGATCGATATCATTGGGACTACCCACTTTAGTAAAGTTCTGCACATGTCAAAGTCTTTGCAAGATTAAAGCCTAAATCCAAACATTTTCTGAGAGCAAAAATAAGTAGCTTACCATATTGATTTGGGCTGAGAGAAGTTTTCAAATGAAAAGTCCTTCCTCAGTCAAAACAACCAAATATTGACATTATATGCCTATTGAAACTAGTTATGGGGGCCATACCCTGATACCTGAGTCATGTTGAATAGTATCTTGCTCTGAGTGGTCCCATTGATGTCACTGGCAGGACTCACCTGAATCAGCTGCTATCCAGAATAGGCAAACTGTCAGAATCTCACCAGCTAGTATTCCGATTTCAGGGGTAGTGCTTTCTGTTAGCACGAGCACTAAACAAGGAACCAGGTCTGATCTCACCTATTTGTGGATGGCTGACCATTGCACATGCTACTTCCTATCTGTCGCATACAGAACACTGAAGAAAGGAAAGCCTTAGTTGTTTAGACAGACTGTATAACAGATAAAGAATAGACAGACATCATAAAATTGACAACAGGGGGCTGAAGGAAAGAGGAGGGGAGGAAATCTATTACAAATGAAAATAATAAAGTCTTTCAAAGTTTAAGGGAAAAATAGAGGCTCATTTTGTGCAAGGATGGTGAGACGTGCTCATTGATCTTTTTAAGAGAGACGAAGAAATTGGCCAGTGACTGAATAAAAGAAAATGAAGTTCCATTAATACAATCTGTTGAAAGACAACTCGGGTAAATTGATCAATGCAGTACAAATCATTTCTAACCTTTTCCCCTATTTGGAAAGGATTTTTTTTCAAGAGCATAAACAACATACATCACCAGTTTCAAGTGCTTTTTAGCTGGCTTTTCCAGCGATAATGGAAATGGAGAATTTCTAGAATTAAACACTGTAATGGCTCTCCTCCCTCCCCTAGTCTGGAGAATATCAATAGTTTGAGAAAGCTTGCATAGTTCTTTTGCAACTCTCGATACTGTTGATTTCCTTTTGGCTGCCTTCTGTAGAAATTTTTTTAAAAAATCAATTTTTAAACTGAAGGAGGCCTGATACTCAAACCCACGGATCAGTAAATGCCTATGAATATAACCACACAAGGAAAAGCTTCTCTTTGACTGAGATTCTTAAGTATAGGTGTAATCTGCTGGTCGGAGTGCATCAGGTATTCCCTCTGTGACATGGCAAGAGCCTTTGTGGTCCCTTGCTACAGATCCTGGCTCATTAGCATAAACTATAAAGACTTAAACTTTCAGCATTAGAGGTCCATACTGCAACACCTGGTTGCTGCCAAGATAGCAGACATCCACTCATGAGGTACACCTATACTGGAGCCTTAGGCTGACTTAACCTTCCTTCAGCCAACCAAAGGAAAGCTCTGTCTACACTGGAGATTTATTAAGTCAACTTAAGTGCTTCCTTAAGTCAACTTAATAACACCACCTATTAAGGTCAACTTAACGCTTAAATTGACCTTATTAAGTTGACTTAAAGGCTGTGCCCTATCTGCACGGGCTTAAGTTGACTTAATAAGGTTGACTTAAGCATTAAGTTGACCTAGCAGGTGCCAGTGTGGATGGGGTAGTCTACAGGAGTTTGGAATGTGGGCATTCTAAGTCGACTTAACAAGTTCGACTTTAAGTCAACCTTGTTAAGTTGACTTAACAGAGCCTCCAGTTTAGACACACCCATGGAGCGTTCATGTGGGATTCAAACTGTAGATATCAGGAGGCAACTTCTCTGTCTAGAGGAAGTGTGCAGCCGGGAGAGCCCTTATTCATTGTGCTGTTTGAAATAGTGCTACATTAAAGCAGACTAGGAAATAGTCTACACAGTAAGGTACTACACATAGTGCATGAGGGTAGTGGATTGGGTTGTTAGCTCTCCATTTCTGTGTTCTCAAGGAATAAGCACATTTTCTGTGTTTTATTCAATCTATTCCCTTGTCTGTGCAGGATTGCCTTTATATTTCACTTTCATGAGCCTAGCAGCCATGTTCACATGGAGGGAGTACACAATCCAAGCACAGCTTCCTATAACCAACAAAAGAAGAGAAACAGAACTCTACATGGCACCCACTGGGGACTTGCTATACAAAACATTTAGCTACTACAATGATGGGCCAAAACACTAAGACCAGGGGTGGCCAAACTTATGGCACTCAGGAGCCACACAAATTAATTATTAAGCCTTCAAGAGCCGCACTGAAGCATATACCGATATACTTTTATATACAAATTGATTTGCTAACGTTCTTCCACGAGCCACAATTTTTCATTCAAGAGCCATATGTGGCTCCCGAGCTGCAGTTTGGCCATGTCCGACTAAGATAGAAGGAGAGAGATTTGTGCAAAATACTCTTTGATATGGCTGGGAATGAAGCTCCTAACCGGTCTGTCCTTCACTCTCAGACTGCTACAATTTTACAATTGAAATATGGATCTCTTTCTGTGAGAAAACAAAACAAAACAATGCAAAAGTAAAGATCAGGTAGGGCTTACACTGCAGTGGCAGCAAAATGGCACAAAGTGCAACATGGGAAATGCTGGACAGTGTTGTGGGAGTTCAGAATAACAAAGTAAGTTAAGGGTCAAACTATACCATATTACAGTTCAAGTTTCTCTGAATCTGCTTATCTGCTCAGTTTGTGTCACAAATTTACTCTTCCTCGGTATACCTTTGCTTATTCTTTTTTCCCCAATGTGTTAAATTTAATAGAAAAATCCAATTATTATGTAAATATGGCCTTGCTATAATTGCCACAAACAAGTTAGCATAACAATGAATAGTGACAACTTTCTGAAGGAAAGGAAAGCTCTGATTTAGGACTGTCTCAGAGGTGTGATTGATACAGACAGTCCAGAAGGATTACTTTAAACCCTCTCTTCTCACCTTAGTTTTACAGCTCGCTCTCTCCGATCATGCACGTTTGCAAATGAAAGTTGCTTTGGGAGAGAGAACTTTCCACAAATTCATTTTCTTTTTTTAAAAGCAAGAAGCCTACAAAAGCCATTATTTCAACTGCCTCCTTTTTAAGACATTTCCAGCAGATGTTTATGTGGGGAATGTGCTGGAGCTCTTTCAGTAAGGCATAGAAGTGACATTTCTTGAGGGTTTTCGCTGAAGAATTTGTCTTTCACATCATGTCTTTAAACATCTGCAAAAGGCAACAGAATCTTTATTCTCCTGCTAACTTGAAGAAAGGCACATTGCACAGTCCCGAGTCCTTAAAAATGGTACTTAATGGGACTGACAGATGAGAAATATCAAGCTCTAATGTTTTCCTTCGCTAAAAATTCACCCTCTGACCTCCTAACTCCTGAGTAAGGCTGCTGCCTTCTAAAAAAGAACATTTCCTTCCACTTAGATGCAGATTTTTTTTATTATTTTGGTTGTTTTGAGTTGCTTTTCCCTCCTCTATCTCCTTTAGGGAAAGATATCACCCTGAGGATTCAAATAAGAACAATAAATGGGGGTGAGGGGGTAGGAAAACACTCGTTAGGTCTTTTTATGGCATTTATTGCAACCCCTTTCTTCTGTTATCCACATTGTTGTTTTCTTCTTCAAAAATTCAAAGCTTTTTTCTTTCTTTTTTTTTTTAATGAACATTAAATGGTGGCATAATTCAGCTCCCACACCCACACCTCTTGTTCAGCTTTGGTTATATGTCATTGTACTGCAAAGCACCAGCAACTGTCATAGCTAAAGATTGCCCAAACTGACTCTTCTGCCTTGAAAGGTGACTTTTTAAAGAAAGATTTCAAATACCTTTGATTTCTTGGGTTTTTTGGAGGATTGGGTTTTTGGTTTGTTTTATTTTTAACACTTCAGTGCATTGTATTTCTGTTGTCAAACCTTTCTTTTCCCCTCCCTCCAGGGTTTTCTCTGGGAAAAGTTTTCTGGGCTTCCATCCAGGCAGTGTCACAACTCACATCTGTACTGTTTGATTCAAGTACTTCAAGCTGCCACTGAGGTAGAGCCAAATGAGATTAAGGGCTTTTTTATTAAAGCAGCACCCACTTGCGCCAGGACGGCTAAGGCTATGTCAGATTTTCCAATATGACCCACAATTTTTAGAGACCTTTAACTCTCATACATAAAATATTTATTCCTGAACTAGAAGCTCGTAGCTGGGAGGAGCTGTAGCTCTTTGGAAAGGATTAGTTTGACCTTCATTAAATTATGGAGCAAAGAAACCAGAATGTGCTGATTTTCAGATAAGTGCTTTAAAAGTCTAAATATAAAAAAACAAACAAAAATGGGATACTGAAAATGATTTCAAGAGTGAATTTAGAGCAAGGGACTCATCAGCTTCAGATGTCAACTTTCTCACCTCCACTCGCCTTACACTATTCAGTAATGCCTTCATTGTGCTGTACGTACTGATGCTCCAGCACCACCATTTCACCTACAGTGCTGCCCAATGGTCCACTAGCCTGAAATGCAACAAACCATACTATTTTAACCCGGCAACTGCCAGTTGTCCTGCATTATGCCAAACTGTGCAGTAATTCTGTGATGTGAAGGGAAAAGGCAGGGGGTGAGACTGCATAGTTCATTTGCATTTTTGTTGTGAGCCACAATTTGAACTTAGAATTCCAGAAGACAAGAGTATCTTTATTAACTTCCCTCCCCGAAAAAAAAAAAAATCTCTCTTATGCTATGTCTCAGCTGTTTTCATAGACTTTAAAGTCAGACGGGATCAATATGATCATCTAGTCTGACCTCCTGCACAATGCAGGCCAAAGAACCTCACCCACCCACTCCTGTGACCGAGTTATTAAAGTCCTAAAATTATGGTTTAAAGACTTAAAGGTGCAGAGAATCTAGCAGCCACTGAGCTGTGACCCATGCTAAAGAAGAAGGTGGAAAACCCCCAGAGCCTTAGTCCATCTGCCCTAGGGAAATTCCTTCCTGGCCCCAAATATGGTGCTCAGTTAAACCCTGAGCATGCAGCCAAGATTCACCAGCCAGACACCCAAGAAAAAATTCTCTGTAATAACTCAGAACCTATAGAATCAGCTCTATCCTACCTTTGTGACTGCAGGACAGTTGTAGTCATGTCAGTCCCAATGTACCCAACTTGTCCGTCTAACTTTGTGATGATGGGTGAATTAATATTTAAGCAACACACTTGGGACACACAAAGCCCTACAGATGTGCTGAGTTCACTCCTAAAACTTGTCCAAAATTTTCAAATAAAATAAAATAAGTGAAAAGTTTGAAAAACATTCATAAACTTTTTTTTACTAGTTTGGGGCATCTGTGCGGCTGCTCAGAAGTTTATGAGTTTAGATAAAATTTCAAATCTTAAAATGTCAAAAAAAAAGTTGAAAATGCTCCCCACCCCCAACCAGCTGTACGTTTAGGCACCTGATGATCTTTCTCTAAAGCTCCTACATGCACAGTTGCAATGAAAACCCTCAATCTTTCAAAGCACATGTGCTTTTATAAAAGCATGCATTGCAGTTGGCTGAGAGAGGTTCAACTCTGTCCCTGAGCAGAAAGATTGCTAACACTCCCTGCTCTCAGAATGAGAGAGAAATAAGTAGGCTTCTCTGGAATAAATAATGATATCCTGAGAGAACAGAAGGGAAGTTCATCACTCCAACATGGGCCAACAGATGAACAAAAGGTAAATCCACCCCTGGCTGTAAGAAGCCCTTTTGGCTGATTTGTCTAAACTTGTGCTTTAGGAAACGCTCATTAATTACATTCAGATAAATTCTACCTGCAGGAAGTTCCTTTCACTTTAATGTAGAGATAAATGGTACATAATGAATCCTAATTTTGAAGCTTGAGGTTGCTCCTTTCTGAGCCATAACTCAGTTTTTCTCTTGTAGTGGAACAACATCCTATCAATATGAGACCTCAGAACCACCAAAAGTCCCATGTAACCTACTGTTGAAACTAGCCTCTGTAGCAAGTGACTGGAAAGTAGCTAATATAATGCCAGTTTTTAAAAAGGGCTCCAGAGGTGTTTCTGGCAATTACAGGCTAGTGAGCTTAACTTCATTACTGGATAGATTGGTAGACGCCATAATAAAGAACAGACTTTTCAGACACATAAATAAATACAGTTTATTGAGGAAGTGTCACTCGAATATCTTGAGGGAGTCAGCAAATGTGGACAAGGCTGATTCAGTAGATACTGTGTATAATTGGACTTTCAGAAAGCCTTAAATCAGGTGCCTCACCACAGGCTCTTACAGAAACAAAATAGTCACAGGACAACAGGGAAAGTTTTCTCATATCTCAGCAATGGGTAAAGAGAGAGAAAATAAAGGGTACAAATAAGTGGTCAGTTTTCATGGTGGATGGGGTAAACAGAAGGGCAAGCGCGTGCACACACACTCACACACAATCTGTTCTGTGACCAGTGGCGTTCAACATATTCATTAACAATCTGGAACGGGGAGTAAACAGTGAGGTGGCAAAGTTGACAGATGGGGCAATATGATTCATGGGTCTAAAGCTGACTGCAAAGAGTGGGATCTCACAAAACTGGAGTGGGTAACAAAAATGGCAGCTTAAATTCAACACTGAGGAGTGCATAATAATGCACACTGACAAAAATAATCCCCTCTACTCACATCTGCTGATGGGATCTAAATGTGCTGTTGCCACTCAAAAAAAGAGATCTTGGCATCATCATGATCAATTCTGTGAAAACTTCAAATCAGTGCATAGTTGTGGTCAAAAAGGCTAACAAAATGTTAGGGACTATTAGGAATGGGCTAGAAAATAAAATAGAAAATAGAATGCCATGGCAATATGGTGTACCTGGCCTTTGTAGCTTCCTACCAGAGGCCATGTAGTCCTAGCACAACTCACTAGAGGAGTCAGCAGTAGGGAAAGAATGGAGCAGCAAAAGCATGTCCTCCAGCCATACTAGAAATAGCTTTCTGAAGCAGCCCTTCTAGAAACCATAGAAACCTGATCCTCCAAGGACTAAGTGGGCTAGCAACAGCCAGTCAGGGCCCTCCTGATAAAAGGAGCTATCTGACAGTAGTAATTTAGTTTTTGGCTGAGACCAGTGGTGTGAAGGAAGGTGTGGCTCTCTGACTCAAGGAGTTTAACAATCACACAGAGTTACAGTTGGTTGAATTTCCACAGGTGGAATTGCAGAGAGAGGACATTGGCTCTGAGCTAGAACTGGAGATAAAAGGGCCTGGAAGGACAAGGACCATAGTAATAGCAGATACAAATAGGAGCAAGTGGTATGTAGCTGCTAGGTATAGGGTTGCTGTGTTATAGCCTAAATTAGTAGGTGGGTCTGGGCTCTGCTAAGACCACACGTAAACTGGCATAAACCACAAAAAAAAGGACAGGGCTTATTTGGGATCCCAAACAAAGGGTTCATTCAGACTTTGTGATTTAGTGGGAGTGCCAAGCCACTGAAGATTTAATACAATCAGCTGGCAGTCTGCAGGGGGTACCAGGAGTGAGGAAGGGACTGTGGCATCACACCTAGAAACTCAGAGGCACTCAAGAAGTGAGATCCCCTTTACAGCCACACTGTAAACTCATGGGGTACGTCCACACGTCACTTTTATTTCGAAATAATACTGGTTATTTTGAAATAAAAAAGATTAGGTCCACACGACGTTTTCTTATTTCAAAATGACAGGCTCTATCGAAATAAGAACCATCATTTCGAAACAGCTTAAACCCCATTCATTTCAAAACAGCTGTTATTTCAAAATGGTTGTTTCAAAATAAGGCCGTTTGGACATGTTGTTTCGAAACAACACCATTGTTTCAAAACAGCTGCTTTGAAACAACATGTCCAAATGGCCTTATTTCGAAATAACCATTTCAAAATAACAGCCGTTTCGATAGCTGGCTTTCCCTTAATTCAAATTAACATTTTCTTAATTCGAATTAACTTATTTCAAAATAAGGACTTTATTTCAAAATAACTCATTTCGAAATAACTTATTTCAAAATAACGATGTATGGACATAGCCATGGTGTTTCCACAGCTCAAATACTTTGTCCAGAGCTGGTTATCCCATCTCAAAGAGGACACAATGGAACTGGAAAAGCTTCAGAGAAGGGCAACAAAGATAACAATGGTCTCCATATTAGCAGAGAATAAAACAAGAGCTGTTCAATTTAGAAAAGACATGAAGAGGGAGTGGTATGAGAGAAGTTATAAAACCATGAATTGTGTGGAAAAAGTAACTATAAAAATGATATTTACCTTCTCTTGCAATATAAGAATCAGAAGTCATCTGAGGAAATTAATAGGACACAAATTGGGTACAAACAAGAGGAAGTATTTTTTTTTCACACAATATGCAGCTAACCTGAAGAACTCTTTTCCATGTGATAGCCAAAAATATAACTGAGTTCAAAAATGAAATACATAACTTCGTGGAGGCTGGGGCCATCAATAACTATCACCCGTGATTTTCAAGGATGCAACTCCATGCTCAGGGCAACTGAAAGACGGGTAGATCACTGCAGCTGCTCTGTTCTGTAGATTCCCCTTGAAACTCTGGCAATGACCACTGTCAAAGACAGGATATTGGGCTGCATGGATCACTGGTTTTACCCAGTATGGCAATTCTTGTTTCCCAATGTCAGCCTTCACTTGAAATTTGCCTTAAGTCATATTTCGCTGCAGCTGACATTGCAGGTGCTTATGTATATTGGTGTTATAAGTGTTGACCAGGTGTGGGGTCTAGCACTGAAGGTAAAGAAGAGGAGGAAAAAATCGCAATAAGTATGAAAGTGTTTCATTCATCTAAATAAATTAACACCGTTGCTTAACAAGCCCTCCTCGCCAAGCAAATACATTTCTAAACTTAGGCAATAGCTGAATATCTCACTTGTTGCCTAATGATGTTAAGGCACCTCTGTCCACATCCTCCACTGTAGCTCATGTAATCTTAATATTGATTTGTGAGGCTTGAATGCCGAATGATTGCTCAGGTCTGTGGGGCTCTGAAATCAGAGACAACAACATTAACATTCCCTGGAAACGTAAAGAAATCATAGAAGCTTTATTTGTTGTTAGAGCCAGAGTAAATCAAACAAGATGAACAGAACAAAGTATTATAATTGTTGTAATTGAAATTGCCACTTATTTCAATGTCAGAGCAGCACACAGTGGTGATCCCTAATTTTTTTTTTTTTGCTTATACTTCTATGTGTTAATGAAATAATATTTCACCAGCACACCTTCACCTTTCTTTGCTTCTATAGAAATTTCAAGAAACCTGTGCAAATGTTGTGGTGTTTACTTCAGAATTGATCGTAGAGGCATTTAAAGTACTTGCCATTTAACTCTGAAAAGCAAGTTATTTGAAATAAAAGATAATGCTTCTTAAATTTTTTTAAAAACTTCGTGGAGTTTAGCCATACAGTTCACAGTAACTTTAGAAATCTGAAAATGGTGCCAAGACCAAACTGTCCTATAGCTTTATTAACACTTCACCTATCCAGGTTTGCACTCCTGGGATCTCCTGACCGTAGTCCAATATACGAGCCAAGTGAAAGCAGCCTCTAGGCTGCTCTATCTTACACTCACTGCAGATGGCCCCCAGGGGCTGTTATGGCAGCTGGAAATCAACCACATACAGGGATGGCTCAACTACATCCTCTTTTCTTTGCTGATGCTTTAGTTTTCTGAAGATTCAGGATCTGATTTTTTTTATTTTAATTGGTCTTGGTTAAAGTGTTAAGACATAGAAAGGATAGTTGCCCAGGTCTGGCTGCTACCAATCGGTGTGAAATACAAATAATGCAAAGCATCTAAGTTTTACAAAGAGCAAGTATAATTTTAAAACATTCCTATAATGCAGTTTCATGTTAATTTGATATACTCACTAATGATGTTTAAACAGGGGCTTGTGTATATTTATGTAGGCACAGTAAAAGACAAAGGGCTCTTATATTTCTCAAAGATGGGCTTAGGGAGCAAAATTTGAACACCTTTGTTCTGAGGTGGTGTTTGAATCTAGTAGTTTGGCTCAGTACACAATAAAGACAGAAGCATTTGTAAATTTGAATCCAGATCCAGTTCTGCATATCTGCCCTCATGATGTGAAACAGGAACACTGATAATATTTTTCATTATTACAATTGTTAAGAGAATTTGCAACTGAATTACATGTATTAAACATTAAAGAAATCACAAGCACAGTTAAAAGTATTCTTCTTATTAGTCCTGCTCCTACTTAGAAGAAAGATCAGGCACGTTCGGATATTGGAGTTGGGTCTGGGCCTATCTTTTATATTTCATCAGCTTTCCCAGTTCACACTTTCTTCATCAACCCTCATGTGTCATTGTGTTTCAGGTTCTGTTTCTTTTTATGCTCATTCTTTTGTTTCATTCTCCCCTATTTCAACAGTGCAGATCATTGGCGTTTTAAGCATTTGTGTATTTTTATTAGTAATACCCTACTAATTTTTTAGGAAGCCAGAACTGCAGACATGCAATTCTTTATAGCGTTAACTTCAGTTTTGTTTCCATGAGGCTAATGTTAGCCAAACTAGCTAGAAGTTGCTGAGTGCCTCATAATAGCTGAATGATTAAAATAACATGTGAACCATTTTTATCTGAGTTCTAAAGGGGTAGCTGTGTTAGTCTAAGTCAGCAAAACAAGCAAGGAGTCCTGTGGCACTTATTTATTTTCCTCCTAAAGTGCCACACAACTCCTTGTTGTTTTTTTTACTGGACTAGAGTAACACGGCTATCCCTTTTGAAATTGTGTAGACATAGCCAATAGGAATCCAAGGAAAAAGCAGTGTTATAGTTGTGGCATTTTCACCCTTTCCTCCCTCTTCCCCAAATTCTTTTGAAATAGTCTCATTGAGAGGGCTGGGAAACTTACCTGTCTCTCTGGTGCATTCAGAATCAATGTGAGTTTGCTGTTTTGGGCCTTATTTCTAATGAACGTCCCAGATGCATTCCATCTGTATTTCTGAAGAAGAAAGGGCCAACTGACTGACTGTTCAACAGTACAATGCAACTCCCTGTCCCATAGCTGTGTTGTCTTTGTACATGCAAGGACTAAACAGTTTCAAACCTCTGACAGTCTCCACCCAACTGCATAATTTTAAACTTATAGGGTATGTCTACACTTAGAAATTATTTTGAAATAACTTTTTTTCCTGTCCATGCATGCATTTTGTTATTTCAAATTAAGCATTTCTTTATTTTGAAATAACAAAGCACTATTTCAAAATAATGAAACCTGCTTTTATTTTGAAATAGCTCTTAAATCAAAATTGTTATTTTGAAATAAGCCATTCTAAGCTGTGGCATAGGCTTATTTTGAAATAATGGCCCTATTCTTTTACCTGCCTTCCCCTATTTCGAATTAGAGAGTCTAGTGAATTCTCTCTACTTTGAAATAATAATTCCTACTTTATTTCAAATTAGAGTCTTCCCTGGACTCCTAATTTGAAATAATAAAATTTGAAGTAGTGCTAATTCAAAATAATTACTTGGAATTAAAATTGAAGTACATCATTCACAGACCTGAAGTAGAGCTCTGAGTAGCTTGAAAGTTTGTCTCTCTCAGCAAGAGAAGTTGGTCTTCATCTACCTTATCACTTATTGCAGCCATATCACTGGTTAGATTCTTGTCAATCTTAAAGTCATAGTCTGGGCCGTCCTTAAGGGGGGGCAGGCGGGGCAACCGCTCTCGGCCCCACGCTTTGGGGGGCCTCGCGCTTTTGGGGGATCCCACGCAGCCGGCTGGAGTAAGGAAGCAGGGAGCTTCTTCAAGCTGTGGGACTAGGGAGCAGCTCCGCCTGGTCAGGGAAGGGAATTCAGCCAAGCAGCGTTTGGTTACAGCAACACTTGACTTAAGTAGCCACCTTCCCACAACTGCTCCCTGAGGGGAAGAGAAAGGGCAAGTGTTGAGGTAAAACTTGTGGAGCCAGCCTCAGTCAAGCAAACGGGGACAAAGTCAGGAGAATGTCACATCCCCAACCTTTACAAAACAGGACCTTCTCTTTGAATTTACCTCAGCATCTCCAGAAAGCGTTCTCAGATATTAATGACTTTTTTCCTTCTACATTTAACAAGAGTTTTCAGTCTTCAGGGATGTCCTTTTGAGCAAACTTCTCTGTGCAGATAATGATTATACCTGAGAGAGAAGACCCCAGGCTAGTGCTCATATGCAAATACTGGGCTTTTAGGGTTAATGGCCATCAATCAACACATTAAAGAAGTTTTTTGTCCTTCCTTCTGCACTGTAAATAAGCCCCATTGTCATTGACTGCAGTCAGAGCACCAGTCCCAAAGCATGGCAAAGAGGAAAGCAACTGTGGCCATGTGGGTCTAGTTTAGCCAAACAAACAAAGAATCCTGTGGCACTTTTAAAGACTAACAAATTTATTTATTTGTTAGCTTTTAAAAGTGCCATAAGACTCCTTATTTGTTTTACATCAGGGTATCTGAGAGGAGGCCAAAGGTCCCTTGTTTCTTCCTCTCATCCTCAAACAGTACCCGAGTTTCATTACTTGGATCACCTGCAAAGCAATGAGGAATGTATGAATACATATATTAAAATAAGACGGGAAAGGAGAGAGTCAGGCAGCATAAAGGAAATAACATACATTAGACAATTGGAATCCAGTGCTTTAAGGTGAGAGAGGACCTGGATTTATTTCTTCATATCATCCAAAAATAGCATCTCTCTCTCTCTCTCTGAATTTTCAATTTAACAAAAACTTGATCTAAGAAATTATTAAACTTGTAAAGTTGTGTGCCCATCTTGAACAGAAAACCAGAACCACAAAGAAGGGTACCTCCAGATGCTCCTGTCCACTAGGCTGTGAGGTTGATGAAACATCACCATGACACATTCAGTACTGGCTACCCTAAACATCAAAAATAGTCACAAGTCTGGCTTAAATATATCATTAAAACTCACTTAAAAATAAAGAGATGTTTAAAGAAATAATAAATGGGGGAACTATTTTCTCTGACTTTTGGGTTTTGACCCTTAGGATAAAGTCAGGTCATGTTTTTCTGCTTCTCTGCAACTTTTTAGCCTGAGGGCTAGGCATTTATGATTTTATTAAAGAAAAATTGACACTGCCCAGTGTTCCCTCTAAGCTGATGATGCAGCTGAACAAGCTATGGGTGCACAAGTTATTGGGGAGCCAGCGGGCAGCAGGGAAGAAGCCCATTGGGGCCTGGAGAACCAGCAGGGAACTTGCTCAGCTGCATCATCAGCTTAGAGCAGTGGTTCCCAACCTTTATCAGGCTGGGGACCACTTTGTAACAACAACAACAACAACAAAATCATCTTTGCGGACTCCCCTTGCTGATTATGTAATCTGGCCTGCATGGGCAGACTCTGGCCCGCACCAGTGGGAGAGCTGGTGAGCAGCACTGCCACCACCATTGCCTGTGCCACCGGGGAGCTGAGCCACAGCAGCTGTGGTCCCCTGCCCTTGCCCCTGCTGGGGAGCTGCTGTGGCTCCATCCCCCTGCCAGGAGACAGCCACAGATGGGGAAAGGCAGCCCTGGCAGGGAGCATCAGGGCTGTAGCTGGATTCTGGCCCCTGGTAGAGAGAGGCTCCGCAGACCCCCTGCAAAGTGTCCATGGACCTCTGGGGGTCCCCAGACAACAAGTTGGGAACCACTGGCTTAGAGGGAACATTGCGCTGCAAAGTTTAAAATGGGGGAGGGGGGGGCGCACAAACTGATTCACCCTGGGCCCCACTCCCCCCTAGGGACGGCCCTGGTCATAGTCCCTCAAGGTCAAGTAAACATTATTAGCATACCTGACCTGCCTGGAGAGCGTTCAGTAGGTCACTGGTGAACACATTAAATTATGCTGTTACTGGCACCAAGCTTTGCGGGAGTTCATTCTTCTGGAATCTCCCAGTTCTGGTTTTGTGCCCCAGAGACACCCAAAAATGTCTACCTTGGAGCATCTGCTCAGTTGTTCATCTAGGAAGATCTCCTGACTTTTTGTACAGCAGACCAATGCACCTGATGGTGTTATGGGCTGTAGTGAGATCTAAAAAACCAGCTTTAGTTCTCTTGAAATCCATTCCCAGTGTATGTAATCATGAGTGCTTTGATTGGTCAGAAGCCTGCCTGATCATCACGCAAAGGTGGGTTTTGCATGAATGTAATGCTTAGTAGGATCATCTGCTCAAGAGTTAGTAGTGACAGCTCAGGAGTGATACTGAATCAATGGCAGCTGAAGAGCAATCTGATACAGCTGTTACCATATCTTTTTGCTGTATCTTGAGTATCATGCAGTTCTGATCTTCCACTCTGTTACACCAGTTTTATTAAATTTAAATTAAATTCCAATGAAATCAGTAGAGGTAGATCAACAAACAACTGGGTGTAATGTCAGGTAGATGTTGAAGTTCTCCATATACCTCTGCCTGCCTATCTTTCCATGGACTTATATGGCCTCTATCCATCAATGCAAAGCTCCTCACCCATGTCAGATTTAAAATGGGAAATGTATTGTGTGACAACCTATAGTTAAGCTAGTAGGAGAGAATTAGCTATTCAGTTTAGACTCACAGAAATGATGATGGAGTTCCATGATCATAACTGAGTTACTTCAACTGTTTGATTTGGTTCACAGCTTCCCTAGAACAGTAATGGGTTGGTCACTAAACTACCTGTCCCTGAACTTACTGCATGAAAGCTGAGTCTTTGAAAAGCCAGATGAGGTAAGTGCAACCTGAAGTGTGTTCAGTACTCTATATCATGTTCTCTTAATGAACTTGACGCCCCCATATTTTACTGTTTGCTTTTTAAATTTCTTGGTCACTTAATACATTTCCAAACTGTGATGTCCTTCTCAATGCTTTCAAAATGTGGCCTTAGTTTTCTGCTTATGTGTTATAGTATATTCTGACACATGCTCAATGCTTTTTTGATGTGTCTTAAGTTGACTGGTCAAAATGTTTCTAGCAAAACAGTTTTCTGTTAGAAAACACTAACTTGACCAATTCAAAAGCTTCCACAAGAATGTATCCATTTCATTCAATTTTAATGGGAAATTAATGAAATTCTTCATTGAAATAAGGTTATAGTTTGATAGGTTTGGAATGTCATTTCAATTTTTTATAGTTTTTTTTTTCTTATTGAAATGAAACATTCAATAATAAACAATTCATTAAGGTCATTTTTGTTTTTGAATGGCAATATTATGGAATTTTTGTTTAAGAATGCATGTTACAACCTCAACTTTTAATTCCAATTCAGAAAGAGAATGACTTTTGAAATGCATTTTCAGAGATAATACAGATTCCATTGTCTGACTGGATCTAGTCCCAAGCAGCCAACATAGATTATGAAAGAGCATACAGAGCTGTTTTTTCTTTGAATTAGCATACCTCGTTATATTTTAGTATATAAACATGAGGATGATACTTCACACTTGCTTTTTGCATAGATCTGAAACACCAGAAAAAATAGAAAGAAATGTTGGAAAAAGTGCTATATGTTCTGGGAAAGTTTGTGAAAGCCAGATATTACTTTGAATCTAGAGCTAAAGTCTCAGTCTTTTGAAAGGCAACATCAGTTATTTTCTCATATTTAGTTATATTGTGTGTTTACCAGTTACAAGGCTACTTGTGATATAACCATAAATATTTGTAGTGCATACAGTTCTCTAAAATCAACAAACAGAATTCATCATTTCTCCAGGGAAGAAAAAAATTACATTGTTTTCCAACTAAATGGCAATATGGTCAAAAAGATCTCATTACATATTAATAGTGCTAAATATAGAGGCAGTCTAGTGATTTGGTTTAACCAGTGTCTCTAGACTTTAGCTGTTCCATACAAGAAACCGTGATTGGGATTTCCATTCTCTATGGCAGTGAAACTTCAGGGGAGGATTTTACAGATGTTTTGGTTTGCCTGGAAATCTAGGAATGGAAGAAATACCTAACCTTCTCCTAGGGGAATGGAAGGGGAGCTGTGAATATCACACGAGTGGTCCGGAATAAACATTGTATTATAAGGAAGTTATTGCATTCCTTGTTTCTGTTTCAAAGGTGGAGACAATGTTAGAGAATACAATTAAAATAGACTGTGAGGTGGGAAGGGATGGTTGTGAATACTCACCCCACCCTTACATTGGCTTAAAAGGAACTTTTTTGTGGAAGTTGAAACATCTAGAGGTCATGATGGTTACAATGAACAAAACTCCAATAGTGAGTGAAAACAGGCAATGAAAGTTTTAGAAATTCCCCTGCGGATAGTATGAAGGGCAATGAACTTATAAGCCAGAAAACTCAAAATTAGGAGAAAGAAAGAAAGAAAGATCTGATGCCCACATAAGAGACTTTGTGAAGGATAGATTTCCTTCTAGTGCTAACAGCAAACTTTCAGGGTGGTAGACCTGATAAGAGAGGCTTGAAAACCAGATCTGAACAAGCATGTGAAATACGTTAGGGCCACATTTTTATATTTATTAGAAACAGCCTAAATAATTAAACTGGTTGATTCACTAGTGGCTTTCAGGCTCATGCCCAGAGTGAAAGGTCGTGACCTGACATACCATGCCCCCACATGGTACAGATGATTGACAGGGGAAGGAAATAAGTTGATATCTTTCACGTGGGAATCACAGCTTGTAGTAACTATGTGCAAGTGGACTCCTTGGACTTGTGTGGGAAAAGTTAATTGTGTTAGTATTCAAAATTTTTGTTCTCAAAGTTGGTTCAATGGTGATTTATTTACTTTTGTGACAAAACAGCTGTATCCTGTAATAAAATACAGATCACTAGCTGTTATTTAACTCACAAAAGTAGGAATGTGTTTGGTTTCTTTTACTTTGGAAATATATTAATTCTAGGCAGCAGGCATGATTTTGAATTGCTCAGAATTTTCCATTATTATACTGGAAATAATTAACATTATCATCATCTTATATGTTCTTCAAGGCTTATCTATGGAGAATGAGGAAGGCACCACACACTGAAATACTAGTGAATCTCTACCATGCTTTCATTATTTCTTTATAATGATAAAAAGGGGCTGGCTGTATTCAGTGCCAGACAATGTCATGGCCCCAGAGATTTAAGTGGTCTACAAGAAGAAAAAAAAAAAAAAGGAGAAAAAAGCATTTATGATATGAATGAGGATTTGAAATGGCTTTTTTAAAAAGACCTAAGATCCACATTTCACCCTAAATTCTGAAATCTCTTAAGATGTCTAGATGCAAGAGATCTGGAAGAATAGCAAACTTTACACCAGGCTGTATTTCACACATAGTATCAGTGTCATCTTAACCATGTTCCATTATAAAGTCATGTAATTGTCATGTCTCAGAACACAGACTAGCTTCACGTTGTCTGATTTATTTCAGTGGTGTTCCCATCACCTTTTTCAAGAAATGTCTGAATTCATATTCTTTATACTAGTCACTAATACATCCTGCATTTATCCTTTGTAGTTCAGACGCAGAGCAACCTTAACAGAGTTTGATCTGTTTTAATCCTGCTAATTTCCCAAACCCTACAGTGCTGGGACTTGAGACAACCCCCTTGAAGTTCAGCTCTGTACGGGACTATGGACATGGATGCTACAAATAGCACCACTTCCCGCAATGGCCTGGGATCCTCTGTGCGTACATCAGCTCTTACACATGCAAAGCTCCCATTAAAATCAATGTTATTTTCCAAATATAAGCAGCTGTGTAAAGACCACAGGTTTGAGCCCACTTTGTTATGACACAGAATTAAAGCAGGCTGGGCAGGATTCAGCAACAGTATAAACTTTCCCCATCACCGCAGTCTGAGAATCGAGTAGGAGGGTCAGTCTCTGTAGCCTGGCAAGTCCTTGAATTCTGCACTGACAACAAAGGTATGAATTAATATCAGTTGTGGGGGGCAGTATCTGTGAAATGGAAACTTGCCCATAGGGAAGTGGACTGAGACCACTAGCTAACTTCATGCAGGCTACTGGACAGCTCAGAAAGAAAGAAAGAAATGGGTGGACGACAAAATTGTATATGGTTTGATGTTAATTGGAAAGAAAATCAGTGCAGTATATGCAAGTCCTTCCAAAAGAATAAGAATATGCCAATTAAAGGCATGAATGACTGAGAACAATCACCAGAGTGGTAGCCATGTTAGTCTGTGTACAGCCAGAACAACAAGAGTCCTGTGGCACCTTAAAGACTAACAGACATCTTCAGGCATAAGCTTTAGCGGGCTCCAAGCTGCTTGGTCAAATGAGAACAATGACAACATATTACACAGAGTCGTGTGGCGCTTAAAGACTAACAGATTTATTTTTCACATGAGCTTTCATGGGAGAAGCATCTGACAAAGTGGGATTTTCTCCCATGAAAGCTCATGTGAAAAATAAATCTGTTAGTCTTTAAGTGCACATGACTCCTTGGTTGTTTTGTTTTTTTTTTCCACTAGACTAAAACCGCTACCCCTTTAGAAATTGGCAAAATGTATTACACACCTTCCTGAGGTTCCATGTGATCATCTTATAGTCACATGGGGTGATCACTTATTTAGTCTGTCAAGATGAATTCATTTATAATCTGTTCAGGCCAGGGACTCTGTCTTCAACTGTTTATCTGAGGTCATTAAGGGTTTTGTGAAAAGAGCCCAGGTTGTCTGCTTTCCTAAGCTGCCTCCCTAACTACCTCCATGCATTTCCTCACCATGTAGAGAGGTGGGGAATAGACTCATAGGCTATGTCTACACTAGAAAATTAGTTCAGATTAAAGAGGCTTCATCCGGACTAATTTGGTCCCAGTCTGCACTAGGCTTTGCCTAGTTCGAACTAGTTAGTTGGAACAGTAAATTCGAACTAAGCACTTTAGTTTGGACTAGCACCTTGTAGCTAACTAAATAAATTCAAACTAAGCGGTTAGTTCACTCTAGCTGCCTTTTTTAGTTTGAACTAACTTTTAGCTGAAACTAGGTACACTTTTTTAGTTCAAGCTAAAAAATTAGTTTGAACTAAAAAGCCATGGTTTGTTCGAACTAACCAAGAACTGCTTACTTCTGACTAAGGAAATCCAAACTAAGCTTTCCGGTGTAGACATAGCCATAAACTCTTAAGTTCCAAAGGGACCAATATAATCATGTAGTCTGATCTCCCAATGCAGGCTACAAAACCTCACTCACCCCTCTGCAATAAACCTCTAAACTAAGACTAAGTTATCAAAGTCCTCAGATCTCAGAACTCATCCCATCAAATGTTCCATCGTGGTCCATTGTCATATCTACCACCAGTAGTCAAAGATTAGTCAACTGCCAAAGGAGGCTGTTCCATCATACTATCCCATCCTTAAATTTATCAGGTTCAGTTTTGAAGCCAGCTAGATTTTTTGCTCCCTCAGGTTTAGTTTTGGTCTGCCAAACTGCCTGCCTCTTCATTCAAATTCCTACTAAAAACTAATATCCTTAAATATCCTTAGCTGCTATAAATCAGTGTAGCTTCACTAAATTCAATTTTTATTAAACAACCAGAACTATTCTGAGTCTTCAAATGATATATTGTTCCACTCTGAAATTTAGCTCGAAGTGGAAGGGTAAAATTTAAAAAATAAAATTGGGCAATTGATATAAACACCTCTTTCTATAATTTGATTATATTGATGTAAAGACACATTTCCATCTCTATATAAGATTCTCCAGACCCCTTTTTCCCAGCACCATGAGGCAGACTGCTGCATCAGATATACTTTCTGCAATCACATCACACTATAAACACAGAACTGGGGCTTTGAATACTTAATGTTTATAAGTTCCAAAGCCGGAGTCATGTTAGTATAGTTAAGCAAAACAAAAACAAGGAATCCTGTGAAAACTCATGTGATAAATAAATTTGTTAGTCTTTAAAAGTGCCACATGACTTCTTGTTTGTTTTAATGTTTATATTTAACATTATTTATGCATATAGCTAACATTTCAGCATGAAGTGGGATCAGAATGCGGATGTGGTGCCATTTGGCTGCAAACTGTGACAGGGCTCAAAGGGAATGAATGAAAACGAGAGAACAGATTCCACAGGTCTGGGGGCTTAAAATAGAGCGACATAGAGATGTTTGCCATATCACTGCCTCTGCTGCAACTCTCCTGTTAGATAAAGACACTTCTGAAAGTCTTTTAAAAATAACTGGATGCCTCAGATTTAGGGAGCTCAACAGGAGACATTTTAAGGAGGCCTGACTTTTCAGAAGATGAGCGCTTGGCACTTTGTGAAAAGAAAACTCCTTTAAGTTTCCTCAGTTTTTTTGGATGCCAAAAATTAAGCTGTTCCTTTCCTCCCTCTCACTTGTCCTTCTTGAAACTTCAGCCTGGGGCTTCAGACTCTAGAGATCTCCAGCCAAGACCTTTCACAAATACTAAATTTATTCATTCAAAAAATGAGATAATTTAGTTGAAATGGTGATAACAGGTCAGGATTAACGGGTTAGGAGAGTTGCAAGTGGGAATGTTATAACCCAGATCAACTGCTCTCTTCCTCCACCTGTCCCAAACCTTTTATAGGCCTGTATCCAGCACAGATATTATGTTATGGAGCTAATTAAACTGGCTAGCCCCAGGCCTCTGTGTTCTTTACTAGCAAAAGCCACCCTGTTACAAGGACCTTGCCCAGCACCTTCCCGCACTGTTCTTCAGTAAACATTACCATTCGCCAAAACCCACATTCATACACATGCATACTCTTTGCTGGGACTCCTGACTTCATGGCAGTAATGCTGGCTTATTTTTATAGCCCTTTGTTTTAGTCCATCTAATATATCTCTCCATTCCCAGCTTGGCCTCTTTACCTCTCATGACATATTTTAAGGGCTTGTTGCTGGAAGATCCAAAGGGGTAACCGTGTTAGTCTAGTTAACCAAAGTAAACAAGGGGTCCTGTGGCTCTTTGAAAAGCTAACAAATTTATTTACCGTTAGCCTTTAAAAGTGCCACAGGACTCCTTGTTTGTTTGGCTGGAAGATGTCTGTCTGTGCAGCGATTTGCACAGCCATGGGTCGTAACAATTTGATGGGTTACAATGCAATGAACGGGTGCCGCAGAACAACGCAGAGGCAAAAAAAAAAAAAAAAGGTTTTTCAAATTATCATTCCAGTGCCAAAGGTGTCCAATCACCTTCCACCTGCGGATTAGTTGGTTGCTATAGAAACTCACCATAGCTTCTCAGCACTGTGATACTGTAGAGCCCAGATTACTGCCTCTGCCAAACACAATAGGGGAGCAGAATCATGGCTTATTAGTGCTGTTGCTGACGTGATGTTATAAACCTGGGATTGCATAAAGCTACATAGTGGAGGGGGCAGTGGGAAATGAATGAATAGAATAGCCTTGAAATACAGAGGATGGTGGTGGGGAGAGAGTGTAGAGAGGAGTGAGGATACAGTCAGCAATACAAAATTGTTCCTTTTGCTCGTCTTCTCCTCTTTGAATAGGTATTTTCATAATATAATGTAAATCCAAGTAATACAGTAACAGATGACAGAGCTACTGGTCATGTCTGTGTGTAGGGGACTGCCATATCCTTTTTCTTTCTTCCTGGGAGTTCCTAAATGTGAATCCCTGCCAACGCTCACATAAGGAACAACTCTTAACTGAAGTCAGAGGAGTTCCTCATAGTCTGTAGGGGCAGAACGATGCCTTTTGCTTCTGGCAGGTAACACCATCTGCAAGAGGGAAAACAGGCTTCCAGAAATACCCTGCTTACGCAGAGCACTAAAGACATGACTTTGCAGTGTCAGAAATATCTATATGTTCATAGCCTAGCATAGGTCTTTGTCCATTTTGTTGGTCAGAACAGGTCTATCATGCTCTACAGAAAAGTTTATCTCCGTTGCGCTGCCTGAGTTTCTATATTTTCTTAGTTTCAGAAAGGTCTACCATGATGCTGTTGGGCAGCTCTGACGGGCAAGCTGAAGGGAGTGCATGTAGGCTCCCAGAAATATGTAGGGTACTTACTGTTTGTATTTTGGCCATAATTAACAGGTGGTGAGACGCAGGAGAGGGAATAAACACGTCCTGTACTCATGAACACTGAGCAAAACAGGCTGCATTTTAGTCACAAGATCACTGGATGCTACTCTGGGGGTTATTGCTGCTATATTACATTACTGCAATATACTAGACAAGGCACCAGGATTTGTTTTCTCTCCCTCTTGCTTTACGAGGCCTCTTCTCTTTCTTGCTGGAAGCACAGCTGACCCTGCTGATCATGACCCGCAAGACTAAAGCAGCTTTCAGTTGGAGCGTGTGGGTGCTCTTTCCTTCTCTGTCTCGAGCACAGACAGTTATGAGGGAGGCTAATCAAATAGCAGGGATAAGTTCTGCAAAAAGAACCTGACCGCATTTTTATCACTGGTCAGGGGAACAAATGGTTAAGTAGCTCCACTCTGTAATGTGATTTCATTTAAGTTAAGCACTGACATCCTTTTTCTCCCCTCTTCCCCAGTGCTCTCATCCACAGATTGGGACTTTCTAACTGTCATAACAGTTAGATATCCTCTGACCCTCCACACAAAAGAAGTGACATTCCTTAGGCTCTTGTTAGCAAAGATGAGCTACAGGACAGGATTTACACAGTGCAGTTAGAGAGAGAAGATTGTCAAAGTCACAGACACTGCCACTTCCATTCAGTCCTTTGAGCATCTATGCTAAAAACACTGGGTGCAGTGAATTGTGTCCTGACCTGTTTCGAACAATCCATGCTGATTCTTATCTTGCATACTTGTGCAAGAGGGTGTGTATTTTGGCCAGTGACACCTTCACTGTTTGCCTCGGGCACCATCTGGCTGCCTTCTTGTATCACCTTGAGCTCCACTACCAGACTGCTTTTGCCCAAAATCACTGGCACAGCCTACTGACCCAAGACCTCTAGTTACTTTCAGAGGAAGCAAAATGAGCTGTCTGACATGTATCACACATTCAGCTGTCTCTACTGCCCTTTAGCTTGTTTCCTCTAGGCTCCAACTAGGCACTCTTTCTCAAGTTATTGTCTGTTCTTCCAGGACCCTCTTTTATTACTTAGCCCACTCAACCTACAACATCATGTCCTTGTCCTTAGCTTCTCCAGAGCCTTCTCTGTTTTCTGGCCACAAGTCCACCATTAGCCAGATCAACTCAGGTCATTTGTTCCTGCTACTGAATTCATAAACAATACAAAGAATGTGACAAAATGTTACCAGCTTTTCCTTAAGCATTTAAAGAGAGCTCAAAAGTTGGGAATCCCACTTCCTGAATCATGTTTGTCATACCGTTTTGAATCAAAACCCTTAAGTTTCCTCATTTTTTAATGGCATTTCAGAAATCCCAAACTGGATCCTGATTCCCCCAGGTGGCTTTCCTTATTTGTGATAAGTTATAGGAAAACTAATTGCTCTTGAGCTGAGCTCATTTGCTAACTTTCAGCACAAGGGCCAAAATTTTGCCTGTCCACTTCTGAATTCCTGGAAATGAGGACTTGTATGAGAAATGGTGTCGCAACTTGCACTGGATAGACCCAAATACCTGGTTCTAATAAAGTGGTAGAAATTCTTCCATTCCTGTAATTATATGCTGTTTATGTGCTGTTTCCCCATGTCTGAATCTCAACAACTATTTTCATTTGCTATTATAGTGTGACCTGTTCCCATGACTTACATTTCCCTGCATTTATTTCCTCCCATTCTATAAGTTTCCCCATCTTCAAATCACCTGGCGAAGTGAGATTTTCCCTCACAAAAGCTCATGCGATAAATAAATTTGTTAGTTTTTAAGTGCCACAGAGCTCCATGTTTGTAATTATATGGGCAGTTAACTTTAGCAATGCCCAAGTCTGCCCCAGGAGCACTAGAACAAAACTTTACTTTTTTTTTTTTTATCACCAACATCCTACTTTACTTTGACATCAACTTCAAGATTACTGGCTGTGATGTGCTGCACCTTTCATATTTTCTTTCTAGTCATAATATTGCTTCAGTCATAACCTCAGCACTTTGAGGCATAATTGTCCCTGACAAGAGGGTGAATCACTGGCAGAGAGTTGATAAGCATTACATACAGATGACAGAAGTCAGGACATATCGGATTACCACTGTGAATATAATAAAAGAGAGTCTAAACACTTTGGCAGCTCAAAGACAAGCCATTTCATAACTCTCTAGTGGGGCTATTATCTTCCATTTACTGCCACTGATAACCAGGTTGCAACTGTCTCCAGAGGATCTAGTTACAATTCACTTAACACTTTGCTTACCAGACACATTGTAGAAGGCAGGGAGGATGATAATTTCTTAAGATATTTATTTTTAAGTTTTTATCTCCTGCCTCCCCTCCCCCTTTCTAGTGTGATAAGAGCCTAAATAAGGAGGCTTTGAACTTTCTTTGGGAAAGAGGAGTTCATGGCCACCTTTCCTTTAATCTCCACTCCTAGGTTTCCTTTTGAAGCCAGTCATGCATATCCCGCTGAAGAAGTGACCAATAGATTTCTACCGCTCCTTATTCTGGTAATATAGCTAGGCCTAAAAGCTTTGGTACAATATCAGCTCAGCCTGTCTTACATTTTAATGCTACGTAAAGAGGTAGCTTTATTTCGGTAGCCAGAAAGAGGCACCTGAGTCCGTAGATCAAGGGTGCTGGTGTCCGTCAGTAGCAGATAATTTACAACAATGTCAATTACTGTACATGCTGAGGTACTTTGGATGCAGATGGTACTTCATGAGGCTTTGTTTCATGTCTAAGATGAGTTTAACACATCAGGCTGTTAGATAGCAAAGTTCTCTCTCCTGCAGACTTTAAAAAAAAATCACCCTGAATTATTTTGCTCTGGCAGAAATCTGGCCACTGACCAGACACCAAAGAGTATCCCAATTTTCTAGTCTGACACATGATCAAGAAATATTTATCTAGATCAGCTTAGGGACGAAACCCCCTCTGTTTAAATGAAACTCTATATTCTGCAAAATTTTTTCCTTAAGCGATGTCGTCAGTAGAAAATGCCAGCTTCACTCAGCTTTCAACATACAAGGTGTTTTTAGATGCAAGACAAAAGCTGTTTCACTCTTTCTCTGGCTGGTGGGATAGGTATACAAATTCACATATGGGGCCTTATTTTGGAAGCATTTGGCCACATAAACATGTGCCTGAATCCTGGCCTTCAGTAGCCCTATGCACAGCCCATCCGTGCAGGCGATTCTTTCTCAGAGTAAGAGTCTACAGAAGGGTAGGGGCTTTGGGAAGAAGTGACTGCCAAATCAGAGACCGTCCATGCAAACAAGTTCTACTCAACCCCATCCTTGAAGGCTTTGCTTTAAGTTGCTGTTGTGGAAAACCTGCAGAGAAGCTTCTCCACAGGTTTTTGAGAAGCCAGAATCAAAGAACTCGGGACAAATATATGGACTTGCCATGCAAGTTTTCTCTCATGAGCTATGTTCCCCAACCAACCCTAATTAGACCCACACTGGTTTATGAAAGCTAGTGCAAATCTATTCAGAGTGAAACTGAATGAGCACTTCCCTACTGCAAATATTGGCACTTAAAAATCCATTTTCACTAGTATTTGGGCCAGTACTTGATTATTCATTGAAAGCAAACACGTAAGAGTTGTGAACACAGCAGATATGAAATTAGTTTTCCTGTGTTATCTAAGCACTTGCCCAAGATCTCTTCGTTGCTGGGATTATGCACTCAGTTTACGGAGAGATGAGCGGTCCATATTTGATCCATCCCCCAGGACTCCTTCAGGTGCAGTGACTTAGTGTGGGCTTCATAAATGCACAGGAGGTGTAAGAAAGCCACAATCTCCTAGGAGAGTACTCTGGGTGAAAAGGGTCTTTCTGCAGCATCTGCCTTCCTCCTGTGGATGCCGTAACTAATATGCATGCTGGTGAATGACTATGACTGCAACTTTTTTGCCATTGGTGATTAAAAGAATAATAATAAAAATAAATAGTTTAGCCATCGTTGAAACAGGATTTCCTAGCAGTTGTTCATCATGACTACTGAGTTCTGCCATAAATTCACTAGCAGACTCCAGACAAGTCACTTTCCTATCTTTATACCATGTTTTCGTCATCTGTAAAATGGGAATTATAAAATATTATAATAGTTATTATATCATATTATTATATTATAGTAATGTTACATGCCAACTGCACATGACTGCTACTGCTACAGGTAACCAAATGATATTCATAAAGTGGTTTGAGGTATTCAGATCGAAGAAATTGTGGATACACAAAGTGTTGTGCCTTGTAGATTTTTCATTGCACACATAGTAGCCTGGGTGAAATTGGGCAGGAAATCTAATAATTCCAACAACCAAATAAGAAACAAAAAGAAAATGCTATACTTAACAAGTGCCTATGTATAATCAGAAGCATGTGTGATGATGTCACTGAAGATTAGGGCCCTAATATGTTTCTAATATATTTGGTTTTAAAGGGACAATTACATATAACATGCAAATTTCAAGCTGATAAGTTTCCTTTGTATATTTCCCATAATTTTCCATGACTCCCATGAGGGCCTAGAGAGGACGTGAGCTGCAGAGAATATATTAAATGGTACCATAACTATTTTATATCATTTATATGGAGACATTTTTAATCATCTCTAGACTCGGCTGAGCTGTGCTTGGCATGAGACCCAAAGTGACGGGAGGGACAAGTTTTATGCCGGCTTTGTGCTTCTCTCATGATGTCATAAAATGGAATAGTCCCAGGGTTGGTCTAACTTACCATTGCCTACAACCGTCCCTCTTCCCCCACACCACTGCACCCCAGAATGCCTCAGAGTCCAAAGACTACAAGGGAGGTAGGATAGCACTCATTTATCTAGAGATTCCTCTTTTCAGAAGAATCCTCATTTGGCCGGGAAAAGCAGTTTTCAAGCTGCTTATGTAGATGTATGTGTTTACATATGTGTAAATATCTCTATCTTTTGAAGAGAGTTTCAAAAGCACCTATAAGATTTAAAAACACATGATTTTTTGCCTTTCCATGGGACTTAAGCTCCCACATCTGTTACGAGACTTTCAAAACCTCCCTCTTTTTCTATGTAAATATGCATATGCTTGTATGTGGGGAGGAGAGCACATGGAGGGGAGGAAGGGGAATGGATGTTTATATACAGCATGTATTTTTGAATAAAATAACCTCTTCATTTTAAATATGATCTACATGCTCATCAGTGGTATTAGATATGAAAATATTTTCTTATTAGAGATGAAAAACTAGTTATCGCAGGCTATGCAAGCCACTACCTATCCTGAAATTTGTTGGGTCTGAAACAGTTAATAAGATGGTCGTCAGGTCAGTAACTTTCAAAGGCTTTTGCACTCTGAAAACCATTTTCTTAATTATTTTAGGTTAACACGTAAATCCATAGAAAAATCATGTGTAATCTGAAACCCCAGACAGGGGGACAGGACTACAATGAGATAACATTAAAGATTTTATTGCTGTTACATTATAAATTATTTCTATTACGATGGCCCTATGGGTATTATATGCCGCAGTTCACTTTCCCTGTTACATCACTTAATGTTATTAACACACTTTAGGGTATAAAATTACAGTTTTATCCTGGAAACCTTAAACATGTACAACCCAAGTACAGAATCAAGTTATTATCCAAGCTGACCAGACCCAGTCTATTATCATTTTATCGCTCATAAAAATCTGTGATTCAATTTGATTTAACACTTGAGGAAAAATCATAGCTTTTATATGTTTAAACTAGTTGCAATATTAATACAAAGCAACACATGGATGACTTCATTTTATTAAAGCTGAGGTAGCCTTGGGAACCTGCTTTTATGATCTTTATGTTGCTTGATAAAATTTGTTCTGACCCACTGACACTTGTGATTCACTGATACACTGATAAGGTTTTCTTGTCAGTATGTTGGAGAATTGTGAAATATGGTAACCTTCTTACTCTATTCAACATATACGCTAAATACATACATTGATCACAATCTACTGTTCAAGAAAAAGGGTATCAGGCTCTGTTTTGCAATGTTATTCTGCAAATAAAAGATACCATGTTTGGAAATTTAACATCTAAAGTATGTGGATGCAATTAGCATACCTCCAATGAAGTCAGTAGTTACACCAGGGGAAGAATTGTCCCTGGGTACATACGTATGTGTGTGACTCTGAGAGGTGGCTAAATATTTATGTTGACTACATGCACTGGTAACTGGAGGAAGTGGTGATAACTAGGCTGCTGTCAAGCAAAGCTCTTAAGCATGCTTTACCCTAAGGACGGACGTCCTGGTTAGCTTCACTGACCACAGCAAGAAGTTCTGATCAGGCAATCCATGTTCCATTGGAGTTAGGATGGCAAGGGCTACATAGGTGGGTGCCATGTTCAGAAATTCTTCAATCCAATAGCAAAACAGAAGCTCATGCAAACCCATGTGACAGGTTGAAGATGTTGTCCCAACCAGTTGTCTTTTAGCATACACACAAAATTTACCTGTCAACAAAGGTGACAGCCTGGTAACAGCCTCTGCTGCTTAATGGAAACATCAGAAAAATATCCCATTCTAGATCCATGTTCCCTATTTGCATTTTTATAACATACAAGAGAAATTTAAAATACTTTTAAGGCATAAGATCAATATGACATTAAGAGACAAGATGGAAAAAAAATTTGATTGTGAAATTGCACCCAGATTTTCATTTTTTTTTCAGTTGGCTGTTTCCTGTGTGACAGAATAGCAAGTTTTTAAACTAATAGTGGAAAATCCAAATTTTGAATGTTAAGTTCTGAGGCAGCAGGTTTTTTTTTCCTTCTTCCATTGGATCCATTTTTCTCAGAAATGGGATCACTGGAAAATTTATCCACATTGGAACAAAAGAAAATTCCAAACTAGGGTGAATTTTAAAGCAAAGTTAACACATTTTTGGAATTTGAAAGAAATTGAAAGACTGGAAACAAAACCCAATTATGTTTAGTTTCATCGTTAATGTTTCACAAAACTCAAGGGAGGACATGAGAGAACTCATGTATGTGTCAGCTTCCTTGTGTGAACACAGAAGTCAGACCAGTGCTAAGTCTCCATGTAAAATGTATAAATTGGCTATAAATAGATTCACCAGTGATATTAACTGAGCCGAAGTAATACACTTTATTAAATGATAGCTATGTATTAAATGGCCATAGCATAAGTAATAAAGGTAAATTACATGGTAACATTCTCTAATAACACATCACTATATCCTGATTAACGTACCATTAAATGGTCATGTAGTTTGGTATCTGTGTTTGTAGATGGATAGTTGGGTTATACTGATCTCTTGTCAATGGATGTGTCATTTATCACTTTTTGTTAATATAAAGATATAGATACAGAGCCCAAACCTGCCTTTATACACATACCAGTGCCAGGGAGAGGGCGCTAGGGACTTGTGTGTTCTAATCCCTGTCTTATCACTAACTCAGTGAGTTCCTGAAGCCTTAATCTTTATTTCTTTATTGCCACATTTCCCAATCTGAAGTGAGGAGAGAGCAATAACACTTTACTCACTTGTTTACTTTACATGGGGGTATAACATGTCATCTGTTGTCTGAAGATGTAAACCACATGTAAATGCTGTTTGACTGTTGTGTGCACATTCTCAACTATAATCCAGAAGAAATGGGCCAAGACCATTTTTATGCATTTTAATCTCGAAATTCTTTGCAGATTCTGCCAAGTTTGATCCCTGTTATTTTTCATGTTCCTATACCATCATGCATCCTGGTCCAAGCCCAAAGTGATCACAGAATAGCTTCATTTTCTAGCATTTTCACTTCATATGGAAGTAGAAAGTTTCAAAATGTGTTCACAAAAGTCTGTTAACTTGAGATTTCTTTTCCATTTTGGCAGTATGAAGTAGCTTAGAGGGTTTGGATAACCCTGCAGGCGTAGGGTGGTGATTAGCGCCTTTTGGGCACTACTGTTATTAATCCTCAGTACTGTAGTGGTACAAGTAACAATATCATGCTTGATTCAAAGTGCCTGAGCATTCTAAAAGCTCTTTCAGTACAGTTCATCTCAATGGATTCTGATGTAATGTGAATATTATTTAAAATCTACATGACTGTATCTCAAAAGCATTAGTAAATGTTCTGCAGGGAACAGTCCTGGGAATGGATAATCAAATACTTTTTTTTTCTGTCTTCTACTTCTATGATGCTATCATAGCAAGCTAATCAGAGAGCTTAAAGGATATTTTTCCACTCCGAGTAGCCACTTCACTCTTCCAAGTATAGGATAGAGATTCTATATTTCAGTAGGAGTTCATTGTGTTATGCCTCAGGCTCTGTTTTCAATGCTTGCTGCAAAACAGGATTGTTAGCTGATGCTAAAGAAAGTTGGCCAAGAGCATAACAACATAACTCTAAATTCTGCATTCATTTGCACCTGGGAAAATTGAAGTGACATAATAAGTTGTTTAAGCATGTGCTTATCTTGGCCTGATCAGGCCAATGTAAATGACACTAGAATCTAGCCCATCTTTCAGGTGAAACCTAAAATCTTATTTCCAAAGTGGTAACCACATCAGTCTCGTTCAGCAAAACAAACAAGGAGTCCTGTGACACTTTTAAAGATTAACAAATTAATTTATTGCATGAGCTTTCATGAGAAAAATATCCCACTTTGTCATTAATGATCTGTTACCAATTGTTCTTAGGCACATTGATTACAAATCAAAGCTTCAAAGAGAAACTGCTGATTGACAACATCAATTTAGGTTTAAATGGGCACTACGGGTTATAATTTTGCTTTCCTTTTCCCTTTCCTCCCCCCTCTAATATGCTGTTCTCCACTATTTGAATCTAAACTGCATTGATTTGCTATAACAGTCTGACCTAATGCTATGATTTTACACTGTCCTGTGTTTATTTTCCTCCCATTCATCTTTGATTCTACATCTTCAAGTGTTTGAAGTTGGATTTTCTCCCACAAAAGCTCATCTGATAAATAAATTTGTTAGTCTTTAAAAGTGCCACTAGACTCCTTGTTTGTTTTGTTAAAAGTTTAGGTGCCTTTAAAACTAAATTTGCTCCTGGAACTGATGGTTTCTCAAGCACATTTTGTAAGGCTAGTAGTCTGTCATTCTAAAGTAGCTGGACAATTTCCCTTACCCATCCCTTTTTTATTGTGCAGCCTGCTGAGTAGTCCATGCCGCAAGCCTCCAACCATGAAATGACTGCATCTCTGGTTTGAGTTAAATGATCCCCAAAGGTATAAACGTCTCACCCTGATCCTACAAACTACTGCCTAGCTCACAGCTTGAACTACAGCACCAAGCCAGTCTTCACGGACATACAGGGCCACACTGTTTTCTGAGGTAGGGCCCAATTAATTCCTGAGGGTAAATAGACCATTTAGCTGCAAAAGTCCACTGATCCCCAAGGACGAGTTTCCATGTTTCCACCCCCTTGGTATTTGCTAACTGAGCTATTTCAGGGTGATATAGAGTAACTGTCACAAAATTATAGCAAAATAGGTTTGGAAGAGACTTCAGGAGGTCATCTAGTCCAACCCCCTGCTCAAAGCAGGACCAACCTCAACTAGCCAGGGCTTTGTCCAACCACACCTTAAAACCCACTAAGGATGGAGATTCCACCACCTCCCTAGATAACCCAATCCAGTGCTTCACCACCCTCCTAGGGAAAAATCTTTGACTAATATCTGATCTAGACTATCCCCACTGCAGCTTGAGACCCCTGTTCTTAGTTCTGTCATCTACTCTCGCTGGCTATGTCTACATTAGCCTGAGTTAGTTCAGACTTGCAAGTCCAACTAAGAAGTCCGAGGTTAGTCCAGACTAACCTCGGGCTCGTTCGAACTAACCCTGGACTTTTTAGTTCAAACTAACTGCGTGTTCTAATTCAAGCTAACATTTTAGTTCAAACTAGAAGGCACGGTTGGTTTGAACTAATGGCTTAGTTCAAACTTTTTAAGTTTTAACGAAAGTTCGAACTAAGCTTTGCCTAGTTTAAGCTAAGAAATTTCTTAGTTTGAACTAGGCAAAGCCCAGTGTAGCCAAGGGCTAAATTAGTCCAGACTAAGCTTACTTCATCAGGATTAATTTGCCAGTGTAGACATAGTCATTGAGTAGGGATGAACTTAGCATGACTATGTCATGGACCGTTATACAGCCTGAAAGTGCTCAGAACATCAGTCTTACTTCCCATCCAAAAAGTGTGGCCTCCACGAGAGCACCTTCCTTTGTGCCAAGCTGATCACTCATAACTTTTAATCATCAGCAAAGTAGTAAAGCCCCTCCAAAATCAAGCCAAGTAATATTTCCGCCTCAATGTCCAATTTGCCCATGTGAGTCATTTCCTAATATGTAAATAAGGGAAAGCTTTTTTGTTTTTTTAAGGCACGTGTTGCAGTTAGAATCCCCACTCCTATTGACAGTCAATGTGGGTTACATGCCTAGCTCTTGTTTGCACCTTTAAAAATTGCCACTGAATTGTTGGTTACCAAGACGGGAGGCTTGTTTCCTAAAGATGCAAAGGAAATAACATCTAGGACCAAGACAGTTTATGTACTTGATCAGGAAACCACTAACTTCAGAAAGGTAAGAACTACTTTTTCAGAAGGGAAAGATGGAGCGAGGAATTGAAGATTCAGTTAGTATGAACAGCTTTCAACTCCAAGAGCCCCTCTACAGTATTCAGCTTTTAGAGCTGTGAGGATACTAGAAAAATGCAAAAGTCTTTTTTTTTTCCCATCAGTCCCCAGCCCAGCCTGTAATTTGGCAAGATGAATGAAGTGTTTTCGGAGTGTCATCACTTATGCCTCTGGCAGATTTGCTTCCCCAGTCTGCCTTTTGCCTTTTGGACCTGTCACTCAGCCCTTTGGCAGAGTGGGAAAGGGAGGAGGAAATCATCTCTTTGCTAATCACCTATCACAAGCAATGAAATTCCGCAGGCTCAGTGCCAGCTAGGTACATTTCAAAGGAAAATGGGGGGGGGAGCAAAGTGTCACTCAAGGCAGATATTTATGAAAGATGACAGTTTGCAAATATCTCAATCTTGGACAAGGCTGCTCCAGTGACACAGAGGAGTGTTGCAAAATTGGAAGAGTCAGCAGCCAACATTTATTTCATCAGGACCTGTCCAATCTTCAGCGATCGCTTGACAGTCTGGGGATTGCTGGCACAAGCAAGCCTCTTTCTATTGGTTACTTTCATTTAGTTTGCATGGATCAGTCTAAAGAGCTGTAATAAATATGTAAAGAAGGATAAAAGGAACCGTTTTGCAAAGCTGCATCCTTGGCGAAAGAACGAGCACAAATCTGTGATACCCTTTTTAGCTATGCCGAAGAGGACTACGAGTAATTACATTTCTATTGATTGTTACTCTGTGGGAACAATGAGATATGGACTTTATCGCACTCATGGGAGACCCCACCTCAACTTTAAGGCTCTCTGAATTCATACCAATAGATAGAATGGGAGAACCAATTTTGGCATGTGCTTTTCCTTTACCCCAAACTATTCTCAGGAGAAACCCACAAAGGGAAATAATATATAGTGTTTACTATCTCTTCATAAGGACAGGAGCTGTATGTGAGTGCCTCAGAAATAGATTCCCGCCGATACTTGTTCGGATAAATCAAACAAGAATACATTTGTCCACTTTGCACTTCTTTTCTATTTTTCTTCTGCACTTATTCTGGAGCAGAGCCATGTGGTGGAAACCATGAAAATGAAAGATTATTGGCAGAATGTAATTTTTGTATTCATCTACGAGAGTACTGTACAGAAAACATGAGGTCTAAAATACCAGTCTGATATTACATCAGGTAATTCTGGATAGAGTTTAGGTGCATCTTTACTTTCATACATATACCTGCTACAGAGCTCAGGTCATCACAGATAGGCAGGCAGCAAGAGAGGAGAAGAAAAGATCACTAGGGCTTGGGAAACAGAGGGCCAAAAGGGAAAGAGAGGGCCAGAACAGATGAGAGTGAAGGAAATTAAATATAGAGCAAATCTGTGTGCTGGAAAATAGGATCAAGCCCAGATGGTGAGAAAGGGAGATGTCCACGAGAGAATCACTCTGCTTAGTTGTGGAACTTCCTGTTTAAAACCTGTGAGAAGAAAAGGGAAAAATATATTACTGCTCTGAAGTAGTAGTCCCATAGGACCTCTTGTTTAAGCTTCTGAATTATAAATCAGTTCTTTTTCTCCTACTGTACTAGATCTAACCATAAATCCCTCTCCCTGATTCTTTAGCATTTCTGACAGATGTTTTTGGAAAGCTGAATTTCTGATCTTAGGAAAAACATTACCAGGTCTTCCTGATTTCTGTTGTTTTGCCCATCCATGGTATGCATCAACGGAAAGAACAGCGAAACAAAGAGCAGTCTCCTTCAAGAACAATGGCCCCACCGATTGCATTCCTGTTTGCCCTGCACTGAGATAACACAACAGCAACTAAAGTTTCTAAAATGGTGCATTTGAAAGACCTAAGTAAATGTAATTATTGACAGCAGCAGAGTATAAATTCATCTAGTTGGCACGACAACTGGAATTTCTAAATGAAGCTTTTTTTATTGCTATAATTAGCAATGAATTGTAGATGATAGAATAATCGTGTCTCAACATTAGCCATTTTTATTGTCAAGAATCAGGTCTAGGTGATTTAGCTACTTACCACGTTAGAGTGTTTCTTCCCATCTGAGCGCTAAGGCATGGAGAGTGGGAGGGGCGGACTCCCCGAAAAATATCATACAATAGAGGTGAATTATGTTCACAGAATGCAAAACTGTGCTTCTGTTTTAGATTTTTAGCAATGCTATTGAAATGGATAATGAATTCAATTAAAGGCCCTGTTCTTCCTTTCCTTATGCCCTGCATATCTCCCAGTTTTGCATAATTTAAACAAAAATGTGTCATAATACAGCTCCCGTATTTCAATTATGCAAAGTTCTTGTTTTCTATTTGAGATGATGGCGCCCATGCATGCTGAGTATGGAATGTCAGGGTGTCATGCATCTGGTTAGTAAAAGGGAACTGCTCCTTTCACTCTCAGTCATTGGTGGTCGTTGCTAGTATATTTCACACGTTAAATAACACTGACTGTTACTTGGCTATCAGTAGAATTAAATTATATTGTTCATTGATGTTAACAGTGGAAGGAGAAGAGATTTACTGGCAGAGAATGGAGACTGACGGGTCTGCTTTAGGTTTGGAAAAGCTCTGAAGTTTAAATGCTTGCGGACAAAATTTTCAAACCTCATTCTAGTTTCCTAAATCTATATTTAGGTATTTACACAAAAATGTCCTGATTTTCATAGGCACTGAGCATCTGCTGCTTCCATTAATTTTAGTGGGATTTGGGGGTGTGCAACACTTCTGAAATTAATGCAACCAAGAATTTGACTAGAAAGAGGAAATTCACCTTAACCAGGAAGAGAATTCTTTGTTCCCTGTTTTGTCCCATTTTAAGTGCTAGCCCAAATAGGGCACAGCCATGTCAGGTCAGTGACATGGCACAATTGGGTAACTATCAAATGATTCTTTCGTTTTTTTAGCAGAGCACAAAGATCTTTGCCAAAAATATTGCTACTTAGTATAAATATTCTTCTCCCCCATCTCACGGCCCCACAGATTTACCTAAGTCTATGTCTACAGTTAGATTGTTAAATTGAATTAGCTTAAATCAAACTAATAATCATTAAATCAAATTAAGTTAAATCGAATTAGCATGTCTCCACTAGAATCCAAATCAAACTAGCATGTCCATGGACAGGACTTGCTAATTCAATTTACGAGAGGGGCACCATCAGAGGTGTGGCAAGATGGCCCCCAAGAAGAGCTATGCCCCCACCCAGTGGCACCCTAGGAGGAGGAAGATCATCAAAACATTAATTTGAACTAATGATTAGTTTGAATTAATCAAATTTATTTGATTTAACCGTCGTTTCAATTTTAAGTCAGGTTTTATCATTTCGATATAACCTTTCCTTATTTCTAACTGAGGTAGGTCCTTAGTTCAATTTAAGGAAAGCTAGTGTAGCCATGCAATACTTTAAATCAAATTAAACATCATTAATTTGATTTAAAGTGTAAGTGTAGACATAGCCTAAGTATAAATCTTTCACCATAACAGGGAAAGTGAGAAGTGCTATTAAACACAGCCTAATCACTATAATTACAAAAGATAAAAAAGCACTCAAAAGAAATTGAAGAAATCTTAAATATAAATAAAAATAAGAATAATTAAAAATCTAGCACTTAATTGTCATCGTGACAGTCTCATGATCTAGGACCAATCCTGTAATCATTTTTCAGGCCTTACTTAGAAAAAAATTGCCATTAAAATCAATGGGAGACCAGGCTTCAGAAATTTGTTTACCTCTGAAAGACTTGCCAAGTAGACTTTAAAGACATGATTTTTACAAGGACAGAACCTCAAGGCTGCCTACAAAAATGCACATACAGTTACTGCAAATCACATTCAAATAACTAATTGCCTGCCTTTCCAGACATTTGTGCAATCAAATAACCAATTTGCATGTGCAGTTTTGATAACTGTATGCACCAATTAGGCATACAACCATGCATTCATTTTTACACAGAGTCCCAGAGTTCTACAAAAACTGAAAATAGGTCAAATTACAAAAGGCGAATATAAACAAACAAAGCAAGTAGGCAGGGAAAAAATTAGAAAGGCCAAGGCACAAAACAAGATTAAACTAGCTAGAAACATAAAGAGTAACAGGAAAATGTTCTATAGATACATTAGAAGGAGCTGAAATCAAGGCAGGTCCATTATTAGCTGTGTGTTGGGAGGTTGGAGGACAATAACAGAAAATGTAGAAATGCAGAAGTGCTAAATGACATTTTGTTTCAGATTTCACCATAAAGTTTAGTAGTGATTGGACAGCTGGCACAGTAAATAGCAGTGAAAATGAGGTAGGATGTGAGGCTAAAATAGGGAAAGAACAAGTTTAAAATTACTTAGACAAGTTAGATGTCTTTAAGTCTCCAGAGCCTGATGAAATACATCCTAAAATGCTCAAGGAGCTGACTGAGGAAATAGCTGAGTTACTTGCAATTATCTTTGAAAAGTCAAGGAATATGGGAGAAGAGTACAAAAGGGACAAATGTAGTACAATCTGTAAAAAGGGGGAAAAAAGCAAGCTGAGGAATTATAGACATGTCTGCGCTAAGGATGAAATTTAATAGGGATAAATGTAAAGTGTTCCACTTAGGAAAGAACAATCAGTTGCACACACAAAGTAGGAAATTACTTTCTAGGAAAAAGTACTGCAGGAAGGGAGCTGGGAGTCATATTGGATTGCAACATAAATATGAATCAACAGTCTAATGTTTACAAAAAAAAAGTAAACATCCATGTAGGATTTATTATCAGGAGTTTTGTAAGCAACACATGAGAGAGAATTCTTCTGTTCTGATTAGGCCTCAGTTGTACTATTGTGTTCAGTTTTAGGGAAGATGTGGATAAGCTGGATGACATCCAGGGAAAAGCAACAAAAATGGAGGTCTAGAAAACATGATATCTGAAGGAAGATTTTTAAAAATGGGTTTGTTTAGCCTGAAAAGAAGACTGGGGAGAGGGGGCACAACAATAATTTTCATGTACATAAAAGGTTGCTACAGTTTGGAGAAAGAAAAACTATTCTCTTTAGTTTTTGAGGATAGGATAAGAAGTAATGCACTTAAATTGTAGAAATGGTAGTTTAGATTGGACATTAGGAAGGACTTCCGCACTGTCAGAGTAATTAAGCACTGGAATCAATTGCCTAGGAAGGTCATGGAATCTCCATCATTGCATAGTGCCAGTTGTTAGTCTTTAAAAGTGCCACAAGACTCCTTGTTCGTTTTCTGTCATGGGAGATTTTTATGAGCAAGTTAAACAAACACCTTTCAGGGGTGGTCTAAGTAATGCCTGGTCCTACCATAAGTGAAGAGGTCTGGACTAGATGACCTTCCGAGATCACTTCTAGTCTTGAGATTCTAAGTGTTTGTTTCTGGCATGTTGTAATGACCCAGGAAAATACTTTCTTAGGTTCTTGATCGTGATGTGTTCTGTGAGATGAAGACTGTGTTGCTCTTGTTGGTCATTGGCCTTCTGAACAATGATCTGATCTCCATACCAATTTACTGATCCCGTGGCCCAGATGAGGGGTGACAAGGATAACACGTGTGTAGCCTTCTCCATCAAACATCCCAGTGGACAGGTCTTGGCAATTGTTCATCTTCTCCAAGCTACCTCTTGTTAGTGTTCCAAATGCATCCATATGAACATGTCAAATCCCCATTCTGCCCTTTAATGTCACTCCGACCCAAATATTACAAAACTCCCCATGCATCTTCTGCTAGTATGATTCTCTTCATTTCCTCAGTATCCATAGGCCATGACAGCAGATTTATAGAAAATTCTGTGCGTGTGTTGTCCCTCTGTGTGTCACAGAATCTACATGTCTTTATACCACATTCATAAGACCTTGGCCCAGTTATATTCTTCCAGTTTGCAGGCCATAAGGGCCCTTCTGTGAAAGAACTCAATATTATCTACCTCAGACATCAGGAATTCCCATACTGTTCAGAAAGAATTTTGTCTCCCTTTTTGCATATCATTTTTCCTATTGTAAATATCTCTGAGTTTTTCTTGTGGAATGAATAATAGATTATCTTTCCTTCTCGCACAATGGTGGGGGCCTCTAATGTCACAGATTATTCTATATTGAATAAATAGTGTTGCTAGGTTGATATGTTTAAGGCAAATGAGATGCCTACTGGTATCCAAGAAGCCAGTTAACAAGATCTATCTTCTTCCATTGACTTGTACTCCTGTATTAATAAGGTTCAAAAACGCCTTTTCTGTGTGTATCAGATTAAGTATGCCTTTGTTTATTCCCAAGAAGCACACATATTTGCTCCATTTGTATTTGTATGAAGTGTCACTGAAGTGAAATCTTCAGAAAGGGAATAAATACCATATTCATTAAGCCACTTAAGAGGGTGATTTTTGCAAAAATGTGCTACAGTGGTTGCCATGGCAAATATCCATATTTAGGGAATTGTGCGGCATCAAATCCAGCATAAAATGCTAGAAGAGGAAAATGGACTTCTTCTCAGGCAACCATCACCTAGGCATATATATTTAGAAAGTTTTAGAGAGCGAATAGGTACTATATTGAATTATAATTGAAGACAGCAATAATGGGTATGTGCAGTACGTGTTGGAGAACAGATGAGGAAAGAGTAAGGGAGAAGGCAGGAGATGAGAGAGACAAAATTAAGGAGTGCACTTCAAATGTGGACTTATAATAAGCTGTCTTACAGAGGGAGAGAAAAATGGGTTTGTACCTTGTCTATGATGAATAACAAATTCCTAAAATGTTGAGTTTTGTGAGTTCCTTTCCCAACCCCGTTCTCCCTCCCCTGGAAGTTGTCTTTTCTGGTCATGTCATCTTTATTTTTGTGTCTCTATAAATGATTGACAAACTGGTAGGTTCAAGGCTTCAACAAGTTGCCTTGCAAGTGAAGCCTAATTAATTAATTGGAGAAGCATTTTTTAGTCAACCTGCTTAAAATTCTTTTAACTACATCTATGACAGGGGTCTTAAACACATGGCCTGTGGGCCACATGCGGCCCCTAAACCTGTCACCTCCATCCTGCAACAACACTATTGTTACCGATATTTGCAATATTATTGTATGAAAAGGTTTCAGTGGTGCAGCCCTTGGGCTAATGTACTAGTCCTAGCACAGCCCTCATGGTGATCTGAGTTTGAGACCCGTGATCTATGAGAACTCCAGTGAACCTTCCAACACAACCAGGGAAGACCAGAGTTGACTGTTCTGTTCTGTTCTGTAAAGATTCTTATACTATACTCATCACCATAGTATCTAAGTGCTTTCCAGTAATGCATCAAACAACATGCCAACTGTCAGATGATAGTCACTCTGTCATCCTCCTGGGAAGGGAGTGGAATATCTTGTTTCGGTATGTAGGGGTTTTGCTAGTTTGTTTTGTTTGGCCTATTAATTTTAAGTATATGATTGAATGTATTTATGGTAGAAAAGATGAGGTCTTGGACTTAAAGAAGAAGGTGATGAAGTCTGTGATGGTCTTTAGGCCCTGGAGAAATTCATTCCATAGTCTCTGTCTGGGCCCAGAGAAAGTGCTGTGGCCTGCACAGGTGACCTTAACCTTTACTGTAGAGAAGAGTAGAATGCTAGAAAAGAGTAAATGTCAACCAGTCATCACCCTGGATCATTAGGCTCTATTAGGAGACCTGGGCCCAGATAAGACCGAGACCTTGAACTTAAGTCTAGTTTTCAGCGAGCATCTCCTTCTGCTTAGGATACCCAGCTGTAAACCCTCTCCTGATATTATGTCTCTACACCATTTTAGTGAGACATTTAGGAATGGGTTGCCTCCTCATAACTTTTAGCCGGGTGATTAGGGTTCTCACCTGGGAGGTGGGAAACTGGTTCAGTGCTAGAAGCCCCTGCCTTTGTCTACAACACCATCCATAGTAATAACGGAATGGCACTCGAATTAAAGGCACTGCTGTTGAAAATCCAGATTCTTTATACTTTTGTTATGGGTGAGAAAGGAAAAAGAAGGGTAAGACACACTTAGGAATCATATGAAATTTAACTTTGGGTTCTTTTATTTAAAATTGTGCAGCTGAGTTCAAAACATGGCAATAACATAATTCAGTGCAGAACTTTGTGGGATGCATCTCAGCATCGTGTTGAGAAGAGAGCTCCCAATACAACACACTAACCATTCACTCCTGAATGGTGTGACCAAATGGTGACAGTCTTCTTGCTAAAGCTGAAAGAATCTCTGTGGGGGGTCTCTGCATTTTGGATTAGGTTCTACAAGATTAGATGACGTGTCATAACTTTCTTGAATGTCTTGAAAATTAGAGATGGATCACAACTAGAAGTTTTTCCAAATTTCGAATTTCAAGTAAGAGAGGATTCTAATTCCCCTAGGTAAAACTTTTTGTTTCCAGATGAGATCCAAACCAGATGGGGTCTGTTTTCTGGTTCTGATTTGAATGCAGTTAAAATTTTATGAGAATAACTCATGGTAATTTTTTCATCATCCCAGGTTATAGAAATATGATCAAATGAAAGAAGCTCCCTGGGTTTCTTCCATCTTGGACCAAAATCTGCAGCTGAATCTAATCTCAAACCTAAATTCTGATTCAGCCTGAGTCCTAAACTGACAGTTCTAGATGTATCTACTTCAGAACCTTGCCGTACAAAACTAAGCCTGCAATATGATTTGGCGAAGGCATTCTCTAGCAAACTTTTTCTCCAGATTACTTCTAAAGAGAGGTTTTCTTAATGAACCAACTACCCCATCAACCAAATTGCTCCCCTTTTCTTTTCCTGAAATGTTTTATTTTGCAGATCAGCAGAAATGGCATTTTTCACTGCATTCATCACAACTTGAGAGCCAACAATTTAGTCTTAAAAACTAGCTGGTGAGGCTGAGGAGCATGGTTGTTTCAGTATGGTAAGAACCAAACTGAAATTAACATTCTCTACATCCTTTCTATGTCAGTGGTGACCAAAATTTGACACAGTTGAGGCCTAACAAACGCCAAGTAGAAAGTATCATCACCTTCCTGGGATTTGCATGTTATGCCTCTCTTAATGCAACCTAAAATGTCATTTGCTGTTTGTTTTTTTTTGCAATGGCATCACACTGCATACTCATATTGAGATTGTGATCTTTCATAAATCCCAGACCCTTCTCCGCAGTGCTGCTGCCAAGCCAGTTTTCCTCCATTCTGTATTTATGAAGTTTGGTTTTCTTCCATAAGTGCAGCGCCCTATATTTACTGAATCTAATTTTGTTGTCTACACAGTCTAGATCTTCAATTTATCAAGATCCCACTGAATTTTAGCTTTGCCCTCCACATACTGGCACCCCACTTAGGTTTGTGTCATCTTCACACTTTATCAGTCTGCTCTCTATATATACATCCAGGTCATTAAGAAAAAAGTTAAACAGAATAGATTCCTGTGGAACACCACTTGAGACCTCCCTCCAATCTAACATTATTCCATTAATAGTTACTCTTTGTTTGTGCTTGTTTAACCCATGACCATTGCTACTTAATGGTAATTCTGTCAAGCCCACATTTCTCCAGCTTACTTATCAGAACTATGTATAGGACTGTGTCAAGAGCCCTGCTGAAGTCCAGGTATATTATATCCTTTGCATTCCTCCTACCCACCAAACTTGTCAAAGGAGAAAATCAAGTTGGTTTGGCATGATTATAATAATAATTTTTATTTCATCCTTACTGTTGCCTCTGTGCTTCCTAGCTCTGTCTGAGAACTGAAACAAGAAGAGCTTCTTTTAAGTTATTTCTAGCCTGATGAGTAATGGAAAATACCCAATATTCTGTGAGGAGTTTGTTTTTATTAGGTTTTCCAGCCCATTTGGTTACACCCAGTGCTAAAGACAACCTGGAATGTAAAAAAAAAAAGTTGTATCTTATTTTGGTCGGATAGAGTGGTCTTGTGCTAGGATGCCAGGTTTTGTTATCCTGTGGTTCTTCTGAGTTGAGAAATGCAAACATCGCCTATTTCATAGTGTGTAGTTTGGTTGATTCTTCTTTTCAGACTAACAGCCATTAAACGGTTTCAGATGAGATGACCAAACGCCAGTTTATTTATATCCTCAGGATTTGAAATGAAGTTTCTGGAGTTTAAAGGCTGATGTGGAAATCCACTAATCTGAACTTAAAAAAAAAAAATCAAAATCTGTAACAGTTACAAGAAGCTGAATCCAAACCTCTAAAGAAAGCAGATGACCTCTATTATCTTTATGAATGGGATGAACTAAAACCCCAGATCTGAACCCTCCACAGCTATGGGGTGTTTGAAGTCTGGATCCAAATTGTGTGATATAAGCCCATCTCCAGTCATAATGCATTAACTTGGGCTGCAAGCCCAGAGTAATATGATAGGGTGTTTTATTAGTGATGTTTTACATAGTGTGTTTTATTAGTGATGACTTTGGGGTACCCATGAGTAATCAGCGATAATGAAAGTCAGGTATACAGGACACTATTTCTAATGGTTCTAAGCATTCATCCCACCCTGGAGGACATTCAGTTCACATTGGTATAAAAGAATAATTATGCAAGAAGAAACGAGATTGTGTTATTTATTCCAGGGGAAAGGAGGCTGTTAGATCTTTGATTTTGCAAAAAGGATCACCTCTCTGCAACTACTTCAGTCTACTTCAAAGAGGCTGAATATGAAGCAGTGCTTCTGAGACACTTAGCAATTCTATGATGCAGGTGGGCAAATCGATAGTCAGACAGATATGGGTAGAAGGGGTAAGCTGCAAATGAAGTAGTCACAGATCATTTTTGGTTTGCACCTCTTATATACCTAAGGCCAGAAGACAAAGGACAGTTATGCCACTAAAATGACTCATCATAAGTTTATAGGATGCATTAAATCCAATGATTGGTTAAAACAATAAACAAACAAAAACAAAAGGAAAGGAAAAAGTGCTGCTACCACTGAGTTTGATTCATGTTCTTGCAGAGGTCATGTCTATGAGCAATCCACTCTCTGGCAGTCCACTTGAATCAGATGTAACTGCACAGATGAATGGAAAGGGGAAGGCAAAGCTGGCTAATTGAAAACTGGGAGTACTTTGCAAACACATTACATGAAATGTGAGAAGTGTACCGTGGCAGAAACAAGGCAACACCTGGTATAAGAAGTTAATTGTGTTGTGCTGTGGCATGTTAGACCAGCGCACTTCGTTAGGGCCTGATCCATAACCTCACCATTCTCTTTGTGACTTGGGTTACAGAGATGCCCATCTGTGGGAGGGTGCCCTTGGGGGCCTGAGCTCACATCAGCCTGAACATTTCCTTCATGTGATGTGCCTTTCTCACACTCCTGCAGCTCAGTGGCTCATGTTATTTTCACTAGTGCATGACAGTGATTTGTTAAAAGAGAATATATTTAATTCAAGATGTATGCTGCCCTTTAATATAAAAGTCCAACTAGTCTTTACATATAAAGGGTGAGATTTGTCTTCTAACATTAGTGTCAGCTTGGAACCAGCAGTTCTGATTTCCATACACAGCTTTCACAGCCCCTGTATTATTTGGGGAATGAGGATGGGGACAGGGGTGCAGTAAGAGATCTAACCATGGGAAGGGGAGATGTAGACTTAATGAAATCATAGGGTAATGCTTTTCCCCTCTATATCCATATGAAGCCTCACTGCAGTTGAATTTAATCCAGGACTGGGACTTCAAAGTAGCAGTAATCACATACAGAGAAATAAACTGAAAGAGGAAACTATCCCTCCTCCCCGTCATATCACTCTCTAAAGACAACAGTGACGTCAAAAGTTAAGGTAATACTGATGTTGAATTCTAGGAGAGAACTAGATGCTCATCTGATTCAGTTCTTTCAGTGTTCCTGGTTTTAAAATAGCTGCTATGGTTTGGAGGGATTCTCTTTTTTTTTTTTTTTTTTTTTTTTGCCCCTTCTGATGTTCTCTATTGCAAAACCTCCAGACCTAAAGATTGACTTTAAAATAAACGAGGCTATTTGCAAATGTTACAAATAAATGTTTTCCTCTTTTCATCCAAATACCAAATCTATTTATGTTATAAAAGGATGCGGGGAACCAGTATCTATTTACTATATAGATAATAAATTTGAATGAAGTAAAAACATCTAAAAAGTACACAGATCTAGCAGACTAACACTGAATTTTGCCTGCATTCAAGAGCCAGTAGAGGTTTACTTGAACTGGTTTTGGGTCATTAAGGATGGATACAACTATTTTGCTCTCTCTGGGCATCCAAAGTCACTGTGAAGCTGTAGCTCACTGTTTTCTTTCAAGTATGAATGACATTTTCTTGAGCAGGTCATTTGGTGGTTTCCAGCGTGAATGCTAATCCCACCTTATGTGCTCTGAACCCGTATGAATGTACACAGAATTCTGCAACCCAAATGTTGCCAGTAAGCTCACGGTGGGTGTACTATATTTATTGGAACTTGAATCTTTTCAAACATCCAGTCCTGAGAACCTATGAGAATTGTTCCTTTTGGGCAGAATTCTTGATGCATTTTTCCCAAGTGGATTTGTAAGTGTTCACCCAAACTGCTAGTAATGAGGAGCAAGCTAAGTTGTTGCCATTAAACTTAGTTCACCAGCCTATGTGCACTTTCTGATTCCATGTATTAATTGTATATCAGAGGCAGACAACTGAACAACTGTACATCATAGAGCCTGTATCAAGGCTATGACATTACAACTGTGTTCTAGGTGAATCACACTGAATCTTCTACAATCAAGTCCTAATCAAGTGATTGTTTTCCATTAAAATTGTTCTTTTAAGTTTTCTGCAGAGTCACTGAGGCAGATCAGAGCAACCCTACTATATGAGGTGTGCTTCTATAGTGGTAGTCATGAGTTTTTGGATTCTAATGTGACCTTTGACAGTATGACTTTCTCTGTATAGCTATGGAAAAATCAAAAGGCTAAATCCAGTCCTCTGTCTGGCACTTCTGCAAGGAATTTGGCTCAGATGAATCCTCCCATCAGGGGATGTAGAGCCTACTGAGGTACTTTGCAAAGGTATCTGTAGACATCTTTGCTCAGCTTCCTTCCCAGCCTGCCACACCCTGTTTTCTCAGATGCCTGCAGGTTGTTGCACAGGAAGGTTGCACTGCTCCAAAGCAGCCTTTTGAGGTTGTGGACGATAAAACGCATTTTAGCTCTAATGCCTCAGTTCAGTTGCCCCATCTGTGAAATGAAGATATGAATACTGACCAACGTGGCAGGGTAGAATTATGAAGATGAAGTATTGTTTGCAGATGGAAAGTAAGATAAGGCTCAAGTGTTAAATTCTAATGCAATGAGATACTGATGATATTGTGTATAGACTTTAGGCCTTGAAACTCTGTCTACCTTTTGGTTTCCTAATGTAGTACACAGGGCGGATGAATTGCTTATCAGAGCTTAACTAGAGACAGAAACAAAATAGGTTTAATTATCTGAGTCGAAATTCAAACGAAAGAAAAAATCATTCAGTGAATAACCACCAGGTCCTTCCTCTAACTTCTTACATGTGTAAGAAAATTTATCTGTAGGAACAAACTGTGGGACACTCCATGCCATGTAGAATGCTTGGCTGGTCATTACTGTAAATTATCCATGATGCAACAATACGCACTAAAACTAGCCACTGTAAGGCTGCCAACGAAAAATAAAGTATATGCTTTCCCCTTGTGGTTTTTCAAAAATGAATTATGCTATTAAGTGCCAAGAAGAAAATTAGCTATGAGCTTTTAAATTTAAAATGATCCCCTTTTTAATTGTAAAACAGTGGCACTTAACTGCTATTGATCCAACAGAGACACATTAGGGAACAGGGTCACCATAACTGTTAATATTCACTGCTTAGTGAAAGAGCATCAAAGGACATTTTAATGTCACAGACTTTCTCGGGGAGTTTTTAAAGAAAGCTTAAATCGGCCAGCCTATGAATGAAAAGGACATGAGGCAGACAAATGTAGAAACAAATGTGATAACAATTTTCTGCTAATCAAATCATAACTCAGGATTGATTTTTAGGCAAAAGTTTATGTCATATAGATTTCCAAATCTGGCCGACATTTAAAAATCAGTGTATGTATTTTCTAGAAACTGGGACTTTAAAAAGATAGTCATCAAAGAGGGGATATTTATTTACTTCTAAAGACATAAGTGACAGCGGTTTCTCATCCGCAGGCTTTGTTTGCGCTGCTCGAATACTAGGGGACTAGAAGTAGGCCTACAAGTTGAACTAGCTTGGGATCTTTTTTCCCGAGATTTCAAGATTTTTGAATCTACACTTCAGCACAAAAATATAAATGACAGAGGTTGACACCAACTGATTGATTAGCTTGGTAATAGTGCAGGACTGAACATACTGTTTTGCAGAAGAAGCAAGTCAAGGCCAACAAGTTATTTTGGGTGCTTAATTTGAGAAACCTTCAAGGAACCTGATCTGCAGAAAATGTTCTGCTCTGAGTCTAAGAATCTCTGTCTCATGTTGGGCACCTGAACAATGATGCTCCCAAACTCACTAAATCATCATTGAAAAAGTTCACCCTCATGCAGTGATATCCAACAATATAATGACTATCATCTCTGACCAGCATGCTCCCTATCAGTTTGTCCTGCCATGCGCCGTTAATGGTACCTGTAACAGAGTCGGCATTATTCATCTCCAGCTGGCAGCGGAAGAGACTCAACTGAGTAATCATTGTTCAAGTACAAAGATTCCTTTGAAAAGTTGTAAAATTTTTCATTATTTTCCCAGGTGGTTTTTGTGCTTGAGCATTGCTTTTATACTATGAACTGAACTGAGGTTAAGCAATCCCTGGGCTTGCAGGTCACTACCAGCTATCAAATGACATTGTTTTTCCAGTATCTTAAGATGATAATTCAACACTCATGAGTTTCCTGTAAAGTCAACTCTTTGCATTAGCATCTTCTTTTTCATATTGCCTGCTACGTCATTGTTTATTTTCCCCGTTTTCATAAAAGGAATGGTAAGGCTTAATGGATAAAGAATATAGCTCAGTGTTTGGAGACAAATAGTATTGATTTTATGCTTCCAAGAGGTCATACTGTGAAAATGGTATCAACTCTGAATGGGAAAGGTGATGACTCTGTGCTGCATTTCTGATGTAACTATGATGCATAGCCAAAAAATGAGTGAGTCCTGTGTTCCATTAATTGCACAAGGAACTTTGTTTGTTTAAATATATGCAGGTGCTGCACAGGAAATGTTCACAGATATTCTCTTTAAAGATTCAAGCATCTGACAAAGTCAGATTTTTCTCCCATAAAAGCTGATGCAATAAATAAAATTTTTAGTCTTTAAAAGTACAGGACTCCTTGTTTGTTTTTCTCTTTCAAGAATGCTTCTTGGCTTCTGTAGGATATTGTATTGGCCAAAAGTTTCAAATGTGACTACAGATTTTTTGGTACCCAACTTGAGATCCTTAAAAGAACCAAACATTCAGACGACAGCACTCAGCTCTTTCAGATCACAGTAAGATGTGACAAGTTTGTGCACTCAAAAATTTAGGCACATATGCCCAGGTCCCACAGATGCCAAAATACCTTTGAGGAGCTGAACTCCAAATTCACTGGTCATTTTTGAAAATCTTTTTAATTGTTTCTCTTTTACAGCTTTTTATTACTGAAGGTAAAGTGATTTTTGTTAAGGTAAAGTGATTTTTGTTAACTCCTTTGTTCCTGCTGCTTTCTTTCCCCCATAATCCTTGGCCTGTGGAGTAGGTTTCTATGAAAATGACAGGCAAGGGCCAAAGATTTCAAATAAAATTTTCCTAAGTGAATTAGAAGCAGAAATGCCATCAACTTTCTGTGGCTATTGTGCCCTGAAGTCACTTCTGCATTGTTTGGAAAGTACAGTCATGGTCCCTTTGTGCTGCTCCACTTTCCAAATTTGGTTCCCTCAAAGGGTAACCACATGGGATGCAAACCTTCAGGCTGCTCAGTGAAGGGAAAACTGAGTGTATTGAGCACCCCTCAGGACATACTCAGCAGCTTGGGTACGATAATATCTTTAGAGCAAATCAAAATCACAGTGTCTCATTCCCAGGACAGAAGAAGCTGGTGACTGCTCTGGTCCACTGAAAGAAATGATTTGTACAATAAATTGCAAGACAATAGATTATAAATTTAGGGTTTGACCGTTTTAATTGTAAGTAATGAAAAGATAAATATTATTTAATGTTTCAAGTGTTTGGGGCAGGCATATTTCTAAGGTTGTATTTCATTGATGTTTTGCCTTCTTTAGGCTGATTACTTTTGGGTCTCTTATCCATGGAGGAATAGTCCAGAGGTCCAGTCTTGGCAGATGCTGAGCAAACTTCAGTCCCCCTCAACTTCCATGGACTGGTTAGTCTCTGGTTAAAGGACTGGACTTGAGAACAGGGCATAATTCTAGGCTTTGCCACCAAACTTCCTATGTAATGTTGGGCAAGTCAGATGCAACCAGCATTTCCAACAGCTCAAGAATCTGGTCACTTATTCTGTGCCCAAGTAGGAGCTAAATTCTTGTGAAAGTCTAGTCCCTAATCTCTCTGGGCTCAGTTCAACAATCCATCTTATTCAGCAGAACACTTAAAGCATGTGATGAATGTTAAACAAGTACATCAATCCCATTGACTTCAATCAGCCATAAAGTTAAGCAGATGCTTAATTTCATTGCCGAATAGAGCCATGCCATTGGCTGAGAGAGTTACAAAGTGTCAGTCATGACATCAAATTGCCCGCATAAAATCTATGTTTCAGTGCATTTCTGAACTGATCCTTAGTTCTCCATCTGTAAAATAGGGTGTGGCAGATAAGGCAGTTTCCTTCAGTGTCCTTGAAAAATCTTATTGAATAAAGTTTAAGTATCTTAGAATCATAGAAATTGGAAGGAACCATGAGAAGTCATCAATTCCAGTCTTCCACTCTCATGGCAGGACCAAGTACCCTCTTAAGTAAAGTCCTGCACGGATACAAAATGTGGATCTGCATGCCATTCGCAAGCCACATGCCATGTTTTATCTATATCCATAACCACATCCACAAGTAAGCTTGAGCACACAGTCAGCATTTTAGCCTTTGATTGGCTCATTCCCCATATGGGTCCCATCCACTTTTTCCTTTTCTTGTTTGTGGTTTGCATGCTGTGCTGTCAATCATATTTCCTTGCCCACCAATGAAGTCTCTGATTGACAGCATGGCATTGGAACTGCCAACAAGAAAAGGAAGAAGTGGGCAGGGAAGTCATGGGAATAAGCTAATCAAAGGCCAGCTTGCTGACTGACTGACAGTGAGCGGTGACTCTCCAAGCCCCAACCTGCTGTGACTGAGACTCAGATTGGCAGGCAGACCACAATCAATGCTGAGCTAGGATTGGCTGAAGCACTTCCTTGTTCCCTTGTGTGCTACTAACAACAGACCATAGCAGCAGCTGCAGTGATGGATCACACCCTGGGCAGATGAAAATAGAATCCACATCCACGGGTTAATCCACAGCAATGGGTCTGTGGTTATCCACACCCACATCTGCAGATGCAAGTACCTGTGGATCTGCAGCGGATACCCACGAATCTGGAGGGCTGTACTCTTAAGCCGTCCCTGACAGGAGTTTGTCTAACCTACTCTTAAAAACTTCCAGTGATGGAGATTCCACAATCTATCTAGGCAACTTATTCCAGTGGTTAATCATCCCGACAGTTAGGAATTTTTTTCTTAATTTCCAACCTAAATATCACTTGTCATAACTGAAGCCTATGGCTTCTTGTCCTGTTATTGGTGGTTAAGGAGAACAATTATTCTCCCTCTTCCCCGTAACAACCTTTTAGGCACTTGAAAACTGTTATCATGTCCCCTCTCAAGTCTCCTCTTTTTCAGACTAAACAAACCCAGTTTTCTCAATCTTCCCTCAGAAATCAAGTGTTCCAGCCCTTTAATCATTCGTGTTACTTTCTCTGGACTTTCTCCAATTTGTCCACATCTTTCCTGAAATGTGACATCCGGAACCAGAAACAATGCTCCAGCTGAGGCCTAATCAGTGCAGAGTAGGGACTCTTTGGAGTCCCTTGTATTAAATGCAAAGATTATATATTATTCTGAGCCCCGGGGAAGTGTTAAGAGTTTCAAAGGGCTAGAGCAAACAGTGGGTCAGCAAGAATGGATTTTTGGACCAACTATGTTAAGTGGTTTGAAGGGGTAATCTCTAGGGGGTGGTGAATGCAGATTCCCAGCTCAAATTATATAAAAGGCCAGCCTTTCGAAGCTCCACCTAGAGGAGGGAACCACTATTTACCCATTCTTGGATTTCTGCAGATCAAAGACCCAAAATGTAATAAAGCAGGAGTCTCAAACATGCGGCCCTTGGGCTGCATGTGGTCCCTAAAGCTATTTCCTGCAGTCCTCAATGACACTATCATTACCGATATTTTCAAAATAATTGTATGAAAAGGTTTCATTGGTGCGGCCCTTGGGCTAACATACTAGTCCTCATGCAGCTCTCATGGTGGTTTGATTTTGAGACCCCTTGTATAAAGGAAAGACAGACCTATGCATGGGTGTTCTACTTCTGAATTAAAGCTCAGAAAGACAAACTGTGCTGAATTTTGAAGGACTCACTCCTATCAATGCCCCTACCAGAATTAGGGGGGTATGGTCTCTGGTAAGCTTATTAACATGTGCTTAGGTTTTTTTAATTTGAATAAGTTTTCTTTGAAGTTCTTTCACCTTAAGAATAAATATGCTTGCTTCAAAAGAGCTGCTGGCAATTCTATTGTTTGTGACGTTCAAAGAGTCATCAGAATGGAGATGCTGGCCTAATATGACACAGAGGAGGCAGGAAAGTGTACAGCTTGGAGAAACTTCAGACAAGGGGGAGTGAAATGTTGATCTGCACCAAAAGAGGTGATGGCTGGGAGCCAGATATCTAAAAGACGGTGCCTTGTAGGATCACAGAGGAAGGACAAAGGAAGAGGTACCCTGAATGGTGACATGGAGTAATACTTCCTTCTTCCACCACTTATCTATCTAGATAGTGAACTCTTCTGGGCAGGGACTGTCTCTTCCAATGTGTTGTGGCACCTAGCACAACATAGATTCAATCTTAAATGAGTACTCCATAATACTAATAATAAAAGGGCATTCAGCACCTAACCAAGGTCAAGCTCTTGTGAGGAAATTGTTTCAACAAGCCAAACAGACAGTGGTTGCATCACCCATAACTGAGAAGAGGGAGTGTAAATAATGGTGGCATATTGGGGTTACATATTTGTGTATTTGTAGTATGATTTGTTTCTGTACTTGAACTAGGCATCAGGGATTTTGAGGTTCTGGCCCCAATTCTGCCACTGAGGTGATTTGTGTCCCTGGGCATGTCCGGGACAAGATCAAAGCCTGGGGAGCCTGTGGCTGCCCACCCTTGTGGGGCCCCAATTTCAGTGATGCCCTGATTGGTGACGGGGGGGCACCCAGCCCCACCACTGCTAGCATGTGATGTCAGGGTCAGGGGCTCCAGAGCCCCGGCCAGAGCGGCTTAAGGAGACCTGGGTGGGAGAGGGGCTGTGGGCTGGGTGCCTGCACTGGGGATCTAGGGCTTGAGGGGGAGCCATATTCCCCCACATACTGCGGGAGCCCCACTGCTGCCTAACCCTCACCACTTCCCCACTTCCAGGTCTGCACCTTAGGACAGAGGTCTAGCCCAGTCTGAATTTCACCTGCCTGCCAGGGGGCAGACCAGAAAGCAGTCCTCTATGAGCAGCCACGGCAAGGACTCCCACCCTGTCCCCCAGCTGGGAGTGCTCAGCCTGTGTTGGACCAATCATGGAGGTGGAGCTGAGGTCGGAGGGAGCCAGGGCAGGGCTAAAAGAATAGGCTTGGTTGAGGGTGTTGGAGAGGGCTGCACCACACACAGTGCCTCTAGGCTGGCCATGGCATAGCATTGCATGGGGGAGGACTCTCCATCTCCTGGGAGCTCTGTGGGATGACTACCAGGAACACGTCATGATGGAGGTGGGGAAGTTCATTGCCAGTGTTGGGGCTCCACCAGCAGCAGACTGGATGGTGTGGGAGATGGGCAGCCAGGAGTAGACCAGGGTTGGATTATTGCAGGGTGGGCTGCAGGGCCCCCCTTTAGCCTGGGACGTAAAACCCTAAAGCCCCTGTGCTAATCTGGCCCTGGACAACTCATTTTACCTCTCTGTGCCTCAGCTTCATCTTGTGTACTCTGTCAGCCTTGCCTAGTTCAGCTGCAAAGTCTTCAGGGTGGAGATCATCTCCCATTTTGTGTTTGTGCAACACCTAGCACAATGGGGGCCTGTGGACATTTTCATAACACAAAAAGCAAATAACAATAATCTACTTCTTGTACCATACGTGGGGGAGGAAAAGGGAAGCCAAAATCACAAAAATCAGAAAGACCAAATCTGCCCTTTTTTAATATTTATTTCTTCAAGTATTACACTGAAATAATTAGAAGTCAGGTCCCTGAAAGCAGCAACAACAACAAATCCATGGTTGAAAATGATTAGATATGATTAGGGAGGGGTTTTTTTTTAGTTAAAAAAAATAATAAAACAAGGCTAATTGCCATGCAGGAGAAATGGCTTCCTGCCACTCAGGGGCAGCTGGGAGAAATCTTTTATCCACAAAGACCTTAAATGAGAACTTTGAAGGGGGGATGCTTTTATCCTACAGGACAGAATTTGATAACTAGGCTCTGTACCTCTTTCACTTGAGGGTTATTAGGCCTTTTTCACGCTTGGGATCAGCATAGCGTATGGTGTGTGTGTAGGAACAGATAGTTCCTGTCTCTGTTGTGAAGACAGTGCGGTTGTAGGAGCCCTCTTGAGACTCTTATAATGATCAGTACAGAAAACTCAAGTCTATCCTGGAGCGGGAAAGTGCATCGTTTAATGAAAACGTTGTCCGTTATTAATAGAGTGATGGTAGAACTAAGGAAGAAACAGGCCTGGGGGGCGTTGGGTCCTCAACTAAGTGTTTCTATTCTGTCTCTCTGTCTTTTTTTTTTCCCCCCCTCTCCCTACCCCTGTAAAAGAGCAGTTACAGTAACCTGAAGGAAGAGATACAATCAAGAGCTAGCCTGGAGCAAAGAAAGGTCTCTGTTGTTTTTCAGCGAGGTCATTTGTAGTTCACAAAGCAAGGTCAGACAGATGAGACTGCTGTAGGCTCTACATGCAGTCGCTGTTACTAAAAGTTACATTTTCATATTTTTTGTACGTCTCAATGTATTTTATTGGGGGCTGAGTGGGTCTGTTGTTATAGAGCATCTTATCAGCAGTATTGTCTATAACAAGCAAATATGTTTCCATATGACTTCCAGAGATTTGTTTTGTTAATCATGCACTGCAAAATCAAATGGTAATCAAACAGGAAAGGGTTTGCATGGAATATTAACCTATAAACTAAGCAAAAGATAGGATGAGATGATGCGGCTTCCTCCAGCTCACTCTGTGATCATTGGTATTAGAATCAGATATATTTTTTTTGACATGCAGTGCAAATCCATAGACCAGAGAGCAGCTATTTACAGAGACACTTGTGTAATAAGAAAGGTTTAAATTATTCAAAAAACATATCCGTCTCTGCATACGGAAAGGTCAATATATGGTGTGTCCATTTATCTTAAGTCAGCCGTAGTCAACACATATGTACGTACGTATGTCTGTGTGTGGGGCAGGGGGTAGTAACCAAGCTTTTGACATTGGGAGAGGGGAAAAGGGCTCACTTTATGACAGATATCGCGTGCTATAAATAAATATGCTCTTTTAAACATTTTTAAATGCAATTCCTATTGACATGCCCTTGGCTCTCACCCCCATGCTTATGTGAGAGTGATTAAAAGAAGAAAGTGAATTGCTGATGGCTGAACTTGTGGGTTGTTGCTGCGTTTGAAACAGTTCACTTCCTCTTTAAATGTTCACTCCTTCCAGATGCTAAGCACTTTTCATGGTCTGGTAAAACACATAAGCACATGCATAACTTTAGAGCACACACTTACATCTCTTGCAGGTCAGCTCTTGCAGGATTGAGTCCTCAGAGGAAATGGTTGTTTGTTTTCTCTGTTTTCTAAGAAGTCTGCACTTTCAAGTGCTTTGCTGAATAGGAGCGGATTTATACAAATGCTCGTATTCTTTAAGCATGTGCTGAAGTGCTTTGATGGATTGAGAGAGTGGTGTTTTAACTTTTTCCTCCCCATTGTGCCTCTCCCCTATTTTCTCTGTTGGACTCTTCTAACAATAATCCATCACTTAGGCCTTCAGTACTTCATCAGTACTTCATCTCTCAGTCTACACTGGCTGTGGATTTTGACAGCAGTAGAAAAGAGAGAGTCAAGCTACATACAGTAACCAATGTTTCTCCCTTTGCCTTCCTAATGCCTACTTACTGCGGCATCGGCATTATACTGAGTTGATGGGAAATGCCCTCCCTTCAACGCAGCACTACTCTACTTACCAGGCAGGTCTTAATAAATCAACCTGCATCTAATTCCAGGTTCAACTAAGTGCGTCTTTACTGATGGCCTATTGAACTTACACAATTTATTCTACACTGTCTGTGATGCCACCATCAGTGTAGACCTCACTTCACATGCTTGCTGAGAAAAAACTCTCTCTACAAAATTTTTGAGGCAATGCACAGATAAACAATGTTGGAACTGATGGATTCAGTGTGTCATGCTTCCTTGGTAGGAGCAAAAGTCATTCCTTTCTCTGACCCAACCCCTAATCTTTACACTGAGTTAGATAAACTAAACGGTTACCTGTTAAACCATCTAGTTCATTCCCCTGCCACTGCAGGATTAAACCCTGCACCACACTTTGCTACTGCTCTCTAAAACCAAACTGTCAATGTCTCATGAGACGGAGCTTCCACTACTCTGTTCTAGTGGATGTCACTGTCCGAAGGTTTCTCCTGATCTTCAGCAGGAGTGTTCCTCGCTTTAGTTTCATCCTACTTCTTTTAGTTTTATTACATTTCATTTTTCTCATTATTATGTCCCAGCTTATTCATCATGTAGGCCTTACCTACACTAGCATTTATGCTGTCAAATCTTTTGTCACTTGGCTTGTGGAAAACCGCCACCTAGAGTGACATAAATTGTGAAGGCATAAGCTCTTCTTTGGACAGTACTGTGTCATTGAAGTTTGGAGATGTTCTTCCACCAGCATAGCTACCGAACCTTGTTTAGCTGGTTTTGTTTTGTTGGTGGGACAGCTCTCTCTCCCAGCTACATAATGTGACTACACAAGCACTCTTGCAGTGGCATAGCTGTTCCTATAGCTATGCTGCTGTAGGTTTTTAGCGTAGAGTAGCCGTTAGTCAACCCTCATACAGAATATCAGTCAAAATGTATATGAAAATCATCATCCTCTTTGGGGGCTCTGATGATCTCATTCCCCATTCACTTTTGAGCTCTTACTGGCATTTGCCTTCCACAAGCCTCTGATCCTTCTCATCTCATGGACTTTGCCACCAGAAGGGACCATCCTGATCTGCCATTCTGACCTTCTGCACGTCACAGGCCACAGAATGTCACCCACCCACTCCTGTAGCAGGCCCATAACTTCTGGATGAGTCACCCGAGTCCTCAGATCTTGATTTTAGGACTTCACATTACAGAGACTCCACCGTCTGCTGTAATTCAAACCTGCAAGTGACCCATGCCCCATGCTGCTGAAGAAAGCAGAGGAAAAAACAACAGGGTGTTGCTTTGATTATTTCTCTTGCTAACATCTTTCTGCCTTCTTCCATGCTAGCCCTTGTGTTTGAGGAAGTCATCTGCTTCCTATGTGCTCTTTCCCCATAAAAAGGCCCCAAACAGGGACTAAGGTGAAAAGGGTTTATTTCCCAGATCTGACATGAACTGGTTCCCTGTGCAACCATGGCCCTGATTCATTAAAGCACTTTAATCTCAACTTAGATGCCTAAAAACCCATCATACAAGGTAGTTAAGCACATGTGTAATTTTAAGGATTGTTAAAACAGTGGGTGCTACTCATTAAGGGAAAGAATATCCCTAAAACAGTTTGGGCTGCACCTGCTGAAGGTTCAGCACCGGGTTTCTGAATATTTGCAAAGGAGACAGTGAACTGACCAGATCATCAAAAGATATGTACATGAGTCACATAAGAGCAAATTCCTTATATCAGGGGTCAGCAACCCCTGACACCTATGCCAAAAATGGCATGGGTGCTGAGCCTAAGCAGCATGTGGCACCGCTTAGGGTCTCCCACTGGCCCAAGTGCCCAAACACCGTGCAGCCAGGTGGCAAGAGCTGCGTGCCACGGTTCCAGGCCCCCACTGGCCACACCTGCCCACTGGGAAGGGCAGCCAGCAGGGACGAAAAATCTCCGGCCTGTGGGTCTCCTGTCTCTTGCAGGGGGCAGGGCTGGAGGGGAGCGAAGCACATAAGCCCACCTGCTTCCAGCTCCAACCCTGGAGCCAGAGGCCGTCTGCTGGTGAGGATAAGAGCCAGCCACATCTGGGACCCAGAGGCCACCCACCAGTGGGAGCAAGAGCCAGCCCCAGCCGTGAACCAGAGGCTCAGCCCCACCCCCTTTTGGACCTGCCTCCAGCACCCGCTGGGCACGGCTGGTGCAGGGGCTGGCAGAGGTTGCCAAACCCTGCCTTCTATCATGAACTCCAGTACTTAAAAGGAAATTTATGTCTAAAAAAAAAAAAAGATCTGCTCTAAGCTCTGCCCAAACGACTACAGCATTGCTACCAGCTTCCTGTCCTAGCACATTCTCACTCTCACTCTAATACACCAAACAAAATTATTGCTGAATTTTTATTATGCACACAATTGAATTGCTAAAATGGAACTTCATAGACTCATAGAATAAATATAGTCAACAGCATTTTGAAGACAAAGTAGCAGTCAGAGACACTCAGTACAGCCTTTGAGATAGCAAAAAGACTGGTTGTGGGCTGCCATTCAAGCAGCTCTAATAAATAAATAAATTTAGAAGCAAAGGAGAGACAGTGCTGCAGACGCCCTGATAGAAGGCACAGTCTCCAGCTGTTTTTAAAATCCAGTGACAGTGGAATATCTGCAAGAGAGGAATATGTTTTGGCAAAGTTACCTGATACCTGTGTTAAGGGAAGCATTTATACAATACTTTCATCCCTTGCAGGCATAGGTTGGTAGAAACGTTCTCATAAGCAAAATGTAAGAGGCCAGCTCTCTCTCTTTCTTGCTCGCGCTAACAAGGCCTTTCTCATGAAACAGAATGTCTCTGGCTGGGCATAAGAAGCCAGTGAGAATGGAAGCAAGCATGCTGACAGGAGGAGCAGCATTCAGCAGCCAAAGCTGGCATAACTGCAATGGAGTTTAGAAAGCATTTTTATAAGTATAGTGAAATCTGGGCACGCTCTATCCCTATATAACAGAATAGGGATATTTATTTGTGGGAAGTGCTAAGCATTTGTAGTATGTTACTAGAGAGAATAACATTCCAGGAAAAACTGTCAAAGAATATCATATACATACAAAGTCATTTGTTTTTCATATGCTCTCCGTAATATTTTAAATTGTTTGTTAATTACCAAAGCATTTTTTCTCCTGAAGCTCATCTTCTCTTAAGTGATTTTGCAATGAAGTCGTATGCTGACTATGTGACATCACACATACTTTCACTTACATAACATGATTCATCCAAAGATCTCAAAGTACTTTACAAATATCAATGTATTCCCAGCCCATTCTAGAAAGATATTGTATTACTGTTTACCTCCTTATTTTGTGTGAGTATCCACATTTTCCAAATATGTAGAGAGATGTAGTCCCTTCTCTGAAAAGCAGAGATTTCACAAGGGTGATGACAAGCAAAGACGAGACCCAGGCCAAGTGATTTGGTTGATGGCTATTGTATACATTGTTAGTTCCACTTGTTGCTTTCTCTCCTTGAGCTGTATCTTTCACACACAAGTCCCCCACTCTCAATTGTTTTCTACTTTACCAGTTGTTAGCGGCTAACCTTTTCCAACAATCATGGCAGAAGTGGTTGCTGAGTATGGTACAGTGGTTTTCAAACTTTCTTTCCTGGGACCTAGTTGAAAAAAATAATTTATGCCTCTGACCCAACAGTTACATCAGTGAGCAATACATTCCAGTCTTTCCATGGTGGCAGCAGGGGGTGCCGTGACTCAGCACCTGAGGGTTTGCGACCCAGTACTAGTCCCTGACCCATTCTTTGAAAACCACTGGAATAGTATGTATTACTAAAACCACTATCTCAGATGAGGAAACTAAGTCACATAAGTGTCAAAGTCACAAGGCCACATAGTGAGTCAGCAGTAGAGTCCTGAATAGAATCCACTCCTCACTTTGTTAGTTAACAAGATCTGTAAGTATATCACAAGTCAAGTGACCAATTCTCTGTACAAATAACCCAAATATCATGCAGCAAAGTTGAAAATGGCATACAGATTTGCATAGGATTTATGTTTGGACACTGCTGATCCTTGTGCTGAACACAGTATATCTTTGAATGAGGGAAGGCCATTAAACTGAGTAGGTGAGTCCGCAACATGGTTAAGAAGGTTCCTTGAATTTTTGTTCTGCTCACTAGCTATTGCTTTGCCAAAATCCTCAGGCCCCCTATCCACCTCTGGTTTGGAACCTAAAGAAAATATGATAGTCATGCTACAGGAAATAACCTTCTCAATTAAAGAAGGAAAGAGTCACTTGGTTCATGAAAAGCAATTTGAGGATACTTCTTTGTACCTTGTAGGATTAGCTACTGTAATATTTTCTGTTCACTTATACCTGGAGCAGGAAGAGGATGCAGAAGGGCAACAATTACAAAACTGCATTTATAAAATATTATCTTTGTACTGTATGAACTCCACAGCTTTCTTTGGCTAGCTCACTAAAAGCCTGCATTTATCCAATAGCACAGTGACATCTAGAACTGACCACCAAGGCAATCACTTAACTAGACTGGCTATTTCATGCTCTTGACACTGCCATCAAAAGGCTTTTTTTCTATATTTCAGTCTCCATTTCTGCAGTGAATCCCAGTCGTTAGGTCTAAGTGCATTCTCCCTAACCTACTAACCTTTACAATGCCAGAGAGGGATACATTCTTCTAAGCAACTAACTCCAGGTGACATGGTTCATCACGAGCCCAAAGGAGCATACATTGCACATATACATTTGTACCCGCACTAAGCTAGAGAAAATAATGGGGGGGGGGAATCTTCATTATATACATTAAATGCAGATTTTATCCACAGACAAGGGCATCATATGATCAGCATGTCCCTTAGCTCCAGTGCCACATCCACTAAAATGTAAAACCACTCCTGTTTCTTAGCTTATATACAGCTCTTTATAATCTTTGTGTGATGCCAGACATGCATATATCAGTGTGACACTTTTAGACAGGCATTCTGCTAATTTAGCAGTCCTCTTATGAACAGGACGGGCAATGCACCTAGACCAGTTGATTGACACACGTGTTGATGAGAGAGGAGCCCATGGCGTTTTAACTTTGTTACCATTTGGAATAGAGTTAAATAGCTCCTTTCCCTCACCCCTAACACTCTCCTCCTCTCTCTGTCTCCCAGCCCCCTCCCCGGTGTCTTGATTAGTACCTCTGAATATGCTGGTCAGATTCTGGGTTTAATGATGGCTAATTTGCCTGAGGTTGATACAGCCCAGGCAGCAAGCACTCTACCACCAGCTTTTGCTGCCATATGGGCAGAAGCAGCTGTTTCAATTACTTTCTGTGCCCAGATGTGTCAGACGAGACACCAGTGCTCTGCGGGGTACGTTCAGCCGCTCAGTAGCTAATTACTTCAATTGCGTGTCGAAGCATGGTGCTGTATACTGGAAAAGGGTTTTTTTTAAAACAGCCGAGTGCCAGCTGTCATTATGCCTCACCCTGAGTGAGTCTGATAAGCTCTGACTAGATTTTAACTTCAACTTTCTGGGAATCTTGATACATGCAGTGTATATTTCTAAGGCCATGACCTTGTATCTATGTGTGTGTGTGCTCCTGTCACAAAGAAATATACACTGTATTTGTGCGTGTCAGTGTACACACACACACACAAACATATATCCTTAGCTTCTGAAAATAGGCATGACTCCATCAACTTCAAAGGAGCTACATTGATTTATACCTGCTGAATATTTGGCAAGACACTTCTATAAACGACCTTATTTTCTTTTCATTTACACCAGCGGAAATGTGGAGTAATTCCAATGAAGTCACACTGGTGTAAACCAAGTGTAACTGTAGAACCAGGCACATTCTCTGAAGGTTATAAATCAATGAGACAGTCTACTACAAATCTTAATGGCCATGTTCGCTTTCTTTGCTACTGTAGTACATTTTATATTCAGTATTCTGCACCATCATTTCAATTTAAATTCCATGCCTGATCCTGCTTCCTTTACAATCCGTGCCACAACCACGGCTGCCATCAGTATCAGTTCTGTACCTCCATGAGATGTTTGTGCGGGGCCCGATTTTTATTTACAGTTTTACCAGTTCTACCAGTATAACTGCACCAATATAACAAACAAAGAGTCCTGTGGCACTCTTAAAGACTAACAAATTGATTTATTTCATGAGTGTTTGTGGAAGAAAATCCCACTTCATCAGACACTTGGAAAAAGCGTCTGATGAAGAAGGATTTTTCTCCCACGGAAACGTATGCAATAAATAAATTTGCTAGTCTTTTTTAAGTGCCACAGGACTTCTTGTTTGTTTTACTGTACTAGACTAACACGGCTGCCCCTTTCGAACTTATCAGCGATAGTGTGACAAGTGTAACATCAGAAAAGGGCTGCGCTCAGCTGTAAAATGATCAGTGAATCTAGCTGTTATACAGATTAGTGGGGCTAGCGAACAGAAAGAGGATGAGAAAAAAGCAGAAAAGCTCCGTTATAAATACTCTCCATACACAATTTAGAACAAGCAAGTCTGAAAATGAGTGCAGAGCAAAGCATTTAATGCAATGTCATTGGCGTTTCGGGCGACTACTCTGTAATTTGGGGTAGTTACTAACATTATCATCATCATCATCATACACATATTTAGGAAAAATAAACATTTGTTTTGTGCTAATTCTATGGTAATCAGGGTGATTGTACTGTACTTAGCTACTGTTTGTTACCATGGTTATTTCTAGTGGTTCTTGGTTATTAATGTCCGGGAAGACTCAACAGTCTTCAGCATGCTTTCAGCTCCCCCTACTCCAGCAATCACGAGTAATCGATTTTTATTTTAATGATCTACCACATGGTTTTGTCCTCTGAAATAGATTTGCTTTTTATCAGCTGAACACAAGGCTGCTTTGTGCCAAACCTGCGGTGTAAAGAGCCCTAAAATGATGTAAATTACAACCCCTTTAAAGCCCCTTCATGTCACCAGATTGGTGTAAAGCCGCCTTTATGCAATTGAGAACTCAGGTCTCCCCCTGCTTTATTTTTCTGGTTTATAATCCAATAAGGATAAATTGTGTTGCAATAGCCTACTATGAAACAAACTAATGCGTGAAACAGAGTGGTCTCATGGAAGAGATTTTTAATAAGTTCTGGAAGCTATGCTTAGCATTTAAAGTGGGGGACATAGATAAGTAGTGGCATATCTCCATTTATATGTTTTCTGTTACACCATGATCTAGAGTAAGAAGCATGTTTGCTCACTAGTTCAAAGACTGAGTTTTAATCCTACCTTGTCATTTACTCACCATGGGAGCATCAACCCTCTACTTTAGTTTCTCCTTCTATAAAATAGGAATAACAATAAAGCCTAACAATGACCTCAAGGAATGTTGTGAGGATTAGCTAACTAATGCTTATAAGATGCATAGGGAGAGCCAGGGAAAGGTATTAACTTAGATTTCCCTTTTCTTCTTTCCTACCTTCTCATTTCCTTTTGTATACTATTGGGGCGGAGATGGCATTTGATTAACTTGATTTTATTTTGGGAACTTCATGAAAAAAATATACTAGGCCTGGAAAGTATAATGAGGGCCATAAGAGGAAAAAAAGCAGTGATTATATTAAGATATAAATCCAAAATATATTAATTTCCAGATGAACCCTATAGCATGGTAAATTTTATACCTAACAACCTTTCAGGATCCAAAGGGGTAGCTGTCAAGTCCAGTGAAACAAACAAGGAGTCTGGTGACACTTTTAAAGACTAACAGTTTTATTTATCGCATGAGCTTTCATGGGTGAAAATCCCACTTCAACAGACACGAAGTGGGATTTTCTCCCACAAAAGCTCATGCAATAAATACATTTGTTAGTCCTTAAAATTGCCACCAAACTCCTTGTTTGTTAATCTTTCCGGAGTATTTAGTGACATGCCAAAACTATACTAGGCAGTGACGCTCCATATGAAGGACTGAGACGACACCAGACACTTGCTAGCAGGACAGTTTTTTACAATAATGCACCTGTAGGCCAATTCTTCCCTAATATAATTCCAATAAAGTCTCTTAAATCATACCAGAAATGTATATATCCTGTCATGCTTAATTTCAGTAAATGAGACTGGCAGCTCACTTACTGTGATGAACCGTTTCAGCCAGGTATACTCAGAAGTGATGTCTGTCTATAAGGCAGATACAACTGAGCTGCTGCTGTTTCAGATTTAATCCCAAAACTGGGGCCTTCCTGATCCATGGCCTTTGTTCTGCCTGTTACAGATGAAAGGGTAGCTACTATGGCAAGGAGACCTGGGTTTTGATTCAGCACCATGCTTTTCTTCTTTCCTAGCCCCGTGTCCCTCTTCTCCCACCATAAATATATCTATGCTAATTATAAAAGGAGATAAATTTACCCATTGTTTTCTATTTAATCATAGGTGTTTGGAACTTATATACATGTTCATCCCCAGTTGTAAGTACTGAACATTGACCTAAGTTGCAGAATTTGCATCTGGTCCCAGACTTTCCCAAAGTCTGGGAGCTGGCCAGATCAGGGTTGTATAATAAGCGTATGAACAAAACTTAGGAAAAGTTCCTAACCCACATCAGTAAACTGTTGGAACAGCAAAAAGTCTGACTTTTTGTTTTCAAAATCAGAAGGGAAGAGCCACAGTATTATTAATTCTATATCTTAACAAAAAATATTGAAACTATGAAACTAATTGATACAAAAAAATTATTATTCCTGTTTCTTCACTCACTCACACCAGTGTAAATCATGAGTAAATCTTTTGAAGTTAGTGGATTTACAGAAGTCAGAAGAAAATCAAGTGCCTTAAGGAAGAAAGCTCAAAACAACCCTCAAATTGAACTCAAATAGGAAGCTTTAGTTCTGCCGTAAACCAAAACTTCAGAGCCCCATGGATGGACATTGTCTTAACCAAATAGCTGAACTACAAGCGAATCACATATATGTGACAACCTTGAAGCCTACCAGAGTGACAGAAGAGTGGAAAGCTTCTCAGAAATCTCCCTGAGGGAAAAGTCAAGAATTATCTAATGTGGATAAATAGGTTAAAAGGATATCCACATCTTGGATTTTGATAAATTTAGGATTGACAGGTTGGATGAGAAAGAGGTAGCCTTAAGCAGAAGTTTATATTTAGGGCAAGATGTCAACTGAGCTAAAAACAGGCTCAAAGCTGAGGCATATGATTTAATCAAGGAATCTGACAGACTCAATGAAAACTTGGTTGATAAGAAGCTGAAAATAAAAGTGACAATGTCAATAAATGGAGTTAATTTCTTTGCTTGGTCCAAGACACAAAGTTTTAGACTAAAGGAAAGAGCGAGAGGATTTTCAGAAAAGTTTCATCAGTCCAACAGAAGACCAATATTTGGGCTCAGGATTCTGAGATGCTTGTAATTCAAGTTGAGGGAATCTTGGTATCTATCAGCAGTCATTGAATTAATGGAAGAACCTAAGAAAGAAGTCTTTTCCTTCTGGAACTTAGAGTATACTATAGGGCCTATTTCTTCTGTTGAGATTGTTTGTCCTGGATGTAGATTTTTGGTGTGGGTTAAACCATAACACAAAGCAGGTGATAGCAAACTATGATCAAAATCAGATATGTTCAGCTAAGAATGAGAATCTAGGTGTAATTTGTGTTCATCAAAGTCCTATAGGTAAATTGATGGTCTCCAAGAAAGATAAATTATGTGCTATAATTCACAAAGTGCATCAGTTAATTCAGCATTAGAATATTTCACATTTCTGTTCTCATAGTTTTGTTGTACATGAGGTTACTTCCTTGTACTCCATTGAAATGATAGTCTTAAAATAAAATGGTTTTATGATACCTAAGTGTGCATTACATGCAATACTTATGGAGTTTAAAGGCTTCCTTTCTATACGTAGTTATGCACAAAACACAGGGAAGTAAATTTACCATACGGTTTTCAATTTTTTCATATGTAGGCTTGGCAGAATTCAATTTTTACTATTTTTATAATTTTGATGGATAATATCAATGTTTTTGCTAAGCATGTTTTTTCAGTTTTTAAATTTTTACAGTTGTGCAAAATTATGGGCTTTAAGCATTTTATAATATTTATTTAAATTTTCACAGTTGCCAGCAACTATGGAGGGTCCACTAATGGATGGGTAAGAAGATTGTTTAATAGAAGTTGGTGTTGAAATCAGAAACTTAAACTTTTTTTATCTCTAAAATGCAAATTGTCAACATCACATGTCAAAAATATACAAAGTAAAGACCCTTCAATGAAATTCTAACATGTTCTGAAGAAGGATTTCTCTCCCTTCATTTAACTGTAAATACAGATTATCATTGGAAGAACTATTTTTTCATTGGTTGTGTTTGTATAGTGAAAAAAAAATTGTTAAAAATCTAATTTTTCCAAGCCTACTCATATATGATGAATACTCATAGTCCAGTCTACCAAATCATATAGATCAAAGATTAAAGAGATTCTGGTTTGTCTTTCTTTGTTTACAATGAGTCGTATACTGTAGGCAAAAGTGGTTGGTTGCTTTGTCTAGAGAAGATTGCCCTGTCTTCCTTCAGAAATTGACCAGATAACCCATGACTCTTGGGGAAAAGTATAAGAAAGAACTGAGGCCGCAGAAGAACTACCTCAATGAACTGATGGTTTCCAGCCTTTCTGAAAAGAAAAAAAAAAGAAACAAAGAATGCTACCATTCTTAAGTAACACTAAAAAATAACATTAGTTTTTCTTATACATGTTTTACGATTGAGGGGGGAGGCTCACTGTTGTCTGAAAACTTCCAGAGCTGGCAGATAACTTATAAAGCTCTTTGAATGTACTGCTACGTCACGAACAAGACAGAAACCATCAAGATAATTGTCTGATACAAGTCTTTTGTTAAAGTAATAGATTTTGTACTGTCACGATTCCTGAATTATAGCCATATGTACTGGGGAATGATGAAACATGTAAATGGTAATTCATCATTAACTATGGATAAGAAACTAAATTATTCTTTTCAGTACTGTTCTTGTGTCTAAGACATGATACATTACATTGTGTTATAATTTATAGATGCCCTGTGTATCAGTGAGAGAGCTGTATTTTCTTAAAAAACTTACAGTTCACTGTTTAGCCTTAGCATCCCTTGTTCATTCAACTTTCCTTTAATTATAGTGTATTTCTGAAGGGACAGTTATTAACTGCAAAGTCTGAGGCACAGAATATGTCTTCCAAAATAAGAGGCATCATTAAAATAAAAATTTAGCACTGGTCCATGGGTTACAACTAGTCTTGATGCTAACCCCTTGTGTAATCTTGAGGAAATAGCCTATCATCTCTGTGCCTCTATTCACCTTTCTGTAAAAAGGGGACAGGGAAAATCAAGAACATTTTCATTCACTTTTTCCTCCTTCCTGGCTCAAAATTCTAAATTACTACTGAAAGGAGTAGGGAAATCTCAACTTAAAGGAAAATTTCTAACTGAAAATTTTCAGCTAGCTTCAAATAAACCTCATGGAGTTAAATATTCTTTGCATAAAAAAAAGGCATTTTTTTGGTCAATTGTGTTGCTGTTAGTCACATGTTAGAGGAAATTCAATCACAGGTTATAGAAGGTTGTTATTTAATTGGTAAAGAAGAGGCCAAAATTGTGACTGCAATAATTGAGAAAAAAGACCTAGGAAAAGTCCACCAGAATAATGAAAGGCAGTAACAAATACAAGTTTGTGATTTCGTTATTGTTATTAACATTATAAACACTACCATGTGCTGTGTAAGCTATAATATACATCCTCACGGTCAAATAGATAGCAAGATCAAATGTTTATTTCAATCAAACTGATAGGAGCAGACTTGATCAAAATCAGACTCCGAATTGCAATATAAAGACAGGAGGAGAAACAGGATAAGCATTTGTGCACAGGAAACAAACCTTCTGAACTGATTTTCCTGGAAAAAGCTTTCTAGTCTCAGAAAAGTTTTCCCCTGCTTGATGTCCATTTCCAATGGCTTTGTCTCTCACATCTGTAAGACATAGAAACTCTGTATTGTTTTATCTCCCAGGGAGGATATCCTTTCTTCTTGATGTAACCCTACCTCTAAATGACTTCAGAGTTCAGATTCCTGGAGGTGTAGTAGATATATTGCAATCCAGGTTGGAATATACAATAAACCATTTTTTATACCACTTTTGTGATGTAACACTGAAAGTATGTTGTGGAATAGGCTGCTTTGCGGTAACATTGTGAGATAGGTTTATGTTGTCTTGGCAAACTCCTCATTGTTCATCACACAGTTATTTTTTCTTACGCTACAATAGAAATGTAATTAATTTGTGTTTCTATGCTATGTTTTCTGATCCGCACAGTGGAATCGGCACTTCTTGTGCTGGTGCGAATTGCAGTGTTTGGATGTATACCATTAAATGTGTGACTTAGTGCATTAGCCCTTCAGCTCTCAAGATTTGGGTCAAATCCTAAGCATAAATTATTTGTGGAAAATAAGCAGAGCTGAGTAAATAGTATTTGTTTTTGTCAAAGTTGGTCTTGTTTTTTAAGAACAATGACTTTTCATGGAAAACTTTTGGAGTTTGAGGGGTTTCAGTTCATAAATCTGATTAGAATAACATTTAGGAAGTCTGGTACTATGATTGAAGCACAAGAGTGAGAGAACAGAAGTCCAGGATTTACTTTGCACCCAACCACAGACTTCACATGTGACTTTAGCAAGTCATGGATGACACATCTAGACAGCAAAACCGAAAACAAACAACAACAACAAAAAAACAGAGGTTAGATCAACTGGCTTAGGCTTGTGGGACTTACTCTATGGTTCTAACCCTAGCAAGGCAGATGTCCAGACTTGGGCTGGAACCCAGGCTCTGACAACCTCCTGTCTTGCTCAGAAACAAACTACGGCAGAGAAAATTGTAAGAGATTATTCCAAAGCTCTGCCAGGAGATGTGATTAAGATCATATAGAGCATATAGGAGAGCCTGAATTCCCATCCTATATATACATACCTAAAAACATCTTTGCCAGGGACATTACACTTTTTAAAAAATGCATTTTCTGCTTACTATTTTAATTAAAACATTTAAAACATCCATAATATACACAGGCTTCTATTTTCATTTGTTCTCAAGCAAAATGAAAATTGCTTTCTAGCATAACAAAGACTCCACAGGCAACTTTAAAATATACATCCTTTTCAGCCTCTCAACCGACTACAGCTGAGTTACAATGACTGGAAAGCGGGAGGAAGGACAGCTACTTACAGTGACATATCCTATGCTAGGGTATTACTGATCATCATACAGCCTCACTTCACTGTTCATTGTTGCTAACCATTAATACAAATCATAGAAGATTAGGGTTGGAAGGGACCTCTAGTCTAACCCCCAAATGAAGAGCTGTGCTTTTAAACAATCAAAGGTTAAAGACAATGCCAGCCATTCATGTGGTCTCATTATATTATGCTGGCTGCAGTACATCTGAGCTATTTATAACCTTAGTTCATAAAGTTGGAATTCCAGTAAATGAGTTCCCTTTTCAATGGTTAAATATTTATGCCATTATCTTCTACTGTAAGAGTCTGCAGTTATGAACACATACGAACTAATGAACAACGGTGGCATTTGCCTAGCATGTCCTAAAGCCAACGACTGAGGTGCCTCCCCACACAAGCCACTTCCCTTTTACTGTCATGCTCATTTTCATGGTAACTTTTTTTTTATGCCATACTTTTAAATCTTTGGAGAGTCTTATATACTTAGCCCTTGACAGCTATGAGGATGCAGAACTCAAAGATAGGACCTGACCCTTAGCTGGTATATACTGACATAGCTCCACGCTGGAGCTATTACAGATTACACCGGGTCCTCTGGTCCACTATACTTGCTTTCATTTTCTCATTGAAAAAATTTTGGGGTTGTTTACTGCCAAGACCAGGGGTTCCCAAACTCTGGGCATGCCTCTCTAAGAGACATGAAGGAATGTTCAGAGGAGCACACACTGGGACCTCAGCCGGTCCCCCATCGTATGGCAAGGAACGAGCCCCATGCCTCCCATACCAGACGTAGTAGTTTACTTTGTCTAGTGATCCAGTTTTTTAAAGTCTTGTCTCACTGATGACGACAATATTAACACTTATTTGAAGTAGTTTTCTATCAGTTATGGCTATTTTCTAAAGTTCATGGTCTCTCAGTTCAAGTCCATTTAACATAACAGACAGTTGGAAGGAAGTTATTTTGGCTCACCTTTGCTAGGGCCTTCCCCAAATTGGGACAAGCAGGCGTCCCTAAATAGGGCTGCTTCAACATTTGAACTGCTGCCAATGACTGCCATACATGATGTTAGATTTTCCGTCAAAAAGTCTGTCTTTAGTGCAAGAGTGTCCAACCTTTTTGGGTGAAGGGCCACAGTGCAATTTTTTTCTCAGTCGGGGGCCCGGTGAGAAAAATTTTAATAAATAAAACATACAAATCAATCTTATTAATGAACTTTAATAAAATAAGGATTAGTGGGATATTTGACATTGCTTTTGCTTGCACTGTGTACAGAGGACAAGGAGAGATGGGATGCAGGCAGAGCGTGGGGAGCAAGGCAGGACAGCAGCACGGCAGAGGAGGGGAGACGAAGAATGGTGAGGTGAGGGAAGCACAGCTGCTGGGTGGCCGGACTCAGCTACTTCCTGACAGGGACCCCACCAACTCCGTTCTCCTCACTCCCTGCCAATCACTGCTCAGGGAAGGGAGAGCCGTGCTGGGGAGATGGAGAGGAGTACAGAGTCAGACAGAAACAGAACAGAAACCTTGGTAGTTCTGCAGGGGTCACGGGTTTTGGCATTGGGCATCTCTGTACCAGAAACATTGATTGGTAGCAATTTCTACAGCAGAGTTTTTGCCCCTGAACAGCTGTCTGGCCAGGCCACACCTCCCTACAGCTGTGCACAGAGCAGAAAATCGACAAGGGCCCCGGCCAGCCCCAGCCCCCAGGTTCTTGTGACAACACTCCACGGGCTGGATGAAAGCCCTTGACAGGCTGGAGTCCTGCGCCCGGGCCGCAGATTGGACAAGCCTGCCTTAGCGCATGTACGTCTTCAGTATTTATTAATGAGACAATCATGACACTGGTTGTTAATAGGAACTCAGGTTTCTGTCCAACTATAGACCAAAACGTACCACTCTAAACAGCAAAATGATGAGTTCTATTCTTATTTGGAACAAATCATTAAGAATATCCCTGTCAGAAACAGACTTGTTGTTATCTGTGATTTCAGGGCCCAAGCAGGTAAAGACTGGGAGCACTGGCCCACTGAACAACTTGATTCTCATGATTCTGGCACTTTATAGGATGATTTAGAAACAAGACACTGACTACTGCCTAGGGTGTCTTTTGAAACAACAAAGAAAAAACAATCTGACTTGTGCACTGCATCTGAATATCTGCCACTCCCACCTACAGAAGGAAAAGCAACTGTGCTTAATTTTACTTCAGCAACTGAGTCCAAAACTCTTAAACTCAAAGGCTATGTCTATGCTTAGATTGTTAAATCAATTTAAGTTAAATCGATTTAACATGTCCCCAGTAGAAACCCAAATTGAACTAGCATATCCATGGACTGGACATGCTAGGTCGATTTAGGAGAGGGACACCATGGGAGGTGTAGCAAGATGGCTCCCAAGAAGAACCATGCCCCCACCCCATATATGGACAGAGGAAGGCACCCTGGCAGAGAGAAGGACAAAAAGTGTTGAATCAAAATAACAGTTAAATCAAAATAACGCAGCTACACTGCATTATTTTGAAATAATAATTTCAGTTAAGCCATCATTTCAATATAAAATGAGGTTTTATTGTATCAAAATGACCATTCCTTATTTTGAAATGAGGGAGCTGCTCATTGTGAAATAAGGAAAGCTAGTGTAGACATGCACTACTTTAAATCAAAATAATCATCATCATTTCGATTTAAAGTGTAGGTGTAGACCTACCGAAAAAGATTGAGTTTGAGGTGCAGAAAGCCATTAGAGATCATGCCCAGAAGTACTGGCGAAAAAATTCAGACCTGCTTTGAAAGAAGAAACCTACTTGGTACCTATAATTGACTCAAAGAGGCAATTGGTCCAATTTTTAAAGACTGCAGACCTGAAAGCAAAAGATGTTACCATCCCACCTAACCAGAAAGAACAACTTGACCAATGGCTGAGAATTACAAAGAACTCCACTCAAAGGATGCCATTATTTATGATACTGTCTTAGCTGCCATTCCCCAGCTTCCAAGAATGCAGAAGCTGGACCAAATACCAACTCTCAAAGATGTAGTGAAAGCTATCAAAGAGATTATGCTGGGAAAGAAGCAGACAATGATTAGATTCCTTCAGAGTGCCTAAAGACAGGAGGAAGAAAGCTTGCAAGCGACATCCATGCTCTTCTTTGTGCCTGCTGGGAAGAAAGCCATGTACCTCAGGATCTGAATGACTTTATACAAAAATAAAAGAGACAGAGCAGACCAGAACAACTACTGAGCCATATCTCTGCCCAGTGTGGTCAGCAAGGGCCTTCTGAAGTGACTCTGAGTTCTTACTGAGAGAGTTTATCCTGAGAGTCCTGTGTAGTCTGGATGCTTCACAACTGATATATCCTTCACACTGTGCTTGTTGGAAGAAAAAAAACATGAATAATAAGCACCCCTCTGTGTAGCATTTGTTAACCTACAACAAACTTTTGACACAGTTAGAAGGAATGGCATATGCAAGATCTTGTTGAAAATTGGCTGTCCACAATAAGTGCTCTGCCCATTTAAGGAGTTCCGTGAGGGAATGAAGGTAACAATCCAGGATGAAAATGAAACAGTGTCTGAGTTTATCACTGACGACGGCATGAAGCAAGGCTGCATCTTAGCACCTATGGGCTATTCTTCTTAAATAGGAGGATCAATGGCAACTTGTTAGCCATCAGGCCATTACAAACCAAAAGGAGAGTCACCCAGTTTACTTGTCAGGATCTGCTTTTTGCAGAGGACACTGCATTTGTCTCTAATTCACCAGACAAAGGCAGATCATGATGAATAAATTCTCTGATCCATGTATCAATTTTGGCATGGAAAGCTGTATAAAGAAAACAGCTGTCTTGTCATGGGGCACTAAAATCCTACTTAAAGTCTATATCAGTAGTGAAGCTATGAACAATGTGAATCACATCTGCTGCCTTGATTCAACTTTATCAGGCTAATTTAACCTTGATATAGAAGTTTTTGTGAGAATCAGCAAAGCCTCTGTCATCTTTGGCAAACCTGTCTCACGTGTCTGAAACAACCAGCTACCAGCCTTGAATGTAAAGTCTGCATTTATCAGACTTGTGTCCTCAGTACCCTCCTTTACAGCTATGCAAGCTGGGTCATCACATACTCAAAGCAGGAGCAGAGATTGAACAGCTCTCACCTTCACTGTCTCAGAAAAATCCTTGGAAAGACTTGGGACCAACAGACTCCTTGCACATGATGCTGGATGTCAGTGGCTAGGACACATGGAGCACATGCCTCAAGATTGTCTGCTGCAGGTTGTATGGCCTACTCAAGAACTATCCATTATTCAAAGAAAGGCCAAAACTGCTTTGGTGACAAGGTCAAACAGGGTGTCAGGAAATTCAGCATTCCCATTGACAATGGGATGAGCCCTGCCCACAGCTGATCAACCCAGAAAAGTCGGGTCAAGGCTGGTGCAGTCACTGCAGAGAGTAATCCGAGAGCCCCAGCTGAGCCCCTAGGCAAGCCTGGAAACAAAATGTGCTCCAGCCTCCATCTGGCAAGTGGGCCTGTAGCCACTGTGGGAAGGAGTGCCTCTCATACATTGGGCTCTTCTTCCACATTATTGTCATGCACCACTGACTGACAGATCTCTCAAGATGTTGGATGGCCATATCTATCGAAGTTCTATTTCCATCACCTGAGAACTTTCCCATCCCTACAAGGATGTCTCCATTCTTGACTTCAAAGAGAAAAACATGGTTAGATACTCAAGATAACTAAATTTTTGGAGTCAAATCTATGTGGTCTGACACCTCCAAAATCAATATGACTACATATGGTGTAATTCAATGCAGAATATGCCCCTTTCCATGCAGACTAAATCCCCTTCAGCTATTACGTGCCCCTTATAAACTGAGATACCATCCAAGACGTAGGTGTGGGTTTCACCTAGACACGGCCCTCAACAAATCCTATTGATGTCCCTGACTCTTGGGGAAACTTGGATCTGGATTAGAGTTTGAAGGCTCAGGCTCCTCTTACATTGGACCACGTTGCACCATTGCTGCATTCCCTATCTTCTCCTTTGATAATCTAGTTTGACATCCTCAAAGATGGGAACTCAACTGAACTTATCCTAGTATCTCTTCCAACCTGCCACCAGCTCACTCCTGCAGGCCCATTGCTTCTGATTTGGGTGCCTCAAACCAGGATCAGGTTCAGCCAACCAGTGATGCTGTAGCTATCATTTGGCTAAATCTAACACAAATGGACAAGGTTCACCAGAGCCAGTCAATGAGCATACGTGTAAGTAAGCAAACCATTGGCTTTCATATCAGCACATTTGGACTGTCAAAACCTCTTGATAACACCTCTCATTGCCACAAAAGCTTTGATTTCTAGAGCTTGAAATATAGATGAGTAGATTTTTATGGACAGGAGCTACAATTCTGACCATCCAGTCTGACCTTTTGAATACCACAGGCCATAGAATTTCACCAAGTGATTCGTGAATCAAGTCTGTAAATTCTGGCTGAGGTAGAGGTTTTTTAGAAAAATGTTTTGGAGAGAGATTTAGTCATAGGGGGATTAGCATCAGACTTACTGCCAGTATCAGGTATTCCCAGCACATATTCATCCTATCGGCATAAGGACAAACAGCAACCCCTCCAGACTCTGCTGCGCATATTTTGTATTTTCGTTTTTCTGAGCCTTGAAATTATGGATGAATAATGATCTCCCAATTGCCCTTCCCAATCATGAATGATATAGCCTGAGAAGTTAATAAGCCACCTCAGTAGCCCTCCTGTTTCTCTGTACAGACATTTTTTGCCACATGGGTGAGCACAAAGAAATAATCAGATAGGAGATTTTTCTTCTAAATTAGGCCTCTTGTTTGTAAACTGAAAGAGTGCTAATGCAGTTCAAACTCAGCTGTGTACCACATACGCACACTCAGCCCAGGAGTATTATAAATAGTGGGAGAATAGAAGGTTTTGTTCTATTCTTTGGTCTCTTTTTATATGAGAGGGCCATTCATTCAATCCCTAGGCTTCTCTCTCTCTCTCTCAGTCTATTTCTCTCCATAATGCCAGCATTAGCTGCAAGCTGCTAGCTGTAAAAGTGCTTTGATGTTGACCCCTCACTGCCACTGACAGACCCTCATTGGTGGGTGAGTAGCAGAGCAATAAGGGCATGTGTGGGAGAGAAGAGGATGAAAGCCTGGACAGCTAGGAAAGGATAATATGAACAGATTCCTGCCTGTTCACTTAGTTTCTTTTTTTTTTTTTTTAAACTGGGTCTTCTGATTACAGAGGTTACGAACCAGTAAAACTTCAGAAATGACCACTGAAAGCCTGCCGTACATGAAGAATTAGATAATTGTTCCGGCTCCAGCCTTGTAAAATTAAATCAAGCCACAGACGAGGCAGGGGAGCAAAGGGAAGCTGAAAACATTTTTTCTGGCCAATGCATTGAAATCAGGTTTTAAAATATAGAGATACAGTGTCCTCCTCAGCAAAACCACTTGGGGAATAAAAGGGGGAGGGGTGGGAAAGACCAGTTTATGTGTGTAGGGGATATTGTTAATTGTCTTGTGCCAGGCAGAAAACAAAAGTCCAGTCACCCTTCAAACTCAAAAGGTCCATACTGCGCACGTGCACAAGAAGGGCAAAAAAGTGCATTGAAACTCTCCCCCCCACACACACACATTCTTGTGTTGGAGGCAGAGAAGAAGCTACTGATCACATACAAGGAGGGGCTGGTTTGCATTGTCAACACCCGTCCAATCCTCAAATGGGCAAAACTGGATGGTTGGCCACCTGCGCCCCTCCTAGCAACTGGAGGGTCATGCGGCGCCTTTTATAAAGGTATAGGCTGCTGAGCATGTTCCACCCATGACCCAGGAAAGTATTTTCCCTGCTTTTGTCCTATTGAGGCGTGATGTCTTTAGTCACTTCACCTTTGCACTCGCACTTCACCTCTACACCGCCGCTATGGTGGCTCTGGCTGTCATCCTCATAATTAAACCCTAAGGCTTGACATGAAATGGATAGAAATTCCAAGATTAAAGCCGATGATCTGTTGTGAACTCCTGCCATAAAAGGGAAAGAAAGAGGAAAGTTCCCACAAGCTTGTAGAAGTAACATTGTGTTGGCTGAGTCTTGGAGGAGGGGTCGGCCCCAAATGTAGCAAATTGTCGGTAGTTTGCACTAGGAATGCATTTGCCTTGAACAGTAGAATTTTAAATTGTCTACTGTAAACAGCAGAACTTTAACTTTTTTGGGCGATGCAGCCTTTTATGTGGAGGCCACCAGTTTAAGACTGGGCTGGGCACTTGGTGACATCATTTTGGTGCCAAATTAAGGCTGTTTTTTGGCAAAAAGAGTCAGCTTAAGTAAAAAGGCATCTGTGACATAAAATCACCACAAATGGCATAGTAATTTTTTCAGTAGTCTCAGCTCTCTTCTCTGATTCCAGGTCAAGATAGCTGCTTCCTCTACCACATCTTGTGTTGCATTTCTTCTACGGAACAAAAAAAAATTTCAGTACAGTACAGGGTTCCCAATCAAGCAATTCTTAACAGCACAAATCCACTGAAAAGAAAAAAAATCTTTCATAGACTGTTAAAAATACACACGTTGCATATAAAATTAATATAATGCTTAAGCCACTTATGCAGAAGTTCTGGTAAAATTCAATAAATAGTGTTAACCTTATATGGAATTTTTAAACCCACTTTTTAAATTCTGTAGCAGGGAAATAATTATCTAGTCATCTCTATAGTTGTTTGGGTGTCATTTATATAGAGTCATAGTCATTTGATGCTAGTTTAGTATGATAAGACTTCCCTATAAAGGGCCTAGGATTTTTTATCTAAATTAAAGTGGTTTTAAAAACTATGTGTATGTTAGAGCTGGTCAAAAATGTCTCCTGAACGTTATTCTGTAAGAAATGTCTTTTCAACCCAAACAAAAATTCTCCCCAAAAAATATTGTTATGGCCACATTTCTTATTTTCCAGTGAAATCTTTTTTAAAACTTAGTTTTGTTTTGGAGAGGAAAAACCCTACCTTCTTTCACTTTTTTTCTTTTTAGAAGGGAACAAAAATGATAAAGGTAAGAGAGAAGGTTCCCACACCCACAGAAAATTCTACATTTTGAAGGAAAATACATTTTTCCATAGAAAAGTGAGATTTCACAGAACACTTAGAATCAGTTAAAACATTTTGATTTCTTCCAAGCTTTTTAAGCTAGGTCAAGGAAACACCTAGCATCTGAAAGAATTAGACCAGTCATCGTAAATTTGGCCAGTGATCATGAATGGGCCTTAATTTCACATAGAAGCAATTTTTTCAAGTCAATTCTTTTTCCATCCAGAAGCTGGGTAAGGTGGTGTGTTTCCAGCAGAATTCCTTCCCTATTCTTATGCCAATGAAGATCTTTCTCCGTTAATTGATATCAGCTCATTTTTTATTCATATTTTCCCGATGATATTTTTTAAGTTGCTCTGTGACTCTGATTGGCCTCTGATTCGTTGCTAAGCAGCCTTAGACTTTGTTCCGTCCGCATTCGGTGTGAACGCCGCTGAGCGTAACATTGGCAGAGTCAGCAGTGTTCTTTCTGTGGTCATTGAGCAGAGTAGGTCTTCACGAGGAAGCAGCAGGAGCTCAGAGGCGACATTCCACAGCTGCGAGGAAAGGATGTTTGAATCTGGATTAAGCTCCTTGACAGCTGAGCTGCAGGTGCCTGTGTAGCTTCTGCTCTATGAACAGGGCCCATGATTGTAAAAAAACATTCCCTTCTCTCGTGTTTTCAATTAACCACACCTCAGGGGATCCGGAGAGGCAGTTGGAGTCTCCATTCTAAAAGATTAAAAAAATATATTTGCCAGGGGTATGGCAGCTGTTTTGGTAGGTACTTTGTATTCTGTCTATCTGTGGGCTCCTGGAATCCTTACTGTTCCCTGATGTATCATTTCACTCCAGTGAAAATCACAAACGATAACTCAGGAGGCAGTAAAATTACAGGGGTCACAGCGTACCCTTTGTATGCTTGAAGTCAAGTCAGTAACCTCGCACAGCTGGCCCTCTTGCTGATAAATCCCTTTGTCCCGCTTCTCCTGGACACCTTTCACTCTACACCTCAACTGTTAGAGAGAAAGAGAGAGGGAGCGCCAAACTCTCTGGAGCAAAATAAAAAGTGTGCAGTTGCAACAGACAATACCGTTAGAGCAGGAATAGTTACCGACCCATGCACATCTCCTAATTCTGGGCCTGATCCTGCTAGCGGCCAGCACCACCTGGGAGCACTGAGAACCCTCTAAGCTGCATGAACATTGTAGATACTGAGCACCTCACAGACTTGAACTCACTTTGACAAAAGTTCTGTTTTAAAAAGAAAAATTCACCAGTAGCTACTGTATTGTAAATGGGGACAGCAGCTTTATTGACTCGCCAGTTCAATTTACATGATAATAGTGAGCAATGGTTTGTGCTTCTGTAGTGCATTTCATCCAGGTGAAAGGCAGGGCAACCCCTGTTATAACATTCCTCACAGATAGTATGAAGCATTGCATTGCATCCACATAATGGTGCAATCTCATTAGAAGAACATATATTGCTTCACTGTCTGTATTTTGACATGACCGCACAATGGCTTGTGGGGGCAAGGGGGGGAATGGAGAGATGAGGAGTGTATCTGTTGGGCTGGACTCCAGGAAAAGAGCAACATCCCCACCCCAATTAAAGGCTGAGAAAGTTCTCAGAATGGTTTTTTCCTTTCTCCACTGCCAACACTTTAAGCCTTTCATTTCCCACCTGAGGGGCTTCATTCTAGTCCCACTAAAATCTCTATGAGAAAGACCTGCTTCCTCATTAGAGTAAATGATGCTGCTGTGTAAAAATTTGCTTCCAGCCTTAAAGAACATTATACAACATAGATATTTCCAAGCCAAACAAAACTCTACAATTGCCACTTCATATAATGAAGTGGCAAATATACAATTGTCACTTCATTTATTAAAAGTGTGTGTGTGTGTGTGCGCGCGCGTGCGCGAGGGAGCAAGCTGAACACTCGAGTGGTTGGTTGCTGTGTATACACATAGATTTCCATATATTAAAGTGGCAAAGGTAGATTTTTTGCTCAGCTTGGTTATATTGGAGCATGAAACACATGTACTTTAATAGCACAATCCCCCTCAAAAACGTAGATGGACTTTGGTTCGTCCAAGTCTCGCAACCAGCATTTCTCCTGCTACTGGTCCTCCACAGTGGGAAAATGGACATCCTCTCATCACACCTGAAGAGGCCAGAAGAACCTTTACTTTCCACTGGGCAGGGTTACCAGAACTCGGCAAGGAGATAAAGGATCTTCAGTCCTTTTGCTTGTAAACGCACCCAAAATAGGAACCTTTGCTTTGCTATGAGCTGCATTCAGCACCTATCAGCCTGTTTTCCGTGGTTATGTAAACAGAAACTGTGTGCGTTCTCAAGACTTCACCGGCTTCACAAAAGGGAATTCCAGGAAAATGTACGTTTGATGCTCACACCATCAGGGTGGGAATCACAAATTATCCCAAGCTCAGCATACCCAAGGAGTACTTACTCGATCCACAAACCAGGGTTGCAGCCATTTACTCTGGGGCCCTGTAGTTGATACTATTGTCCTGAGCTCATTAACGGCCGGGTTTTTACCTTGACTTTCAATCCTCTGGCTTTTGTCAGTTTGTGCTAACAAATTAAACTTCTCTAGCTTTTTAAGTGTAATAATGCTAAGAAAGGTCAAACGAGATTGTCCTCATTGCTTTCTAACAAACTGCAATAGGTATCTTCAAAGGACCAATTTCAGGCTTTATTATCCCGCTACAATGCCTGCAAGAGGGAAGGGTCTTATGCCCAAACAGTAATGCAGACAGAGAAAGATGGATTTTTAAATTATCTACCTTTGCTTTGCAACGTGAATGTTTCAGGGTAATTATCCTGAGATAATGCCTACAAATTGCTGCAGACTTTGGGTTTATAATTGCTTGTGTTCATTTAAGGTTCCCAGCAGACTAGACCAGGAAATTCACTGCCAGTCAAGCCAGGGTGGATATATACGGTAAAGGAGTTTTTCTTAGAAGCCAGACTCCCAAATCAGCTTTATTTAAGAGCAGTCATTCTCACACATAGTTTGTTGGTTTAGTTCTGTTTCAACAGTGGGACCTAGAATAAGTCTGATTATGCTATTAGAAGACAGAGCCATGTAAATATGAAGTTTCCAAACCCCAGTTCCAATCTCTTTATATCCCTGCTTTCCCTGCACCACCCGAATTGAACATGGCTGCTTGGTTTACACACATTAGCTATAAACAAAGCATTTAAGAGTCACTTCAAGATATTATCTGACAAACTAAAATGTCTGAGGGGACATCTGTCAAGAGCTGGGGTCACTTGCTTACTTGTCATTCTCAGAAGTAGCATGATGGCCTATCCTTCCCACTCTCCTGAGACAGTAAGGGATACTAAGGGGCTCGTAACTCATCTCTCTTTGAGGAAGAGCCACAAGGTGAGACACTTGCCCTTGAATTCAAAGAGTTTTTTCCTGTAGAACCAAGAAGCACCTTTTGAACCTGTCAGGGCCACGAAAGAAGGCCTCTCCATGGCCCCACAGGGCCAACCTGCCCTCTCTTAGTGCAGCGGGCTCTTCAGTGAGCCATGTGAGCAATAAGCATCCACAAAGATTTAGGAAAGTTTCATGAATTTTCAAGCAACTACACTGGGAATCACAGGGCTTCACTTCAGGGCTCACAGATGCTAGAGAGCATTTAGGGTATGTCCACACATCTCTTTCATTTCAAAATAACACTGGCTATTTCAAAATAAAAAAGATTACATCTGCACGACGTTTTCTTATTTCGAAATGACGGGCTCTGTCATTTTGAAATAAGAACCGTCCTTTCGAAACAGCTTAAACCCCATTCATTTTGAAACGGCTATTATTTTGCAATGGTTATTTTGAAATAACGCTGTTTGGACGTGTTGTTTTGAAACAACACCGTTGTTTTGAAACAACATGTCCAAACGGCCTTATTTCAAAATAACCATTGCAAAATAACAGCCGTTTTGATAGCAGGCTTTCCCTTAATTCGATTAACTTATTTTGAAATAAGGACTTTATTTCAAAATAACTCATTTCATAACAACTTATTTTGAAATAACGATGTATGTGTGGACATAGCCTGAAGGACTCTCTAAATACCATACTAGGGCTATATAGAGGATCCTATTTCTGAAATAAGGCTACTCCATTCCTTTAAAAAGTTCTTTCCAATTATAGACAGCAAGGTATCACCCAAATGGTATCGCTTTCTCCCTGAAAATCCAGGGAGCTCACAGGAAGTCCCTTTGGAGAGAGCCCAGAGAAGTAAGACTCCTTGTTCTTCATTGCAGAGGGTGGCAAGGGAGATATCGCTGAGTGAGGAAGAGAATTTCCCTGCTGTATGAATGAACGTCTCCCATGTTCAAAGTCATGGACTTCTAACCCAGACTGAATTCAAGGTCCACTGTGAACATTACCCCCAGCTTTTCTTGTATGCATAAAGGAGCTAGAGTTAAACAGTGTCTGAGGTAGGATACCTAAGGGAGTAACACCCACGTTGTAGCAGGCAGAAGTTGAAAAACAATAACAGAAGCTGAACAACATGCTGGCCTAGTTGGGGAGAACTGGAAATATGAGGTAGATGAGTTGAATTAAAGTTTAATTTAACTTCTTAGAAGGTAAACCTGGCTGACAGTGGCAAGCTACGATACTCAGAGCTGTCTTGCATTGAACACCAGATGTGCACGTAGGAACTGAATTTTTCAACATGTCCATCTCAACCAGTCAAAACTTAGAAGAGTCCAGATTCTTTCTATAAGCAAATTAGAGAACCCACTATTTGCTTTCCATGAGCCAGGCTCCAGTGTTCAATCCAGCATGTTCAGTCTGTTCATTAGTTTCTTTCTTCTGTGTACTCTCTTTCTTGTGCTTGTTTATCTTCCCTGTCTTTTGTTCCTCTGGTGACTTGATGTGTGGCACCATTTCTCCTCCGCATCAACACGCTGTCTTCATTTTGGTTTTGATTTTGCTTATCACATTGAATTATCCATTTATAACAGGACCTTCCAAAGTCCGGATGAAGGGAACCTGTACTGATAGTCAGCGTGAAGGAAACTTTATTCTTAAACAAGACTTTCTATAGCCTGGCCATTACACGCTTCCCTTTCACAGATGCCACATGGCCCGTCTGAGTTCCACACTTGTAAATGAAAAGCATGTTGGAGTGGGTGGATTCCAAAATGGAAATAGCATTTGATGGAGTCCCTTGTACGCTTATTGTGTTGTAGATTATCCATTCAAATGCTATGGAATGGTCTTCTCCTCTCCACCTCCAACTATGTGATCATCACATAGTTAATTTGTAAGATTTGGTTTGTACAGAGCAGCTACAAAGGGTACCCCTACAAGTGACAGAAACGCTGGTGAATGAATGACATATAAAATACCATACTGAAAAAAAGAACTGCCAGAATCCAAACACATAGCCTTGCCATCACCTCATCCCCCATATCACTCTGCCATAGTCAGAGCAGTCTTTGATTGGTGGAAGCAGGCCACGTCTCCTGGATGAGGCACCCCCATAATTCCAAGGAGTCCTGGCTCTGATCTGCTGCTCCTGTATGACCTGATCCCATGTCTTACACTCCCTTGCATTTATTTTCATCCCAGTCTGTACATTTCCCCATCTTCAAAGCATCTGACGAAGTGGCATTTTCTCCCACAAAAGCTCATGCAATGAATAAATCTGTTAGTCTTTAAGGGCCACAGGGCTCGTTGTTTCTTTTGCTGAACTAGACTAACACGGCTGCCCCTTTGGAACCCCATAATTCCAGTTACAGATAAACCCCACAAGACTGCAAAGCCCTAGGCACTCAGTTGTCTTCTCATGATCTGGTGAGAAAAGGCAGCAAGTGTTTGGTGACCACCAGTTTCCAAAAGAGATCGTTAGTCACATCCTTAATTGTTATCACTTCTGTACCGATAGGTGAACTACGGCGCACTGAAGCTGAATGACTTGTCAGAGGTCTCAGAGCATGTCAGTGGTGCAGCCTCAACTAGACTCAGGAATACAAATGCCCAGTTCCTCGCTCTAACCCTTGAAACAGATTTCCCCCAATAGAAAGTGAAGTAGGATGGAGACTATAACAGATCAACTGGGTCTCTGCTAGAATTTTGTGAAATGGATAGTTTCCAATTTACAGTTTTTGCAGGCAAAATTAGACATTTTGCCATGTTGTTCATGGAAAATTTCCTAATTCCAGCTAGGTTGTTGTTTTTCCTTGTTTCCTCAAAGAGCACCTTTGGGGAAAGAGCCAGTGGCAGTAAAAACAAATAGTAAATGACTGTAGGAGGAAGTCCCATTTGTCCATGCTGCAGATGACAGAGCTGCATTTCTGTTGCAAAAACACTTTTTTGCTTGTGGAAATCTTTTGTATTTTTAGTAGAAAACAGCAAGAAAGTTGAGGTTAAATGCAAACTTTTCACTGTTCATTAAGGACTTGATCCCAAATCATCAGTGTTCGCCACTGGCTTCAAAATGCACCGGATGAATTCCCTGACTGTGCAAATGTCCTATTCCCACAGTTCTGTGACAACTGGGTATGTAAAAATAAAAACATGAACTACACTTTCAAGACAGTCAGAACAGGATATAAACTAACTTTTACAGTGACAGGATTTGTGTCCCTAAATCGGCAAACACTTTGCAGAGCTTTGAAAGTATGTTTCCTCTGTGTCAGTTTCTGAATGCAATGTTGAGTGGTAGCTTATCTCTGACTCATATGCCGTTGTTAATGGTATTCACTGATGCTGTGTCAGTCATTTGTTATGTTCCCAAGCATAGTTTCAATGCAGCAAACAGCATGACCGCTCCAGAGCCAATTTCTGCAGCTCTTTGGATATCCTGATTTTGTGATATGGGGCAGCCTCTCAAAATCAGGATTATCCTGTAAAAACTGAGGCAGGAGGGAAAACAGGGACCCAAACCAGCCAAGCTTATTGATATGGGCAGTCTCTACTCACACCAGTGGCCCCACTAAAATCAGTGAGACTACTGGTGAGGGGATGGGTTAACAAGATTGATCCTCTGAAACAGCTTCATATCTAATTCCAAGGTAAATCAAGGCCAGTTTGATTTCACATGGTCCTGTGCTACAAAACAGCTAAATGGCTATAGCAAAGAGTACTGTGCCTGCCTTTCCCCTTGAATTACCAGGGAACTCTGACCAGCCTGTCAAAAAGCACATGGGCAAATGAATTAAAAGGAGAAGATGGGAAAGTGCCCTAAGGTCTAGCCAAAAAAATAAAAGGAGAGGCCTGTGCAGTCAAAACCTTCCCCAGCAAAAGGGCCCAGCAGGATACAGCGTCTGAAGGTATAGGCCACAGCACTGATATTTAAAGTCAAAGTGCTTTCATTCATGAGGCATAAAGAAAAGAAAAAAACATCTTTCTGTTTCTCTTCCCTTGGTTCTCAGTGACAAAGTGAAGTTCTGAATGATGAAGGTGGGGGTGTGTCCTCTAGTATTTCCATACAATCATAGAAGATTGGAAGGGATCTCAGAAAGTCAGCTAGTCCAACCCCCTGCCAATCCTTGGTGCACAGATTACTGCTGTATATATTGGGGTACCGAGCCCTCCTCCACAGAGCGATTACAGCCTTACTAATAAAACAATGACACTGGCTGTTTGGATATTTTGTGTTTCCTGCATTTCATTTGCTGTGCACAGTCAGGATAGATTTTTGGTGGGTTTAAAGGCTGGAAGGATTAGCAAGGTACATTGTTCCCCTTCCCCAGTTTCCCAATCTCTAAATACTGTGTCAGGAACTGTGCGTCCCTCTCTTGTACAGAATAAAACTTCACTCATGGAGGTAAACTATAGTACTGGGGTAGGTGTCGAGTTCTGCTCTGAGCTCTAGAAATGAGTTGTTATAGAGGCGTGTTGTAATACAGTAAGCTGAAAAATACCTTGCAAGAAGCACTGCTGCCCTCAAATGGATAGAGTCAGAATTGCCCAACCATGTGTCATAACTCTACATTGCTGTCTGCTAATGGAGACTCTCCTTTCGCTTAAGGGTTTTGGAGATAGAGAATCTGAGCTCTGTTCCTCTGTCATTGTAGTTCTGAATGGCTGCCATGCGCCCCACACTGGGAAATGTGAAAGTTTCTAGGTCACCAAGGACTTTTGTTCTATCCAGTATGTTCTGGGGAACAAATCTTGGGGTATTTGGGGTGAACTGTGTTTAAGCTGTAACTCTGACAACAAACATCTCTTTTCTAATTGCTTTGCACATTCCAAGTTGTGAGTACTACCGTCTCATGCTTCTTAGTAGCTTTGACTAAAGTGCTTCTGAGCAGGTCTCATGGATGGGAGCAGAGAGCTTTAAATCAAAGCATTTAACTTTGAACCTTGGTTGAGCTGACCTTTAAGCAAGTTGATTCTGATCAAAGAGCAGAGGCAATGCAGAGGCCGTGTGGATCTTAAAAGTTGGATGATCACAAGAACTACCCCAAACCGTCACCTAAATCTTTCTCAAAGTTTGAAAAAGTTTGTCACTCCCATACACCCATCACCTGCCCCCTCATCATCTCCACCATTATAATGCTGCATTTCCTCGGAAAGCTCCTCTGCAGAACCTGCTCGTGCAACATTTCCTGCCATGATGGAACCTGTGGCTTGATGGAAATCTCCTGAGGCCTGATCTCATAAAATTAACCAGACAAAGATTTTCAGATGCGTGGGGACACACTTAGAGCCATCAGCATGAGCCAGCAGGGATGCACCAGAGTATATAATCCACGTAGGTTACTTTAAGATCTGATCTCTCCTGAACCAACACAGGATCCCCAGCTCTCCAGCAAGATACAGCATGGATTTCTAGCCCTGGTTTCTCTTGAGATATATGGGGGCCACCAAATGAGGCAAAAAACAGGCTATCAGAAGCCTGTTTACCAGACAGACCAGGATGCTTTCAGCATCACAAGCATCTTGAGCCAGTTTGCCTCTGTTTAGGATAAGAACTGAAACTGAACTTCTGTGAACCCGTCAGCCTTTGTCCGTCAGTAATGTGTATCTAGTAAAAAGTCTGTGCCCAGGATCAGTTAATGGGATTATTCACAACCACAGAATGATCCAGGGCCCAATCCTGCCACCTGTTGTTGTCACCAGTAAAACTCCCACTGATATCAGAGACAGCAAGATTGAGCCCCAAGTCCTTGTAATTTTGGAAACTGCTGAGGAATGCAAAGGGAAGCTGAAGGGAGCAAGGAGGGGTGGAAATACATTTTTGTTTTTCATAGGACACATTTTACCCTTAAAGGAAACCACAGTGGAGTGGCAAGGTTTTGTCTGGCTTTGATGGTACCGGGCTTTGGAGGGACCTGTGTGATACAGTGACACTGTGTGGTTTGAATTTTTACATACAGCTGTATAAAGCAATTCTCATGTAAATTTTGGAAATAAATAAGCCTGCTGTTGGTCTGCTGCATGGACACACATGCTCAAACTATTAGGCTTGACAGGAGATTAGAATTAACCTATATGCTTTCATGCCCCCCCCCCCGATCCACACACAGCTTTTACAAGAGACTAAATCACCTCTGGATTTTAAAGAGTTGCAGCAGAGTTAAGACCTGAAAAAGAAAAAAAATGCTGTGTTGTTGCATCTTCCCCCACCCCCTTCCTCACTCTCTAAGGCTGGGTGAATTTAAAATATGTGAGTCCAATATGATGCAATCCCAGGTTGACATGTTGGAGTCAGCAATCTTCTCCCCACAGCCCCACATCTTCAAAGGGCTGAGCACCCTCGAGTCCCGTTGAGTTAAGTGGGCTCAGCACCCTGCAAGAATGAAATCCTATGTGTTTGTTCAGGACCGGATGGCTCAATTGTCATTTAGTGGAGAGAGGAAAGCTTTAAGAGCTAAAAGGCTGATCCTTCTAGGGACCTATTGTTGGGACCCACCTCGGAGCATCTTCTAAAAGGTTTTAGCAGCCAGACGTCATTGGCTAGCCAGCAAGAGGAGTTATGAAGCAGGCACTGGCCATCTGGCATCGGCCTATCTGGACTTGACATCTAAATGGGTTCTCTTTCCAATTGATGCACGGTTCTCTAACATGTTCTTTTAAGGCAAGAGCCAAACAAAGCAGAAAAAAGAAAATGCCAGGGGAGGAGAAGGATAAAAAGGTGGGAAAACCTGGCACAGGGTTGTTTGTTTATGCAAACTTTAAATAATTCATTTTTATCCCTATTGAGCTCATCACAGCGTGACAAAAATAAACGTGTCTTTTTGGCCTATTGTTTGGAGCCGAGGATTGTCAAGCGAGAGGGAAATATTACAGCGACCGAGGGAGATACACGCAAGAGTGTGACCTTTAACTGCAGTACCTATAACCAGTCTCATCAAATTAAAGCACTGTATATTTTCCTTAATAATCTCTGATTAGGGTTGGGGTATGAGCGGACACGAACGGCCGCCATTGCTATGCAGCGGGATGCCTGTTTAGCACCAGCCGAGCGTTTGGGAATAAGTGAGCAAAATGCTTTAATTTGATAGGGTTAGAATCCTGCAGGCTCCAAGGTGAAAGGTCGCCAACAGCACCGCTCGCACTGAATATGCAGAAATAAAAAAGTAAATTGCTTACATCTGCTGCAGGCAGGAGGGAAAACGATCTGATTGGACAGTCCGAGGGCTCTCCATCTCTTTTGGGTTTGAGAGGGGGTTTCGGAGCATCAAAAGCTCGTAATTGGAGTAATTCTGAATTAATCGACACATACACATACAAACATTTTGAAGCAGCTGGCTGCAGAATGCTGAATGTTTAGGAATGCTTAGGGATTGCGAAGACAGTTGAAGAAATTGTCCGTTATGTCTAATCAACTATCCATATGGCATTTGAATTTCATGACATGTAAGAAGTACAGTGACCTAAAATCCTTCCTGTCTGTCAGATAAATATGTTGTTTGCATTGTTGTGGTAGCCATGCTGTCTGTCCCTTGGACATCCAGACTAGAGGGGTGAGGTAAAATCTTGCTTTGGTCCATCTTCTGTTTTGTGAGAGAGACACAAACAAGGTTTTGAAAGCTTATTTCTCTCTCCAGATGAATTTATCTGTCTCAGCATCTATCTATCTATCTATCTATCTATGTTCTTTCATGACTCCGAAAGGGCTTTCCTGTCTAAAGCCCAAAGGAGCCTCATATAAAGATATTGCATAAAATTCTACTAGGCTTTAGCTTGGCCATCTGATACTGTATTTAATCTAGCTATGTGATCAATAAAAATCAAAGACAAGGCTCAAGGTCTTTTTGGCACAAGACATTCAGCTTCATGTTGGGTGTCAGAGGTTGTCTGCAGTGTCACCTTGATGGTGTCACATTAATGTATAACCTATTTTCCTAGGCTTTGTGGTCATGATCAGGGGCAGTTTTGTCTTTGTTTTATTGGGTTTAGAGGTTTCAGAGGGGGTGCAGAAGAGGACAGTCCTAGCTTAGAGATGTAAATATTAAATAACATCCCTTCTGACATCCTGCTCCCCAGCGGGGGGTTCCTTGCAGAAAAAGATTATCATGGTACCATTAACTGACAAGAGCAGCATCCTAAGGGTGAAGAAATTATTGAAACCAAACTGACCAGGGGAGCACATCCTGCAAGGCAAACTTTCAAGAGTGATTTTTCAGCCTGCTGTTGATTTGAAAAGGCAGGCTCATCAAACTCTGGACCAGAGGGCCAGATTCCAGATTTTGGTCCACTTCTGGGTAGATTTATTGGGTAGGTAAGGATGTAAGTTCCTCTGGTATTTTTCTTGGAGCCAGAGCTCCTCTGATCTCATTCTGATATGCAAACTTGAACAATTTGTTCTTTTATGGCTGCTGAAGGCTGTGCAGCACCTTTTCAATGGCCTTTTGTCTTGTGACAAGTATTACAATGCCTATAATGTACTAAACATTCTAAAAATCCACATAATTAATTCCCTAACATAACTCATATAGAACTATTATCATGTAGCAGAAAAAGAGTTTATCTTTTCTCCAAGGCCTAAAGCTCTTCAGTTCCACATCCCCTCTGCTCTTAATCAGTGCACGCATTGTTTAACCCTCTAATTTGCGTGCGTGGGGTGAGTAGGAGGACATTGTTCGAAACCAAGGATGTGGTTAAAACACAGGCCTAGGCTGGTCTCTCTCACAGACTTCCTATGTGAGACTGAAGAATCAGTTAGCTGGGTGGCCCAAGTTGGGTACCTAAATCTGTCTGTCAGTGCCCCTTATTTCCAGAGATGTGAAAGCTCTCACAGTTCAGCATCTTTGAAAATCAGGTGTTCCTTTCAAGTGAAATCACATACCCACATGCAAAAATGTTGACTCTACTATAACTTGTGTGTGCCTTGGTTTCCCTATTTGGAAAAATGAGAATACCTGTTTTATTTAACCTGCCTCGTGGAAGGGTTTTGAAGCGAAATCTGTTTGTGTTTTAAAGTGCCTCCACCCCGTCTGAAAGGGGTGCTGCACAAGTGCACAGGATTACGGATGCTGCGATTCTGTTGTATTTCTCATGTTGTCCAGGAGAATGAGAGACACGAAGTTCATCTCGGGTGACTCCTGCACACTTTAAGGACAATGTTGTTTTTAATTTCTAAGCTGGTTGACGGGCAATGTGGGGAGAAAGCTGGACTGCTTTCACACTTGAAAGGGTTTTTTATGGAGGCAGACTATTTCCTGTTCAAGGTACTGCATCTCTCGAATAGCTCTGCTCTGGTCTCTGTCATAGAGGAGCCTCTTTTGTCTGCCTAGCCATGCCTGCCGCACTCTATTCGAAAGTATTTGTCAACAATTATATGTCTATTAAGGACAAGTCAATCAGTCCATGTGCAAATAGCCAGACCTCCAGGGGCTGCCTATTGATAGGAGCTTGTCAATAGCCAATCCAGTCCTTTTTCAACCAAACAAGAAATTAAACATTCCCCAAAATCATTGCAAGCCCCATTCCCCAAGGCCAGTCTTTACTTTCAGAAAATATGCCTCTTCTTTTTCTTGGCTAATATTTTTGTTTTGAATAAACAAAAGAAACCCAGAAAGACAGAATGTGAGAAATGGTGCTTGTTAAAGCCCATTTTAACTGTAAAAAGAATGTATATTTAATGTAATTAAGAATATTACCAAATGGGTGTGCAGGTATGTGGTTGCAATTAATCTTGAAAGCAGCAAAACTAGAAGGGAATTAATAACAGAAACTTTAAATTAGCCCAACTGTAATTAATATCTCCAGTATATAAATATCCACTCTTCCACCACCACACATTTCAGGCTTATTTACCTAAATTAAGCTGTGGAAGGTACCAATATTATGCAATATTATCATGCATATTCAGTTTCTAAATTCAACAGTTGATTTTGTAATTATTATTGCAAATGACTCATCTTCTCCAGCACAAAAGAGAATGAGAGAGAGGGAGGCTCAGTTTGCTAGATGCATGTTTTAAACAAAAGCCTCTAGCAAAAGCCACAACATGAAAAAAAGACGCTGCATAGGGCTCACTCCTTTGAACTGGCAGCACTCTTGTATCACAGCATACATTGGTGTTGCACAACAAAAGACAGCATCAAACAACTTTGCACAAAGACCTAAAACAACCACAAATATTTAAAACAGATGTAGTATTTAATGCAGAAGTGATATCCGATCTACCCTTTTTAGGAATATCACAGCTGGCTTTGTTAAAAATTACAGAAACAAACATTCTCTCCGTTAATGCTGTGTTCCTCTGCATTTCTATCTTTCCATCAGTAGAAATTCATTCAAAACCAGTCAATCATTGCATAATATTCAAGCGTTATGGACAAATCAGCAAGCTAATGAACACTATAACGAATCATTGTACTAATGACATTTTACAATGTTTTTTAAATGTCAACCAAGTTTACACATTTCTATTGTACAAAATTAATAAAAACCCAACCTGAGATCTATTCTTTTCAGACCACAGTAACACCACGGAAGTTAATGATTGTAGGGAGGATCATAATTTGGCTGCAAAACTTTCTACATTGTAGACCAGCTGAAGTCTCAACTTACAGAGATCTTTTTCACTTGGTGGTGGTTTGCTGTTGTTGCTTACCATATGTGGTTGTCATTTCAGTTTTATTTCACCAAAAAAAAAAAAATTAAAGACAAAATCCTGTTTTTTCTATTTTAGGTCACAAAAAGTCTTACTGATTTCAGCTTGCTGGATGAAGCCCCCTCCCTAACTTCAAAACTGTTTATGTGAGTGGAGGGTGTGTGTGTGTGTATATATATATATCCATTTTCCATCTAACATGTCAATACAGAGATTTAGCATGCACGCTCATCAGCAGTGTGAACTCCATGTGCCATGTCAATATACTTATAGAAAAGGGGTCCCTAAGAGATCAATGACATGAGAGACCAAGTCTATCTAAAACAAATAAATAATCATTAAAGGGCTCCATTTTATAGAATCCTGTTATGTGTATTTACAAAAGAACCTAAAAGGACATCTTCATAGTCACTGCAAAAAAATAGGGCTTAAAGAGAGAGAGAGAGAGAAAAAAAACCTCTGTTGGGTCCAGTCCTGCACCATTGAACTCAATGGCAAAATTCCCAATGACTTCATAAGAAACCGGAGCTGTTTCTGTATTCATAAATTTTAAAGCCAGGAGGGACTGTTACAGTTATGTTGTCCAACCTCCATATAACATAGACCAGAAAAATCACCCACAAATTCTTTCATCACTTCTAGTAGGGCTACAGCATGTCTTTTAAAGATACAAGTTCTGTTTTTACTTGATAGCTTTATTGTTTTGGGGTATTAAATCAATACATTTGTTTAAAACTTAGAAATAGGATTTTATCTCCTCCCCCCCCACCACCACCAGCTGGACCCCATTTGTGATTTAAGTGCAAGAAAGAGCACATTTCACATTCAAAGAACTTTTCAAGTCCCATTAAAAGTCTTAAATTGTCCATATTTAGGGAATTTGGAGTTAAGGATGACGACCCATCTACTGTATAGTCACCCTTACTGCATCTGAGTATTGCAGGGGTCTGCAAGGAGTGTGGCTTTCTGAACTGTGTGCAATGGCCTTGAAGACTTGATTATAATGGGATGATCTAAGGATGGAGCCTTTCCCTCTGAACTACAGGTCCGTTGCTCATTCATGTTGAAATTTCCAACATTAGTTTAATGCAGTTGTTTGCTATGAAATTTCTTTCCCAATATGACTCTCTGAAAAGCCTTTTTTTCTTTCAAATATTTTTGGGCTCTGTAAATTTTTTTCTCAAATAATCCTTATTCCATAAAACAAATAATGCGCCAGAATTCTTTGCTGCTCCATAGGCAAGGACTACCTTCCGGATTGTCTCGAAAGAAGTGATTACAGCAGTTGGATTGCCATTAACTATTTTCTCTATTACCTCTCTGCTGTAACTGAGTACTTGCTACACTCAACCCTACAATCCGTATTGAACCCTTCGTGACAAATAGTCTGTGAAATAATTTAAACTCTTGGTGCTGAATAATACATAGTAATATAGATACGATAGATTTTTTTTCAGCTCCAGACATTACTTGCATCAGTCTGCATGTATATAGATTTTAATGGGGTGAGGAATAGTTTCGGGATGCCTTTGTATGAAAACAGCATACAATAGAGTGTGTTTGTGTAGACATAATTTACCACCCATGCTACCAAAAAATAGCATATGGCCTCCTGTGCAGAATATGAGTCTATCCAGATCACTAATATGGGTAAATTAAGGTGTCTATAGAATAAATAATATAGTCGCTTGTGACATATTTTGTGTTTGTTTGACAATACTTGTCTGTCAAGCTGATGTTTCTATTCATTCTTTTTTTTTAAACAACAACTTAAAAGTAAAACGGGGGCACCCAGAAAGAAGCTTCCCATAAATTTCCCACCGAATTTCCCTTCTTTGACTGGTAGAGTGAGACAGCTAAAACTAAAGGAAATCTGAGTATATTTCTCTAGCAGTACCCTCTTCACCAAAAGAAGAAACACTCTCCATCCAGAGAGGCTGGAAAAAAGTAACAAGTGCTTGCTGTGATTTTAAAGTCTGTCTGTGCAATATCTGGTTCTCTCTGATGCTTCTTCCTGAAAAGAATTACTAGACCTCTGCCCTGAAGTTGCAGCATAAACCGTGACATGTCTTGCATGACACAGCTTTCTAGTCTGCAGAGGACTTGCACAGTGTACATTATTACTGGTGCTGAAATTTCATCCTACTCTAAGATCAAGTCCAATTAAAAGATATTTGCGGAAAGCAAAAAATAATCACACATTTGTGTGTGAGCGAGAGAATGAGAGAGACTTGACTTTTTTTTATAATTAAAAAAGGCAGAATTTTATAACAGATACCCCATAGTTACCGTAGATCTATCCTGCTATAGGCATGGGAGATAAGTGCTTCTGAACAAATCTACACACACACACACACACACACACACACACACAAGAAATTACTTTGTAACTGTATACCAGATAGCATTGGTACATATGAGTATAGTCACATGTATTTTGGATAATAAAGCATACTCAGGAATTTTTCCTATTGTTTAGTGAGATCGGCAAAAATATTCTTTTTAAGCCTGTCTAGCCTTTCACGTGTGTTCCAATTTATCCTCCTTTTAATGGTATATAACTCTGTTATTTAGGTCAGTGTGCATGATCTTTTCTGCTCAGTTCCCAAAGGAAAGGGAGGGAAAAAGTATCTGATATAGATGAAAAAAAAAAACTCTGAACTAAATATTTTGTGACAAAATTCCCATAGAAATACTCTTGACATGTACTCTGATCCAGTGGGGATTTTGAAGAAACAAAATAAACAACAGAAAAAATGCCTCAACGATTTGATTCTTTCCTGGGTTTGCCAGTTTATCTTGCCTTTACTTGGGGCCCAATCCTATGGCCACAGATGTCGATAGGAAAGACTTCCATGTAGTTGGTACACTCCTGGAGAGAGAGATAATCTTTATACATATATTTTGTACAGAGCCGAGCACATTGTGGTTAAGAAAAAGTAAATAATGACACTATTGGCTGGCCACTACATGCGTAAATGACTAAGTATCATAAATAAGGGGATAACTTGATTTGTAAATAAACTATATTTAAGAAATATGTCATAAACATTCTGTGCAAAGCCGGTGCCTGGGGTAATATAGACTGTCATCCATATTCATATCTACGCAGTTCGGAATTCCCTTGAGTTTCTGAGTTTTTTCTGGCAATTGGATTCTTTCGTGTTCCTATCTCAGCTACAGTTTTTAAAAAATAAAAACCTAGCAAAGAAGCAGAGCTATAATTCAATTGTAACAATTTGTGAAGGAAGTGAATTTTATTACCCTTGCAAAACACAAAAATATTCTCCCCGTTTTCTTTAATCGGGGTCTATTCCCTCAACAATGGATTCCAGACTGCACCTTCAAATAATAATTAGAAAAAGAATCAACTACTTCCACCCTCCCAGGGAAGACACAGAAAAAAACCCGACTTGCTCCACAGTAATTTATGTAGTACCCTAGCGCCATCTACTGACCCTTGCTGAAATCCTTCCATTTAAAGGGACACACTTAATTTAATTATAGTATGCTATAAACACAAAAGCGCACAACTGTAATCTATAGGCTCAGTTCTAGAGCTCTGAGGGCTTGGGGAAAATTGACTGACTGTCAAGCGCTCACACACAGTTACTTTCTATCAAAAAAAAAAAATCCAAACCGAAACGCCCCTCCAAGCTTCTGACTCTAGAACAGAGTTAAACTCAGCAAAGAGGACTAGCTCAGAAATAAAAACGGTGGGGGTCCAATCTGGCTAACTATTACTACTCTTCAGGGTTAATCCCATTGCTATGTGTGGGTCAATACAATTTGTCCATATACGACTTTTAATTACTGGGATTGGGCTCTTTAATAGTCTATGGCAGGGATCTCAAACTCAAATCACCACAAGGGCCGCATGAAGATGTTAGCCCAAGGGCTGCACCACACATAAGTACTACTATAGTAACCCAAGGGCCACACCACTGAAACCATTTCATACAACAGTGTTGCAAATATTGATAGTGGCAGTGTTGTTGCAGGCCACAAGAAATAACTTTAGGGGCTGCATGTTTGAGACCCTGGTCTAGGGCAGGGGTCTCAAACTCAAATCACCATGAGGGCCACATGAGGATTAGTACAGTAGCCCAAGGGCTGCACCCCTGAAACCTTTCCATACAGTGATATTGCAAATATCGGTAATGATTGTGTCAGTGCGGGCCACAGGAAATAGCTTTAGGGGCCACATGTGGCCCATGGGCCGCATGTTTGAGACCCCTGGTCTAGGGGAACGTCCCTCTGTCTCTCCAACACCATTTCCCCTATTTGGCCTTCCTCATCTGTGAGAAAACCCAATGACTTTGTGGATTTGCACCAGCTCAGGTTGCCCAGTAAACCTTCTGCAAAATTCCTGATAGCTTTTTAGCCACAACTTAACAGACATACACCAGTGAGCTTGAATTTTTCCAAAGGAACCTGGAAAACCTGTTCATCTGACAAGGCAGGGTCGGGCTTACAGGAAGGGAGGATCCAGCTGATTTGGGGGACGATGAGGATATAGGGCCAGTTTAATAGCTACACTCTGTGCGGAATCCTAAGCAATTTTTCAAAAAGCATATGCCCTGCAACTCAGTGTGAATCTATCAGACAGGCTCACTGCAACTCCATTGTTTTATACCAACTGGAGGTGGATTTCAACTACATCATCCACATTCCCTATGTGAGAATAAAGTTCAAATCCAAATCCAGGTTGCCAGCCTGTCCTGGGATCTGAATCCTTATGCAAGGAACCATGGATTATTATAAAATGAAACTTGATTGTTTCCCACTCAAGGACCAGGATGTATCGACTCCTGGATCTTTATGTATTAGGCATGTTTAGTCCTCTTTCTAGACCCTTAATTTATAGAATAAGGGAGGTTCAGCTGCTTTCAAAGCACCCCCACCAGTTCATCCTACAAACCTGAAGAAGCAGAAATGATTCATAATTTCAAAACTGGTCATATTGAGCTAAGAATCAGATGCAACCAGAAGGGCCAGGCAGGGATGCAAATTAGCTTTAAGGCCGAAGTCCAGGATTTGAGTTAGAGGATGAATCTGAGCTAAGGTTTGGCTTAGATTTGACGGCCCTAGTACCTCAGAATTTTTTTTTTCATTTTAGTGCTTCTAAGTACGTAACAGCTGCTATGGGTCCTGACTTTGGATCCCTTTAACGATTTGTGATTATTCAGTTATGTGTTTGTGGAATGCCCAATTTGAAAAAACAAGGCAGATTGAAACGTGACAAACCCATCGCCAGAGTGCCAAATGCACATTTATTAACAGAGTCAAAAGAAAGAGAAAAGGGGGAGGTTGTTTGGAACAGAGCCTCTTGCAACACACGTTGGCTCTGGGGAGGGCCTCAACCGAAGTGTCAAAGCCGCTTCACACAAAGTTCCTATGGTTTAATCCCGTTATTCAGGATCAAATGCCCAGGAACTGCCATAGCAACCCTGCTGTAGCAGGATGGCACACATACAAATACAACTTTGTTACATTTCCCAAACAAAGAGCAAAGAAAGTAGAGGATGGAAAGCTACATAGTGGGAGACAAAACTTGCCAAGGAGAGGTGGGAAAAGAGGGTGAAATACCTTGTTGCCTTCTGAATCTGTACATGAAGTGGGACACATGCTCCAGTGCTTTGACCTGCATTCTGGTGTCAGCTTTGCCAGTATAAACCTGGACTGACTCCAGTTACTTTTGGCGAGAGCCTTGAGTCTGAGTTATGTTCACTGCAGGACTAGAGAGCAGGAGCAAAAGGTGGTGTTCAGTCACCTTGGTGCTTCCATGGCTATGGAGTCACTCAGCTAAAGATGAACCTACCCCTGGCCTATTTAGAGCATGCTTTAAGATCCTCCAGTTTATGCCCAGTAGCCATTTTGGTAATGAGGGGTCATAGGGTAGCAGGGACACACTGGGTGTGCGCCCACTCAGGAAAAAGGGGCACAGAAGCTGCTACAACTTTTCTCCACCACCTCGAAATAAATGGAGTCCTCAGATGGCCAGTTCAGCCAGCTTTATAGAAGTATTGTTTCATAAGAACAAAGAAGATCCAGGTCTTTGGGTTTTTCCCACCCACCTTGTTTTCTTTTTCTCTCTCTCTTTGCATCTGGAGACAGATCAGACCCAACGTGTAGTCACCTCCAAAGGTGTTTCGAGGCTAGTGACTGAACTAGAGTTTGGGCAGTTCCTTCTAAGCTGCTGTATACAGTTCAGCTAGGCTGATTTATGTCCAGCCTAGCAGCATTTTCTGGAGCAGCACTGAAGCCTTAGTCAACAGACTGACGTTGTGCAATCTCACTCCAGGCAGTGCGGGAGGTCTGCTTACAGATAGCCTTCCACAAGCGGCAGACACATCATCATGCCAGAGAGATCGGGTCTAAGACAGTGGTTCCCAACCTTTTTGAGTATGAGGACCCCTTTTTAACATCAAAAAATTTCGTGGACCCCCCAAATGATCATAGTTGTTATCAGGGACTGACTGCAGGCAGTGGTGCTGCAGAAGGCACTGAAGGACCTGGCCCCCACCTGCTCCCAAGGCAAGGGGTCATATCCAGGGTGAGGCTGCTCACAGCAGGCAAATACAATTCATTTATTCAATAAATTTGAGAGCCCTCCAACATGGATCGCTGGCCAGCAGAGGCTGGGGCTGGATCGGGCCCAGGCTGCCTGCCGGCTGGGGCTGAATGTATTCACAGACCCCTTACGATAACTCCACAAAGCCCAAGAGATCCCAGAGCCAGAGGTTGGGAACCACTGGTCTAAGATATAGTGACTTTCAGATCACTTATACAGTCCATATCTCTGTTTCTCCATCTGTAAAATGGGGAGAAAAGTTACCTAGTTCACAGTGGTGTTGAAAGGGTTAATAAAAGGAAGTCCGTTAAATACTTTGGCAAATGTGCAAGGTATCAAATTATAATTTTAAAAATATTAGGCCAAATTCCTGAAGTCCTTACTCTAAATACTGCCCATCGTTCACACATTCAACCCTACTATGGACAAGTGACCACAAGCAAAAATGCTGTTGATTTGAGGAGGTCAATGTTGAGCTAGGCATTTGTTCACTTCAGCTCTATTAAAGTTGTGCTTGAATACAGACTTGAGCATTTGGCACCTACTAAATTCAGTTTAGTCCTCAGCCTGAGAGTCCTGCAAACTCTCCAGAGTTTTTTTTTTCTTTATCACAGTCACAATATGAAACAAACCTTCTCCCACAAAGTGTTGATTGTTCTATAATGAAATCGTAAGTAATTTTGTAGCTGCTTTGGGGAAAAAAGAAAACTGTTCTTTGCACCTGCTGTATGATATCACATAGCCACAGCTCATAATGATTCTAATATGTGAAGGCAGTTGCATAATATCATCATATTAAAGTTTCCATAAGAAAAATTCATAGACAAGAGCCTGCCAGTAGAAATTTTTCACAAATGCTTTTTTTTCCCTCTCTCTCTCCCCGCTGCTGTTCTGTCTTAAAATATCTTAGCATTTTCCCCCATCAGACTTTGTAGGTTTCATGGGTGAAAATAATAGCTAGCAAATAATAAAGGAAAAAATCACCATGTTTAAAATAAATGCATTTCTCTATAGAAACTAATGTTCTATAAAGGGACGCAAAGGGTGAGGGGGGAGATAGTAGATACCACAGCTGCTTTGAATTGCAAGGCAGCTGGAATTCTTCAATGTAACCAGATTTTAGATGAGTTTTCTTTTCATTTTTCTATAATAAGATCTTTGTAAACCACAGTTCTAAACAAAATCTTATTGGCTGGGGTAAAAATGGGAAAGAACAGCACTGATCCTGCTTTGTGTGTGACAGCCAGTGTCGCAGGCTGCTGTAAATTGATGTTAATGGTGCTGTGCTGCCTTCTACCAGCTGAGGCTCTGGATCATCACATTAGCCCCATAGTGTCTATGCTGATCTGAGGTCTGGGGAGACATGATGTAGTGGTTAAGGGTGCCCTGATTGCCCTCAACTATGCAGATGGAAGAAACTGCAGCCTGAATCCCCAAGAAATCTCATGGCTGAATCAGACTGAATTCTTCCTGGTGAATGTTAGGCAGTTTGCACAGCAGCAGCTCTCCACCATGACAGGGGAAGGTGCAGTGGGTCTTCTACTTCACGTCTGGCCAGCTCCTTTAGTCAGGAAGGGGGAAGATAGGGCAGAACGGCCTCATCTCCATCCCAACTGTTGCCTTCCCCGCCTGCTTTGAGGCAGCTAGTACCCGCTCTGAAGCTAGGAGGAAGCAAGGCCTGTGTTCCCCTGCCATGCTGTCAATGGATACATCACAGGGGTGCAAAAAAGAGGGAGAAGCTCCATGCGCCCTTCCCACCCTTGGGATTTCATGCGTAGGTCAGCTGCAATCTAGCCTTAAGGTGGGGAAGCCTTTCTGAGTTATACTCGCACGCCTGCCACAAACTTGCCACGTGCCCAGCTCTCCGACTCGGTTTACTTATCTGTAAATGAAACACTTGCCCAACTCCCTGTGAGAGTTGCGAGGCTTAATTAATGAGAGCTAGCAAAGCTCTTTGAGATCTTTGGATGAAAGAAACTACAGAGGAGCACAGGAGTATTAAATTATTATGAAATTTCTCACTGAGTAGCAGTCATGTTCAACAGTGGTGTAACGCAGACATGCCCAGGCAGGCCTTGGCAGATATATTATATCTGTCTCTGACCATCTTCTTGATATTTCATCAAAAAGGGTCATGTGTGGTCTCTACCAAAAATTAAAAACAAGTTGGTTGTCATGGTTATGGTGGGATGTTTCTCTGGGAAACATTTTTAGAGCTGTATAGAATATTGGTTTCCAAAACTGGTGGAGGTGAAACTTGTCATCTGAGGTGGGACAGGTTTTAGAGCTGATCCCAGCCAGCACTGCGAACAATTGACATCTGTCGACCCAGTCCAACCCTGTTAAAAATCTGGGACAGATGCAGACCTGACTGGACAAAGAAAAAGGTCTGGGACTATGTAAAGAAGAAGAGAGGGCACAAATTGAATCCATCAGGGAGCTGACATTCTACTATCAGGAGTGTCTTTTGGAAAGCAGATTCCAGCTCTTCCAAGTGGACAAGAGCTATAAAGACTGACCACCGGATGAGAAATATCTTAGGAACGTGTTAATAAGTACAATATATACATTGTGTTTTCAAGTTTCCTTTTACCTGTCTTTTCCAAATCCTTTTACTTGCTTTATTTGAACCTATAGCTCATGTTCTGTTAAAGAAAGTTCAATTTGGTTTCACTATAACCAAGTCTGAGTGCCTCATGCTAAGGATTGTGTTGAACTGAGAAGAAGCTGAAAAACAAACAAGGAGTCCTCTGGCACTTAAAGACAAATGTCTTTATTGCATGAGTTTTCATGGGAGAAAATCCCACTGTGTCAGATGCTTTGAAGATGGGGGAACTTACAGAATGGGAAGAAATAAATGCAGGGGAGTGTGAAATAAAGCTGGTAAACGAATGCACTCCTTCCACAGAGGCAGCAGATCACAGTACACTGTAAGTGCGCACTTAAGTGTAACAATGTGGGGTGTGTAAATTGCTAGCCTGAAAAGAGAGAAAATGGGGTTTACAGAGCCTGAAACAGAAACTTGGGTTGCAAGTGAAGAGCAGAGTAGGGAAGAATTCCCTGAGTGGACAAAGATGAGGATCTCTTACCCTATAAACTGGTTGTTGTGATTCACCCCAGGCACCTCCGATAACCCTGAAAAGTGTCACCACTACAAATCAGAATTTGTCATTAGTGAGCCTAAAGAGGCATTGGAGAGCCCACAGGTTTTCTTGATATTTGGCAGGGCAAATATTAGCTCTTTAATGGTAAGCATGGTTGGCTCTTTAGTGTGTAAGGAGGGCCAGCTGTTCTTCTGCAGCTGGAATAACAGTGTACTGGGATTTTGTAATATGTTCCTAGACTGGTGAATAACAACCTCAGCCCCTGAGTTTAAAAAAAACCCAAGCCATTAATACTGTAAGTGTTTTTGTGATGTGGTTACAATAAGTTATTAGACATGCTTAGAATGATGCCCTTTATTATGGTAACAGAGGGATCGTTCAGTTAATGCTGAGAATGAGTGCCAGATCGTGCGTTCCAACGTGTTCCAATCAGTGGTCATCCATCATCAAACTTTTGGGACTGGGGAGGAAATGCAAGCAGACTGACAATTTGCCAGAATGATTTAAGACCTGGCATTTAAAAGTTCCTGTTCCAGTTGTTCTTTTGATGTGCCTCTTCGTTCTCTCTCATCCTGAAGAAGTTCACTGTGTTAAGGTTCAACCAATTTTCATCTGGAAATGGAAAACTGAAGCAGGGGGGAAAAAGAAAAAAAAGATGCTTTATCCAAGACAATGACTGCAGGGAAAGGGTTGGTCTACCTACTTCTAGGCTGTGTGTTTGTAGCACAGTAAAGGTAGATGCTGCTTACATTTCATCATCAGATTAGCCTCTTGAATGGAAGGAGCAGCCAGGGAGCAATATGTGCTAATATCTTGCTGTGGAGAAAGTTTTATCAGAAGTCAGTACAGGACTTTGTTGCTAGTTAGAGAAAATGGCTAACTACTTAGTGGGAGCTGATATGTAGTTGCTGCTGTTCATTAGAGCCTTAGCCCATTTCCCTACATCAACAAATAACACCATGAGCTTTTTTAAGCATAGACAGTTCATATCATAAAGAGCATGGGAAATAAATGATGCAATTAGCTTATTGGTAGAGCTACTCAAAAACAATTTGAGAATATGCTGTTCCATTGAAACTGAAATGTTTCATGGAACTGTATTTGTTTTGATGAAAAAAACTTCAGCTGACTGGTTTCTCAGGTCCTTATCAGAATAGCCAAAAGCAGGCTGTGTAAGAATGTGAACCTGGGTCGTCCATATCCATGATGAACATGCTAACCACCAGGCTATCCTGGAGTAGAGCCTGCTCTTGTGCTCTCTTTCCCCTTTTTCCACACATGTGCACAAACGTCAAAAGGACTCATTTTTGTTCCTCCATAGAACAAAAGCAAATTTCAACAGTGCAAAATTTTTCACCAAGTGGAATTGCAGTTGCTCATTCCTCCCTGTTTATAGATTGTGTCCAAACATCAGACACCAAGTCCTTGTCTTGGTGAAGTGACAACAAACTCAAACTTCCCATTTTCTTAACTGAGAACAGTCTTGGGCCCAATGTATAGCAAAGCAACAAACCACGAGCATCAATAACACCTTCACCGCTCTTGGATAAGTTCTTACACATCCAGACAGCAGTTCATTTCAGACTAGCTCCAAGTTCTGACAGAACTCATGGGGCAAGAGATGTTCAACTGAATATTGTGCACACACAGATATTTTACCCCCAGCTTCCATTTATCCTTCTCAAAGGTTTCATAAATACTTGATACACAGGGGGAAAGGACAAGAGCCTGGAGGGTGACTCAAACAGGTTCAACATAATTTTTGGCTACTATCCGCAAGCATGTCCTGATGATCACTCCAGTGCTGAAGATCACACAACCTTTCATGGTCAAAACAGTCAAAAACTGCAGACAAACTGAACCCAAGCAAGGTAGCATGATTGCCATTTAACTGAAGTCTTCCATACTACAATATTCTTTCTTCACTTAATGCTAGAATTGGGTGAGTAAATCATACTTGAAAATGTATTCAGTAAATTCTGCCTCTTTTTACTAGTGAACTGTCAACAAGCAGATCACAGCTTTCTCTGATTTATTAGCTGTTGAGAATTATTCACTGAAATGCTTCCTTAGTCACAAGTAAGTCTGTTTAGAAGTTTCTTGCATGTAGTCAAACCTTTGAACTGTTTTGTTTTGATCGAACCCACAGATATAGCTATCTGACTCTCTTTTCTGACTGCATGCGTATATCACATAGACTCAGGTTCCATCTGTGAATATGCACATTTACAGAGATTTACTGTCTGTGAATATTCCCTGCTTTTTGCTCACAGATATGTAGAGCTGTTTCTGAAAACTTTCCTGCCACAAAACTGATGCACTAGATTATTTGTGGAAAGCAAACATAAAAGGGTGGGAACAGTTTCATGGACAATGCTGTGCAGCATTTGCTCAGATCTTCTTCATATTCAGGATTTTAAACTTTGTTCTAAAATATGAGTAAGAATTTTTGTATGACAGTCTGTCTGCAAAATAAACTTTCAATGGCTCCTTCACCAAAACAAAGTTAAGATCTGTTTTGTGGATCCAGGTTCTGGATTTGGCCCATTAAGCCCTCCACCACGACTGTACATAGACAGCTGCTACTTGCCAAGATGTTAGTTTTGGTTAAAGAATAAATGAGACTATAATTTAAAGATAGAGCATTGTTGTGCTGCGGCCTGACTATTTAGTCAGGTATTCCATTTTCAAAGTTGACCAATAATGGATGCTTAAGAAAAGGTGTAATATCTATGGGTAGGTCTATACTGGAGGCTCTGTTAAGTCAGCCTAACAAGGTCAGCTTTAAGTCAACCTAACGTCAACTTTGTTAAGTTGACTTAGGGAGTCCACATTGAAAACTCCTGTTGACTGTCTGAGAACACACTGGCAGGTGCTAAGTCAACAGAGGAGTGTTATGTTATGGGTAGTTGTCCCCCACTGCACCAGAGAAGTGCCCCATGGAGGCCAGTTAGGTTGACTTAAGGACTGTCCTCATCTACATTGGCTTAAGTCGACTTCATAAGGTCAACTTAAGCGTTAAGTTGACCTTAAGAGGTGGTGTTATTAAGTTGACTTAAGGAAGCGCTTGTCAACTTAATAAAAGCCCAATGTGGCCACAGGAGTCTGTAGGTCGACTTAACCTTCCTTAAGTCAGCCTAAGGCTCCAGTGTAGATGTGCTCTATATGTTTAGTAGAGTGCCATGAAGTCTGGAGTGAGTTATATTCCTGACTCATCCAGCAGTCATTGTTAAAACTTTCAGTTTAGAAAGTGCCAAGAGTTCCTGGGTCCCCTTCTCCTCTTTGATGTATTTTTAAGGGGGAGAAACACTTAGAAATCTTAGTGTTTTCTTCTCTTCTTTCTTCCTCTCTCTTTTTTAGGAAGAATTTAATCCTTGTGTCCAAAAAGTTTAGGACATAGGTATGGTAGGGGAGGAGGGGGCTTATGCCTTATAGGATTTTTTATTTTTTCTGTGTATAAAGTTTTGGGTTCTGCAAAACTCTTCCAATTTCATGAAACTTGTTCTCCCATAATTTAAACCATTATTTTCTCAAGGAAATTTCATAAAAAATCCATATATGCCAAGCTTAACTAGAAACCTGCTCTCTGCAATAATAGGGGTTATTATCTGATGGAATAATTCTTAATCTGCTTTTAAGACTAAAAAAGACTTTTAAAGAATAGTGATACTGTTTGCAAGTCATATTTTGCCAGAACCTAATGGTCTCAAGTTCACTTCAGTGTCTACCCATGATTTCAGAGTGGGCTCTCAGGCCTCAATACTGCGAATATTTATGTACTTTAACATCTGTGCCCTTATGTACTTTAAGCATATGGACTCCAAATTCATCTATTGACTTTAATGTGTAAGTCTTTACAGGATGAAGGCCACCATTTGGACAAACAAGTTCTCGGTTTTCATTCAGCATTTAGGACCCAGATGACAGATGTAAAATGAGCTTGTCATTGCCTTTGATGGGAGCAAGAGAGGAACTTTATTCATCAGTGTTTCTTGGTTCCCAAGCTAGTGGGCCCATTCCAGCTTGTGATGAAGAACTAACCTGGCTGCCTGTGCACTCTGGCAGAGCTTGTATGAGGGAGCTCATATCTCTGATCAGTAGTTTGCTGCTGTCCTAGTACCAATAAATTCTTGGTAACATTCTTGCACACACACACACTCCTCACCTCTGTTTGTCTCTTGGCATCTAAGCCCAACATATTGCATCCTATGCAAATAAGAGACAAAGAGCAAGCTATATGTATATGTAACCCATTGGCTTAAAGGAGGAGGGTTTCTTTAAGAGTTTTGCTGGTGTCTGAGTTGCTCTTGCTGTGTCGCTGTTGCTGGGCAGATTTAGCTGCCTAGACCCAGAAGTTCCAGCATGTTCTGTGTAGTTTGGAGCATGCTCAGCAAGGTTCCCTGCAAGCCCAGTGGTCAGGGGTCTGAGATCAAGCAGCCCAGCCAGTTGCATTGAGGAGAGTACTGGTGCTCTGTGCAAGGGGAGAAGCTGAGCCAGGAGCAGACAGCAGGCTGTTTTTCCCCACTCTGAGGCATTTTGCTTCAGGTCAGTAGCCTTGTTAACCCTCCAGCAGGGAAGTCTGGAGGCTGGGGGTACAGAGAAGCAACTATTGGGAAAAGAAGGGTGGTTGCCTTCTAACTTTATACTCTGGGTTATGGGCTTAGCTACAGTTCTTTTGTGTAATAAGGGGAAAGAGATAATTATATTTTGTTATTGTCAGAGATGTATTTTTCCTTTGTAACAGGGTTTTTTTTATATATGTGTGTACGTAAATGAGTGTGGACTGAGTAAGCTGTGTGGACAGCAGTGCTCCCAGCAGAGGAAGAAAGGTTTTCCAGGACTCATACAGAGGATTTCTGCTGCCAAAGAGGAGGGAGATGCTGGCTTCTAGCACAAGCCTTTGGACTTGGTGATTTGAGACTATAACAGACTCATGTGGATACTGCTAAATAACCACTAAGTATTATAGATCTGTATACTAATAATTTCTTCTGCTTTCATAGAAGGTTTATAAAGTTAATGTTTAATATAGTATATTGCTTTTGTTTGGTTTTTTTATGAATTCTGAACAGTCTTCACTGTGAGCCCCTTTACAGACTAGATCCTGGCTCTCCAGCTGCTTTTTGCAGGTCTCTGCTTTCTGTGAGGCACTGGAGAGGGGCAGATAAATGACTTTGAGCCCACCCTAGCAGGTTACATATACACCTGATTTCTCCCGAAACATGTCAGTGACAACTCCAGAGTGGAAGTTTACAATCAGTTTGAGGTGCTTTTAGCATGCCAGGACTCAAAAGGGACCAAATGAGCCATGGTGTGAGGGAGAAGATGTCAGCTTGAAAACAGCACACAATCTGACTGAAGAAAAGAAGCAATGCAAAAACCAGCAGTGGCTAACAGATGAGGTCTTAAACCTAATGGAGAGAAGAGGAGGGCTTAAATCAAAATGACATTCTGATGAGACTGTATGTAAGTTGAGCACACGAGCATCAGTCAAGGGATGTAAGAGGTGGTTAGATAAAACGTCGATGAAATTCATCCACAGCAAGTGGTGCAGAGGTTGGAGCAGCAGAATAAAAGAGGTGGATGCAATGGGACTTTTCAGCACTGTCACGGAAATTGCCCAAAAACTCTCGCCCAAAGACAGTGTCATCAGGGCAGCATATGGCAAAAGTTAAAAAAAAAAAAAAAAAGGGAAGAAACATAATGGAATAAGGAGGCAAGAATGTTGTAAAAAATCTAGAGGATAGTCCCAGAGGGAGCCAATCTTAACACACATGGACACTCACTTAAAAAATCTTGCCCCCCTTTAGCTTTGCAAGACCAGTAAAATAGACAGATCCCAAGCAAAAAAAGATACCAGTTCTGAACACTCTGAAATGCCTCGCACGGAGTGACAGCAAAAGATCGTATGCATCACTAAAGCATTACACTGGTGTGAATTTCACCTGAGCACATAAAAGGATTGTTCATTTTTATGGCCAGGTTCACAGTTGCTGAACCTTATTGAAAATGTTACCATCAATGCCCTTAATAATATATATTGGGGAAAAATTCTGCCCTGAGATTCTGGCATACTAGTCCCATCAAACACAACGTCAGCTCATTAGTGGAATAAAATGTACATTGCATATAAATCAGAATATTATTTTCCATGTCAGAATCAACTAGCTTCACCAATTTCAGATTCAGGGGGCTCTAATCATACTTTGCTACCAATGGGCCTGGAAAGAGGGTGTTACTAAAAAATTAAGGAGTAAGTTAGAAAGAGTTTATTTCAGGGACATACCAAAAAGAAAGTTCCATTAAGGGATTTCACTGGCAACGCATGTGTTTGTTTATTTACTTTTGAATGTTAAAAATACTGTCCTGTCCCATGAGTTAGACATCGCAACACAACGGACTGCCTCTACAGGACATCTACCTCAGCCCACCCCATCCTCAACAGCCTTAGAGAAAGAAGAAAAAACACAGAGTCTGCCACCTCCCTGGAAAATTGAAAAATTTAGGGGTTAATGGACCAAGGCAAGGAGTAAGTTGCATGTTCAAAGACTGTCTATACCTGAGAATCTCTGGCAGCAGCTTCCTCTTCTTTATATAAGGGATGGTCCAGCTCCAGCACCATTTCTGATCTGAGCTATGGCCATACGGCACAGGGAAAAAGTGAAAGGACCCTTTCCTGGTCCCATTGAAGTCTACCTCAAAACTTCTATTGATTTTAGTGGGAGCAGAAGTAGGCAACAGGCTAATGTTGAGGTTTTTTGATAGAGTGAGTTTTCCTATGCACTTCATCGTGTGCCGTAGAGCCCAAGTCCACTGACCCAAGCCAGACTGCTGTGGTCTTTTATCCTTACATAGATGGTCAGATCTATCTGCACGACCCTTTATGAGGTTTCTTTGTATCTGCTTAATTGCAACGGCTTCTTTTCTTTCTTTTTATCATTGTTTCCTCTAAGTTCAGTTGTCTGCCTATGACTAGTGCTCTCTGTTGAGACCATGAGCTGCTTTACCTTTGGTTCCTACAAGCTAGATTAGAGATCCTCCCTAACCTGACATTTTATATTGTGGACGGGCTCCCTCTCTATCAGTGACCTACAGCTGTCTTATTTCCCACATTCTGCCATTGAATACCAGTTTGAATTTACACCCTGGGAAGTCATGTGGCCTTAATTTACATCCTATTTGTAGCTCTGTTCCACTTGGTCCAGTGATACAGTGCCGAGGCAGGCCCACCATGTGGTGTTAGAGGGCACTGTCTTGTTGGTGACTGTGTAAACATCAGAGACTGACTGGGACATATTTCAGTTTGTATATCTGCAAGACATTTAGATATTGCCAGAATGGAGGCCATCTGCATACTTAGACAGTCATGGCAATTACCTGAATGCTTTCTCTATCTACAATGAAAACCTGTTAAGTTTAAAATTTGTATTTACTTTCTGTGGAATGCAGAAAACACCCCTCTCCTCCCACACACGGACTTTCCTTTGCACTTCTCCTTTTATAGAGCTCTCTGTGATATCACTGGCACAGATTGACTGTTGCATTTTGTGTGTGTTGGTGGCTCTGTTTCAGTGATGGGTAAAATTATTAGAACTGTTTGGGAAATGGATTTTTTCCCACAGAAAATCCAGGCTTTTCAGCAAAAATGAAAACCTAACTTTTCAGTTTTTAGCAGAAAACTCTTTGATGAAAACTCTTTTCTCTGACAAGCACACTTTTCACAAAAAAAACTCTTAGTCTGAAATCAATTTTCCTTCTGAAAGCAGTTCCCAGAGAAAAATTTCGAGCAGCAGTTTATACTGTCAAATCCTACTTTATAGTCACCGAGATGTAACACCTATTGACTTCAGTGGGAACGGCCCTAAGTAACTGAAAGCAAAATGTAGTCTACTGTCTGTCTGACTTTTTGAATGCTCAAATATTAAGCTTATCTACATGTTTGAACTAGTGTAAAATAATATAATTACGATCCTCTAATTTACACATCTATTTTGGACATGAAATGTTTTCCAGATCTCAGTTAAGTGGTAGAATGATTTACCCAAAAATATAGGACATTTCTTTCTCAATTGTTGTGTTAACTACTGTTAATATTTGCTCTAAATTAATATGTACATTAACAGTTCAAGGAATAAATTGGTTACATTATGTAAAATGAATTAATATTGCAGTACACCCATGTACATTATTGTGTACTAACCAATTTTGCCTTTTATTTTAAATCATGAATGTTAATCTCTGTTTCACATGTACAACAGAAACAATCCAAACTTCATTTTTCATTCACTGTTTGGGAGCCCACAGGATGGAAGGACTATACACACATAATGATTTACTTTTATTATAATAAGGGCAATATGTCTCACAAAATTGACCATCCCCTTAATAATTCATCTTCTGTGTAAGTCACAAATATCTCACTCTTCAACATCAAGTACATGTAGTGCCTCTTATTTTATTATTTTTCTTGTATGTATTTTCTCCCTTTTTGGCCAGTGGAAGGAAAGTGCCCTTTGCTATTTAGGTCTGAGCATTTCTGTTTTTCCTTGATAGATTGATTTGAATCACTCCCCCTGCTTCCCAAGCTTCACTTAAAAAGTTATTTTGAAACTCAGATGAAACTGCCAAATTTTGGCTGGTTTGAGGTTAAGCAACAACATTCAAAACCACTGAATCTTACATGGGCTCTACCCAAAACCATAAACTGACCAGGGCTTATTTGAAACTCTTCCCGAACTTACTTGAAATTTGCCTTCTTAACCACCTAAAGATTTGTCATAAGTCCAAAAAAAAACCTCACCCACCTTTTCAGGGTTGTAAGAAAACAAAGTCCCAAACTAGGGAAAACATTTCCAAGTTTCATTACGAATCTTGCACAACTCTGTCTGAATTCCCACATGCCATCCCAACAGTCTTAGAGGTACTGGAATATATAAACATATCCAGACACAATCTTTCCTTTCAAGTCTCTGCTGCTAAAGAATCAATAAAAGAGCAAACATTTACATTTTTATATCTTTTATCTAACCAAGCACGATGGATAAAAATCATAGATTTTTTATTTTTAAAAAATTCTTTTTTTTTAAGGTATGGTTTCTTAATGTAAATCTGTGTTTTAAAATTTAAATCAGAGTCTTTATTTACATGTTGCTTTCTTTATTTTCATCCCATTTTATAGTTTTAAATTCTACAGTGGTCATTTTGTTCTTGTTGCTTTAATTAATTTCCTAATGGTTAGAATTTCAGATTTACATTAAGAGTTTTCTCTGTTAAAAAGAGTCACACTTAAAATGTTCATCCATACTGAAACAGGCAGGTGCAAGGCCTGGTGACGTTTAGACTATGACAAAAACACAACTAAAACACAGCATCATATTTGCAACCAATAACCATGTTCAGGCATATTGTACTTTCACAACTAAAAAATGATTAAATGCTTTGGCCAGGCTATCCACCTCATTCAAGATTTGTAGTCCCACTCTTTAGGTATTGAACCATGGATTTGTAACCTAACTTTAGGATCTTCTTTTGAAAATTTTGGCCTGTATTTGTAGAATTCACATTAACTTTGTCAATATATTGAAAGTCTAGATAACTTTTCACTGTTAACGTGCAATTCTGTTTTGAAGTGACGATGATTCTGTGCAGTAAAAAAATAGTTTTTAGTAAAAATACAGGCTTCAGATCTTTTACATGTGGTTGGTGGCATTTTCATGTCATTAAAGTTATATATACTATTCACAGAATCAGACCCTTAGTTTTCAAAATTATCATTTTTGCCTATAGCAGTTTTCTGCGCTTCAAATAAGTTTCCCTGTCAATAATAGCATTTAAAAAATCACTTGTAATTTAGCTCAGTAGAAATTTTAATCTAAAACTGCAATAGCAAAAGTTTTCAAATGTTTGTCAATGCTGTGACCTGATATAAACCAATTACATGTTCTTGTTGTTTTAAAAAAATAAGTAATTTAAATCATGTTTATTTAAAATTATTCCACGGTGAAACCCCAGTAATTCTGTAATTTTTTTTATCCCATACCACTGAAACCCTATGGAGTTATGCCAGAGAGGGATCTAGCCTTTTAAGTTTCATAGAGCTACTTATGTGCAAGATACCCAGGAAACTTAGGTAGGTTTTATGTGTGGCATTAAATACAGGTAAGAAAACACACAGGTGGTGCTGCATGTAGAATAATACAATGTACCTGTAAAAGCTGATCTTTGAAAGCCTTTAGAAAATAGATCATAGCTACCAGAAATATGGCATATCACATAACAGGTACCAGGTCCACAGTCTAGAAGACTACAATGAAGCTTACTATTTGCAGTGATAAATCAATCTAAATTAAGAGTCCAGAAATAATGTTGAAGAATGAGAGGAACAGTGAAGGAACATGCTTTTGCAACAAGAGATTCTTTCACTCCTTAACTCGAAAACATAACAGGTTAACAGTCTTAAAATCAATACTCAAATGAATTAGCAATCAGCAGAGATCAGCTATATGACAAGGGAAATACAATTCATTTCTTAGAACAACTAAAAACTCAAGCAACTATTGTGAAGGGTATTTGAAGACTGAGCAAAAGTTTGAAGAAATTCCTTTAATTTAATCAGGAAGGGTGTTTATGATAGAAAAAAAGTGTTTGAATTCTACTGAGGATTTCATGCAATCTTCCTGACTAGGTTCTTCAGCTGTTCCTTAACTGCAAACTACCAAACCAGATAAGCTAGTCATCTCACACCTTAACGCATGAAAATGAAGTTTCCAGTTCACAGCAAAGTAATTTGATAACCCAAGCACAGATGATTTAATGATAATGAAGTTAAGGGGAACATACCCCTAAATAATCAGAGCCTTTTGATGTATTCAAAACAAAACAAAAAAAAATTAGATGTTGTTTTTCATGGATACGCAGGCCCCTCACTTTATATTTTTTAAAATACTGTTTGCTCATCAGAGGCACAATATCCTTTTCCTGGAGTGTTACAGATGCAAACGAAGGTGGATTACCTTAATATGGAAAGTGACAGCCCCTAGCATTTGTCTGAATATTAATGCTGAATCAGATGGAGAAATCATTATGGCTGATGTTTTTCCTTATTAAGTTTAAAATGTCGGAGGCCTGAATTTAATTTTTAGTGACACCAGCTAATGTTTTTGTAGGTTTTTTAAACCCTTATTTTTGCAAGCTATGTACAATCAAATCTCCCTTGTTTGTTTATCTGTCAGACTATCTGTCTAGCAAGGCTTCTGGGGTGCTAGGTGAAATGTTGGCCTCATTCAAATCAATGGCCAAACTCACATTAACTTCAGTGGGGCTAGGAATTCCTCTGTTAAGCGGATCTCCTGGCACTAACTACAGTTTGACTCTTATTTAGTCATTTGGGGCAAAATTGTCCAAAGGGCTCAGGACCATCTTTTCAAGCGCTCAGTGCTAACACTTGGGGCCAGATAGCCAGAAGTGTTAGACACCTAGTGGCTCTTATTGTGATGCTCGTGGCCAGATTTTCAAAAGAGTTCATAGGCTGTTGCCACTTATTTCGGCATGCTGCTGAAAATCTTATTTCAGAGCTCTACTGAAAATCTGCCTTCTTTTTTGTCATTCTGACCTTGAATGCAGCCTCCAGCTGATGACACAGACGGCACCAGCCCAAGCTCCCCAACAACTTCATGGGTCTGGAGGACAGGTTCTTATTCTGTCGTAACATTGAATGAAATGCATCCCTCTGCATATTCTGAAATCTCTATTGTCTTTCCTTCATACTAAAGGACGTCCATTGAGAACTGTCTATGTAGATGCAGTGGTGGTCCTCTGTGTTACCCTCCACAGAGGGAAGACAACCTGGAGCTAAAATGAAAAGTAAGGTGGAAGGAGAGGGAGTAACTCCAGTTCAGACAGAAGTGTTTCTCATAATTCCTTTTTTAAAGACTTGCAAGGAAGCTGTACTTGGAAGGGTAGTGAAGTTTGAGCTCAGTGAGACAAGGTGAAGCAAGTCCACAGAGGATGTGTAAAGCCAGTAGGGAAATTCAGAGTGGCAATCTAAGATGAATAGCTCAATAGGAAGCCTCGGTAGGAAGCCAGGTAAGTGATGTGACTCAAATATCTGAAGTCTCTCTTCAATACACATATCTTCAGACAAGTCTTTAAGCATTAGTCACCCTCCATGCACACCCCACCCCATTCTCAAAGGTAGGGGGTTAAAAAAAGTTCACACCTTTCTGGAATTCAGTGCATTATGAGTTTGAATGGAATTAATTCCATCTGCTTTAGGGCCCAATACTGAAGTGCCCTGAACATCTACATCTCCCAGTGACTTTAGCATGAGCTGCAGATGCCCTGCTCCTTGCAGGATCTCACCCATAAGACCTTTTCCTGACTCCATTGAATTCAGTTCTGAGATTGTAAATTCTCTGAGGCAGGAACCATGAATTGCTTAGCATTGGCGTAACATCATCAGCCATATTCTTAGGGTAACATTTGGGAAACTGATTTAGGAGCTTATGTCCCCAGAAGGTAACATTTTCAAAAGTGCCTAGATCCACAAAGGTTATGCCCCTAAATCCCATTGACTTCAAAGGCCTTAAGCACTTGTGATGATTTTCCCCTTGGTACTTCAACATTATAATAGTCCCACTTCTGGTGGCAAGAGATAGTCTGGCTACAGACAAATGATTAAGCCCTACTTTTTTTATACAACAAAGAGAATTCAAATATGTACCTGCCCCTCTCCATCCCCATAGACCATTCAATCATTTTTAGTAGATGTGTGTTTTGCTTTGAATAATAACTTAGTGGGTTTAGAAGATTCTCAGGGTTTTGTGTTTGTTTCTTTGTTTTTAACTTTAACTGACTGCTACCAATTTTAATGCTATTATCCTCCTAATCACACCTGCTTCTAAAACTTTCAGATGTTCTGGGTCCTCCTCCTTGTCCCTTTATTCTAGCAGCACAGCAGCGGTAAAAGTCATCTCGCCTGGACTTCTATATTCAAACCACAATTAATTAATTACAGGGACCTTGCTTTCGAGCCCTTCTCCCCCTTTTTAAGGTTCTTTATCCAAATGATTTAAAATGTCTCTCTCACTAGAAAACCATATTTTAGAGCTTTTTTTATTAGACTTCTCAAAAAGTGTGTTTTTAATGCGCTTTCTGATTTTTTGCCAAAGCTGTCCATTCCGACCCTGCAACTGCAGAAGCCGTTTGTATAGAGAGTTATATTTATTAGATTTTTACATATTGATACATTGCAATTCATCAAAATAAATCATACCCAGAATTAGCACATAAATCTCCCAGTCTTCAGCAAAATATCTACTTGCTATTCTGTATTCTAACCCTGATGAACCTTCACCCAAGTCACATGGTGAAGGAATAATTGTCAAGGATACAAGAACCCTCCCCGTGTTAGGATTTTGCTTTAGCCCTCTGTAACTGTTGGTAATAATTTGTTGGGGCTTTCTTTTGGGCTTTGGTTTGGTTTGGCTTTTTTAATTCAAACTTAATATACTATAAAGTAAATAGCTGTGAACACTGCAAAATTTGTAAAGATCTTAAAACCAAGTGGCAAAACAACGTCAAATTGCTTCATAGACAATCAAATATCTGATATCAAATATGTGACTATTTCCTGGTGAGCATCACATGCACCAGTCCCTGAGAGGGGATTATATCCTTCTGTTTATATGAAAGGCCATAGTTCTTAAAGTGGAAGGCAAGTTCAAAGGACCTAATTTACATTGGTAATTCAGGGACTCGTACTAAAATTGGTCTGTGTGCAAGTCATATCCATCCACTCTACAGCCTTCATCCAAGGAGATTCCTATTCCTTAAAGAGAAATGATTTACATATAGGGTGATCTGGCCCTAAATATTTTGGGCAAATACAATGCTATGGACAGATGATGTAATTCACTGTAGCTGTATTGAAGTCAATGAAGCTGTGCTGATCTATGCCAGTGGAGGATTGGGCTCATTTAATTCATTTTTCTTGCTGCTCATTTTGAGGAGTGAGAAAGTGACATCCCTTACAAAAAGCACACTGCAGTACTCGACAGTGATGATCCAAACCGCTGCAGCTTTCAAAAGAGATTCTGCGGTACTTGGGCCATCTCTCCAAAATACTGTAGTGTCTCTGATGAAGGCTATCTGACATCCAAGCAGAACTATTGAAAGCTAAGGGTTTGGAAACCAGGAGCTCTGTAAGAACTCATTAAAATAAAAGGTAGAACAGATTCCAGCAAGAATTCAATCATTCAGCAAGGTGCCACTAACAGGCTGTAGACCTTAAATATAACCAGCAAGATGTGTGCGGAAGAAACCCTGGCTGCTAACTCACAGCCCAGTGCATCATGTCTTTTTATACCTTTCATTTCTTTTTGAGTTCTGTGGATTGGTTACGGTAAAGTCTTGGTCAAATATCATTACTACTCCAACAGCCCAATCCCGGCACTGGTGACGGAGAGTGAATATAGTACATGCACTGTGTGGAAAAATGATTAACTGTGTATATGTTGCAGAAAGACAGGTATTTGGAAACTCTGTATGCTGTATGATAATATCATGCTTGTAACTACACTGGCTGTCCAAGACATCCAAGCACATGTCATTTTCACAAATGCACGCACAACTGTGCGTGTATAGTTTGAACATACTTGGCAAGTGCAATTGTAACAGTCCTCCACTGATCAGTCATAAATTGGATTTGAATCTGAAATTGGCAGCATTGAAGTCATGGATCTCTACTAGTTGAGCAAAAGGAGCAATTCCATTGACTAGTTGAGGCAGGCTTTCAGGTTCTGCTGTGGCACTATCATTAGAGGTGACCACAGTACACACTGTGTACATTACACCAGTGGTTTTCAAATCATGGGTCGGGACCCAGCATTAAGTTGCAGACTCTCAGGTACTGAGTCGCAGTATCCCCTGCTGCCACCGCTGAAAAACTGGAATGCATTGCTCAAAGATCCAAAGAGGTAGCCATATTAGTCTAATTCAGCAAAACAGACAAGGAGTCCTGGGGCACTTTTAAAGACTAACAGATTTATTTATCTCATAGCTCATGTGATAAATAGACCTGTTAGTCTTTAAAAGTGCCACAGGACTCCTTGTTTGTTTTGTTCAAAGATGTAATTGTTGGGTCATGTGCATACATGACGTTTTTCAACTGGGCCCTGAGAAAAAAAGTTTGAAACCCACTGGGTTACAGTATCATGACAACTGTGTGCGTAAATGACCAGTTGAACATCTGTTTTTAAAAATGCCCTTTAATAATCATAAGGCACCAGAAATATCTGTTTCCCCATCAAAAATATTTAAGACAGCAGTAATAAAGTACACATTTCTTGTCACTGGGGCAAAAAATAACCTTTTATCATACTATATGCGGTGCCCCATTTATGACCAAAGTGGCTTAAAGACATGCCTCAAATCAAACCAATCTGATGCATTTGCTCCATGATGCCTGCAAAGAATCCCTCTTTCCTCGCTAATTCCAAAGTGAGTGCTGAACCTGCTGTCTTACCTCCACGTCCCTGCCCTCCAGTGTCTAGCCTCTCCTATCACACTGACACATTCCACACACTTCTCAACACCACTCAATTTTCTTTCACATCATTTTGTTCTCTGGCCAGCTCACAAACCCACTCAAACTCTTACAAACTGTAATCATCTCTCACCCATAAAAAGCAAGCTCGGATTCTCCTTTGGACTCAGTGCCTGATATATATTTTTATGGTACAATTGATAGTTGGGTATAAAGTGTCGGAGTTCCTTAGCTATGGCTTTCGCTCTTCTCTCTCTTCCTTTGCCTCAGTTAAGCCAGGGACCTCTGTGCACTTATCCTCTTGGGTCTCAGGGAGCCATCTTCCTTTTCTGCTTCACTGTTCCTTAAGCAACAGCAGAAAGAAATGTGTGATCACTTTTCCTTTTCTAACACAACTCTTAACCCTTTCATGCCTGACAAGGATACATTTAAATTGTCAAAGGCTTAGGAAAAAGAGTGGCATATTTCAACCTCACTTGAAAATTCATTTATAAATATACTTCATCTAGGAAAATTTACCTGTGTATTGATGATCCTTTCCTGCTGATTATTTTACAGTAGTTTTATTAACGAATGGGATATAGGCAGAAGTTCAAGCATGCACTTAAAGAAAAATAAACACCACTAATAAGGCAAGTAATCAGTTCTTACAGAGTCAACAACAGTATTAGGGAGACACTATTTTTAAATATATGTCTTTAACCTGGGAGTGTTCCTTTAAAATACATTTCAGATTTGCCTAAAAAGAACAAGGGTACTGGCTGGTAAACAGAAAAATCCTGTGTTTTCTTTTTAACTTGAAGTGTACGTGAATGACATAAAATATTCCCATGTACTTTAAAGAATAATTGAAGCATATGTACCAAAAGTGTAATACTTTTTTTCGTAACGGCACAGACTAAATTATCCATTATATGGGAATAACACATAAAAGCCTTTCTCTACATCAAGTGATAGATCAAAGACAGGGACAATGGCTTGTCCACAGCACAAACCACACCTCCCAAATTCTGAGAACAAGGACATGCAGTCTGCATTTTAACTACATCTCCATGACATGAAACAGTATTCATGTGTCTCCTACTGAGGGAAAGTCAGGTAGTTCTAGCTACAAAGATTTCTTTCACATTCCCCCCTCCCCTCACTTTTTCCACCCCTATTTTAAGAGTGACATTTCACTGACTAGTCTCACGTAAATCTTATTTAAAACAAAATTCTGCTCAGTTCCTTCAGCATAGGGGATGATCTGCCAAGGAAAAGTCTGGATTTTCAGTAGATTGCATGGTAAATTTATGAATCCAAAGGGCAAAGGCCTTGGGTCCAGTTTGCTCACTCATAGCCAGCTGCTGCTGCCACCAATTGCTCTCGGTCTACTTAAAGTGTCCACTCCGTGGAGGATGATGGAATTACTCACTGCAACCTTAATCCTGAAACTTCCTCTGTGTTGGCAAACAGCTGCACCCATGTGGAGCCCAGATGGGGATCTGTACAAATCTGTCCCTGGGCAAGAAGTTTCAGGATCGGGGCCTATGGAAGAAATTCTGACCTGCGCTAGTGCAACCCCAAGGAAGTAAATGAGGATTCAAGGCTCTGAGTGTGATCCAATGGCAAACTGATCTTCAAAAGTTACTGCCACCTATAAACAAACACACCACTCAATATCTTTCATGGCTTTCTCTTTACCTGAAGAGGGAATTTCGTGGTAACAGCACAGATACGGCAGTCAGTCTCCCTGCTCTGCTGTTAACGAGTGGAGCTTGTTGAGAGCATTTGAATGAGACTTTTTTAACTGAGATGTGCAGACTCAGATCACCCATAAAATGTCACAAATGTGCCTCATATTTGCCCAATTTTTTCAGCAAAAATGACAGAAGAATCGCTTCCCACACCCCAAAAATCAAACTGTTTCAGTTAAACTGAAACATTTGAAATTTTTTATTCAAAATAACTTTTCGTTTGGAATTTTACTTCCATTTTATTTTTGGAAAGTTGAAGGGGGAATCCTCAGAAAATCAAGGTATTTTTAGTCTGACTCAAAACATTTTCTTAAAAAAATTTCAGTTGAGCTGTGGCAGAAAAATTATGTATGATTCTGCAGATATATAGCTTTGTATAACAAGCAAAGAGTCTGGTGGCACTTATAAAGACCAACAATTTTATTTATCGCTTGAACTTTTGTGGGAGAAAATCCCACTTTGTCAGATGCTTAAAGATGGTGAACTTAATTTATTTTCCACCCATTCTGTAAATCGTAGGATTAAGTCAGACTGTAACAGCAAATCTGATGTAATAAATAAATGTGTAAGTCTTTAAAAGTGCCACCAGACTCCCTGTTTGTTTTGCTGGACTAGATTAACACGGCTACCCCTTTGGAGCACATATAGTATGTTTTTGGGTCTGGTCTACTGACTGGTAAATGGGATCTTGTTCCACTGATTTTCCATTAGCGCAAGTTTCCAAAGTACTGATGGGAAAGCAGAGCTCCTTACGTATCATGGCAATTAGAGGATAAAGAGAATAAAGCCCTGGTCTATGCTGGTGGTGAAATTCGGTGGCAGTTGACAGGAGATACACAAGCTACTTAGGCTCCTCTTGCCAACACAGCATTACTATTTTTGTGGGGTTGGATTAATGCCATTGACTTCTGGATTGATTGAGCAGGTCTCCACTACTGACCCAATCGATCCCAAAGAATCGATCCAGTGACGCCATGAGGGAAATCATACCCTTCCCTAAAGCAGCCAGTACTCTCTGAAACCTATCATTCTGATTGTGGTTGGTAAAATGTGAAGTGCACCAGAAAAGTGCTGAATTAAGGCCCTGAAAGGAGAGGTTGTGATCCTGCAAAGTTTGGAAACTCAGGCCTAATCACTCATGGCAGCTCCTAGTGGCTCTTCCACAACTGGAACCACTTGTGCTGGTTAATAATGTAATGAAACTTAGCATCCAGCAAAAATAGAACCAAAGACTGACAGAAAAGTAGAGAGAGAAACTGAAACCTGATCTGTTTGGGGATCTCTTAAAGATGAGGGAAGACTAATAAAATCCAGTCTGCTTCCTACCCCCACTAACTCCTGCTCGCAGTCAGCCCACATATACTACAGTAGAATGATGCCTTCTACAAACGGTAATTGAGTCCATGAGCTTTTATTTAGACCATAGCTGAGCTGTGCGCAGTTTTGTGCCCTGTCCACAGACACATCTTAACAGTCCTTAGGAGAGCTATGCGTAATGACCCTGATCCATTGAAGTATGGATTGATATGAGGGCTGGATCAGGCCTTAAAAGTACCTCTTATTTCTCTGGGGTTATATCTCGAAGACGAATATAGATTTTGAATGTATCCAATGGATTCCTCCAACAGATACTATGCTGTTTAGTCAGTCAGATTTCAGACATAAGCTACTTTGAACCTTTCAGTACTGAGGGTCAAAAACTGTCTTTATATCAAGGTGCCCTTTGATGGCACAGAGAGTTATATGCATCTCATCGGAAGTGAGAAAAATGGATCAGCTGAGCTTTGCATGGTTCCAACAGCAAGAGGAGCACTGAGTGAAATTTGATTTTTTTTTCTTTTTTAGCCACTATGGGCCAGATATTTAAATTCTCAGCATGCATAATTGGGGCCAGAGTGCTCAGCCCCCACTGAGATAGGGAATAAAATGGCTGATTTTTGAGACCCTAACAAAGTGGGTTCTGAGCTCCTGTCATAATCTGATCCTAAGTGTCAAAGTGGTTGCTGCTGGATGCTGACCATTTTGGAAAATTTGGGCCCTGTTGTTGGTGCTGAACATTTGAAAGTCTGGTCCTGCGTCCTTTTTTGATAAATTGTCTCTATATAGATAAATACTCTCTCATGGCATTTTGAAAAATTCTAAAGGGTGTCATATGCACAACTCTCTCTCCTTCACACTACTGCATGCATGCACATAGATACACACAAAATGCTTCACTCCTCCACGGATGTTAATGTAGTTCTACCCCTAGAGAATCTGGCTCAGGACGCATTCCAAAAGAAAACAGCTTAAAATGATTAGACAATGTTTTAGGAAAGCCGGATATTCAAAATGTCTTTATATTTAGTTTAGAAAAAACCCAAAAACAAACCATTGATAAAGAAAAGAAAACCACAGATTTTTGCTCATGAGTGCTCTACAGGGAATAATATAAATGTTCTCAATCTCACATTTAATAGTGAGCCCTGAAAGCTGCTCATGCTGGGGATTAGAATCCATAACACATGAGTGAAAAGCACATGGAACAAAAATGCGCTTATGGTTAAAAAAAGCTGAGGTCTTCTAACTTCTTAAGAAGAAGGTGGAGAGGTGGCTAAACAGAACAGTTGGGTCTGCAAGGAGAAATGAGGTGATTTAAATCATTAAGTTTAAGTGGAAAATAAGTGCGGAAAGTTTAGTTTAGGAAAAATTAAGGAAATATCTAAGAATGAATTTACAAAGTGAAATATTTTCTCTTAAAACCACAGGGTTAGCAGGTTGGTATTCAGCATCTGTGATCAATTATGTATTTTAGGTGACAGGTGGCTGCAGGAAATGGAACCTCTGACAGGGCTTTTAAAATATTTTCTGTAGTTGGGCAGTTATTCTTGCTGAATCCCATTTTGCAACCAGCCTTAAAAAACAAGTTGTCTTAAGCCACAGTCATAAAAATTCTCCAATCAGACTCTTAGGAACTGCCTATTATCCAAATGCCTATTATCCAACTCTATATTTACACTGATATAATGGAGAGCAGAATAACGTAAATCCTAGCATTTAAAGAGATGTTCTAAATACTGACTGAACCTCTGAGATAAAGGACCCAGATTCTGATCTCAGTTGCTCCTGATGAAAAATTTTAATAATTGCTGCCAATTGTGAGTGCCTCCTTTTGTTTTGGTTTTGCAGAGAAGGGAAAGGAAGGGCATTTTTAAACAATTGGGTATCTCATTTAGGCATCCAAAGATTAGCAAACTCAAATTTACAAACCAGTTTTGAAAATCTGGGACCATATAGGCAGATTTACAGGCTATATTTCTGATGGCAAAATAAGCTTGAACATACCACAAATGTACATCTGAATAATCTGTGACAGGACTCAATCTCACAAGCCTCTTTTTTACATGAATATGCTTTTGCTCATATACCTTTGCAGGACTGCAGAAAAGTTTGTAGAACTTCTTTTTGGCCCAGGTCTGGACCAAAAGTAAGTCCCACAGGAAGAAAGAAGCTTATGAATAGAGAAACTCAGGAACTAAGGGTGGGGGGGAGTAAACCCAGTGGAAAACATTTGTATCTTTTGCATGATAAGCATTCGTGAACTAAGTCAATATACCGTAACCTTCATACTTTCCTTATGAATTAATGATAACAGTGGTTCAGAAAGAAATTGCAGCGCCAATTCGTGTAGCTATAAAATAACTCTGGTAGAGCTGAGTTAAAAATCTAAATTAGCATTCCAGAATATTTTCGAGGAGTTCCTCAAGGACTGACTCCAGCAGAAGCTGTGATATGGGCAAGTTATTACTAGAGAGGAAAAATCTGAACTCATCCAAACCTTTCCATTATCTGATATTGCAAAACCAGCCCTGCAGTGCTGTCTGAAATGCTCTAACCTCAGTAGTTGTCCAGATATATTTCCAACAAAAGGTTTGCAGAGGTTTTTCTTTTTTTGCGCACTGTGGATTTCTTTTAAATCTCCCTTCCTGAAGCTGTTCTACATTCTGATTTATGGGATTGTGCTAAGCCTCACATAGCCTTTTCTTTACTTTACTACTTTGTATTGTTTTTCTTCAAAGAAACAGATTTTATTGGACAGGGTTCTCACGTAGCTGCTTAATGTTTGTCTTATGGATTTTGTATTAGGCCACTTTAACACTTTGGTAGACCCGAGTAACTCCACAAACACTGCGAGTAAAATGCCCTGAGCCTCACGCAGCATTCTTTGAACCGAGCATGCTGAACTTTGCCTAGTTACCAGACTCACACATGGAATTCACAGACATAGCAGCATCCAATCTTGCCCCCAATGCCAATGCAATTTTAGCCTTTGACAGCACCAAGAGCAGGATCAGACCCATAATGTATATTTAAGAGGTTA